>JAULJL010000017.1:18226875-18893437 GCA_030761205.1 Fremontodendron californicum | reverse complement strand
CCCTACCATAAGCATCCCTTCATTTGGAACCCGTTCATGACGGAACCAAAGTATGACACTCTCCATACAAGATAACCTGGTATCACAAGTCAGAGGACTACTTACACGACTGATACGTGAGAAAGTTTCCATAGACACTTGAGTGACAATAACAAATGGTGTTCTCACAGCGAGCCATGTTCAGAGAACTTGTTCTCTAACAAGCTCCAATATGTTATCCCCAAGTATCCCATGCTTCAACCTATGAGATCAGTTGCATGCGCCATGTACATGGAGGCTTAACACATGCCAGTCTTTGAGCATTGTCAATGCCCTATCTTGACAATACAATGACCACGAACTATTTAAAAACCCGACTTTGATGCATAAGGATCCTCATAATTGTAACTCCATACAATTCCTTTGCAAGGCCATTGTATTTCATGGGCTTCATCCAATTAATATATAATAACTCTTTATCATTGTACTAACATGAAGGAAAACCTTGTATCACTAACAAATAGTGATGGGTTTGCATTATTGACTATATATCTCATGTCCAATCTAATTGGCTCTAGGGCATACACCAACAATTTGTAGAGGTCCGATCCTTCTACACAAGGCAGCTACCTTTTCTCCCTTGGCTTCCTCACTAAGAGTTCCCAATCTACTATTTCAAAAACCTTATAAATTATCTTTTCTAGGCTAAGATATAACCTTTAAAATCCATATTTTTTTTAGGCTTAGATAGTACATCTAAATCCTAAAATGAGTTTCTATCAAAACTGACAAAAACATTCAAGAGAAAGAATGTGAACAAAGGTTTTTGCAAACTAAAATAACCTCACAAAAGTTTTATGTTTGCCTATTAGATACAAAGAGAGACAGATGAATATGAAATAAAGTTTGGATACAAGAGTTACAAAGAAATATGGAATTTAAAGTCTTAAGACAATTGAATGCCCTTGATTTATTGAGAAACTGAAGATATGATTTTGTAGTACTTGTCCTTTATCTTCAATGGTGTTGGAGAAGTTAATTTATAGTTAAATGTGTTTGGAGCTGTTGTAATTGACTTAGGAAGAAAAAAAGCTATTGAAAAAACTTGAAACTAGCTGTTGGAAGTTGTTTAGGTAACAGGGGATCGATCTCTTCAAGCCAAAAATCAATTTTTAGCCGTTATAAAGGCTAATGTTTGATCCTTTATCAAATGATCAATCCCTTGAGCATTTTGGCTCGAAGGAGCATTCTATTTAGACAAGAATCGATAATTTCTCAAAAAAGATCGATCTCATATTCCAAAAATCAAAATTTTGCATACTTTGCAGTTAGAAAGTGATTGCCTTTTACTAGAAATCATTTGACCAATATTAATCACTTGAAAACTTGTATTTTTGATAAAAGAAATTAATCCAAAATATTTAAACAAATGTAGTGAGTTTTCAAAGTATTTTTCAAGTCCAAGAATAAATTTTTTGCAATGTAAATTATTTGGACTTTCATTTAAGCTTAGCCATGAAAATATTACTTTACTTCCAAATTTGATTACTTAGAAAATATTTGAGTTCAAGAAATATATTTTTTTGAAGAATAAAAACTCTAAACAAGTAAAGTATAATAAAAATTTTGGTTTTCTTTAAACCAATAAGCTAAGATAATATTAAACCTAAAACAAATAAAATTTCTTTAAACATCAATTGGACTTGCATTTTCAAATTAATTCTTGGGTAAACTACATAGATAGTCACATTGAGATTTTTTTCATTTTGGTCGCTCAACTATGAAAAATAACAATTTAGTCACCCACGTTATAAACATTCATTTTTTCGGTCACCAAGTCGTTTAGGACTAATAGTTGAATTATGTGATAGTGTTACATCATCTGTTATATGCCACGTGGCATTGCCACGTCATCTGTTAGATGCCACATGGCATTGCCACGTCATTTGACCTACCACGTGGCATTTTAAATTTAGAAAAAAAAATTGAAATTTAAAAAAAAAATTACACTTTTGATCACTTACTTTTTAAGATTTTTATTTTGGTCACTTAACTTTGAAAATTTCACAATTCGGTCACAAATTTTTGTGAAATTATTAATATTTTGGTCTCCGTTGTAAACGTTTCACCATCGACTTGGATTTATATGATTTAATCACCAATGTTTGTGAAATTTAATCTAATAAATTATTTTATTATTTTTGTTATCTGTTTCATAACATGAAATTAAAACTATGAACTTTCATTGTAATTAGAATCATGATGTTATGAAAATTTTGATATTTCATTTCAATTTTTTTGGTTGGTTGATGCAATCTATAAAAAAAAACTTGAATTTATTTGGATGACGTGGATGTCAAATACTTGAAGTAATGCATTTTAATAATTTTAGCAATTTGATTTATTCACTAATTTTTCAAATTTAAAGGGTATGATTTCAATAAAATAAAAGTTCGTAGTTTTAATTTCATATAACAAAAATATCGAATGCTTATATCTTATTTTTTATAAAGTTCGAAGATTTATTTGAGCATTATCTCAAGATATTTTAATATAAATAACAAAATTAATACAATAATTTATTATATGAAATTTTACAAACATTGGTGATCAAATCGTTATAAAGCCATATCAACAACGAGACGTTGACAATTGAGACAAAAACATTAATAAGTTTTCATAAACGTTTGTGATCCAATTTTGAAAATTTGAAAGTTCGATGACCAAAATAAAAATTCTTAAAAAGTTAAGTGATCAAAAGTTTACTTTATATTTTCTAATTTTTTTTTTTCTAAATTTGTAATGCCACGTTGATAAAACCACGTGGCTTGTTAGATGGTGTGGCAATGCCACATGACATCTGACAAATTATGAGACATTGTCTCGTTTCCAATCCTAAGTTCTAAATGGCTAGGTGATAAAAACAATGAATAAAATGATGACTAAATTGTTATTTTTCATAGTTAGATGAAAAAAATAAAAAAATCTCAAATAGTAAGTGTCGAAACGTGATCCCAGTCGCGGAGACCCATTCTAGTGAGGGGGAAACAGAAGCAGAGGAAAGGACGACTTAATTCCTCTATATTGAAATAAAAGGTCGAGGGTATGAAAACGACCTCGTAAAAAGACATGGAGTCGTCACCAATCTTTTTTAGCTAGGTGTAATCGGCCACCTATTAAAATCGGTTTTATAAAACATTTTAAAATTAATTAAAACATTTTTAAAACCAATTGCAAGTCTGCATTTCAAACTAGAGAAAATAAAGAAGCGGGTTCGGGACTCGGTTACGTGTGGGGAAGGATTAGCACCCCCACAACGCCCGTATAAAACGGTACCTTATTAATCGTGTGTTATCTCAAGTCTCGGTAAAAAAGTCGGTTTTAAATTTAGTATTTCAAGTTAATTCCCAATTTAAAGAAAAATAATTCCATTTTTATTTGAAAATAATCAGGAATTTATTAATTCAAAATTTTCCTATATTCCCCGACAAAATCGACAAAATATAGAAATTTTTATTTATTTGGAAAATCTTCCAAATCATTCTCGTTTTTTGAAAGAAAGATATTCCTTTATTAATGATAATTGATGATATCCCCTCCGGCAAACCCGATAGAGAACTCATGAATTATTTTAACTCGGGAATATCTTTATTTTTTTAAAAAAATCATTATCCTTTTTTTTAAAAAAAAAAACATTTAAAAAATGAACATGAAAATGTATGACATAAATAAAAAGACATAGCAAAGTCTAGATAATATAATGCAACCTAAATGACATGACATAATTTAAACGGCATAGTATATTCTAGATGAAATAAAAAATCTCAAGTATCATGGTAATACTAAATGAAATAAAATGATTTAAATGACATGGCAATTTTAAATGATATGGCATATTTTAAATGACATGGCATATTCTAAATATTGTAACCTAAATGACATGGAATATGATCTAAGTGACAAGAAATGACATGAAACATAAAATAAAGCTATCATAAAATATGCATGAAAATAAAATAAAAATGCATGAACATAGTATATGCCAAATAATGTGACAAAAAATAAATGATTAAATAAAAAATATAGGATAGCATGAAATATTCAAAATCATATGGCAAATAATATAACATCATAAAATGTAAATCAAAGTAATAATAATACCATGGAAAATATAATAACAAAAAATCACATATTAAATAAAATGCATGAACATGGAAAATGCAATGCATGAAAATGTATTTTTTTCTCTAAATAAAGAAATCCGTATATCTAAAAAGATATCCGGCTACCTTAGGAAAATATGTCAAATTAGATTTTCTAAAAAGTAAAACCTTTGTGATTGTTTGAAAACAATTTTGAATAAAAACTTCAATGAAGATTAAAACCCCTACCAAACCCTTTTAAAATGACTCTAATTTCCTAAGTTTAAAATCCCGGACTTGACCACCCTTAACCCAAGATTTATAAAATATTCTTAAAGTTTAAAAAGGCTTAGAAACTACCCTAAGATAGTAGCTAAAGCTTCTAACCAACCCCCTCTAAATGCCTTAGCCAAATTCAACCATTATTTCTCTTTTGAATTCAAATCTGCCTCTACTGTCCGGTTTTGACACATAATTTTTTAGCCTATTTTTAAAAATTCAAAAAAATCTAAAACAAATACTGGAGACTCAGGACATGTAAAAATAAACAAGAAAAATTTGGCTTAATTTTATGATTAAAGATGACTGCCAGAAAAATCAGAGAAGTTCGAGTACTAGGTGAAAAAAAACTGTTTTGTCAAAACATTTTTTGCCTTTGATAAAGTCACTTAAAAATCAAAGTAAAAATTGTTGGAGATCATCCTAATGACCTAAGAACAGTAGCTAAAACATTTAAAAACCTTGGATAAAAATTGGCTAAGTAAAAAAAATCACAAAGGTAGAATAATCAATTTGACAACTCTTTAATTTTTCACAAGTATGCTCAAGAGAGCATGACTTTGAGCCGTTGTTTGGCCTAAGTCATAAATCATGTGGCAATGACATGGAATGCATGAACATACAACAAATGGAATGTATGAAATGCATGGTCTAAAGGAAATGCATGACAATGCAAAATAACCTAAATGCATAGCATGACTTTGCATGGCAATAAATGCTATCCTAACTTAATATGCATGCAATGCTTGATAATGCAAATATCACTTGGACCTAACATGTTATGAATATGCATGAAAATGCTAATGTAACCTAGGACCTAAGTAGCATAGCAATTCATGGTAATACCAATATGATTTAAGATCCAATATGCATGGCAATACCAATATGGCCTAGACATAAAACGTAATGAAAATGCATAGCAATACTATGAACATACAATGACCAATGAACCTAATGCTAATGCTGGAACAAACAGCAACTAATACACAATTTCAAGATATGATAATGCAAAGCATGTTACCTAAACAAAATGCAAATGCATGACAAGGCAAGGAATGCATGAAGAGACCGAATGGTCACATGGTACTCTAGTGCAATCCTATATAGTAAATGACACAAGAACATGACAAATCATATCAAGATAGATAATGTCATGACATTTTCACAAGAATATGACATCAAAAAATCAAAATACACAAGCTCATGGCATGGGAATGCAAACAAGCCAAAAAGCAAGATGAAAATGCACATGCAAGGCATACTAAATATCAAGATATGCTAACTCATGGCATGGAGATGCAAACAAGTCAAGAAGCAAGATGAAAATGAACATGTAAAGCATAGCAAAATGGAGTAGCCGAAGGGTCGTATGACCAAATATAAAATGCAAACATGTTTATAATATAAGACATGATATATGAAAAATGCACAATATGACTCCAATGAACACAAGGGCCGAATCTGCAAGGAAAAAAATATTATGCATGGAAAAGAAATATAGAAACAAATATAGCATATAAAATAATGTAAAGAACATAAAAACAAAAAAAAATTAACCATAGACATGCAAAGCAAAATACAAGTAAGTCTAGTAAATAAATCAAGGGAAATTAAGCTCTATGGTTGGTATAAAATGGGCATAGCCTCTCACCTAACCATAATCACTTGGTCTTGCCAAGATCATGAAGCCTTTCCATTTCAAAAATCAAAAAATAAACCATTCTAAACAACAAAATTAAGGTGAGCTTCATGGTAGGTAAAAATAGGCATAGCCTCTCCCCTACCCATGGTCACGTAGTCTTGCCAAGATCATGTAGCCATTTCAACCTTTTTTGCTTCATCTTTTTGTAAAAAATCAGAATATAAAATACTTAAACAAACTTTCTAAGAATCATTTTTCCACAATAACATGCAAAGAAGAAAAAAAAGAAAAAAAACCAAGGCAGACACACATACCACATTCGGCCAAGCATAAACTATGTAAAAAAATTATTTTCAACCATTTTCATGAAGAAGAAGAGATGAAAACTTAAGTAAACATTTAAAAAACATTATTTATATGAAAAATGTAGTAGGAAAACAAGATAGAAAATCAAGAAATCAATATATAAAACAAGAAGAAAACTATGCTAAAGCTAGGTAGAAATGACTACCTTCAAGCTCTCTTATTGAAAACCTTTCTTTCTTTTTTTCTTTTTTTCTCTCAAAACCTTTTTTTTTCTTCCTTAGCAACTGTTTCTAGCCTCCAAACTTGTGAAAAAAAATGCTTAGCCCCATTCCCTTAGCCTCGGCCTCTCCACCATTGGATGGAATTTGCACTTTTTCTCCTTCAATCTTGGCCCTTAGATTAAGATATTTTGATGACAACATAAAAATGTCATCTTTCCAATTGATAGCAGCCCTTAAGATGTGTACTCAGCCCTTGTAATAACCTCAGCCCTTAGATGCAAAAGAGGACCAATCCCATGCACTCCCTTACTTGCCCCTTTGAGTGCCTACCCTTGGATGAGTTGTGCTCTTCCATTCTTGGCCATTAGAAGAGGGTTCTTTCATGACAAATAAAAATGTCATCTTGGCATTTAAACTTGGCCATTGGATGGTGCATTCAACTTTTCTACAAGGCACCTAAGGGATGAAGGGGGACCATTTGCAAGGTGTTAGTAGTAGCATGTGAGCTTGATAGTGACTAAGGAATTAAATTGATCAAGCTTCCTTCTTCTCCTTTATGTTGGTTGACCAAGGGAAGAATTATCTCAGTAAATCCTGCATCTGTCATATTTTTCTTAATTACAAATATAGCCTCTTCGATTTCTTCGGTAAAATGACCTTTTTGACCCCCGAACCTAAATAAATAGCAAACGGACTCCAAATTCAAATTTTATTTTTTCAATACTTCTAAAATAATAAAAATTTGAATTCTGGAAGTTTTCAAAAAATTTCGAGTCCATTTTCTATTTATTTTGAATTTATTTCCAAAATTACCCCTTTTATGCACCCGAACTTTACCATTTTTTAAACGAGATCCGAATCCAGATTTTTGTTCACCAATCTCTTCCAAATAATTTAAAAATGTGATCTAGAAGTTTTCATAATTTTTGGAACTCATTTGCTATTTTTTCGAGATTTATCTGCTTGAATTACTACATAGTGGACCTGGGATTTGGCCATTTTGCAAACGAACTTCGAATCAAGATTTTATTTTTCCAAACTCTTCCAAATATTTTAAGAATGAGATCTACAAATTTTTAGAACTTTTGGAGCTCATTTACTATTTTTTCGGGATTTAACTGCTTGAATTACTGCATAGGGGACCCAGGATTTGGCCATTTTGCAAACGATCTCCGAATCTAGATTTTCTTTGGCCAATCTCTTCCAAATAATTCAAGAATGAGATCTGAAAATTTTCAAAATTTTTGGAGCTCATTTACTATTTTTTCGAGATTTATCTGCTTGAATTACTTCATTAGGGACCCGGGATTTGACCATTTTGCAAATGAACTCCGAATCAAAGATTTTCTTTCGCCAATCGCTTTGAACTGATTTAAGAATGAGATTTGCAAATTTTCAGAATTTTTGGAGTTTATTTGCTATTTTTCCAATTTTGCCCTTTTGCCTTCGAAACCCGATTTTACTAAAAACAAGTCCGATTTTCAGATTTTCTTCAAACTGAGCGTTGGGCTATCATTGTTAATCATTCCTCATCAATTAGGGGCTTTATTCTTATCGAATCGGGCCATTTCCATAATTCTTCCAAATTTCACTAACAACCACCAAAAATCTTAATTCTCGGTTTTCTTCCGAATTGACTTTTCTATTAGTTTTTCTTCCAAGTAGCTTCTCCATTACCCGTAATCAGTACTTAGCTTTCTTTTGGAACCTTCAATTCCAATCAATTTGATCGTTTAAGCACTTTTCCCCAAATTTCCTGAATTAGGGTTTTCTTTCTACTAAATTTCCGTAACCTAAATTTCGAATTCCATATCTTTCAATATAGACCTCGGATTATCAACATTCTTCACTGTTTTTCAATTGAACCTCAAATCTTGATATTGAAAGTGGGTTGAAATTTTTAGTAGTTGAATTTTTTGGGGTTGACTTTTTCAAGTTTGACTTTTTTTGTCTGCTTTCTTAGACTAAGTCTCGAAGTACCACCTGCATGACGAGAAAAGCCTTTTAGCATTCAAAATCATCAATTTAGGAAGAAAACATATCTATTTTAGTGGTCCGGACAAAATTAGGTGTCTACAGCTGCCCATTTTTTGCTATTGCTGAGAATTAGGAATCAGGCAAAGATAAACAAATACTAATTTTGTCTGGTTAGTGAAATCACATGTGAAGAAAAGGGAAAGGGAATTTTCTTTTTTCCATTTTTGCTTTTTCATCATTCTTCAATTTTTTTTTTTTTTTGAAAAAGCTGTAAATAGAAGATTTTGTCCTTAAATTGAGTTCCTTGACTAATCAAGGCTTGACCCCTCTTAAGGAAACGGGTTCAATTTTGAAAGTGAAAATTATGCCAAAAGGTCTTAAAAATAGTGCCCGCAGGGCTTAAAAATGTTGCCCAGAGGCCTTATCCGTGATTTGGAAAAATGCGTTGTATGTGACTTTAAAAATGATGCCCGAAGGTCTTAAGAATGGTGCCCATAGGCCTTATCCGTGATTTGGAAAAATACGCTGTATGCGACTTTAAAAATGATGCCTGAAGGTCTTAAGAATAGTTCCCGGAGGCCTTACCCGTGATTCGAAAAAATGCGATGTATGCGTCTTTAAAAATGATGCCCGAAGGTCTTAATAATGGTGCCCGGAGGCCTTACCCATGATTTGGAAAAATGCACTGTATGCGACTTTAAAAATGATGCCCAGAGGTTTTAAGAATGGTGCCCGAAGGCTTTACCCGTGGTTTGGAAAAATGCACTTTATGCGACTTTAAAAGTGATGCCCGAAGTTCTTAAGAATGGTGCGCGGAGGTCTTATCCATGATTTAAAAAGGAAAAACTATGCCCGGAGGTCTTAAAAATGGTCTTAACAATGATCTTTGAAGAATTGTTGAAAATTAACCTGAAGATTTTGAGAAGATGCGAATGCTTTTTGATGCTGGTGCAAATGATTAACAGGATGCACATACCTCATATTGCATATGTAAATGTTTTGAATTGATGCAAATGTTTCTTGATGCTGATGTTGGATAAGATGTAAATGCTTCTAAATGCAACTGCAAATGCTCTCAGATTGATGCAACTACTTCATAGAGTGATGCAAATGCAAAATTTAACATTATACAAACACTTCTAAATGATGCAAATGCAAGGAACAATAATGATGCAATTGCGTGATGAAAATATGCAAATGCCCCCAATCATTTTCTAAACTTTGGCTTAGCCTTTCCAATTAATTTTTCCTTTTCAAATCAAAGTATATTTTCAATTCATTGTTCAACCTTTGGTTGTTCTCTTTGTCCCAACAGTTTTCAAACTCTTATTGACTGAAATCTGCTTGCCGGGTTCTATTTCTTCTTCTCATATTTGGAAATCAATATTAACCCTAGTAGTTCCACACCTTTGGGTTAGAAAAACCTTTATCTCATGTCAACATAAAAAATGGGTATTTCCTCATTTTGAAAACTTCTGAAAAATATTAACCTCATAGTGAGTGATGTACAAATCTTTTGAAGACTGATGATCACTGTTAAAACTTTCTTTTAAATGTCAATCTGGGTTTTTCAATTTGAATTGGCAATGCTTAGTATAACAAGATTTTGGTTGATCAAAGAAAACTTCACAACAAAATGTATGTCCCTTCTAGGCTCACGAATGAAACAGGTTTTATAAATCATGAATTTATTGAAAGTCAAACAAATTCAACATTATTTTAGTTTCCATATCAAGGCATTTTGACAAGTGTCAAGATTGGTCGGGATGTTTAAACTAGAAAGTTTAATCTTGAAGGGAAAAAAATTCTCAGTTTTTGAAGTTAATCCTCCAAATGAGGGCTAACAATTTGGGAGGTTCAGGAATTCCTAGATGTTCCTCGATGACCACTTTTCCAACATGACCTTTTCTTTCGTGGTATCGGTACTATAGACACCTAATTTTGTCCGGACCCCTAAATCAGGTGCATTTTCTTCCTAAATTGATGTTTCAGAATGCTAAAAGGCTTTTCTCATCTTGCAGGTGGTACTCCGAGACTTAGTCTAAGAAAGCAGACAGAAAAAGTCAAACTCAAAAAAGTCAACCCCAAAAAAAGTCAATGCCAAAAAAGTCAACCATTGAAAAAGTTAACCCACTTCCAAAATCAAGATTTGAGATTTGATTGAAAAATGGTGAAAGAATTTTGATAATCCGAGGTTTACATTGAAAGATATGGAGGTCGAAATTTGCGTTACGGAATCTCAATAGAAAATAAACCCTAGTTCGGGAAATTTAGGGAAAAGTGCTTAAACGATCAAATTGGTCAGAATTGAAGGTTCCAAATGAAATATAAGCACTGACGACGGGTAATGGAGAAGCTACTTGGAAGAAAAACTGATAGAAAAGTCAATTCGAAAGAAAACCGAGAATTAGGGTTTTTGGTGGATTTCGGTGAAATTTGGAAGAATTACAGAAATGGCTCGATTCGGTAAGAATAAAGCCCTTATTTGATGAGAAATGATTAAACAAGGATAGCCCAAGGCTCAGTTTGAAGAAAATCTAAAAATCGGACTTGTTTTGAGCAAAACCGGCTTTTGGAGGCAAAAGGGTAAAATTGGAAAATGTGGGAAATAAAGAAAATGAACTCCAAAAATTCTGAGAATTTGTAAATATCATTCTTAAATCATTTCGAAGAGATTGGCAAAAGAAATTCTTGATTCGGAGTTCGTTTGCAAAGGATCTTCTATATAGTAATTCAACAGGATAAATCCCGAAAAAATAGCAAATGAACTCCAAAAATTTTGAAAATTTGCAAATCTTATTTTGAAATTATTTTGAAGAGATTGGTAAAAGAAAATCTTGATTCGAAGTTCGTTTACAAAATGCCCAAATCCCGGGTCCTTTATGTAGTAATTCAAACAGATAAATCTCGAAAAAATAGAAAACGAGCTCCAAAAATTATGAAAACTTCCAGATCACATTTTTAAATTATTTGGAAAATATTGGTGAAGAAACATCTTGATTCGAGCTCATTTAGAAAATGGTAAAGTTCGGGAGCATAAAAGGGGAAATTTTGAAAATAATTCCGAAATAAATAGCAAATGGACTCGAAATTTTTTGAAAACTTCCAAAATTCAATTTTTTTTTTATTTTGAAAGTATTGAAAAAAGAAAATTTGAATTTGGAGTCCGTTTTCTATTTATTTAGGTTCGGGGGGCAAAAGGTCATTTCACCAAAGAAACTAAAAAGGGCAAATTTGTAATTGATGAAAATATGAAAGAAGAAGGAATTTCTGGGATTTTTCTTCCCTTGGTCAGCCAGCATAGAGGAGAAGAAGGAAGCTTGAATAATTTAATTCCTTAGTCACTATCAAGCCACATGCTACCACTAACACCTTGCAAATGGCTTAGGTGCCTTGCAGGAAAGTTGAATACACCATCCAATGGCCAAGTTTAAATGCCAAGATGACATTTTTATTTCTCATGAAAGAATCCTCATCTAATGGCCAAGAATGGAAGAAAAAAGATGAGCACAATTTATCCAAGGGTGAGCATCCATTCGGTTAAGCAAGGGAGTGCATGGGATTATCTATTTTCATCCAATGGCTTAGGCCATCTACAAGGGCTGAGTACATATGTTGAGGGCTGGATTTAATTTACAAGATGTAATTTTTATGTTGTCCTCATCCAATGACCAAGAATGGAAGAGCACAACTCATCCAAGGGTAGGCACTCAAGGGAGCAAGCAAGGGAGTGCATTGGATTGGTCCTCTTTTGCATCTAAGGGCTAAGGTTACTACAAGGGCTGAGTACACATCTTAAAGGCTGCTATCAATTGGCAAGATGACATTTTTATGTTGTCATCAAAATATCTTAATCTAAAGGCCAAGATTGGAGGAGAAAAAAGTGCAATTCGGCCAAGGCTAAAGAGGGGGGATGATTTCATTTTTTCATATGTTTTTTTTGGTTGGAAACAATAGCTAATTTGGAAAAGAAAAAGGTTGTGAAAGAAAGAAAAAAAAAGGTTTTCAATAGAGAGCTTGAAGGTAGTCATCTCTACCAAGTTCTAAGCGTAGCTTTCTTTTTGTTTTCTATGGTGTTTTCTTGATTTTCTATCATGTTTTCCTACTACATTTTTCATAGAAATAAAGTCTTTTAATGTTTACTTATGTTTTCATCTCTTCTTCTTCATTAAAATGGTAGAAAACAATTTTTTTACATAGATTCATGCTATGGCCGAATATGGCATATTTACTTGCCTTTGGTTTTCTTCTTTTTCTTCCTTGCATGTTGTTGTGAAAAATGATTTTTAAAAGGTTTTTTAGAGTATTCTAAGGTTCTGATTTTTTACAAAAGATGAAGCAAAAAGGTTGAAATGGCTACATGATCTTGGCTAGACCAAGTGACCATGGTTAGGGGAGGCTATGCCCACTTTTACCTACCATGAAGCTCACCTTAAATTTTTTTTTTTGTTTAACATGGTTTATTTTCTGTTTTATTGAGATGGAAAGGCTTCGTGATCTTGGCAAGACCAAGTGATTATGGTTAGGTGAGAGGCTATGCCCATTTGATACCAACAATGGAGCTTAACTTTCCTTGTTTTACTTACTAGTTTTGCTTGTTATTTGTTTTGCATGTCTATGTTAAATTTTTTTATATATGTTATTTACATTATTTTCCATGCTATATTTGTTTATATATGTCATTTCCATGCTTGATGTTGTATCCTTGCATATTCGGCCATTGTTGTTCATATGCTCATGTTGTGCATTTTTTTCATGTATCATGTCTTATATTGTAAACATGTTTGCATTTTCTTTATTTTGTTCCATGACCATTCAGCAACTCCATTTTTTTATGCCTTGCATTTGCATTTTCCTTTTGCTTCTTAACTTGTTTGCATCTCCATGCCATGAACTTGTACATTTTGATTTTAGTATGACATGTGCTTATGAAAATGCTATGATAAAATGCCATTATTTTGTTCCATGACCATTCAGCAACTCCATTATTGATATGCCTTGTATGTGCATTTTCAATTTGCTTATTGACTTGTTTGCATCTCCATGACATGAGCTTGTGCCTTTTGATTTTAGTATATCATATGCTTATGAAATTGTCATGATATTATGCATCTTAACATGATTTGTCATGTACTTGTGTCATTTACTAGATAGGATTGCTTTAGAGCATCATGTAGCTACATTTGGTCTCTTCATGCATCCCTTGCCTTATCATGCATTTGCATTTTGTTTAGGTAATATGCTTTGCATTATCATATCTTGAAATTGTTATTAGTTGTTGTTTGTTCTAGCATTAACATTAGTTTCCTTGGTCATTGTATGTTCATGGTATTGCTATGCATATTCATTGCATTTTAGGTCTAGGCCATATTGGTGTTGCCATGCATATTGGGTCTTAAATCACATTGGTATTATCATGCATTACTATGCTATTTAGGTCTTAGGTTACATTAGCATTTTCATGCATATTCATAACATATTAGGTCTAAATCACATTTACATTATCAAGAATTGCTTGCATATTGAGTTAGGATAGCATTTATTGCCATGCAAATTCATGATAGACATTTAGGTTGTCTTGAATTGTCATGCATTTCCTTTACAATTTAGACCTTTAGACCATGCATTTCATACATTTCTTTTGCTGTATGTTTATGCATTCCATGTCATTTCCACTTGATTTGTGACTTAGGTTAATTAATGGATCAAAGTCATGCTCTCTTTAGCATACTTGTGGAAAATTAAGGAATTGTCAAATTGATTATTCTACCTTTGTGATTTTTTTTTTTACTTAGCCAATTTTTGTCCAAGGTTTTTAAATGTTTAGCTACTGTCCATAGGTCTTTAGAATGATCTCCAACAATTTTTACTTTGATTTTTGAATGACTTTATCAAAGGCAAAACATGTGTTTTGACAAAACAGTTTTTTTTTTTCACCCAGTACTCGAACATCTCCGATTTTTCTGGGCACTCATCTTTAATCCAAAAATTAAGCCAATTTTTTCTCATGTATTTTTACATGTTTTGAGTCTCCAGTATGTTTTCTTAGATTTTTTTGAATTTTCAAAAATAGGATAAAAAATCGTGTGGCAAAATCGGACAGTAGAGGCAGGTTTGAAATCAAAAGAGAAATAATGGTTGAATTTGGCTAAGGCATTTAGAGGGGATTGGTTAGAAGATTTAGCTATTGTATTAGGGTAGTTTCTAAGCCTTTTTAGACTTTAAAAATGATTTTTATACATCTTGGGTTAAGGGTGGTTAAGTCCGGGATTTTAAACTTAGGAAATTAGAGCCATTTTAAAAGGGTTTGGTAAGGGTTTTAATTTTTATTCAAGTTTTCCTCAAAATTGTTTTCAAACAATCACAAAGTTTTAATTTTTTTTAGAAAATCTAATTTGAAATATTTTCCTAAGGTAGCCAGATATCTTTTTAGATATACGGATTTCTTTATTTAGAGGAAAAAAACATTTTCATGCATTGCATTTTCCATGTTCATGCATTTTATTTAAATGTGTGGTTTTTGCTATGATATTTTCCATGGTATTATTATTATTTTAATTCACATTTTATGATCTTATATTTGTTTGCCATATGATTTTGAATATTTCATGATATCCCATATATACATTTTTTTTATTTCGTCATTTATTTTTGTCACATTATTTAGCATATACTATGCTTATGCATTTTTTTTCTCATGCATATTTTATGATAGCATTATTTTATGTTTCATGACATTTCATCATATTCCATGTCATCTAGGTTTAATTATTTAGAATATGCCATGTCATTTAAAATATGCCATATCATTCAGAATTGCCATGTCATTTAAATCATTTTATCTCAATTAGAATGTACCATGATACTTAGGATTTTTCATTTTACCTAGAATACTATGTCATTTAAATTATGTCATATCATTTAGGTTGCATTATATTATCTAGACTTTGCCATGTCATTTTATTTATGTCATACATGTTCATGTTCATAATTTTAAATGTTTTGAAAAAGTTAATGATTTTCAATAAAAAATGAAGATATTCCCGAGTTAAAATAATTCATGAGTTCTCTACCGGGTTTCCTGGAGGGAATATCATCAATTATCATTAATAAAGGAATATCTTTCTTTAAAAAAAATGAGAACGATTCGGAAAGTTTTTCAAATAAATAAAATTTTTTATATTTTGCCGATTTTGTCGGGGAATATAGGAAAATTTTAAATTAATAAATTTCGGATCATTTTCAATTAAAAATGGAATTATTTTTCTTAAAATTGGGAATTAACTTGAAATACTAAATTAAAAACCAACTTTTTACTGAGACTTGAGATAACACATGATTAATAAGGTATCGTTTTATACGGGCATTGTGGGGGTGCTAATCCTTCCCCGCATGTAACCGACTCCCAAATCCGCTTCTTTGATTTCTTTGGTTTATAACGCAGACTTGAAATTGGTTTTAAAATATGTTTTAATTAATTTTAAAATATTTTATAAAATGGGTTTTAATAGGTGGCCGATCACACGTAGCTAAAAAAGATTGGTGGCAACTCCATGTCTTTTTACGAGGACCTTTTATTTCAATCTAGAGGAATTAAGTCATCTTTTCCTCTGCTTTTGTTTTCGTCCTCACTCGATCGGGATCACGTATCGAGACCTTCATTTTTTTAGAGGAATTAAGTCGACTTTTCCTTTTTTTTTTTTTTTTTTATTGCGCCTAACAAATAATAAAGTCTTGCGAGAAACTTGGTATTGTTATTTTGTTTAGGTTGCGACAGGTACTAACATAAACGGCATCAAAAATTCCCATTTTACTCTAGACCATCCCTTTTTGGGTTTTCGCCCTAGAGTCCCATTCTTTCCATTTTTCTTCTCATTTTTTCATTGTTTTACCATGCACTTCAGAATTCTAAATTCTTCCTTAGTGAAATAATAATTCAATGAGATGGGTTAAAATCTGAGGAAAAACCCTTCAAATTAAATATTCTTGCTTGATCAAAATGGACTTTTAAAGCACGTAATGTAGGCCACAGTTCAGGGTTCAGAAAGAAAGGATAAATAGGCCCAAAATATATGTTTAAAGGTAATCAAATCAAGGATCTTTTCTTGAGGAGGATTTTCTTTGAAGCATTTGTCCCTTTTGGACTTTTCATTCCTTTTGACTTTGCTCTTTTCCTTCTTAGCTTTTGGCTTTCATTTGCCATACTTTTTCACACTCTTTCTTTTTTTTTTTGTTCTTCTCTTGCAACTTTATTTTGAAAGAGTGGACCCATATTTATTCGGGCCTCAATTTCCTTTGTATCTGTCTTTGAGTTAGGACTCATTTCTCAGTGATCTTTCCTCGTATTTGCCCCCAGTGTAGAGGGTAATCCTTGATCAGGGTCAAAGAAGAAAGAATTCTTTTGGCTCAAAAGAGGTAACTATGGATAATTTTCTCTTTGTGGGAGGGATATGAAAGATGGCCATATATCATATCAAGCACGAATATTCTCATTGAAAAGCGATCCCCAGGGGGAATAGATAATCAAAATTTCATTTTGCACTTTGGAATCATTCGATTTCTCATATGCATGATATCACATTTTTTTTGTCGCATGCCCCACTGATTCATGCGTTAGTCCCTTCCTTTTTCACCATATAACCATCATTTCCACATATGATGCCCCAATTTGATTAACCATGAGAATTTGTATCAACAAGGAACATAGCAAGACAGGATAATCTAATTTAATCATTGTGCCCCAGGGTGTCAAGCACGAAGTGATATTTGGGCAATTAGTGTTCTGTGGTTACTGGAAATGACATGAATGGTTTTGGCACAACCTTGACATACAACAAATTACCATGATCTAAATTCTTGAAAGAATGTCTTATTTGTTTGAATTTCAAGGAGTTCGAAAAAAAAAATTCAAAAAGTTCGTTCCTTTGTTCATAGCCTAGAATAAGATCTACATCTTCGCTTATTCTATGATGATAATGGTTTTATGAAGTTCAATCATTCATATTCCTTGAAGCATTAGGTTTTCCAAGTGGTCTTGGTTCAAGGGATTTAGGCCTAGGAAAGCCTAAAAGAGAGGGGAGAGGGTATTGGGTCATTTATAACAATGATCATCAATATTCTCGAGACTATCCATTATTAAAACTTCCTTAATGCTTGTTTTTGCAATTTCAAATTATTGTTAAAACACAACAAACACAAAGCATTTAAAATTCAAAATTCATTTAATTCATATGAATGTCGACATGAGACAAGTGTTTTCATCCTAAGGTCTGAAACTACATGCATCAAAATGCTCCTATTGACATCCTTCAAAGGTAGTAATTCTCCGATTAAAACCCTGAAAGAAACTGATTTGCGGTAGAGCGGCCTTCCACTGATTGATAAGCTCTGGTGTCAAAATACCATTGCGGATAAGACTTTCAGTCCTTTCCCTCAGTTGTCTGCATTTTTCAGTTGAATGCCCAGCTACCCCTAGGTGATTCGGAGCTATTTTGAAAGGTACCGTGGTAAGGTACTGATTCTTTATTAGTAATGGCAATAGGTCAAGGATTGGGATTGGAACTATTTCTTGGTTATCCCGCGATCGTTTTCTGGAAGTAGGCCTTGTTGCAAGAACTAGTATAAGATTAGATGCTTGGGTGGGTGGGTGGGTAAGGATAAAGGCTTGGAGATATCTCAGTAGGATAACATGATTGGTATGAGGAAAATTGGGAATATGGGATTAAATCTCCCATAGGTTGGACATATTCCTCTCTCTTTCTAGGTTCCATATTTCTCTCGGCATTGGATGTTCCTTCTCCTTCAAATTTCTCATTCTTGATAGCATTCTCAATCATTTCCCCTGAGATTACCAAATCCGTAAAATTCTTCGAGGATTGTCGACGAGTCTATCATGGTACGAGGCTCGTAGTGTATTCACAAAAAGAACAGTGGTTTCTTTCTGTGTCAAGGGTGGTTGTACTTGGGTGGACATGTTCCTCCAGCTCTGAGCATACTCTTTGAAACTCTCAGTAGTTCTTTTCTCCATATTTTGAAAACTAAGATGATCAAGTATCATATCGGTCAGATGCTTGTACTGGTTTAGAAAAGCCCTAGCCAAATCATTCCAAGAGTGAATCTGAGCCTTGCTCAACTGACTATACCATCTAATTGCTGACCCACTGAGGCTATTTTGAAAGTAGTGAATCAGAAGCTTATCATTATCTATATGACTTGTCATCTTCCGACAGAATATAGTGATGTGGGCTGACGGATCAGTCGTCCCGTCATATTTCACAAAGTCAGGGACCTTAAATTTAGGAGGAATGACTAAATCGAGGACCAAGCATCGTTCTTTTGCATCCACACTCCCGAATACGTCTGTATTTTCTACTGCCTGGAGCCTTTCATCTAGCAACTGATATTTCCCTTGGGAATCTGCCAGCTCTACCTCTTTTACTGCAACCATTTCAACTTTTCCTTTTAGCTAGATCATCTGAATTTAAGATATTGACGGGGTTAACTGTGTTCTGGGCATCCATCATTACGACCTCATTCTGACCCTTTTGTGCCTCTAATCCTTCTCTGGCGGCCAAGTTTTCAGTGTATCATTTTCTCTTGATTAGCTCCATCAATTTAGTCATCCGATCCTTAGATTCTGCTTAAGACTTTGCCAGCTGTTCTCGCAATTCTTCCTGTACCCTTTCCATTCTTGCCATTTGGGCAACTTGTTCATTCTCCATAGCTTTAGCCTGTATTGGAAAGGTACTCAGTACTTCTTATACCTCTGATTTGAAATGGAAATTCTTTCAAAGACTCTTAAAGACAAATCAACTTCCATTTTATTTCCCCAAATATATGTCATGATGAAAGAGTCATGAATGCAATTTGATGCACGTGAAGCCTAAACAATATGATGCATGTAAATATATAGCGGAAACATGCTGACCATGTATGTAATAAATGCAATCACGATGCCAACATGCTGCAAGCAAAGAATAAACAAATCAATGTATGGATATATGCAATGAATGACCATGTATATTTCAGCGTATTTCCCAATCAATGATCGTATACACTATGAATGCAACACGATGTCAATTATGATACATGTAAACAATGAATGATTGACATAGAGTATATAAAAAAAACTCATGCTGACCATGTGTGTTATGAATGCGACCTAATGCTAACATGATGTATGTAATAAGCAAATTATTGCATGAACATATAGAGAAATTATGCTGACTATGTTTATCATAAATACCAACTGCTGCTACCAATATGCATGTATGAATGTATGGTATGACAAATAATTGACCGGATGCAAAATGCAAAGGGAAAGATACCACGGAGGAAATAAGAATCGGAGGAACTTAATCATCAACATCTCATAATTTGAAGCACAACCAATTCATTCCCAAATCAACATTCACAATGGTATAAACCATGTTTACAAAATCATGAGCAATGGTTAGAACTATCTTTACAAGCACTTTATTCTTCCTAGCATCCTAAGGCTATAAGAGCCGGCTACTGAAAAAGTGAAATCCTACTACATCATATCAGACCAAAGTCTTTCTACATCATTTTCGTAAATCTCCCAATCCTAATGAAGCTTTCCCAGTCCTCTATCAATCGGTGTCATTGGATCGATCCACTTGATCTCTATAAGAGATTGCACTTTCTTTTTGAATGCTATACAGTCTTCAATGCTATGGCCAGCAATTCCACAGTGATAATCACATCTTGCATTTGGATTATACCACTTTGGATATGGTGGTAACAGGGGTTTCAGCGGGATACAGGCAACCATGTGATTTTGGATTAGTATAGGGAGAAGCTCTTTGTAGCTGATTGGAATGGGATCATACTGATCTTGAGTCTTGTTTTTGGGTTGTTTCTTAATCACACATGGCCTAGGAGTTGGGGCACTTGCTGGTGGCACTAAGGTTAGAACCGGAGTGTTTACATAGGGAGATGGCGGAATAATAAGGCAAGGGTATGGATTTGGACTCGAGACCCTTGGAGGTTGTACATAGTTCGAGGTTCCTATCCCGGATGCTTGATAAGGTGATTGATGAGGGAAATAGTACGAACTGCCAGTTGGTGGTGATGGAGTGGGATTTAGGGGTCTCATAGTGATCTTCCAAGTGGACAATTGGGCCATAGTAGGGTGAGGATACTGGTTTGGACCTAGGACCAATTGCAACGACAGTTTGGGATCTGAGGTTTCTATCCTTGGTATCAGGCTCTCGGGTTTAATCATTTTCACGATCTTGTCCACAATTTTATCAAGATTGCAACTTTGGTGGCATTGACAAGTGCAGGATCTAACAATGATTGTATGTTCTGTACCTAATAGTTTTGGTTGATCCGAAGATGATGCAGAGCCCTGGGAAAGTTTCCCCTTAATCTTACCCATACCTCAAACATTTTCAGCAATCTGGCGAGTTGTTCTTTCACTTCTCGGATTTCATGTCCAAATTTCTCTTGATTTCGTTCCAAAGCACCCAATCGTTCCTCCGATTCTTTCCTTATATCTCGAACCCCTTTCATGCAAATGAAAATGTCATGAGATTAAGAATACAAATATGAATATACATGCTCCATTTCTATATGCATGAATATACTGATGATTAATGCATGAGCATATACAGAGAAATTATGATGACTATGTATGAAATGGATGCAATCTAATGTCAACATGATGCATTTTTAAAAAACAATAAATAAATTGATACATAGGTATATACAAATAATGACCATGCATGTCATAAACGTATGCTACAATGAATGACCATTCATGTTATGACTGTAACATGATGTCAGAATGATACATGCAAAGAATAAATGAATTAACACAAAGGTATATACAAAGAAATCAATGATTACACAAAATTGGTGGGACCTAAATCTTGATTATTCAAAAAATCTCATTATGCAAGATTTGCCTCCAATTTAATCTATGATTTTTTTAAAACATGTTTTCTCTATGAAAACCCAAACATATTATTCTTCAAAAGAATTTCGGAATAATGGATCCTACTATGGTACAATATGCAAATGTTCATGTAACGCTATCGGTTTATGAAATCATCAAATGAGATTATTATTACCAACTGTTTATTGCAAAGAATGAGATAAAAAATACAACCATGAATGTACATGCTCTTTTCACGCATGCATGAAATGTGCAAAATGCACTAATGTTTGAAAAAGAATGTTTATTTTGAATTTCAAAAAGTTAGTGAACACTTGCCCCAACAGTATCCACCCATTTAGGCATCACAAAGCCTTTGGGGCAGATAATCACATTTATTATGGGTGATGTACATTCATCGTTGCCTGATCTACAACCCTCATTCAGAGTAATAAAAGGTTAGAAATGTCCCTCCATGTGTTCCTAACTTAAGTGTATATAACAAAAATCCGGCATTGCTTCGCCTAGGTTCACTATATGAGAGTGAATCGGTTCTAAAGGCCCCGAATTATTCCTCACTGTTGCCGGTGAAGGCTAGTAAGGCACCCTGATAAAAGCGGGTTCAATTCGTTAGAGTATATTTTCCTAAGCCCATACGGAGGATCATCACGAAGGCTTTAGGTACTTTATACTCCGAAAGTGTTTCACTAGCCTATACGGAGGATCATCACGAAGGCGCAGTTACTTTACTCCCACCTAAAAGGATGAAACCCGGGTAGAGAGTTCATATTATGCAAATGCAAATATAGTGTGTGCGGAGGAACAACAAACCTTTCACCACTTATTCTACACCCCTTATCCTAAATACCCCAACAATTTATTAAAACAACGATCAAGAATAGTATAACGTATTAACCAACAAGCAATAATAATATACAACATTAAATAACTAGAAAACAATAATAAAATGCATGTGAATGAATATGAACATTTTTAAAACATTTTATTATTTTCAAAATTCTCCTTTATTTTAAAAAATATGGGAATTAAAATTAAATACCAATTAAACCAACAAAACCGAAACTTTGATAACACACGACTAAATCTAGGCCGGACTCTCTAATGTCCCCAGTGGAGTTTCCAAGCTGTCGATATGTGATCCTTGTCGCGGGGACCCGTTTGAGTGAGGACGAAACAAAAGCAGAGGAAAGATGAACCACTTATATGAACATGATTCGTATATCCTTCATAGATATTTGCATTCACATCATCTCAAGCAAGTGCATCATTCCTAGGATCATTGCATCTTCATTGTAGCTGCAATTACAGCATTCATGAACCACTTATATGAACATGATTCATAGGGACATCTGCATCTGCATTTAGAAGCATTTACATCAATCCAAGACATTTGTACCATTTCAAGAAGCATTTGCATCAATCCAAGATATTTGCATTTACACCATGAAGCATTTGCATCCTTTCTCAAATCCTTCAGGTTAATTTCTAGGTCATTTCAATTTCTGGTTTCATCCAGATCTTTTCAATTTTTTGGTTTCACCCATGCCTTTTTATTCTCTGGTTTCATCCAGATCTTTTTCAAAATTCTGGTTTCACCCATGCTTTTCAATTTCTAGTTCCATCCAGATCATTTTCAATTTTTTGGTTTCACCCATGCCTTTTTATTCTCTGGTTTCATCCAGATCCTTTTCAAATTTCTGGTTTCACCCATGCCTTTTTATTCTCTGGTTTCATCTAGATCTTTTTCAAATTTCTGGTTTCACCCATGCTTTTCAAATTTCTGGTTCCGTCCAAATCATTTTCATAGTTCTGGTTTCACCCATGCCTTTAATCTTTGGTTCCAACCAGATAATTTTCAAATTTTTTGTTTCACCCATGCCTTTAATCTCTGGTTTCATCCAGATCTTTTTCAAATTTCTGGTTTCACCCAAGCTTTTCAATTTCTGGTTTCATCCTGATCTTTTTCAATTTTCTAGTTTCACCTATGCTTTTCAATTTCTGGTTCCATCCAGATCATTTTCAATTTTTTGGTTTCACCCATGCCTTTTTATTCTCTGGTTTTATCCAGATCTTTTTCAAATTTCTGGTTTCACCCATGCTTTTCAAATTTCTGGTTTTATCCAGATCATTTTCAATTTTTTGGTTTCACCCATGCCTTTTTATTCTCTGGTTTTATCTAGATCTTTTAAAATTTCTGGTTTCACCCATGCTTTTCAACTTTCTGGTACCATCCAGATCATTTTAAATTTTTTGGTTTCACCCATGCCTTTTTATTCTTTGGTTTCATCCAGATCTTTTTCAGATTTCTGGTTTCACCCATGCTTTTCAAATATCTGGTTTCACCCATGCCTTTAATCTTTGGTTCCATCCAGATCATTTTCAAATTTTTGGTTTCACCCATGCCTTTAATCTCTTGTTTTATCCAGATCTTTTTCAAATTTGTAGTTTCACCCAGCTTTTCAATTTCTGGTTTCATCCTGATCTTTTTCAAATTTCTGGTTTCAGCCATGCTTTTCAAATTTCAGGTTCCATCCAGATCGTTTTCAAATTTCTGGTTTCACCCATGCCTTTAATCTCTGGTTCCATCCAGATCATTCTCAAATTTCTAGTTTCACCCATGCCTTTAATCTCTGGTTTCATCTAGATCTTTTTCAAATTTTTGGTTTCACCTAAGCCATTCAATTTATGGTTTCATCCTCGTCTTTTTCAATTTTCTGGTTTCACCCATGCTTTTCAATTTCTGGTTCCATCCAGATCTTTTTCAAATTTTTGGTTTCACCCATGCTTTTCAATTTCTGGTTCCATACAGATCATTTTCAAATTTCTGGTTTCACCCATGTTATCTCAATTTTCTGGTTTCATCCAGATCTCTTTAGATTTTCTGGTTTCATCCATGCCTTTTTAATCTCTGGTTTCATCTAGATCTTTTTCAATTTTCGGTTTCATCTATGTGGGTAAGGCCTTCGGGCACGATTTTTAAAACCTTCGAGCATAATTTTTCAAATCACGGGTAAGGCCTCCGGGCACCATTTTTAAGACCTTTGGGCATAATTTTTCAAATCACGGGTAAAGCCTCCGGGCACCATTTTTAAGACCTTCGGGCACCATTTTTAAGATCTTTGGGCACCATTTTTAAGACTTTCGGGCATAACTTTTCAAATCACGGGTAAGGCCTATGGACATCATTTTTAAGACATTTAGGCACATTTTTTTTTTTTGAAATCGAACCCATTTCCTTAAGACAGGTGGAGCCTTGATTAGTCAGAGAACTCAATTTAAGCACAAAATCTTCAATTTACAGCTTTTTTTTTATTTATAAAAATCATGAAAAATGAAAAAAAAATGAAAAAATGTTGAAAAAGAAAAAAATGGATAAAAGAAAACTCCCTTTCCCTTCTCTTCACATGGATTTCACTAACTGGACAAAATTAGTGTTTCTTTATCTTTGCCTGATTCCTGATTCTCAGCAATAGCCAAAGAGTGGCAGCTGTAGAGACCTAATTTTGTCCAGACCCCTAAATCGGTACGTTTTCTTCCTAAATTGATGTTTCAAAATGCTAAAAGGATTTTCTCATCCAGCTGGTACTCCGAGGCTTAGGCTAAGAAAAGAGACAAAAAAGTGAAACTCAAAAAAGTCAACCCTAGAAAAAGTCAACCCCAAAAAAGTCAACCTCAAAAAATTCAACTACTAAAAAAGTCAACCCACTTTCAAAATCAAGATTTGAGGTTCAAGTTCAATTGAAAAATGGTGAAAGAATTTTGGTAATTCGAGGTTTACATTGAAAGATATGGAGGTCAGAAGTTGGGGTACAGAATCTTAGTAGAAAAAAAAACCCTAGTTCGGGAAATACGGGGAAAAGTGCTTAAACGATCAAATTCGTCAGAATTGAAGGTTCCAAATGAAAGATAAGTATTGACTATGGGTAATGGAGAAGCCACATGGAAGGAAAACTCATAGAAAAGTCAATTCGGAAGAAAACCGAGAACTAGGGTTTTTGGTGGATTTCGGTGAAATTTGGAAGAATTACAGAAATGGTCCGATTCGGTAGGACTAAAGCCCCTAATTGATGAGGAGTGATTAAACAAGGATATCCCAAGGCTCAGTTTGAAGAAAATCTGAAAATCGGACTTTTTTTGAGCAAAATCGGGTTTCGAAGGCAAAAGGGTAAAATTGGAAAATTTGGGAAAAATAGCAAATGAACTCCAAAAATTCTGAAAATTTGCAAATCTCATTCTTAAATAATTTCGAAGAGATTGACGAAAGAAAATCTTGATTCGGAGTTCGTTTGCAAAATGGCCAAATTCTGGATCCACTATGTAGAAATTCAACAGGATAAATCCCAAAAAAATAGCAAAACGAGTTCCAAAAATTCTAAAAAATTGCAGATCTCATTTTTAAATTATTTGGAAGATATTGGAGAAATAAAATCTTGATTCGGTGTTCGTTTGCAAAATGGCCAAATCCCGGGTCCCCTATGCAGTAATTCAAGTAGATAAATCCTGAAAAAATAGTAAATGAGCTCCAAAAATTATGAAAACTTCCAGATCACATTTTAAAATTATTTGGAAGAGATTGGTGCAGAAAAATATGGATCGGAGCTCGTTTAAAAAATGGTAAAGTTTGGGTGCATAAAAGGGGTAATTTTGGAAATAAATCCGTAATAAATAGCAAATGGACTCAAAAAGTTTTGAAAACTTCCAGAATTCAATTTTTTATTATTTTGGAAGTATTGAAAAAAGAAAATTTGAATTTGGAGTCCGTTTGCTATTTATTTAGGTCCGGGGGGCAAAAAGGTCATTTCACCGAAGAAATCAAAAAGGCAAATTTGTAATTGAGAAAAATATGAAAGAAGAAGGAATTGCTGGGATTTTTCTTCCCTTGGTTAGCCAGCATAGAGGAGCAGAAGGAAGCTTGAACAATTTAATTCCTTAGTCACTATCAAGCCACATGCTACCACTAACACCTTGCAAATGGTCCCCCCTTCATCCAATGGCTTAGGTGCCTTGTAGGAAAGTTGAATGCACCATCCAATGGCCAAGTTTAAATGCCAAGATGAAATTTTTATTTGTCATGAAAGAACCCTCATCTAATGGCCAGGAATGGAAGAAAAAAGATAAGCACAATTCATCCAAGGGTGAGTATCCATTCGGTCAAGCAAGAGAGTGCATGGGATTGTCTATTTTCATGGCTTAGGCCATCTACAAGGGATGAGTACACATGTTGAGGGATGGATTTAATCTACAAGATGTCATTTTTATGTTGTCCTCATCCAATGACCAAGAATGGAAGAGCACAACTCAGCCAAGGGTAGGCACTCAAGGGGGCAAGCAAAGAAGTGCATGGGATTGGTCCTCTTTTGCATCTAAGGGCTGAGGTTACTACAAGGGCTGAGTACACATCTTAAGGGCTGTTATCAATTGTCAAGATGTCATTTTTATGTTGTCATCAAAATATCTTAATCTAAAGGCCAAAATTGGGGGAGGAAAAAGTGCACATTTGATCCTATGGTGAAAAGGGCCATTCATCCAAGGCTAAGCAAGGGCTGAGCATTTTTTTCACAAGTTGGAAGGCTGGAAATAGTAGCTAATTTAGCAAGAAAAAGGTTTGAAAGAAAGAAAAAAAAAAAAGGTTTTCAATATGAGAGCTTGAAGGTAGTCATCTCTACCAAGCTCTAACATAGCTTTCTTCTTGTTTTCCATGGTGTTTTCTTGATTTTCTATCTTATTTGCCTACTGCATTTTTCATAGAAATAAAGTTTTTTAATGTTTACTTAAGTTTTCATCTCTTATTCTTCATCAAAATGGTGGAAAACAAATTTTTTTTACATGGTTTTATGCTTGGCCGAACATGGCATGTTTGCTTGCCTTGGTTTTTCTTTTTCTTTCTTCCTTGCATGTTATTGTGGAAAATGATTTTTAGAAGGTTTTTTTAGAGTATTCTAAGGTTCTGATTCTTTACAAAAGATGAAGCAAAAAGGTTGAAATGGCTATATGATCTTGGCAAGACCAAGTGACCATGGTTAGGGAGAGGCTATGCCTATTTTTTCCTACCATGAAGGTCACCTTAATTTTGCTATTTACCATGGTTTATTTTTTGATTTTTGAAATGGAAAGGCTTCATGATCTTGGCAAGACCAAGTGATTATGGTTAGGTGAGAGGCTATGCCCATTTTATACCAACCACGGAGCTTAACTTTCCTTGTTTTATTTACTAGTTTTGCTTGTTATTTGCTTTGCATGTCTATGTTTAATTTTATACATATTCTGTACATTATTTTCTATGCTATATTTGCTTCTATATTTCATTTCCATGCTTAATATGTTTTCCTTGAAGATTCAGCCTTGTTGTCTATTGAAGTCATATTATGCATTTTTAATATTTCATGTCTTATATTATAAACATGTTTGCATTTTTCATATTTGTCATATGGCCATTTGGATACTCCATGTTGATATGCCTTGCATGTGCATTTTCATCTTGCTTCTTGAATTGTTTGCATCTCCATGCCATGAGCTTGTGTACTTTGATTTTAGTATGTCATATGCTTGTGAAAATGTCATGACATTATGCATCTTGATGTGATTTGTCATGTACTTGTGCCATTTACTAGGTAGGATTGCATTAGAGTGTCATGTAACCACATTCGACCTCTTCCTGCATCCCTTGCCTTGTCATGTATTTGCATTTTGTTTAGGTAACATGCTTTGCATTATCATATCTTGAAATTGTGTATTAGTTTCTATTTGTTCCAGCATTAACATTAGTTTCATTGGTCATTGTATGTTCATAGTATTGCTATGTATGTTCATTACATTTTAGGTCTAGGCCATATTGATATTGCCATGCATTTTGAGTCTTAAATCATATTGGTATTGTCATGCATTACTATTTTATTTAGGTATTAGGTTACATTAGCATTTTCATGCATATTCATAACATATTAGGTCCAAGTCATATTTGGATTATCAATCATTGCATGCATATTAAATTAGGATAGCATTTATTGCCATGCAAAATCATGATAGCCATTTATGTTATTTTGAATTGTCATGCATTTCCTTTACCATTTAGGCTTTAGACCATGCATTTCATACATTTCATTTGTTGTATGTTCATGCATTCCATGTCATTGCCACATGATTTATGACTTAGGCCAATCAATGGCTCAAAGTCATGCTCTCTTGAGCATACTTGTGGAAAATGAAAGAGTTGTCAAATTGATTATTCTACCTTTGTGATTTTTTTTACTTAGCCAATTTTTGTCCAAGGTTTCTAAATGTTTTAGCTACTGTCCTTAGGTCTTTAGGATGATCTCCAACAATTTTTACTTTGATTTTCGAATGAATTTATCAGAGGCAAAAAAATGTGTTTTGACAAAACAATTTTTTTCACCCAGTACTCGAACTTCTCTGATTTTTCTGGGCAATCATATTTAATAAGAAAATTAAGTCATTTTTTTTCTCGTGTATTTTTACATGTTTGGAGTCTCCAATATTTTTTTTAGATTTTTTTGAATTTTTAAAAATAGGCAATAAAATCGTGTGACAAAACCAGACAGTAGAGGCAGATTTGAAATCTAAAGAGAAATAATGGTTGAATTTGGCTAAGGCATTTAGAGGGGGTTGGTTAGAAGCTTTAGCTACTATCTTAGGGTAATTTCTAAACCTTCTTAAACTTTAAAAATGATTTTATAAATCTCGGGTTAAGGGTGGTCAAGTTCGGGATTTTAAACTTAGGAAATTAGAGCCATTTTTAAAGGGTTTTAATTTCTATTCAAGTTTTTCCTCAAAATTGTTTTCAAACAATCACAAAGTTTTTTTTTTTTATTTTATAAAATCTAATTTGACATATTTTTCTAAGGTAGCCGGATATCTTTTTACATATACAAATTTCTTTATTTAGAGGAAAAAATACATTTTCATGCATTGCATTTTCCATGGTCATGCTTTTTATTTAAATGTGTGATTTTTTCTATGATATTTTCCATGGTATTATTATTATTTTGATTCACACTTTATGATCTTATATTGTTTGCCATATGATTTTGAATGTTTCATGATATCCCATTTTTTTATTTAGTCATTTATTTTTGTGACGTTATTTAGCATATACTATGTTCATGTATTTTTATTTTTATGCATATTTTATGATAGCATTATTTTATATTTCATGTTATTTCATCAGATTCCATGTCATTTAGGTTTAATTATCTAGAATATGGCATGTCATTTAAAATATGCCATATCATTTAAAATTGCCATGTCATTTAAATCATTTTATCTCATTTAGAATATACCATGACATTTAGGATTTTTTCATTTTACCTAGAATATACTATGCTATTTAAATTATGTCATATCATTTAGGTTGCATTATATTAACTAGAATTTGCCATGTCATTTTATTTATGTCATACATGTTCATTTTCATATTTTTAAATGTTTTGAAAAAAAAATAATGATTTTCAATAAAAAATAAAGATATTCCCGAGTTAAAATAATTCATGAGTTCTCTACCGGGTTTACTGGAGGGAATATCATCAAATATCATTAATAAAGGAATATCTTTCTTTCAAAAAACGAGAATGGTTCGGAAAGTTTTCCACATGAATAAAAATTTTTATATTTTGCCGATTTTGTCGGGGAATATAGGAAAATTTTGACTTAATAAATTCCGGATCATTTTCAAAAAAAAAAATGGAATTATTTTTCTTAAAATTGGGAATTAACTTGAAATACTAAATTAAAAACCAACTTTTTACCGAGACTTGAGATAACACATAATTAATAAGGTACCGTTTTATACGGGCATTGTGGGGGTGCTAATCCTTCCCCGCACATAACTGAGTCCCAAACCCGATTCTTCAATTTTCTCTGGTTTATAATGCAGACTTGAAATTGGTTTTAAAAATGTTTTAATTAATTTTAAAATGTTTTATAAAACCTACTTTAATAGGTGGTCGATCACACCTAGCTAAATAAGATTGATAGCGACTCCATGTCTTTTTACGAGGCCGTTTTCATATCCTCGATCTTTTATTTCAATCTAGAGGAATTAAGTCGTCTTTTCCTCTACTTTTGTTTCCCCTCACTCGAACGGGTCCCCCGCGATCGGGATCACGTATCGACAATGTTATTTTTATTTAAAAATGAATCAATTGACATTATTTAAAAAAGTTTAATAATAAAGAAATTGATTAAAAAAATGAAAATAGATCAAAAAATAAAATAAAAATCATATTTTTAATATTTAAAATAAAATTTGAATAAATATTAATTTTATTAACATAAAGCTAACATAGTTACTTTTCTAGAGATAAAATGTGTTTTTTCAAAGTAATAAGGTAAGTTAATTTTCAAGAAAATCTCATGAAAGATATATAATTATATATATTTTTATTCTCCTTTCTTTCCTTTTTTTTTTTCCTTTTTGTTTTCCTTTTTTTCTTTAACCAATTTCTTTATCTCTAAAATTTCAAATAAAGGTAATTAATTAATTAAAGATATTTTAATAAATTCATTTCAAAATTAATATATAATTAATTAAAGATAATTTAAAAATATTTAACATGTACTTGAATTAGAATATAACTTAATTAGAATTCAGTTTAATAGTAATTAAAGAGAATTTTAAAACTAAATAAATTCTCATTATTTTGTAATTAAAAAAAGTTTTGGGTAAAAAAAATAAAAAAAATAAATGATTAATATTTAACAAATGGTGTTTTGTCTTTTCATTTAAAATCAACTAAGAAATAATACCTTAGGGGGTTAATGTATTTTATGCCAAACTTTAGGGGCGTAAGTCGGTTTTTTTCAAATTAAAAGGGGTAAGTAGATTTTCTATGAAACCTGAGGGGGATAAGTGTCTTTTATCCCTTTTGTTCATTTGATATTACACATAAAATGCGACGAGTTGGAAATAATGGAAAAAAATCTGAAAGTGGAATATGGGCTGCATTCAGAGTGGCGAATCACTTACGTCTATCATCAGAGGATCTAATTGCCGCCTGTGTCCAATAACTCGCCTCCTTGATCCTGGACATAATGGTTTTTAAAAATAATTTCTAATTTTTTGTTTGAAAATAAGTACATTTTATAATTAGCTATGAAAGTTTATATAATTATGATGACTTACTTATTAATTTAAATAGATATAAATTGTTATATTACAATGTTTTAGTTTTTAAGCTAATTATTTAAAAAATATTAAAAATTAAAAACCCAATTAAAAATTTTAAAAAATGTAAAATAACAATTTTCGACTGATTTCTATCCAATTACCAACAAAAGTCCATTAGAAAAATATGAAATAAATTTATTTATTCAATACTGACAAAATTTTCGTTTGTAATTGTACTATTACCAACGAAATTTCATCGAAAGTAGCTCCAATTTTTTACGAAATTTTGTTATAAATGGTCCCAATAACGACGAACTTAAAAAAAAACAATTTAAAAAATAAAAAAAAATTTAATTTCATTGGAAATACTCATACATTTTTCGACGAAATTATAAATTTTTTATGGAAAACTTTTATCGTCCTCCACATTTCTGTTGGAAATAACAATTTTCGATGAAATTTATAGCTTTTCCGATAGAAAAATTTGTCGAAGAAGATTGTTTTTCTTGTTGTGAAAGAAATGTCATTGGAACGAAAATTGAAAGGTATGCTTGGCCAGCTTGAAGGAAAAAAAGTTGAAAGAGATTCTACTTCGGGTATCTTTTTTATTGAGACCAATCTATCTACTCTAAATACTTCATCTTGGGTATCAGATACCAGATGTGATTCTCACTTATGTAATGACATACAGAGACTAAGGAAGAGTAGATCCTTAAAGAAGAGAGAGGTCTTCTTGCGAGTTGGAAATGGAGCAAGTGTTGTAGCATATGCCATAGGGACTTACAGTTTACCTTTGCCTTCTGGTTTAATATAGAACTGAAGAATTATTATTATGTTCTAGTCATTACTCGAAACATCTTTTCAGTTTCTTATTTAAGTATGGATAATGGTTTTTCATTTAATATAGTAGTATTTGTTCCTTTTGTTTTAATGATATCTTTTATAGCAGAGGAATGTTTGACAATGGTTTTTATGTTCTTCACTTAAATAAAGATATTCTAAATATAAATGTCAAAAAGATTAAGTTAGATAAACCTAATCAATCTTTCATGTGGCATTGTAGACTTGGTCATATCAATGAAACTGGAATCACTAAGCTACATAAACAATGATATTTTGATCATTTTAATTATGAATCTTATGAAACTTGTGAATCATGTTTACTTGGTAAAATATCAAATCAACTTTTACTGGAAAAGGTGAAAGAGCTAGTATTTTACTTAGACTTATACATTTGGATGTATGTGGTGTAATGAACATAAATGCTTGTGGAAGATACTCATACTTCATTACATTCACAGATGATCATTCAAGGTATCACTGGATGGTGGTAAAAACAATCCTCAAATACTTTAAAAGAACTAAGGATTTTTTTTTTTTGGGGTTTTGTCGCAACCTAAAAAATAATGAGTCTCATCGCAAGACTTTATTATTCGTTAAGCATGACATTAAAAATAATCGAGGAAAAGTCGACTTAATTCCTCTACAAAATGAAGGTTTTGTAGATGACCTTAAAAAAGACGTGGAGTCGCCACCAATCTTTTTTAGCTAGGTGTGATCGGCCACCTATTAAAACCAATTTTATAAAATATTTTAAAAATTAATTAAAAACATTTTAAAAACCAATTTCAAGTCTGCGTTTTAAACCAGAGAAATCAAAGAAGTGGGTTCGGGAGTCGGTTACGTGTGGGGAAGGATTAGCACCCCCACAACGCCCGTATAAATCGGTACCTTATTAATCGTGTGTTATCTCAAGTCTCGGTAAAAATTGGTTTTAAATTTAGTATTTCCAGTTAATTCCCAAATTAAAGAAAAATAATTCCATTTTTAATTGAATATGATCCGGAATTTATAAATTCAAAATTTTCCTATATTCCCCAACAAACGTGGCAAAATATAGAAATTTTTATTAATTTTGGAAAATTTTCCTAATCATTCTCTTTTTAAAGAAGATATTCCGTTATTAATAATAATTGATGATATCCTCCCCAGCAAATCCGGCAGAGAACTCATGAATTATTTTAACTTGGGAATATCTTTATTTTATTGAAAACCATTATCTTTTTTGAAAACATTTAAAAGAAATGAATATGTATATGCATAACATAAATAAAATGACATAGCAAAATCTAAATAATATAATGTAACCTAAAATGACATGATATGATTTGAATGCCTTAGCATATTCTAAATGAAATGAAATATCCTAAGTTATATGATATATTCTAAATGAAACGAAATGACCTAGATGACATAATATATTCTATATGAAATATAATGACCGAGGTAATTTAATATATTCTACATGAAATGCAATATCCTAAGTCATATGATATAATCTAAATGAAATAAAATATTCTAGATGACATAATATATCCTAAATGAAATGAAATGATTTAAATGACATGACAAATATGAATGATATGGCATATAATTTAAATGACATGGAATAAAATAATGCTATCATATAATATGCATGAAAATAAAAATAATAATGCATGAACATAGTATATGCTAAATAAAAATAACTAAATAAAAGCATAGGATATCATGAAATATTCAAAACCAAATAAACCATATAACATCAAAAAATGTAAATCAAAATAATAACAATATCATATAAATTATTATAGCAAGAATCACATATTATATAAAATGCATGAATATGAAAAATGCAATGCATGAAATGTATTTTTTCCTTTAATTAAGGAAATCCGTATATCTAAAAAGATATCCAGCTACCTTAGGAAAATATGTCAAATTAAATATTCTAAAACCAAAATACTTTGTGATTGTTTGAAAACAATTTTGAAAAGCTTGAATTAAAAATAAAAACTGGGCTAAATCTTTTTTTAAATTGCTCTAATTTCCTAAGTTTAAAAATCCGGACTTGACTACCCTTAAACCGAGACTTGAAAAACCATTTTTAGAGTTTAAAAAGGCTTAGAAACTACCCTAAGTCAGTAGCTAACCCTCCTAATCAGCCCACTCTAAGTAACTTAACCAAAACAGAAAAATGATTTTTCTTTAAATTCAATTATGACTCCACTGTCCAGTTTTAAGCCATGATTTTTTACCCTATTTTTAAAAATTCAAAAACTTCTGAAAAAAATACTGAAGACTCAGGACATGTAAAACTACATGGGAAAAAATCGGCTTAATTTTCTGATTAAAATGAATTCCCAGAAAAATCAGAAAAGTACGAAAACTGGGTAAAAAAAAAAACTGCTTTGCCAAAACACATTTTTGCCTTTGATAAAATCATTTAAAAATCAAAGTAAAAATATTTAAAACTCATAAAATGACTTACAAACAGTAGCTAGGACTTTTTGAAAGTTAGATAAAAATTGGCTAAGTAAAAAAAATCACAAAGGTAGAATAATCAACTTGACAAACTTAATTTTCCACAAGTGTGCTCAAGAGAGCATGACTTTGAACCATTAATTGGCTCAAGTCATTATTCAAGTGGCATGAACATGAAATGCATGAAAAAGTACAGCAAACATAGTGCAAGAAATGCATGAGTTTAAACCTAAATGTCATGAAAAAATGCATGGCATTCATATAGTGACCTAGACCTAAATAATTTTGCATGGCATTTAATGCAACCTAGACCTAAAATGCATGAACATGCATGGCAAATAAACCAAACTTGATAACTAAAATATGCATGGCATTTTCACAAACACAAAGCATGCTTAAACTAAAAACTCAACCAAATATCATGCAAGTGCTAACCTATCAACTAACATGGCAAGAATGCACATAAAATGCAAAAATTAAAGGGTGGCCGAATGGAATAATGCAACTAGCAAACATGGCATTTTCACAAACACTTGGTATACTAGTATACAAAACTAAATCAAATGCCATGCAAATGCAAAATCCTACCAACTAACATGGCAAAAATGCAACACTCAATGCAAAACACATGGAGTAGCCAAATGGCCTCAAGCTCCAACAAGCATGGCATTTTCACAAACACTTGGTATACTAACATGCTCAACTAAAATATAACACTTAAATCATGCAAAAACCACACAAGCATTTTCACAAACACTTAATATACTAAATCTAAAACATGCTCAACTAAGATATAAAACTCAAATCATGCAAAGACCACACAAGCATTTTCACAAACACTTGATATACTAAATGATAACTCGTATAATTATATAGTTTTTAGTTATGTTTTATTATTGTTTTGTGTCAAATACGAGTTATTATTGTTTAGTCTAATTGTGTTTATGATCTTTTATATTTTTATGTATTTTGGTGTTTTTCACAAGTTTCTTTGAGTGATTTCAGATTACTAGAATTAAGGGCAAATCCAGTTCAGTTCCAATTCCGACACCTTTTGCCATATCATCTATATCTCGAGTTTCACTGAAGCAATAAGGCTGAAATTTGTAGCCATGCAAAGCTAAGAGGCATATCTATCGTTTTCATGTTTTACACTTCTTGAAACGGAGTCGTTTTCCCTAGAGAAATCGACCATCAAGTTGGCTGATGTGCAATGACGTCTGTGCTGACCTGTTTTCGTATTATGCCAATATCTTCTTATCCACATCAGCAAATGAGCTGATTCCAACGGCTATGGATCAGTAACTGATAGGGTAACATTTTTCTAGAAGACCATGTGATCAGATAAGGCCTCTAAAATTGACAAAATCGACCATCAAGTTGGCTGATCAAAATCGTCATGTATGACGAAAATTGTTAGAAAATGCACCCACCTATTATACCTACCTTTGAAATTTGTAAAGCTTGTCTCTTGTCATTTAGCCCTCCAAAATGTGTATAAATAGAGGGCCTTGGATGATTGTAAGGGATCATATTGGAGATTGGTAGGATATTAGCCATTTTAACAAAATTCTCTAAGTTTTCTTCTTCTTTCTTTTCTCTAGTTTTCTTTTTCTTTAGAAAGAGCAAGAGGTTGGATAATATTAATATTCTTCTTCTTCTTCTTTCTTTCTTTTATTTTCTTCTTAGATTCTATTTAATTTTATGTTTATAATGCCTATGCTAGGCTAAACTTCTATTTGGTTAAGGGTGATTTCAAAGCCCTAGACATGTTTTGTGATTGATTTTCAGATTCTATCTATCATTAATTTTCTATCAAAGTTGCTTATGTTCTTCTACAAGAATTGTTCATGATGTTGTCTTGATTTATTTAGGTGTACAACTAGATAGATCTTGATAATTATCTATTGCTAGTTTAGGAGTCTTGATCCGTGTAATTGTCTTGATTTCCTATTCATAAGTGGCAATTTGTGATTAATGATTATGGTCAAGTTTTCAATAATTGCAAAGTGGAACATAACCTAAGTTGAACAATCCGAGCTTATGTGTTTGTTGCTTAGATCAACCTATCTTTCTCATCATAAAGCTGCCATTAAATTGAATTTAGAGAGCTTATTCTAGGTTGTTTAATGGTTAGAGATTAAATAGAGAGCTTGTTCTATTTAACGACAAACTAAGGAAAGATTGGGGTAACAGAGCTTGTTGTTATCTACGGTTGTTAACTTTGATAGTTGGTTGATATTGATAGATCTGAAATTGATTCTTAATGATGTCTAGTGGTGGAGAATGAAACCTTAACCATATTTTTCATATTTGATTCTTCTTACTTACTTGTTTTCTTACTTTTCTAGTTTGCTTATTTTTAAAAGTATATTTATTTTTATTGGCTGGTTATACCGCCTAATTTGTATATTAACTTTGTTTTATTTTTAGTGGCTGGTTATACCGCCTAATTTAGTATATATATTTTTATTGGCTGGTTATACCGCCTAATTTAGTATATATATTTTTATTGGCTGGTTATACCGCCTTGCATCTTATTCTTATTATTTACTTTAGTTTAAATCTGATTTCAAAAACCCCTTTTCTTTTATTGTTCTTGAATTTAAGTTTTAAACTATCAACTTATAAACTAAAACCCAATCCCTGAGGACTCGACCCTTGCTAACTACTATACTTACAATTGATCTTTTTAGTGCAAGGTTAAATAAGATACACTCTTTTGGGTGCATCAAAATTTTGGCGCCGTTGCCGGGGATTGCTTTCTTTAGTTTATTAGTTTATTGGTTTATTCTTATTTTATGTTCTAATTATTTACTTTCTTATTTTTTTTTATTTGTGAATGTTCCAAGCTCCCGAAGAAGACTTACGACTTAGGAAAATTCGGGAATTTATAACTTCTCACCAACAACCAATCGAGGAGTTGATCCAAAACATCCAAGAAGAGCAAGGAGAGATGGCAGCAGCTGACAACCGAACTCTCAAGGAGCTAGCCGCTCCGGACTTGGGTCAACAACCATTATGCATTGAATATGCTAATCTTGAGGTAGCTTTTGAATTAAAATCTGGTTTGATTCATCTTCTCCCAACTTTTCATGGTTTTGCAGGAGAGGATCCAAATAAGCACCTCAAGGAATTCCATGTAGTTTGCTCAAGCATGAGACCAACAGGGGTCACGGAAGAGCAAGTTAAGTTGAGAGCCTTCCCATTCTCTCTAGCTGATTCAGCAAAGGAATGGCTCTACTATCTACCATCCGGGACCATCACTACATGGAATGATTTGAAGAAAGCATTCTTGGAAAGGTATTTCCCAGCATCTAAGGCTGCCAACATTAGGAAAGAGATATGTGGGATTCGGCAATACAACGGAGAGTCCTTATATGAATATTGGGAGAGGTTCAAGAAACTTTGTGCATCATGTCCACACCATCAAATAAGTGAACAACTTCTTATCCAATACTTCTATGAAGGTCTCATGCCCATGGAGAGAAGTATGATAGATGCCGCTAGTGGGGGAGCTCTAGTTGATAAGACTCCCAGGGCTGCTAGAACATTAATCTCCAACATGGCAGCCAATTCTCAACAGTTCTCAATGAGACAAGATCCACCACCACAACCTAAGAGAGTTAATGAGATAAGTATATCATCCCTTGAACAAAATTTTGATAAACTGACTTCTCTTGTTCAACAATTGGCTGTAGGTAAAATACAACAAATAAAGGCTTGTGGCATATGTTCAAACATAGGGCACCAAACTGATATGTGTCCAACACTTCAAGAGGATACCAATGAACATGTGAATGCCATGGGTGGATTTCAGAACCAATCAAGAAAATATGATCCCTACTCAAACACTTACAATCCAGGATGGAGGGATCATCCAAACTTCAATTATGGAGGGAACCAATCACAAACTATTCCTCCACCATTTGACCACAGGCCACCGGGTTTTCAGCAAAGAGTGCAACAACCATACCAAACCCGACAACAACTACCACCCACCCAAAATTCAGGTACTTCTCTTGAAGATCTTGTTAAAGCTCTTTCTACTAATACAATTCAATTTCAACAGGAAACAAAGACAAGTATTCGAAATTTGGAGACTCAAATAGGGCAATTGGCAACAACCATGAGTCAAATGCAAGCAAGGGATTCTGGGAAATTACCTTCCCAAACCATAGTGAATCCAAGAGAGAATGCCAATGCTATAAATTTAAGAAGTGGGAAACAGCTAGAGACACCACAAAATGATAGTGCTCAAGGGGAGAACAATACCACGGCATCCTCTTCACATCCCAACGAGCCACTAAAAAAGGTAATTCCTAAACCATCCTTTCCTTCTTATATAACTCCTCCACCTTTTCCTGGCAGGTTAGCAAAGTCCAAGAAGGAGGAGCAAGAGAAGGAAATTTTGGAAACTTTCCGGAAAGTAGAGGTGAACATTCCTTTACTAGATGCTATCAAGCAAGTGCCAAGATATGCCAAGTTCCTAAAAGAGTTGTGCACATCTAAACGGAAGTTGAAATGGAATGAAAAGGTAAGTGTGGGGGAGAATGTGTCAGCTGTTCTTCAAAAGAAACTCCCACCTAAATGCAAGGATCCAGGTATGTTTACCATTCCTTGTAAGATAGGAAACACCAGGTTTGAGCGTGCTATGCTAGATCTAGGGGCATCTATTAATGTCATGCCATATTCAATTTATGCTTCATTGAATCTAGGACCATTAGAGGAAACCGGTGTTATAATACAACTTGCTGACCGTTCTAACACTTATCCAAGAGGAGTTGTAGAAGACGTTCTTGTACAGGTTAATGAATTGGTTTTTCCCGCTGACTTTTATGTTATTGAGATGGAAGATGAGATGTCTTCTAATCCCACACCTATTCTATTAGGGAGACCATTCTTGAAAACAGCAAGAACTAAAATAGATGTACATGATGGCACTTTAACTATGGAATTTGATGGTGAAATAATTCGCTTTAACATTTTTGAGGCCATGAGATATCCTAGTGATGTGCATTCTGTTTTTAATATTGATATAATTGACTCACTAGTGCAGCAAGCTTATGAGCTAGATGGTGAAGATAGTGTAGAAATAGTCATTAGCAACCATCTCGGAATGGGGAATGCTAAACTAGCCTTGAGTGACCAGGTGGAAGGGGCACTAGAATCTTTACACTCGCTGCAACCTAAAGATGCAAGGTTTGATGTTTCATTTATTGATTTGCCTTTATCTAATGAGAAACTTCTACCTTCCATTTTGCAGGCACCAACTTTAGAATTGAAACCACTACCGAACCACTTGAAATATGTGTTCTTAGGTAAAAAAGACACACTACCGATCATCATTGCCAAAGAGCTCACACCTTTGCAAGAAGAGCGACTTATCCGGGTGCTTAGAGAGCATAAAACAGCAATTGGTTGGACAATTGCCGATATCAAGGGAATAAGCCCATCCATGTGCATGCACCGGATTTTGTTAGAGGAAGGGTCTAAACCAACAAGAGAAGCACAAAGAAGATTGAACCCTCCTATGATGGAGGTTGTGAAAAAGGAGATACTGAAGCTCCTAGATGTTGGAGTGATCTATCCTATCTCGGATAGCAAATGGGTGAGCCCGGTCCAAGTGGTTCCAAAGAAATCAGGTGTAACGGTGGTAACAAATAATGAGAATGAACTTGTTCCTACTAGGATTCAAACAGGATGGCGAGTTTTTATTGATTATCGTAAACTTAATTCCACAACTCGCAAAGACCACTTTCCTTTACCTTTTATTGATCAAATGCTTGAAAGGTTAGCTGGCCATTCTCATTATTGTTTTCTTGATGGTTTTTCAGGTTATAATCAGATAGCCATTGCTCCGGAGGACCAAGAGAAAACAACATTCACATGTCCATTTGGTACTTTTGCATACCGGCGTATGCCATTTGGTCTTTGTAACGCACCAGCTACATTCCAAAGGTGTATGGTTAGCATATTTTCAGATTATGTAGAGAACATCATAGAAGTATTTATGGATGATCTTAGTGTCTATGGTGATTCTTTTGATAGATGTCTAGAGAACCTTACACTTGTACTTGAAAGATGCATGGAAACTAACCTTGTTTTGAATTGGGAAAAATGCCACTTTATGGTAGAACAAGGAATAGTTTTGGGCCATGTTATTTCTTCTAGAGGGATAGAGGTTGATAAGTCTAAAATAGATATTATGCATTCTTTACCACCTCCCACAAATGTGAGAGAGGTTCGTTCTTTTCTTGGACATGCAGGTTTCTATAGGAGATTTATCAAAGACTTCTCAAAGATCACATTACCTCTTTGCAAGATACTACAAAAAGATGTGGTTTTCCACTTTGATGATAAATGCAAAGAGGCGTTTGAAACATTGAAGGGACTCTTGACATCAGCTCCTATCATCCAACCACCAGATTGGAATGTACCCTTTGAAATCATGTGTGATGCTAGTGACTATGCCATTGGAGCTGTTTTGGGCCAACGGGTTGGCAAAGCCTCACATGCCATTTATTATGCCTCCCGAACTCTTAATGATGCTCAATTGAACTATTCCACTACTGAAAAAAACTTTTGGCTGTTGTATTTGCTTTAGAAAAATTTCGATCTTATTTAATTGGTACTAAAGTAATTGTATATTCTGACCATGCAGCCCTTAAGTACTTGCTCACTAAAAAGGAGGCCAAACCAAGGTTGATTAGATGGATACTTCTCTTACAAGAGTTTGATTTGGAGATAAAAGATAAGAGAGGTAGTGACAACCTGGTTGCGGACCATCTTAGCCGTTTAGTTCATGAAGAGGATGCACTACCCTTGAATGAGAACTTTCCGGATGAGCAACTTCTTTTTATAAGTACAACAACTCCTTGGTATGCTGATATTGTTAATTACTTAGTTACCAAGAAGTTGCCACAAGAGTTGACACAAGCTCAAAGAAATAAGATCAAGAGTGATGCCAAATACTACATATGGGATGATCCTTACCTTTGGAAGCATTGCTCCGATCAGATTATAAGAAGGTGTGTACTCGAAACTGAATTTCAATCTATTCTCACCTTTTGTCACTCTTATGCATGTGGAGGACACTTTGGATCCAAAAGAACAGCCATGAAAGTTCTTGATTCTGGATTTTATTGGCCTACCATATTCAAAGATGCATACCTCTTTTGCAAGTCATGTGATCGTTGCCAAAGAACAGGTAACTTAGGTCCTAGAAATCAAATGCCTCAAACACCAATACTTATTGTTGAAATTTTTGATGTATGGGGCATGGATTTCATGGGACCTTTTCCTCCTTCTTTTGGTAATCTTTATATTTTACTTGCCGTTGATTATGTTTCAAAGTGGGTGGAAGCAAAATCCACTAGGACTAATGACTCTAAAGTTGTTTCAGATTTTGTCAAGACTAACATCTTGGCTAGGTTTGGAACGCCAAAGGCCATAATCAGCGATAGAGGTACTCACTTTTGCAATAGGACTATGGAAGCACTTTTGAGGAAGTATAACATCACACACAAGGTCTCCACCTCATATCATCCTCAAACTAGTGGGCAAGCTGAAGTGTCAAACCGAGAAGTTAAGTCCATCCTTGAAAAAACAGTTAATCCAAATAGGAAGGATTGGAGTTCACGACTTGATGATGCACTTTGGGCTTATAGGACAGCATATAAGACACCCATTGGTATGTCTCCTTATCGACTTGTTTATGGTAAGCCTTGTCATCTTCCGGTTGAATTGGAACATAAATCGTATTGGGCTATCAAACAATGCAACATGGAGATGGATGAGATAGGAAAGAAAAGAAAACTTGACCTACAAGAATTAGAGGAGATAAGGAATGATGCCTATCAGAATTCTAGGATTTACAAGGAAAAGACTAAGGCATTCCATGACAAGATGATATCAAGAAAAGAATTTGTTGTTGGACAAAAAGTTCTTCTCTTCCATTCACGCCTTAAGTTATATCCAGGTAAGTTACGTTCTCGTTGGGTTGGACCTTTTGTTATTACTAATGTATTTACTCATGGTGCAGTTGAAATCCAAAGCCCAAAAACAGATAAGGCATTCAAAGTGAATGGTCATAGATTGAAGCCTTACTATGAGAACTTTCCAATACAAGATGTGGAGGAGTTTCCACTTTTTGAGCCAAAGTATGTTGAATAATAATGGCATGGGTCTAAGTTAGGCTGAGGACAATAAACCAAGCGCTTCTTGGGAGGCAACCCAAAAGGATGGAGAGCATCTATTATATCAGATTTGCATATTCCTTACTCTCCATCATTCTATCTTTTATTGTTTTTCTTTTCTTTTGTTTAATAGTTCTTTTCTCTTACATATAATTCTTGCATTGGGGGATTAATAGCATTACATTAATGACAATGTAAGAATTATGTGTGGGGGGAAGAATTTAGGATTTTATTTAGAGTGTTTTGTTTTTGTGTCTTTTTATGTTGTTTTTCTTTCTGATCCTTGTTTTGAAAATAACTAGATGTAAATATAATTTTTATTTTTTTTACCCCGGTTAAATGGCGGATAACGGTACTCCGTGATTATTTAAATCGGTTCCATCAGCTACCCACAAAACTGATATTGTATATAAATTTCTCTTCCAATTTCTCTTTCAATTTTTTTTTTCATTTTTTTTCAGGATGGATGATATTCTCACAAGATTGCAGAAACGATTTCCTCCTTTTCCTCGAAATATTTTACTGAAGCTTTACCAAGTTCGACTTGAAAGATTAAGAATGCTTATGCACAAAGGGATTCCTGACGACATACGTTGGATAATTGAAGCCAAGGTACGTGAAGATGAATATCTTCCTGTTTTGCATTTACCAGGTACAGGTAGAAGCACTTTTGCAAAGAAGCGACGAGCAAAGCGCATGAGTTCAAATTGCCACAAATGTGCACGATGGACGTGTAACGGTAAATGTCGTTCTATTGGGATTCCGTCCTCTAATCGAGATGATAAAATTGAATTCATTAAGGATGGACTGAGTAAGGAGAATTTGGGTAATATCCAACTTTCTCTTGAGACGCATCCTAGTGGAGACGTACAAAAAGAAATTCTTGATTTATGGCCGCAATTCCAAAGGGAATGGCAACATCTTGGGAATCTGATGTTAAAAGACCCTGTTTGCCAGCTTGTAAGAAAACTGGATGGGAAGCATATCCTCGACTCATAGAAGGCGTTTAAGCCGTTTCTGGACGTAAAACCAGAGGAAGATGTGAGCCACAATCACAACTACAATAAATGACTTCTCAGCTTTTGGTTTGATTTGCAATAACTTTATTTTGGTTTAATTTACGTGTTGTTCGATTTGTGTAACTATTCTCGTTTTTTTTTTTATTTGTCTTTTACGGTTGATTTTTTCTTCTCTTTTTGATTTTCTTCCTGAAATCACGCAAAAATCTTTTGTTAGGTTAACATTTTCTTCTGACAGGTCAGATACACTTTCGGCGACATTATTACTCTTGTCTGATTCACTACTGAGTCCTCTATATATTACACCATGTACTCATTCTCTTTCAGGCACTCGAAAAAAAAAATGGAAAGTACTTCATCCCAGCGCATTAAAAAAATTTGTGTCTTTGAAGGTGCTTATCCAGGAAAAAATAACATATTCGCTGATGAAGCCATAAGAGTTGGAGTAATACTTGCCCAACAAAAGATCCACTTGATTTATGGAGGCGGTAGTACGGGTTTAATGGGAGCAGTCGCTACAGCAGCACACGCCGGAGGAAGTCCAGTTCTAGGAATCGTGCCAAAACTATTCACAAGTTTTTGTGGACCTACCGTGGGTAAGGAAATACAAGTCTGGAGTGTCCCTGAACGGATAACAATCATGTACCATTCTGCCGATGCATTCATTGCTTTACCAGGAGGTCTGGGTACATTGGAAGAAATAGCTTGCGTGGCTTCTTGGTCATCTTTGGTCACAAATAAGAAACCCATTGGTTTGCTTAATATTAATGGTTATTTTAGTAATTTGCTTTCATATTTAGATAATGCTGTGGATAATGGATTCATGTTTTCAGAGGCAAGGAGAACCATAATTTCTGCTACAACCATTGAAGATTTATTCAAAAAGCTCCAAGCTTATGAGTGTTTATCTGCTACGGTTGTTTCGCAAACGCTCGGAAAAAGAAAAAGAGATATGGACGAGCAAGGAGTGGACTGCACTTTGTCTTTGTGACATTATCTAACATTTTGTTTGTTGTGTCTCAGTTATAATAAGTGGTTAGCAACCTCTGCAGGTAATATCTCCTAAATTCTACCTTTAAAATTTGACATTGGGGACAATGTCATATTTTAGTAGGGGGTAAGAGACATATTTTGCTAATTTAAAAAAAAAAAAAAAAGTTTGTTGTGTTTTAAGCAATTTAGAAGTATTCATTCTGAACAAGGTCTGAGTAAGGGAGACTTGAGACATACCTTGTCAGTTTGATTTCTTCTTTTCAAAAAAAAAAAGGGTTTGTTATATTTTAAGCAATTTAGAAGTATTCATTCTGAATAAGGTCTGAGTAAGGGATACTTGAGACATACCTTGTCAGTTTGATTTTAATCTTTTTATGTTTACTTGTTAATTTTTGTTTAGTATTTTAGGATTATTTAGGTTGCATGAGTTTGTTTTGTTTTGAGTCTTAGTTGTTCCTATTCTTATGTTATTAGTTCTTTTCTCTTACACATGATTCTTTCATTTGGGTTAATAGACTTACATTGAGGACAATGTAAGAATTAAGTGTGGGGGGAATGATTTAGGATTTCTTTTATTTTTGTCTACTATTTTTTTTTATGAGTCTTTATTATTATTTTTAGTGTGTTTTAGTTCCTTTTTAATACAATGATGAGATATGAATTGCATAAGTCTAAAACAGAGTTATTAGTGAGAAGATTTTCATGAGAATTGAGCTTGATATCAATTTTTTTTTTATGAGCCAATGTTAATATGATATGTTGATTGAGAAAGAAGCATGTTTAGACTTGATATTGACTTGTATAATCATCCTTGTGAGTTTTTGAGCCTATATGATTGATGCATTATACATATCAATCTAATTTCTTTCTTGAGTGCTCTTATGATTACATGATTCTCTAGAACTTGCTTTAAACCATTTGAGACTATATTGATGCATGTGACAACATGAATATGATAGAGGCATTAGGATTTTTAGCCAGGGCCAAACAGCCATCCCTTATTGATGTTCCAAGAGAACACACCCTTAGTGAACCAATTTGAGCCTACATTGAATAAGCTATCTCTTTGGTAACCATAACTTGTCCCTAACCTAAATATACTTATATCTTTACCTTTGTTCCAAAGATGAATTAGCATGTTTTGAGACAAGTTGCAAAGACAAGGAAGATCTATTGAAAATTTGGGTTAGAAACAAGAAATAAGTGTGGGGGGAAAGAAAAGAAAAGTCAAGAGAAAAGGAAATGGAATACTGGCAAATACATTCCTATGTAAAAAAAAAAAAAATATGAATCATCTCTTGAATTTGTGGAAAAGGAAAAAGATGTTACAAAGTTGTTTAGAATGAAGAAAAGGCCCAACATGAATATCCGGCCTAGGTGACTATGTACTTGTAAAAAAATTTTGAGAAGTTTCTTTGTATGATCTTTTTATGCCTCTAAACTTTATGAACTCTTTGGAACCTTTGTGATATCTTTATCCTTTTGTTCTTCAACCACATTACAAACCCCTTGGCCCCATTACAACCTTCATTAAAGACCTCTTGATTCATGAAGTTGTATGATCTAAATAGTGGAGAATAGGTGGACAAGCAAGAATATGGTAGAACTGTTTTCATGAGATTGATTGAGTGTAAACACTTCACGACTACTTTAAAGAGTGAAAATCATGAGGGTATCCCATGTGAGAAGTTGAGATTAAATTTGAACATGCACTATTTTGATTGAGATATGTTATGTTAATATTGGCTTAACTCAAACAATTTACATTCAAGCTTGATTTTTTGTGAAATTCTTTAAGCTATTGATTAGTTTATAAGACTTGTTCAAATATTGTCTCTAATTTGTATTGAAAGGATTAGGAGTAAATATTTTTAGTATATGCAGTTTATTTATATTTTAGTTTTTCAATGTTTGTGGGTATCGTTCTAGTAAACCCTCACGAGACTAAACTCGTCCACTAGGGACACCTAGGGGTTTAAAGGCTTGTGTCACATGCTAAGTACCACCGTGATTTCCTACGAAAATGGATTAGATTAGATTTTCTTATTTTATTTTTATTGAGTCGTTACTAGGGACTAGCAACAATCTAAGTGTGGGGGTGTGATAACTCGTATAATTATATAGTTTTTAGTTATGTTTTATTATTGTTTTGTGTCAAATACGAGTTATTATTGTTTAGTCTAATTGTGTTTATGATCTTTTATATTTTTATGTATTTTGGTGTTTCTCACAAGTTTCTTTGAGTGATTTCAGATTACTAGAATTAAGGGCAAATCCAGTTCAATTCCAGTTCCGACACCTTTTGCCATATCAGCTATATCTCGAGTTTCACTGAAGAAATAAGGCTGAAATTTGTAGCCATGCAAAGCTAAGAGGCATATCTATCTTTTTCATGTTTTACACTTCTTGAAACGGAGTCGTTTTCCCTAGCGAAATCGACCATCAAGTTGGCTGATGTGCAATGACGTCTGTGCTGACCTGTTTTCGTATTATGCCCATATCTTCTTATCCACATCAGAAAATGAGCTGATTCCAACGGCTATGGATCAGTAACTGATAGGGTAACATTTTTCTAGAAGACCATGTGATCAGATAAGGCCTCTAAAATTGACAAAATCGACCATCAAGTTGGCTGATCAAAATCGTCATGTATGACGAAAATTGTTAGAAAATGCACCCACCTATTATACCTACCTTTGAAATTTGTAAAGCTTGTCTCTTGTCATTTAGCCCTCCAAAATGTGTATAAATAGAGGGCCTTAGATGATTGTAAGGGATCATATTGGAGATTGGTAGGATATTAGCCATTTTAACAAAATTCTCTAAGTTTTCTTCTTCTTTCTTTTCTCTAGTTTTCTTTTTCTTTAGAAAGAGCAAGAGGTTGGATAATTAATATTCTTCTTCTTCTTCTTTCTTTCTTTTATTTTCTTCTTAGATTCTATTTAATTTTATGTTTATAATGCCTATGCTAGGCTAAACTTCTATTTGGTTAAGGGTGATTTCAAAGCCCTAGACATGTTTTGTGATTGATTTTCAGATTCTATCTATCATTAATTTTCTATCAAAGTTGCTTATGTTCTTCTACAAGAATTGTTCATGATGTTGTCTTGATTTATTTAGGTGTACAACTAGATAGATCTTGATAATTATCTATTGCTAGTTTAGGAGTCTTGATCCGTGTAATTGTCTTGATTTCCTATTCATAAGTGGCAATTTGTGATTAATGATTATGGTCAAGTTTTCAATAATTGCAAAGTGGAACATAACCTAAGTTGAACAATCCGAGCTTATGTGTTTGTTGCTTAGATCAACCTATCTTTCTCATCATAAAGCTGCCATTAAATTGAATTTAGAGAGCTTATTCTAGGTTGTTTAATGGTTAGAGATTAAATAGAGAGCTTGTTCTATTTAACGACAAACTAAGGAAAGATTGGGGTAACAGAGCTTGTTGTTATCTACGGTTGTTAACTTTGATAGTTGGTTGATATTGATAGATCTGAAATTGATTCTTAATGATGTCTAGTGGTGGAGAATGAAACCTTAACCATATTTTTCATATTTGATTCTTCTTACTTACTTGTTTTCTTACTTTTCTAGTTTGCTTATTTTTAAAAGTATATTTATTTTTATTGGCTGGTTATACCGCCTAATTTGTATATTAACTTTGTTTTATTTTTATTGGCTGGTTATACCGCCTAATTTAGTATATATATTTTTATTGGCTGGTTATACCGCCTAATTTAGTATATATATTTTTATTGGCTGGTTATACCGCCTTGCATCTTATTCTTATTATTTACTTTAGTTTAAATCTGATTTCAAAAACCCCTTTTCTTTTATTGTTCTTGAATTTAAGTTTTAAACTATCAACTTATAAACTAAAACCCAATCCCTGAGGACTCGACCCTTGCTAACTACTATACTTACAATTGATCTTTTTAGTGCAAGGTTAAATAAGATACACTCTTTTGGGTGCATCACTAAATCTAAAACATGCTCAAATTTAAACATCATGAAAACAGAAAATTCAAAATGCAAAAACATGATATTTAAAATATAAATGGCAACAAACAAAGCAATCAAATTAAAATATAACTCAAGAATATGAAGTAACATAACATTTAAAACACCAAGATCAAAGAAAATAACATAAACAATATGGTAAAATAAATCAAAAAAGCAACTTAAATGAATAATGTAGGCCAATTGGCCATGGTGAGTTTATTGTAAAAAAATGTAAAAAAAAAAAAGATATTCAAGAAGAAGATGAAGGAAGAACTTGAAAAGAACAATAAAAATCATTTATTTAAAATGGAAACTCACCAAATAGAAATCAAAATAGCAAAAACAAGAATGGAAAATCAAGAAATTGCAAGAGTTGGTGCTCAAGAGCAACCTCAAGAAGCTATATTTCAAGCTTTATCTCTTCAAACTTTCCTTTCTTTTCTAAACTTTTCTTTTTTGCTTTCAACCAAGAAGAGAAAAACTAAGTAAAAACTAAAAGAACTCAGCCAAATGAAGATCAAAAATGAAATTTCTGCCCCCCTCCAAAGAGCTGGCCGAATCCCCCTATAATGCCTCAAGGTGTTGTCATTTTTTTTGTAACCAATTTCCCATCAAATGGCTAATAATTCAAGGTGAAAAAATCATAAAATTACCACCTTTAGATTGGCATATCAGCTCTCTCAAATTACAGCTGTTCAAGAATAATGTTGACATCTCTCTTGGCCTATGTGGCTTAATCACCATGGCTTGATCAAAGAGAATCTCTAACTAACTCTTGGTTTTTAGCCATTTGATTGAATAATCAGAAGCTTCCTCCTTCCTTTGGGCCTGGGCAGGCCAGCACTTCTCTTTTCCAGCCCAACTCTGATTTTTTGAAAGGCCCAAAGAAGCCCTTTTCGGTTACTTGGGTGAAATGACCGTTTTGCCCCCGGATGCAAATAAATATCAAACGGACTCCAAATTCAATTTTTTATTTTTTTTAATACTTCCAAAATAACAAAATATTGAGTTCTGGAAGTTTTAAAAATTATCTGAGTCCGTTTACTATTTATTTGGATTTTTTCTTCCAAAAATGCCCTTTTATGCCCCTACATTTTACCATTTTTTAAACGAGCTGCAAATCAAGATTTTTCTTCACCAATATCTTCCAGATAATTTAAAAGTGTGATCTGGAAGTTTTCATAATTTTTGGAGCTCATTTGGTATTTTTTTCGGGATTTATCGACTTGAATTACTACATAGGAGGCCCGGGATTTGGCCATTTGGCAAACGAACTCCAAATCAAGATTTTCTTTCGCCAATCTCTTCCAAATAATTTAAAAATGATATTTGCAAAATTTCAGAATTTTTGGAGTCCATTTTCTATTTTTTCGGGATTTATCTTCTTGAATTATTGCATTGGAGGCCCGAGATTTGGCCATTTTGCAAACGAACTCCGAATCAAGATTTTCTTTCCCCAATCTCTTCCAAATAATTTAAAAATGAGATTTGCAAAAATTCAAAAGATTTGGAGCTCATTTGCTATTTGTTCGGGATTTTCCTTTTTGAATTACTACATTAGAAGCCTGGGATTTGGGCATTTTGCAAACGAACTCCGAATCAAGATTTTCTTTTACCAATCTCTCTCAAATGATTCAAGAATGAGATTGACAAATTTTCAGAATTTTCGGAGTCCATTTGCTATTTTTCCCAAATTTTCCAATTTTGCCTTTTTACCTCTGAAACCCGGTTTTGTGTAAAACAAGTTCGATTTTCAGATTTTCTTCAAGCTGAGCCTTGGGCTATCCTTTTTTAATCACTCCTCATCCATTGGGGGCTTTGGTCTTACCCAGTCAGGCCATTTCTGTGATTCTCGGTTTTCTCCCGGATTGACTTTTCTTTCGATTTTTCTTGCAAGTGGCTTCTCCATTACCCATAGTCAGTGCTTATCTTTCATTTGGAACCTTCAATTTTGACCAATTTGATCGTTTAAGCACTTTTCCCCAAATTTCTCGGATTAGGGTTTCCTTTCTATTGAATCTCCAAATGCCAACTTCCGAACTACATATCTTTCAATGTAGACCTCGGATTATCAAAATTCTTTCACCATTTTTCAATTGAACTTAAAATCTCTATTTTGAAAATGGGTTGACTTTTTAAATAGTTGACTTTTTGGGGTTGACTTTTTCGGGGTTGACTTTTTCCGGGGTTGACTTTTTTCAAGTTTGGCTTTTTATGCTCGCCCTCATAAACTAAGTCTCGGAGTACCACCTGCAGGATGAAAACAGTTTTTTTTCACTCAAAAACATCAATTTAGGTAGAAAACATACCTGTTTTAGTTGTCCGGACAAAATTAGGTGTCTACAGGGTTTATTAAGAAGCTGAACTCCAAGTTGAGGGTTATTTTGATGCTCACTTTCAATTTGACAAGCATGATAGCAAATCTCAAAGTGGCTACATTTTTACTCTAAATGACGGAGCGATTGTTTGAAAAAGTTCCAAACAAAGTACGACTGCAATTTCTATAACTGAAGTCAAATACATCTTTGCGTTTGAGACGATAAAGAGGCTTTTTGGATCATAAAGTTCATTACTGAACTAGGTATGGTTCCTAGCATTGTTGATCTAATAACAATTTATTGTAATAACAATGAAGCCATTGCACAAGTATAGACACCTAATTTTCTTCCGGTCCCCGAAACAAGATAAGTTATTCCTTCAATTTCTCGGAATGCAAACAATCTCTCCTTATTTAACAAATGGATCTCCAAGACTTTGGTTCGGAGGTCAACACGGAAAAGTTAACCCAAAAAAAAAGTCAACTTAAAAAAGTCAACCATTGAAAAAGTCAACTTTCAGGGGAAATCAAGATTTGAAGATGAATTGAACAATGATGAAAGACAGAGATCTACAATTGACGATAGAGAGGTGGAAAGACAAATTGCAAAATTCAGTATAAGAAAAAACATGGAATTTCCAAATCTAGGGAAAAGTGCGTAAACGATCAAATTCAATGAAATTGAAACTTCAAATTGAAGGATGATTAATAAAAAAGGATATCTCAAGATCCAATTTCACCAAGAGAAATCAATCGGAAGAAGACGTTGTCAAAATTGGAAATTGCCATTTTGGGAAAAAAAGGAAAATTTTGCAAAATTGAGGAAAAATGTATAAATGATCAGAATTGACAAAATTGAAGGTTCAAAATTGAAATAAGATCAATAAATAAGGATATTGGAAAGTCCAATTTTGAAGTGGAATTGAAGGAGGAATCAATTTGAAGAGAAAAAGAAAAATAAAGATTTAATGAATAAATGGAAAAATCACAAATTTGGGGAAAACAATAGAGATGGTCCAATTTGGTAAAATTAAAGTCCCCAGTTGATGAATAATAAATAAATAAAGATACCCCAAGTTCCAATTTGAGGTGGATCCAAAGGAAGAGTCGATTGGAAGAGAAACTGGAAAATCGAGAAAATTCTCAATTTTGAGGAAAAAGGGAAAAACTAAATCGGAGAGGAATTTGGATGTACAAATTGGGCAAAATCGGTCCAACTCTAATTCAATATATGAAAAGGTCAATGGAAAAAGAAAATCCGGAAGATTGGCCTGTTTTGAGTAAAACCAAGGTTTCAAGGGCTAAAGGGCAATTTTGGAAAATCTAGAAAAAATAGAATCCAAGCTCAGAAAAATTGTGAAACTTTTCAGAATTAAGTTCAGGTATGGAAAGAAGGAAATGAGAAGGAAAAAACCTGTATTTTGGACCGAAATAAAAATAGGCTAAATTCGGGGGACTAATCAGCAATTTAAGAGAAAAATCCGAGAAAAATAGAAAACGAGCTCGAGAAATTATGAAAAATTCCATATCTGAGTTTTATATTGGTTAGGATTGATTGGAGAAAAAGAATCCAAAAATAAGGCTGAAATGCAAATAGGCAAAGTTCGGGGGGACTAATCTGCAATTTTAGAGAAAAATCCAGGAAAATTATGAAAACCTCAAGAACTGAGTTTTATATTGGATGGGATGGATTGGAAAAGAAAATTTTAAAATTGGGGTCCATTTGCAAATAGATCAAGTATTGGGGCAAAAATATAATTTTACTAAAAAAACCAAAAGAGAAACAATTTGCAAATAAAAAAGGAGAAATGGCCTGGAATATTCAAGGCCATTTTCGGCCAGCATGGAGAGAGGGAGGGGAGAGTTTGATCAACTTGATCTAATAGCCAAGATGAAGTAGAAAAATGACATTTTTAAGAGAGGACAAGATTCTCCACTACTTACCTATGTGGCATTTTCGGCCAATAGGAGGCTTTTTAATTGCAAATCCATGTGAAGGGCATGTGAAGACTATATGATGATGCCAAGTGGAATAAAAATGCCAAATAGGAAGATATTTTGGTAGTGAGCTACATGATCATGACAAAATGGCTTAGATATTTTGTAGAGATAGGGGACAAGAATAATTGAGGTGGCATTCTTGGCCAATTAGAGGTTATGAGACCCTTAATTTAAGGAAAGCATCATTTTTAAAAATCAATTTCGAAGTCTGCGCTTAAAACCAGAGAAATAGAAGAAGCAGGTTCGAGAGTCGGTTACGTGCGGGGAAGGATTAGCACCCCCACAACGCCCGTATAAAATGGTACCTTATTAATCGTGTGTTATCTCGAGTCTCGGTAAAAGTCAGTTTTGAAATTGGCATTTTAAAATAATTCCTATTTTAAATAAAAATAATTCCATTTCTAATTGAAAATGATCCGGAATTTGTTAACTCAAAATTTTCCTATATTCCCCGACAAACCGGCAAAACATAGAAATTTTTGTTTACCTAGAAAATCTCCGAATCACTCTTATTTTTGAAAGAAAGATATTCCGTTGTTAATGATAATTGATGATATCCTCCCCAGCAACTCGGCAGAGAACTCATGAATTATTTTAACTCGGGAATAACCTTATTTATTGAAAACCATTATCTTTATTTAAAAATTATTATTTTTTAAATGATTATGAATATGCAAATCATTACTAATGACATGGCAAAAGAGTGAATAACATGACATATGGATTAATGACATGACATGCTTGACATCGCAAAATCTAGATGACATGGCATAATCTAAATGACATGGCAAAAGAATTAATAACATGGCATGTTTGACATGGCAAAATCTAGATGACATGACATAATCTAAATGACATGGCAAAAGAAATGATGACAAGGCAAAAAGCATAAAATAACATTATCATAGAATATCCATGTTTACATCATAAATAAGATAACAACATGAAATTTAAATCAAACCAATAATATCACTACGGAATATTCATATATATATATATATATATAATTTACATGACTGAGAGAGCAAAAATTAGATATCATGGAATATGCATGAACATGGAAAATTCAATGAATGGAAATGTATTTCTCCCATGAAGCAAGGACATCCGTATACCTAAAAAAGTATCTGACTACCTTTGGAAGTGACCAAAGTTGGATTTTCTAATTAGGACTCGGGTTGGACAAAATTGGAATTTTTAGGATGAAAAAGGCCTCATGACTGAACCCCCTCTTTAAAAGGCTCTATTTTCCTAGTTTTGAAACCCTGGTTAACCACCCTCACCTGACTTTTCTAAAATCAATTTTATAATGGAAATGACATGGAAATCACTCTCAGACAGTAACCAATATCCCAAATCAGCCCCCTCTTTGTAAGCTAATGAAAACATAAAATTATATTTTTTCTAAAAAACAAATCTGACTCCCACAACCAGTTTTGAAACCCGATTTTTTTACCCTTTTAGAAAATTTCAAAAAAATCTGAAAGCAATAGGGGAGACCTATAACATGTTGATCTTCATGGGTAAAAATCAGCTTAATTTTCGGAGCATGGATACTATGATCGAATTAACCAAAATAGAAAGTTACTATTTATAAAAAACAACTTTGACTCTCACAGGCAGTCTTGAAAACCTATTTTTTTGCCCTTCTAAAGAATTTCAGAAAAATTTGTAAACATTAGGGTAGACCTAGGACATGTTGACCTCCATGGGAAAAAATTAGCTTAATTTTTGGAGCATGGATACTATGACCGAATTTTACCAAAATCAAGAGACCGAGTTAAAAACTGCTTTGAGAAATCCATGTTTTCAACCATCATAAAAAAATCTAAAAATCATGAGAAAAATAACATGGCATCCCCTAAATGACTACTGCTTGTGGTAAAAAAATCAATTTTTTTTTTTTTACCATGGACGTTGTGAAATAAAATCTCAAAGTCAAAATACCCAACCTAAATTATTAATTTTTCACAAGCATGCTCAAAAAAGCTTGACTTTGAACCATTGATTGGCTTAAGTCAAAAATCAAGTGGGGAATATAGAAATGCATGAATAAACAGCAAGATAAATGCATGAAATAAGTGGCATGGCATATGCATGACCTAGGTTCTAAATGACGTAGCAAAATAACCTAGAATGCTAAATGACATGGAAAATGAAAATAACCTAATGTCTAAATGTCATGGAAAATGACATGTCATATAAAAAATTACCTAATATCTCAATGACATGGAAAATGTCATGGCATAATGAAAATAACCTAAAGTCTAAATGTCATGGAAAATGACATGTCATATGAAAAATAACCTAATATCTAAATGACATGGAAAATGTCATGGCATAATGAAAATAACCTAAAGTCTAAATGTCATGGAAAATGACATGTCATATGAAAAATGACCTAATATCTAAATGACATGGAAAATGTCATGGCATAATGAAAATAATCTAAAGTCTAAATGTCATGGAAAATGACATGGTATGAAAAATGACCTAATATCTAAATGACATGCAAAATGTCATGGCACATGAAAATAACCTAATGTTTAAATGTCATGGAAAATGACATGTCATATGAAAAATGACCTAATATCTAAATGACATTGAAAATTTCAAGGCATAATGAAAATAATCTAAAGTCTAAATGTCATGGAAAATGACATGGTATGATCTAAATGACATGTAAAATGTCATGGCACATGAAAATAACCTAATGTTTATATGTCATGGAAAATTACATGTCCTATGAAAAATGACCTAATATCTAAATGACACGGAAAATGTCATAGCACATAAAAATAACCTAATGTTTAAATGTCATGGAAAATGACATGTCATATGAAAAATGACTTAATATCTAAATGACATGGAAAATGTCATGGCGCATGGAAAGCATGGTATGATCTATAATGCTAGGCACGGCCAAAATAGTTTAAGGCATGATGAATGCATTGGGGCCGAATGACCTAGGGAGCATGATGGAAACATGGCAGCCAAGAATGCTAAATGACATAGCCACAAGATGCAAAGGCATGGATTACTTGGCATGAACAAAATAGTATACCAAGGATACACATGAAAATAAATAAAAAATAGCAAGTTAAAGAAAGCAAATAAAGAAAATAGAGGTAAGCTCAATGGTTGGTACAACGGACATAGTCTTCCCCTAACCATAATCTCTTCATTTTATCAAGGTCATGAAGCCTTTCCACCTTTTGTTTATTTTTGAAAACTAAACCATCAAAATAATATATCCTACCACAACCATGCAAAAATAAACACAAACAAGAGATGAGCACAATCCTACTTAGCATTAGGCCAAAACAAAAGAAGTAGTAAAATGTTTTTTTTTCATTTTTTTGATTAAAAGAAGCGATGAAAACCTTTAAAGAAAACTTTCAAAATCTTTATTTACTTAAGAAAAGGATTGGAAATCACATGGAAAAGAAAAAGAAATATGGAAAGGAAATAAAAGAAAAATGCAAGAGAGGGATGTCAATGGCTACCTTCAAAGCTTTCTTTCAAGCTAGCTTTCTCTTCAAAAAAATTTCTTTATTTCCTCCAAGTTTAGCTACTGCCTATGCCTTCTAAAATGACTACCTAAATGAAAAATAAAAGACCTCCCTCTCTCTTCAATAGATGGCTTAATGGATCCTTCTAGAATAGATATGCTCATCTTTTTTCCTATCTAAGACATGTGGCCTCATCACAAGGCATACTAGTGAAAGAAAATAAAAATGTCATCTTGCAACCTCATCTTGGCCCTTTGATCAGAATCTCCTCTCCAAGTTCATGAGCTGGCCGGCCAAGGGGCATAAGGATGTGCTCATTTCTCTTAAAAATATCTAGGCCACTTGGCATGATCACAAAGGAACTAATCAAAGATTAAAAATGTCTTCTTGCAATTTAATCTTGGCCATTGAATAAAATTAATCAAATCTCAGCCTTCATTCCATCATGAGCTAGCCGAATGGCCTTGAATATTCCAGCAACTTTCTATTTTTTATTTGCAAAATGGCCCTTTTTGGTTTCTTCGATAAAATTGTATTTTAGCCCCAAACTTAATTTAATTGCAAATGAACCTCAATTCTTGATTTTCTTTTTCCAATCCCTCCGAATAAGTGTAAAATTCAGTTTTGGAGATTTTCATAATTTTTGGAGCTCGTTTTCCATTTTTCCCAGATTTTTCATTAAAATTGCGGATTAGGCCTCCCCGAACTTTGCCTTTTTTCAAATCAGCTCCAATTTGAGATTACTTTTTTTCCAATACCTCCAAACCAGTATAAAACTCAGTTTTAAAAGCTTTCATAATTTTTCGAGCTCGTTTTCTATTTTTCCTGGATTTTTCTTTAAAAATTTTGGTTTAGTGCCTCATGCCTTTTTCATTTGAACTCTAATTCCAGATTTCTTTTCACCAATACCTTCCAAATATTATAAAAGTGAGATATGGAAGTTTTCCTAATTTTCCGAGCTCGTTTCCTATTTTCCCCAGAATTTTCTCTTGGAATTTCGGATTAGTGCACCCAAATTTTGTCATTTTCCATTTGAGCTCCGATTCCGGATTTTCTTTCTCCAATACCTTCATATAATATAAAATTTAGATGTGGAGGTTTTTGTAATTTTTCGAGCTTGGATTCTATTTTTCCCGAATTTTCCAATAGTGCCCTTTAACCCTTGAAACCTCGGTTTTACTCAAAACGGGTCCAATTTCCGGATTTTCTTTTTTCACTGCCTTTGTTATATATTGAATTGGAGTTGATCCGAAAATGCCCAATTTTTTATGATCGAGTTCCTCTTCAATTTGGTCTTTTCCTTTTTTTCCAATATCGAGAATTTTCTAGTTTTTCTGTTTTTTCTTCTAACCGGCTCTTCCTTGGGATCCACTTCAAACTGAGCCTTGTGCTATCTTTGTTTATTCATTCTTCATCAACTGGGGGCTTCAATTTTAACGAATCGGGCCATCTCTGTAGTTTTCCCCAAATTTACTGAATTAGGTCTTCCCCTACACTAAATTTTTGTAACCCATCTTCTGAACTCTATATCTTTCATTGTAGACCTCGATTATCAAAATTCTTTCACCATTGTTCAATCAAACCTTGAATCTTGATTTTGACTAAGAGTTGACTTTTTTAGTAGTTGACTTTTTGAAGTTGACTTTTTTCGTGTTGAACTCCGAATCACAAGTCTTGGAGAACCATCTGTGTGATGAGGGGAGTTTCTTTGCATTCTGAGAAGTACAGGGAAAAACTTACCTAGTTTAGGGGGCCCGGACAAAATTAGGTGTCTACAGCTGCCCCTCTTTGACTATTGCTGAGAATCAGGAATCAGGCAAAGACTATTAGACTACCATTTTGTCTGGGTGTGGAAATCATCTACGTAAAGAATTTTTTTTTTTTTTGAAAAGAAGAGGTTTAGAAGATTTTGGTCTTGAATTGGGAATGCCTTGACTGTAAAACGAAATAATAACTCAACGTAAGTCTCGGGGCTTTGATCCATTTAGAAAAAATGGATTTGATTTTAGACAAAAGATACCTCGACGTAAGTCTCGGGGCTTTGAGCCATTTAGAAAAAACGGATTCAATTTAAAAATGAAAATACCTCGACGTAAGTCTCGGGGCTTCGACCCATTTAAAAAAAAGGATTCAACTTAAAACTGAAAATACCTCGACGTATGTCTTGGGGCTTGGACCCATTTAGAAAAAACGGATTCAATTTAAAAATGAAACTACCTTGACGTAAGTCTCGGGGCTTTGACCCATTTAGAAGAAACGAATTTGATTAAAAAAGTGAAAATACCTCGACGTAAGTCCTGGGGCTTCGACCCATTTAGAAAAAAATGGATTCGATTTAAAAAATGAAAATACCTCGACGTAGGTTCGGGGCTTTGACCCATTTAGAAAAAATAGATTTGATTTAATAATGAAAATACATCGACGTACGTCTCGGGGCTTCGACCCATTTAGAAAAAAAAGGGAATCGACTTAAAACTGAAAAGACCTCGACGTAAGTGTCAGGGCTTAGACCTATTTAGAAAAAATGGATTCGATTAAAAAAATGAAAATACCTCGACTTAAGTCTCGAGGCTTCAACCCATTTAGAAAAAATGGATTCGATTTAAAACTGAAAATACCTCGACGTAAGTCTCGGGGCTTCGACCTATTTAGAAAAAATGGATTCGATTCAATAATGAAATACCATAGTACCTGCAATGTTAGTCAAATGCAGTAATAACAAATTTTACAAATGCTTGTAGAATGCATGTTCCCTAGGAATGAATGCTGCTACATGATTGTGTCATGAATTTTGGTACATGATTTCATTAAGGTTACGGACTTTTCAGACTCTTTGGCAAGTGCTTTTGATTTTCACTGATTACCACATTTGATGAGTTTTCCAGCATTCCAGATTGTCAAAAGCTCTTCTCCCTTATGAGTGTTTGTTCTACCACGACCAACCAGATGGGCTTCCCAGTTTTTGTGGATTTGAGCTTTTCAAATTTTAATGGTTCCTAAACCACTTTTTAAAAATTATCCCCACTTTATGGCAATACAAAGAAATCCTTTTTCTTAAATATTTTTATGTTTATCACCTATCATCCAATTTAATAACATTCAAAATGCATCATAGAAATGTATGAAGAAATAGCACACAAAAAAGGCTAATGATATATGAAAAAGGATACCAATAATTTTTTGCAATATGTTTAAGACAACAAAAATGTTTGTCAACCATTTAAGAAACAAAGGCTTGAAAGATAAATGTAGAGCTGTGGATCATAGATGCCCCAGACATGAAATAACTTGGACCTTTCTTCTTTGATTGATCTGAAATCTCTTTTGAATGAACCATTTTACTTGGGTAATCTCTCAGCTTTCGTCATTGCGTTAGACTGATCTTCACCCCTTTCTCTGAATTTTTGATACTTTCTCCCCCTTTGCACGAAGCATTGATTCTATCTTTGATCAGTGCTTGGGCCGCCCTTTGCGGGTTTTTAGCCCAAGCTTCCTTCATTCGGTTTTAAGTCGCCGTCTTCGAGTTTTCGGCTGACACCTCTCCTTTTTCGTCATTTTTTTGTGTGTTCTACCATGCACCTGAGAGTTCTAAATGCTTCCAAGGTAAAAATGATAATTCAAAAGATGGGATGAAATCTGAGAAAAACCCTTCAAACTAATTACCCATGCTTGATCAAAATGGACTTTAAAACGTAATGTAGGCCAAGATTCGAGTTTAGAAAGAAAGGGTAATTAGGCCCAAAATATGTTTAAGGGTGATTAGATCAAGGATAATTTCATGAGGAGAATTCATTTTTGAAACATTCGTCCATTTTTGGACTTTTCTCTCCCCTTTTAGAATTTGTTTCTTTTCATTATTGGCTTTTGTTAGCCATTCTTTGATTTCACACATTTTTTGTGTATTTTTTTCGTTTTGCTTTCGATGGCTCTTTTTGCCATATTTTTTTGAAGGAGATTTTTCCTCGCATTGTCCCTCCAATGTAGAGGGTGATCCTTGATTATGGTTTAGAGAAAGAAAGAATTCTTCTAGCTCAAAGGGGTGACTAGGTATAATTTCTTCTTAGTGAAAAGAATATGAAAGATGCCCATTCATCATATCAAGCACGAATATTCTCATTGAAAAGCAATCCTCAGGGGAAATAGATATATAAAATTCTCCTTTTTACACTTGGAATCATTCAAATTCTCATATGCACAGTATCACATTTTTTTTCCTTCTCTTTTTTTTTTCTTCAAGCATAATCTTTCTTCAATTTGTCGGTGTTCATGGGATTTCTCAAGTCATCACCATCCATCTGAGTTAAGATCAAGCTCTTTTCACCACGTAGGGTCCCATTTCCCTCGAAGATCCTTCACAATAGGGAGAACTTTCCTTAGTACCAACTCTCCCTCTCAAAATTATCTAGGACGAACCTTCTTGTTGTGGTCTCGAATCATTCTTTTCTGATACATCTGCCTATGGTAAATTACCTTTAGCCTTTTCACCTCAATGAGATTCAACTATTCGTAGCGAGCTCTAACCCATTCTACCTCTGCTAAGCCAACTTCCATTAAAACACAGAGAGAAGGGATCTCAACATCAATTGGCAATACCGCTTCCATCCCATATACCAATGAAAATGGCATGGCACCCGCAGATGTGCGAACTGAAGTACGGTATGCATAGAGAGCAAAAGACAAGATCTCATGCCAATCTTTGTACACATCGATCATCTTTTTAACAATCTTCTTGATGTTCTTATTCGCTGCTTCTACTGCCCCATTCATTTTCGAACATAAGGTGCCGAATTATGATGCTTGATCTTGAACTGGGTACATATTTCCCTCATCATCTTGTTGTTCAGATTGAGAGCATTATCAGAAATTATTCTTTCTGGAAGTCCATATCGGCACACAATCTCTTTATTGATGAATCGGCACACCATTGACTTTGTTACATTGGCATAAGAAGATGCTTCTACCCACTTTGTGAAGTAGTCTATGGCCACCATGATGAAACAGTGTCTGTTTGAAGCTTTCGAGGTAATAGGCCCGATCATATCCATTCCCTACATCGAAAATGGCCATGGAGCTGTCATGACACGCAGCGACGATGGTGGCACATGAATCTAGTCTGCATATATCTGGCATTTATGGCACTTCCGGGAATAATTAATGCAATCCCCTTCCATTGTTAACCAATAGTATCATGCTCTCATAATCTGTTTAGCCCGTATGTGGCCATTGGCGTGAGTGCCGCATATCCTTTCGTGGACCTCTTCGAGGATTCTCTGAGCTTCAGCAAAAACAACACATCTCAATAAAACCTGGTCTCTCCCTTTCTTGTAGAGGATTTCACCATCTAAGACAAAATCCATTGCCATTCTCCTCAGGGTTCTCTTATCATTTTCCATTGCTTGCTCAGGGTACTGTTGACTCTTGATGTATTGCAAGATATCATAATACCAAGGGTGACCAACTGCTTCTTTTTCAATACTCAAACAATGGGTCGAAGACTCATATATGCTCATTTTAATCGGCACAACCTCAGCTCCTTCATTCACTTTAAACATTGATAATAAAGTGGCTAAAGCATCAGCCATCCTGTTCTCTTCCCAAGGCAAGTAACTGAAATTCACTTCTTTGAACTCCTCAATCAAGCTCAGTATGAGTTCTCGATATCGGATTAACTTTGCATCTCGGGTTTCCCATTCTCCCCGCAATTGGTATAGCACCAGAGCTGAATCTCTAAAAACTTCTAACGTCTTTATTTTTCTTTCAATTATGGCATGGAGGCCCACGGTATACACCTCGTATTCAGCCGTATTGTTAGTACAATCGAAATCCAATCTGGCAGTGGAAGGATGATAATCCTCATCTGGAGATATGAGTACTACACCAATCCCGTGCCCCATGGTGTTCGATGCATCGTCAAAGTACATTTTCCATGATTTCTTCTCAAAGGGATTCTTATCTTCTTGTGAGACACACATCAGATCTTTATCGAGGAAATCAAAATTCAAAGGCTCATAATCCTCCATAGCTCAACTTGCTATGAACTCGGTTACTATGCTCCCCTTGATAGCCTTTTGACTCATATATACAATGTCGTATTCAGAAAGCAAAACTTGCCATCTCACCATTCTTTCTGACAAAGAAGACGTCTCAAATATGTACTTCATGGGATCCAACTTTGCAATCAAACATGTGGTGTGATACAACATGTATTGTCTGAGCCTCCGAATAGTCCAAGCCAACGCACAACAAAGATTTTCTACTGATGGATACTTCAGCTCATACTCTGTGAACTTTTTGCTGAGGTAGTAGATTGCCTGTTCTTTCCTTCCAGTCTCGTCATGTTGTCCCAACACACAACCCATAGACCTTTCAAATACTAATAAATACAATATCAGTGGTTTCCCCAAAACAGACGGTATTAACATTGGTGGGTTTGATAAATAATGCTTGACTTTATCAAAGGCTATCTGACACCCTTCATCCCATTCTCCTAGATCACGCTTTCGGAGTAGCTTGAAAATCGGGTCACACTTGTCGGTAAGTTGAGATATGAATAAAGCGATATAATTCAATCTTTCCAAAAGGCTCCTTACCTCCTTTTGAGTATGAGGTGGCGTCAGATTTTGAATAGTTTTTACTTTATCTGGGTCAATCTCGATTCCCTTGTTGCTACAATAAAGCCTAGCAGCTTCCCTGAAGTGACTTCGAAGGTGTATTTTATCGGGTTGAGATTGAGCTGGAACTTTCTTAGTCTTTCAAAGAACCTTTTAAGGTTCACAATATGTTCATCCTCTCCTTGCGACTTTACGATCATATCATCAACATAGATTTCAATCTCGTTATGCATCATATCATGGAACAAAGTCACCATGGCTCTTTGGTAGGTTGCTCCGATATTATTTAATCCAAAAGGCATCACTTTATAGCAAAAGGTTCCCCACATAGTCACAAATATGGTTTTCTCCATGTCTTTCGGTGCCATCTTAATTTGATTGTACCCTTAGAACCCATCCATGAAAGAAAACACGAACTTCTTTGTAGTATTGTCCACTAGGGTATCAATGTGAGGTAGTGGGAAATTATATTTAGGGTTTGCCTTGTCCAAATCCCGATAATCGACACACATCCGTACTTTGCCATCCTTTTTTCAAAACTGGGACAATATTTGCTACCCATTCTGGGTACTTTGGTACCTCTAAGAAACCAACATCAAACTTCTTCTTCACTTCTTCTTTGATTTTTAGCAGCATTTCAGGCCTCATCCTTCTCAATTTTTGCTGAATCGGCTTACAATCTGCCCTGGGAGGGAGTTTATGAACAACAATATCGGGATCCAACCCTGGCATGTCTTGGTACCACCATGCAACACATCAGTATATTCTCGAAGCAATTCTATCAACTCATGCCTTGTTGATGGTGAAATAGAAGTCCCAATCTTGACCTCTTTCATTTCTTCCTCGCCCCCCAAACTTATAGTTCCCAACGGCTCTTTGTGGGGCAATACTTGTTTCTCTTCTTGTTCTATTATTCTCAACAGATCCAGAGGCAAATCACAATCCTCGACATCTTTGTCAACCTCATAATCACCCGCACAAATGGGTCTTTCAAAGTTAATTTCAGAATTACTGTCGAGATGGTCCTCATATTCCATATCTGGAAACCTGGAAATAAGTGGGATAGAAACAATATAGCGAGGCGTGTAGGCAAGAAATAGTAATAAAAGAATGAAAGTATAAAATATGGACAAATTGAATGACTGAAAATGTAGTGTGATTTTTATTTATTAGATGATAAAAGATAAACTTAGGCCCATACAAATGATTCTAAAAGCCCTTGGGCAGAGGCATTCAAGATTTTTTTTTTTTTTAGCATTTTGTGCATTACTTTGAAGTGGATTTAAAGATTATAGGTAGCTCAGTAACACTCCAATTTGTTAGCACAAAGCCCGGTGGACACGGGTGCACCATCCAGTCAATACTTGTATTTCCCATTTTTTCTTCTTCCACTATGTCGTCAATCACCATTTCCTCCAACGGTGTCTTCCCATTCACAAAAAAATTCTCAAAAACTCTATCTAGCATCATCATCACATCGTCAACATTTTCCCTAAATCTAGCCAAACGAAAAGTGCAAAGGATTGGGGGGAAAGTGATCGGTTCCCACTCCATTTCCATGCAAGATAGTCGGGCTAACCTCTTTTTTCTGTTCTGTTCCATCTATCTTATCTTTTCATACGTACTGGTAGGAACCCCATATCAAAGTAGTCTTTCTTTCTAACCACCTTCATTTCTCTAGCCATGCCCCGAAGATATTTACCCAATCCTTTCCCAGCGTGGCAGCCTTTCCCTACTGTTGTCTTCACCCCCATCTTGGTACACTTGGATAGCTTAGAGTTAGGGATATTATAACCTTCAGTGACAAAGTAGCATTGAAAAATTCTAGGGATCTGAAAGAACATTCTATGGCGCCTTCACCCACTTCTATATAGGGAGTATCAGTAGATGCAGAGGCTATGATGTCTTCCTCCCCTGATACACTAACCAATAGGCCTTCCAGCACAAATTTTAGCTTCTGATGAAGAGATGATGGCACAGCACCCAACGAATGAATCCAAGGTCTACCTAACAAGCAGTTATAAGAAGGAGTGATTTCCATGACCTGGAACTTAACCTCATATGTGCAAGGGCCAATTTGCAATGGAATTTCCATTTGCCCCATAACGTCCCTTCTTGTTCCATCAAAGGCTCTCACTATTGTGTGGCTTGGCAACATATGGGACATATCAACTAGTAACTTGAATAATGTTGACAAAGGCATCACGTTCAAAGATGATCCATTATCCAAGAGTACTCTCGACAATATGTGTCCCTTGCACATGGCAGTTATGTGCAAAGCATTAGTAGATCTGATCCCGCCGGATGGTATCTCATCATCGTTGAAAGAGATAAAGTTATCAACCGTAATATTGTTTACCAAATGGTCCAACTTTTCTACTGATATATTATTTTCCACATGAGTCTGGTTCAATACCCTGAGTAGAGCGTTCCTATGAGGTTCAGAATTCAGCAATAGAGAGAGTATTGAAATTCTGGCTGGTTGACAATGCAACTGCTCAACCACACTATATTCGTTGTGCTTAATGAACTTTAGATATTCACAAGCATCTTTTCTATTCACTAGCACTTTCACTCAGTCGGCTGGAAGCAAATTTATCTCCATCCCTCCGGATTTTATTGGTTTTTCAGAAGATGAACCCATTACTCTTTTTCCTTTCTCTGTTCTTGCTAATTTTTTTCCCCTAATCGGGCTCGCTCATCTCGGGAGCATAACATCTTCCACTTCGGGTCAAGTGGCCTACCCCAGTTTTATCATTGGTAGCTTCTGTCTATTTTCCTGATACTCCTGGTGTTATCATGCTACAGTCGTACTTCCATGGAATTGTATTGTCCTTTTCGTATGGAAACGGGGATGGAAATTCTATGATTAGTTTCGGAGTAGGTTTTTCCACGACTGGTACAATTTCCTTCTTTGGTTTATCAAAATAAATGATTAAGGGCCTATTCACGCCAAAACCACCAGGGCTATCGGTCATGCTCAACTCAGCTTCTTCATTTATCTCAAAAAACTGGGCTTCACCCATATCCATCATCCCTTGTACTTTGGACAAAAACTCCTCGCAGTTTTGGATGATATGTCCTTCACTTCCATGATAAAGGCAAAAATTCCCAACCATCTTTCCTTTTTTTACTTTGGTTCAATCAATCCTGCTTTAACCATTTCTCTCCAAACTCTGTCCAGAGGTGTTTTCACCTCTCCAATACCCTTCTTTACCTTTCTGAAATCCCCGACTATTACTGCATTCACCTTTTCCTCTGTATGATTCGACAAAGGGTTTTCTGCCATATTGGGCCCATTTTTTTACCCGAATTTTACAACCACAATGTCTATGAGGTTCTGGACCTTATGCTTTAGTGCAGTGCAATTTTCAATGGAGTGCCATTGAATCCTTGCATGGTATGCGCAGTGAGAATTGACATCATACCATTTGGGATAGGGTGGCTTTAGATGTACAAGGTAAGCAGGTGCGACGAACTGACCCTGTAGGAGTTCAGGATACAGCTTACCGTAAGTTATGGGGATTGGGTCAAATTATCGTCTCTGGTTATTTCAGGGTGGCCTCGAATCATTTCTTAGGGCAACATTTGGAATATTGAGGGCAGTGTTTAAGGGGATAGCGCTTTGTGGTGAAACGTCGATTGGGTATGGTTGCTGGGGTATGGCTGTGTATGTGAAAGGATTTTGTGTGAGGTGGTTAACGTTTGGGTAATACGGGTTGTACGTAGGGTAAGGCATGTATGGAGCAAGATTCACAAAATGACGATTCCCGTGACTAACAGCATGTGTCTCGCCTTCTTTTTCTTGATAGGGGTTGTTTTCTTGGGAATGGTTGATTCACTTTCTTCCATCTTCCCATTCTTAATGGCTATTTCAATCAATTCCCCGGAGATGACCATATCGGCAAAATTCTTGGTCGCATTACCCACCAACTTGTCATCAAATGGGGCTTTCAGAGTATTGATGAATAAAACCATGGTCTCTTTATTGGTAAGAAAGGGTTGAACCTGAGTAGCTAGATCTCTCTACCTTTAGGCATATTGCTTGAAACTTTCTGTTGACTTTTTCTCCATATTCGGTAGAGACAACCGGTCTGGAACCATGTCTAATACATTCTTGTATTGTTCCATAAAAGCCTTAGCCAAGTCCATCCATGACTTGATCTTGTTTCGACTGAGTTGGTTATACCAACGGTTTGCTGATCCAGTCAAACTGTCTTGGAAGCAATGGATCAATAACTTCTTATTTTCATCATATCCAGTCATCCGTCAGCAGTATATTGTCAGATGTGCCGAGGGCTTACTAGATCCATCGTATTTCTCAAAATTCAGCACCTTGAACTTAGGTGGGATTATATGACCTAGGACTAGGCTTAATTCCTTGGCATCCAGATTGCCACACAGATCAGCTCCGTCTACTAATCGTAGTCTATCTTCCAATAAACGAAATTTACTCTATGTGTCTGTCAATTCGGCACTTTTCTTCTCGACCATTTTTACATTTTCTTGTTTAGCTAGGTCATCCAGGTCTGGTACCTCAATGGGGTCGACCGGGATATTTCTAATATTTGTGCCAATCGACATCTAATTTTGCGCTACCACATGGGGTTAGACATATATGAATGGCATAGCAGCTGCCAGTGGTTGATTCTCAGTACTCTATGATGATTGACCGTTTAATAGTACAATCTCTGGTCGAGTATCTTGATTCCCTGCTCTCTTCTTAATGTTGGATTCTCAACATGTCATTTTTCCCGAAGTATAGCGGACATCATTTCCATCATTTTTGTCATCTGTTCTCTCGACTCTTCATGGGATTTTTCTAACTGCTCTTGCGATCTTGATAAATGTTCTTGCAATTCCCTTTGAGCCCTTTCTAATCCTTCAATACGAGCTATCTGTCCCCTTCCATAGCGCTAGTTCTTGATCTGGTGTTGTATAGGTGCTAGGACTCTGGGTTCTTCGAAAGACGCCCAATCTTCACACCTTTTACAAATAATGGATTAGAATCTTTATAATGGATTTATTAAAGTATTTATTGAATGTATGAAAGTATGAATGATTGAAATGTGCATGTTTATCAACAAACAAATAGATGAATGCAATAAATGAGTTGATAAATGGAAAATGCTTTTATGAATATGTGGTATGAAAAGATGAAACTATTGGTATTTGCCTTAAGATCGGATTCCAAAGCCAAAGGTTTTTCATTAATTGATAGAAACTTCATACAAAACATTTCTCAATATCGAGTTACATATAAATATTTGAGCTACTCATACTGGTCTTTAGCTTCTCCTAAGAAATGCAATAGTTGTTGATCATACTTTTCAATTCAAATGATGTCCTATCTCAAAGTCTTCACCTTCCCAACCATCTCAGTTGCCGTGTCGATATTCTCGGATGATAGCATCAATGTCGGCTTTCTGGGCTTGCGGGTGCTGCTCTAAGGTCTGAATAGTCGCATGGAGTGACTCATTCTCCTTGCACATCAGGGATGTTCTTCCCTTCTAATTTCCCAACTTGACCTTTAACTGTTCGTTTTCTTGCTGACATCTCTCTAGCTTGGTCGAAATCAAAGAGTGTGTATCCTCCCATTTCTGCCACTCATGAGAAAACCTGGACTCTTTTTCTTTACCTTCCTTAGCCTTACTCTTCCAATAGTCGAATTCCATTTGAAGCTTCTCCATTTCATTCTCATGTGCTCTAAAAGAGATGCTAGCTCCTGATAACTCTAGGAAATATAGTTATTTTGCCACCTTTTATGCTTTTGAATCGGCTAAATCCTTGAGGATTTTATTAGTATTTCATTAGTTTTAGATGTTTTTATATTTATTTTAATTATCAATTTTATGTTTAAAATAAGTTATTTAGTTGTTATTTATGTGTTTTTATAGGTCCAAGTTGATCTGGAGCTTCGAGCTGCAAAACGACAAAAATTGGTGCATTTCAATGAGCAGGCAGATTCGACCTTCGGAGCTTCTTTCAAGACAAAGTCGATCTTAAAGACTTCAAATTAGAAAACTCTCTTCTTTACTTTTGAATCTGACTTCTATACCTTTCCAACGGTATAAGGCGCGTCAAAATCAGACAAGATTTTCCTAGTTAAAACAGCTGTCAAAGTTCGAGAAGGTGACAGAACCTGCGGGCAGCGGATAAAAAGTTGAGGCCGCGGCACCGACTCGTGAACAGTACCCACAAGTCATGAAAAAATGGAAAACAAATTCATAATTTTTACCTGGTTGCTTGGGAACGAAGTTTGGGACTCCAGAAAGCCTTGGACACTTTAAATAGGACTCTTTTAGGTCAGAATAAAGGGGATTAGACATCTAGAAACCTAATTCTCTCTCAAGAAGATAGCTACCATCAAATTCTATCAAGAAGATTGGAAGATTGAAGACTCAAGAACTGACAACTCTTAGTTTCTTCTTTTCTCTTCTTTATTTTTCTTGCGTTGTTGATGATGGTGAAACTATCTTATTATTTGTTTTCATTAATTATCATGAACTAAATTTATTTTACTAGGATTTCAGTGGAACTAAACACATATTTTGAATTTACTTTCTCTCTCTAGCTTGATTTAATGGTTTATTGAGTTGTTTGTTCGTTCTTGTTCTTAATGCTTCTAGTTGATTGGCCACCAATTAGATTGATTTGTTAACCTAAATATAACATGGAACAGGGAGTTTAGTGTTAGACATAGATTGAATGAAACATGTTTCGTATTCATTTATTAGGATGAATTGATCTGCAGGTAGGGTAGGAATACACTTACTTGTCATGTGTAATCATTGTTAGAGCCTAAGCTTATTGAGTTCTTCTTTAATTCAATTATCATAGGAATATAGTTAATTGGTTAAGAAGGATATTTTTATGAGACCATCGGAAGATCCTTATAAATAAGATAGAACTCTAGGTTAACAACTCAGGATCATTAATCAAGTGAAGAGGTAGAGAGAGATTCAAGCAAAGTATTGAGGGAAGTTGTAATCCTAGGCTTTTCATAATTAATTGAATTCATTCCATCTTAATTTACTTGTTTTCAGTATTAGTTTCTTTTAATTTTAGTTGTTAATTACTATCTTTAATTATTTGTTTAGATAAGATTAGGTTGTTTTAATTTTAGTACTTAGCAAATCTAATAGCAATTCCTCGTGGGTTCGACACTTTATTTTTCACTATATTACTTGTTACGGTACGTGCACTTGCATGGTGTAAATCTGACAACAATTTTTTGGCCCCGGTGCTAGGGAATTGTTTATTATTTTTGTTAATATTAATACCAAGCATCCTTAGTATTAATTTAAACTTTATTTTTCTTTATTTTCAGGTTTTGTTGATTTGGATGCACTATGTGGGATTATAAACGGGATGCAATCAATGCCTTATCTGCGCAGATAGCTGCTTTGACCAAGAAATTTAACACTATGAGTGTGCATTTAGTCTAGAGCCCATTTGTAATATGTGAATTTTGTGAGGAAGGACACATAAGTGACAGATGCCCAACCTATGCTGAATCAATGCAATATGTTGGGAACTACAATATGCATCAAAATAGTTTCTATTCTAACAACTACAATCCAGGTTGGGGAGATCACCAAAATGTTTCCTGGAGTAGCAATCAATGGTCCTCCTACTTAGACAATCAAGCATATCCTTTTGAGTTTCCACCATATGCACAAGCACCTGTCCCAGAAAAGAAACCATCATTGGAAGAGGTGTTTACAAAATTCATGGCAAGCATCGATGCTATCATTCAGAGTCAAGCCCAAGCAGCTGCTCCAGAAAATAAGCCATCATTGGAAGAGGTGTTCATGTAGTTCATGGCAAGAACCGACACTATGATTCAGGAGCAATCAGCATTACTTCAGAGTCAAGCGGCAAGACTTAGGAGTCTTGAAACACAAATGAGTCAGCTTGTCAGTGACTTTAACAATTGCCCATAAGAAACTCTTCCAGGTGACATTGAATCTAATTCCATACCAAGTGAACAAGAGCATTGTAATAACAACACACTTGGGATTGAAAAAGAAATAGAAAAGGATAGCAAAGAGCCTGAATTGCCAACCGATCTTATTGAAGAAGAATTTGTGAAAGCTCAAGAAGAATGGATCTAGTGTGACCCATCACCATAGCCTGTTCCCCAATGCATCCAACAGCCAAAACTAATCGACGGTATAGATAGTGCTAACAACGAGGAATTCATAGAGATTTATCCCAACGATCCACTTAAAGCATTCTTGAATTCTATCACAGAAAGAGATGAATTTTGCTTTCAAGCCTGCAAGACTGCTAAAATCTTCAAAGAAAAAACAGCAAAATGGCATGAATCGAAAACCATTAAGTGGTTGGATACTGGATAATGAACAATATGATAGTCAAGCCGATGACTATAAATCAAGCGCTTCTTAGGAGGTAACCCAAGTTCTAAATTTTTCATTTTTCTTTTCTTTTCTTTTAATTTTTAGAGTATTTTTTTATTATTTTCTTTTTACTTGTTTTCTTTTGTAGTGACTACTCATCCAACTTGGACAAGCATGATGAAGCCTAAGAGGAAAACTAGAGCTTCTCCTGCTTTGCTTGCAAAATAGGGAAGTTTTATTCTTCTTACTCTTTTTATTTCAAAACATTGAGGACAATGTTTGTTTTAAGTTTTGAGGTGTGTCTTTAGATTTGTTTTAGTTTGTGTGATTGTTTAATTTTATTATTAGGAGTCTATTTTTATTTTTTATTTTGCTTGAGATATATTGCACTTATTATGATGGAATTCTTATCCAATGATGAATTTTAGTTATTGATTTATCTTGATTCTTGGGAAAACATAAGCATGAGAAGAATTTGTGTTAAATTCTTTTGTTAGTTTCATGTTAGGATGTGATTTTCACAAATTGAGCACTTAATCTCTTGCTTAGATTTGCATTTCTTATTTAAAGACTGATTATGTTGATATGAATTGCAATTATGTCTAGAAGCCTAGAATTTGTTTGATTCTCTCTTGAGGCGAAATACTAGACAACACTAAGTTGAGAAAGTGATTTAGGCCATATTTGGATCATTTGAGCCTTTCGAGCCTACCTATGCATATATGAATATCCTTAGTCTACCTCCTTGTGCCTATTGATATATCTATTTTCTTTGATTGCCATATCTTTTAGCCTAGCCAAATAAGAAGAACCATGATTAACCTTCATTACATAGGCATGTGATGATATTACAGGAAACAATTATGAGCCATGTTGAATTTGGGTGAAATGGTGTTAAAAAAAAAATAAGAAAAAAAAGTGAGTAAATTGGTGAAGCAAAAAGGAAGTGTATTCAAAGAGAGAAGAAAGAATGTAATCTGAGGAAAAGACTATGGCTCTCAAAAATCCTAATAAAAATGTAAAGTGTCTATGGGTGAACTTAAACCGAAATTTATCCTTTATCATACCTTGACCCTAGCCTTACATTACAAGCTTAATAAAGACCTACTTGATCCTTGACGAAGTGTTAGTCTACATTAGTGGAGAGAGAGATGAAAAGCAAACATATGAGAGTCTAGTACTAATTCGTATTTTTCATCGATATAAACTTATTTGGATTGCATGCATTGATTAGACAAGAGATTATACACACATACACTGAAAATACATTCAAGCATGAAGTTTACGATTGAATTGAATCATAGATGTGGATTATGTTTATGTTCTACTTTGAATAAGGATTTTGAGGTAACTTTTGAGGAAAATTAAGAAATCATTGTTTGAGTGCATTTATCTTGAGTGATGTTTTGAGTCAATATATTTAGTTAGTGTGTTTTGTTTTGTTTTGTTTTGCTCGAGGACTAGCAAAATATTAGGTTTGGAGGTGTGATAACTCTAGGAAATATAGGTATTTTGCCACCTTTTATGCTTTTGAATCGACTGAATCCTGGAGGATATTATTAGGATTTGATTAGTTTTAGATTTTTTATATTTATTTTAATTATCCATTTCATCTTTAAAATAAGTTGTTTTGTTGTTATTTATGTCTTTTTATAGGTCCAAGGTGATCTGGAGCTTCGAGGTGCAAAACGGCAAAAATCGGTGAATTTCAATGAGCAGGTAGATTCGACTTCCGGAGTTTTTTTCAAGAAAGAGTCGATCTTAAAGACTTCAAATGAGACAACTCTCTTCTTGACTTTTGAATCTGACTTCCATACCTTTCCAACGGTATAAGTTACGTCAAATCGAACATGATTTGCCAAGTCAAAACAGCTATCGAAGTTTGAGAAGGTGACAAAACCTGCAGGCAACGGACAGAAAGTTGGGGCCGCAGCGCCGACTCGTGAACAGTACCCGCAAATCGTGAAAAAAAGGCAAAAAAATCTTGATTTTTACCTGGTTGCTTGGGAACAAAATTTGGGACTCTAGAAGGCCTTGGACACTTTAAATAGGACTCTTTTAGGTCAAAATAAAGGGGATTAGACATCTAGAAACCTAATTCTCTCTTAAGAAGATAGCCACCATCAAATTCTCTCAAGAAGATTGGAAGATTGAAGACTCAAGAACTGACAACTCTTAGTTTCTTCTTTTCTCTTTTCTCTTCTTTATTTTTCTTGTGTTGTTGATGATGGTGAAACTATTTTATTATTTGTTTTCATTAATTATCATGAACTAAATTTCTTTTACTAGGATTTCAATGGAACTTAACACATAGTTTGAATTTACTTTCTTTCTCTAGCTTGATTTAATGGTTTATTGAGTTGTTTGTTCATTCTTGTTCTTAATGCTTCTAGTTGATTGGCCACCAATTAGATTGATTTGTTAACCTAAATATAACTTGGAAAAGGGAGTTTAGTGTTAGAGATAGATTGAATGACACATGTTTCATATTCATTTATTAGGATGAATTGATCTACAGGTAGGGTAGGAATACACTTACTTGTCATGTGTAACCATTGTTAGAGCCTAAGCTTAATGAGTTCTTCTTTAATTCAATTATCATAGGAATATAATTAATTGGTTAAGAAGGATATTTTTATGAGACCATCGGCAGATCCTTATGAATAAGATAGAACTCTAGGTTAACAACTCAGGATCATTAACCAAGTGAAGAGGTAGAGAGAGATTCAAGCGAAGTGTTGAGGGAAGTTGTAATCCTAGGCTTTTCATAATTAATTGAATTCATCCCTTTTTAATTTACTTGTTTTCAGTATTAGTTTCTTTTAATTGTAGTTGTTAATTACTATCTTTAATTATGTGTTTAGATAAGATTAGGTTGTATTAATTTTAGTACTTAGCAAATTTAATAGCAATTCCTCGTGGGTTCGACACTTTATTTTTCACTATATTACTTGTTACGATACGTGCACTTACGTGGTGTAAATCCGACAATAGCTCCCGTAAATCTTCTTTGGGTCCTTATCTTCTTATTTTCTTGGTGCAAATCTAATATATCGGACAGTGTTGTATCTCTCTCTTTGACCACTTTTCGTGTCTTGACCTCTTGGATCTCAAGCCTAGTCGTTAAATCCTCGACATCTTCTTGAAGCTTATTGATAACTCGTATAATTATATAGTTTTTAGTTATGTTTTATTATTGTTTTGTGTCAAATACGAGTTATTATTGTTTAGTCTAATTGTGTTTATGATCTTTTATATTTTTATGTAATTTGGTGTTTTTCACAAGTTTCTTTGAGTGATTTCAGATTACTAGAATTAAGGGCAAATCCAGTTCAGTTCCAGTTCCGACACCGTTTGCCATATCAGCTATATCTCGAGTTTCACTGAAGCAATAAGGCAAAAATTTGTAGCCGTGCAAAGCTAAGAGGCATATCTATCTTTTTCATGTTTTACACTTCTTGAAAAGGAGTCGTTTTCCCTAGCGAAATCGACCATCAAGTTGGCTGATGTGCAATGACGTCTGTGCTGACCTGTTTTCGTATTTTGCCCATATCTTCTTATCCACATCAGCAAATGAGCTGATTCCAACGGCTATGGATCCGTAACTGATAGGAGTATATTGTTCTAGAAGACAATTTTATCAGATCGAGCCTCCAACATTGACAAAATCGACCATCAAGCTGACTGATCAGAATTGTCATACAATATGACGAAAATTGTTAGAAAAATGCACCCACCTATTATACCTACCTTTGAAATTTGTAAAGCTTGTCTCTTGTCATTTAGCCCTCCAAAATGTGTATAAATAGAGGGCCTTGGATGAGTATTGGGATACATTTATACATTGGTAGGATATTAGCCATTGTAATAAAATTCTCTAAGTTTTCTTCTTCTTTCCTTTCTCTAGTTTTCTTTTTCTTTATTTACTTATGCTTCTTACATTTCTTTTCATTTTATTCATATCTAGTATGTGTTGCTAATCATATTGTTGAGGTGATGAGGTGAAGCTCTTGGTAAATGCTAAGGTTAGTCTCTTAAACATGAACTAAAATGAATCATCATTTATAAACACTAGTATAGATAATATTTTCTTTTGGTCTAAAATCATACTTGCAAAGTAGAGATCTTGATTCATTATTGACAATGAAAATGGCACAGTAAATGCTTGGTTTCATAACCTTGATTTGTTGTAGACATATACCTTGGCATAAGGAATGCTTGGACTCTTTTTATGAGTTTTGAGGACACCAAATGAACATAATATCATATGCTATGGACGTTGGACAATTTGGACTGAATTGCTAAACCTTCCGATTGGAACCTCCCTTATGTGTGGATTTCAATTGTGTAATAAAACAAGATTAATCTTAGCATAACACCAAGAGTGGATTCTCTAACCTCAACATCCTTTCTTATTGTTTTTTATATCTTGTTTAATTGCTTTTATGTTATTTTGTTTATTTTGTTCTCTAATATCTTGTTTACTTTTTTTGTTATTGATTCCCTAATATCTTGTTTATTTTCTTTTTCATATATATTTATAAACTTATACTTACTAGTATGCTTCCCTGTGGTTCGACCTCGGACACCCGAGAATTTATTACTTGAACATAACCTGCACTTGGGTTTACAACTCTTAATTGAGTCTCCATCACTTATCACATTCTCGCTTCAATTTCCCTTTGTCTTTTTCTAATTCCTGCCTAACAAGCTCAACTTCTGATGGCATTACAGGTTTGGGTTTAAGGATGACCAAAAGAATAGAGTCATCGTCGGCGGGAAGGACAATGTCGCAAACCTTCTTGGCTCTCCATACCAGATACGCCAGAGTGGCATTGTTGGTATACCTACCCAGTTGTGACTGATATAACTTTTTCCATGCTATGATAACTTCACGTATCTTTGCCATATACCCGGGCTCACCATAGGTAACGAATGCCCCTCCATGTGTTCCTAGCTTCGGGATATCTATCGAAAACTTGGCAGGGCTTCGCCTAAGTTCACTATATGAGGGTGAATCGGTTCTAAAGGCCCCGAATTGTTCCTTACTGTCGTCGGTGAAGGCTAGTAAGGCACCCTGATTTAAACGGGTTCAATTTGTTAGAGTACATTTCCCAGGCTTATGCGGAGGCTATTGCCACATGAAGCGTAGGTAATATGACACTCCGGAAGTGTTTCGCTAGCTTATGAAGGCTATTGCCACACGAAGCGTTGGTACATTACTTCCACTTAAAGGACGAAACTCAGGTATAGAGCTCATGTTATGCAAATGCAAGTGTAATGTGTGAGGAGAGGCAATCAAACCTTTCACCACCTATTCTACAACCTCTATCCTAAATACCCCAACAATTTATTAAAGCAATAATTAATTGGAGAGCAAAAATAATTTACCATAAATAACCAGAGAACAATAATTATATGCATGAAAATGAACATATTAAAAACATTTTGTTATTTTCAAAATTCCTTTCTTAAATAAAAAAATGTGGAAATTATAATTAAATACTAATTAAAAACCGATAAAACCGAGACTTTCGATAACACATGACTAATTCTAGGCCTGACTCTCTAAATGTCCCCACTGGAGTCGCCAAGCTGTCACAACCTAAAAAATAACAAGTCTCATCGCGAGACATTATTCATTAAGTGTGATATTGGGGAAATAGAGGAAAAGATGACTTAATCCCTCTTGAAATAAAATGAGGGTTTGAAGACAACCTCGAAAAAGAAATGGAGTCGCCACTAATCTTTTTTTGGCTAGGTGTGATCGGCCACCTATTAAAACTGGTTTTGTAAAACATTTTTAAAACATTTTTAAAATCCAATTTCGAAATCTGCGCTTTTAAACTAGAGAAATCAAAGAAGCGAGTTCGGGAGTAGATTACATGCGGGGAAGGATTAGCACCCCCATTAACGCCCGTATAAAACGGTACCTTATTAATCGTGTGTTATCTCGAGTCTCGATAAAAGTCGATTTTGAGATTGGCATTTTAAAATAATTCCCATTTTAAAGAAAAATAATCCCATTTCTAATTGAAAATGATCCGGAACTTGTTAACTCAAAATTTTCCTATATTCCCCGGCAAACCGGCAAAACATAGAAATTTTTATTTACTTAGAAAATCTCCGAATCACTCTCGTTTTTGAAAGAAAGATATTCGGTTGTTAATGATAATTGATGATATCCACCCCGACAACCCGACATAGAACTCATGAATTATTTTAACTCTGGAATAACCTTATTTATTGAAAATCATTATCTTTATTTAAAAATCATTTTTTTTAAATGATCATGAATATGCAAATCGTTACTAATGACATGGCAAAATAGTGAATAACATGGCATATGGATTAATGACATAGCATGATTGACATGGCAAAATCTAGATGACATGGCATAATCTAAATGACATGGAAAAAGAATTAATAACATGGCATGCTTGACATGGCAAAATCTAGATGACATGGCATAATCTAAATGACATGGCAAAAGAAATGATGACAAGGCAAAAAGCATAAAATAACATTATCATAGAATATCCATGTTTACATCATAACTAAGATAACAACATGAAATTTAAATCAAAGCAATGATATCACTATGGAATATTCATATATATATATATATATATATATATATATATATATATAGAATTTACATGACTAAGATAGCAAAAATTAGATATCATGGAATATGCTTGAACATGGAAAATGTAATGCATGGAAATGTATTTCTCCCATGAAGCAAGGACATCCTTATACCTAAAAAAGTATCCGACTACCTTTTGATGAGACCTAAGTTGGATTTTCTAATTTGAAATCGGGTTTAAAAAAATTGGAATTTTTGGGATGAAAAAGGCCTCATGGCCGCATCCCCTCTTTAAAAGGCTCTATTTTCCAATTTTTGAAACCCGAGTTAACCACCCTTGACCCGACTTTTATAAATCAATTTTATGATGAAAATGACATGGAAATCACTCTAAGACAGTAACCAATATCCCAAATCAGCCCCCTCTTTGTGAGCTAATGAAAACAGAAAATTATATTTTTTCTAAAAACCAAATTTGACTCCCACAACCAGTTTTGAAACCCGATTTTTTTACCCTTTTAGAAAATTTCAAAAAAATATGAAAAAACTAGGGGAGACCTATAACATGTTGATATTTATGGGAAAAATCAAGTTAATTTTTGGAGCATGGATACTATGACCGAATTAACCAAAATAGAAAGTTACTATTTCTAAAAAACAACTCTGACTCTCACAGGCAGTCTTGAAAATCTATTTTTTTGCCCTTCTAAAAAATTTCAAAAAAATCTGTAAACATTAGGGTATACCTAGGACATGTTGACTTCCATGGGAAAAAATCAGCTTAATTTTTGGAGCATGGATACTATGATCGAATTTTACCAAAATCAAGACAGTGAGTTAAAAACTGATTTGTCAAAATCCATGTTTTCAACCATGATAAAAAAATTTATAAATCATGAGAAAAATATCATGGCATCCCCTAAATGACTACTCATTATTTTGCACCTCGATGCTCCAGATCATCTTGGACCTATAAAAACACGTAAATAATAACTAAATAATTATTTTAAACATAAAATGGATAAATAAATATAAAAACATCTAAAACTAATCAAATCCAAATAAAGGCATCAAGGACTTAGCCGCTTTAAATGCATAAAAGGTGGCAAAATAACTATATTTCCTAGAGTTATCAGTTATCAAAAGTCTCGATTTGTCGATTTTTAGTTGGTATTTAATTTTAATTCCCACATTTTTTTAATAATAAGAAGAATTTTGAAAATAATAAATAAAATGTTTTTGAATTTGTTCATACACATGTACATGCATATTATTATTGTTCTCTAGTTATTTTGTTGTATATTATTGTTCTTTGCTTAACTGATGTTTTACGTTGTTTAATCTTATCGGGGTAATTAGAATAAGGGGTGTAGAATAGGTGGTGAAAGGTCTGTTCATTCCTCCTCACACATTACACGTACATTTGCATAACATGAGCCCTATACCCGGGTTTCGTCCTTTTAGATGGAAGCAAAGTAACTAAGCCTTCGTGATTAACAATTTGCATGGGCTAGTGAAACACTTTCGGAGTACTAAAATACCTACGCCTTCGTGATTAACAATCCACATGGGCTAGGGAAATATACTCTAAAAACTTGAACCCGCTTTTATCGGGGTGCCATACTAGCCTTCACTGGCGATAGTGAGGAACAATTTGGAGTTGATAAAACCTAACGCAACCTCATATAGTGAACCTAGGCGAAGCCATGCCGAAATTCAGTTATAGTTATCGAAGTTAGGAATACATGGAAGGACGTTTCTAACCCTTTTATCTCTTATTCTATATTCCGAACAAACCTTGCAAATCAGGCGATGATGAACGCACATCATTTCGCCCGCAATAAGTTTGTTTTTCCATCCCAGGGGTATCATAATGCCAAAATTTTATTAATATACCATCAGGGACATTTATTGATTTGGATCATATATTATTTTGCTATTATTTGACTCTTTTCCCTTACTAATTCGTTTACTTTCTTTTTTCATGCGTTCTTGACATCATTCTTGCAAATGAAAGGTTATTGGTCTCGAGGTAATATTCAACCAACAGGGCTTTCATGTAGGGTCAGTGTGCCTTAGTGGTTGAGAAACATTTAGTGGTGAGGAAATGCTCCGAGGAGGATCAACAGGATAATCGGGATTGTTTGAAAGTGAAGTATATATCAGTTTTGCCTGTTGAAGTTGATCTCACTATCCGGTAAAATGATCTCCGTGGGTTGACGGATATATGGAATCAGTGGGATATAGCAAAAAAAAAGCCTTCACTCAGATTTATGGGGACATAGCACTGTTAATCCCCGTCAAGGTCAGTGGTGAGTTAATCCAGGATATGGTATGGCTCCGACCATCGAAGAATATTCAACTCTGTTGCATATTGAGAATGCCATTCCGAATCATATTTACTTGAAAGATACGAAGACGTCGGGTTTCACAAAAAAGGTGTCCACGATTTTGGGGGTGGAAAGAAATTGGGTCGAGAGTCACGTGGTTCGAAAAGGAGCAAACAATTGTATCTCATAGGATACTCTACGGGCTTTAATCCATAGTTATTCTAGCAAGGAGACAGCTAGAAACATCTTTGCCTTGGCTAACTATGGGTTAGTTATCTTCCCGAAGACATTGGGATACATGGATGTGGCAGTAGTAGATCTTTTTGAGAGGTTAGGGAAGAGGATAAACCCGGACCCGGCAATCATAGCAGAAATAATCCGGTCTCTGAATTTCTGTAGACGGGAAGGAAAAAGGCATTTCGTGGCTTATGCACAGCTTCTCTACATATGGATTCAGAGCCACTTTTGGAAGCACGAAAATTTTTCTCTCTGCCCGTATTGGAAGTCCTTTACACCGATCAGTGAGTTTCTCAAGAGGGATTGGCCCGAAGATAGAATCGAAGAACAGTGGATCGACATACTCCGAAACATCAAGATCGAGATGATAACTTGGAGGGCTCCATGGATAGCTCCTATGCCGATGATATACAAGTGTGGGGACAAGACATGTGTCACATTATTAGGAGTATGGGGAGGTGTGAGTTATGCACCACTGCTGGTGCTAAGGCAATCGAAATCTCGTCAGTTCACTCCTACGACCATGATCTTAATAAGTTAGAATTTGCCTATGGAGAGGACAGGTACTCAAGAAAAGTGCGCGAGATTGTAGTGGCATGGAAGAAAATTTATCGGGTAGAGGTGGCTCGATATGCCAACATCGTCACACCAGACTACATGTTATGAAGAGATAGGAGGGTTAATGACATACTATTGGCACCCGATGGGAGGGATGTCTCACTGATGGATCTGCAACCCAAAAAAAGTGCTGTAAGAGTTAGAAATTGCGAAGTCAGAATTTGAAAAAGAAAAGGCCCGAATGTGCAAAAAAGTGGCCCGCCTCCAAGAAGAGATCGATGACTTGAAGACTAGGGAATCGATTCGGGAAAGGGAAGGGAAAAAGGTCAAGAGAGAAAGGGATACTGTCAAGAATGATCTCGTGGAACTACACTTGGAAAATAAAAGGTTCCGTTTTGAACTAAAATATGGAGGGGCCGCTAAGTCTTCCAGGGTATGGCAAAAAGAAGTCTAAAACTCAAAAAAGGGAACGACTATTGGAAAGAGAGAGCGAAACAGGAGAAAGCTAGAGCCGCCAGACTTAAGCAAGAGAAGCAAGTTAAGGAAAGCACACTGTTGTTTCTGCTAAATGTTGAGATGTCAACTGGAAAATGAAAGAGTACGGGCCAGGTTGAAAGTTGAAGAAACAAAGCAATCCGAAAAAAAGGGACTGTGAAAGAAAGTCCGAGATCCGAGGAGGTCACTTTAGGACCATCATAATTGTAATGACACTTTGATAGAAAGGAAATAGATTGGCAAATTATTCTGTAGATGCCAGATTTTCTTAGGCAAAGTTGTTATGCAACATGGACAGATCTTGTTGTTTTATCTTTGGTGTATTTAATGTCAGTAATCAATGGAAGACCGTTTGGTTGAAATTATCCTGGGGCCAATACTATCAAATGAATTCATACGTTTATTAATTGTTCATATTTATTTACTTAGTTATTCATTTATCCATTTATTCATTTTATTTACATTCCATTATGTTTTCTCACTCTTTCATATTAACCATTCATTCATTCATAACAAAACACAAAGAATATGTCAATAAGTTCTAATCCATGGTATTTGAACTTAAGGTATAAAGATTGGGCGTCCTACGAGAGACTCAGAACTCCAATCCAATACAACACCAGATTAAGAACCAGGGCTATGGAAGGGGGGCAGATGGCTCGTATTGAAGGACTAGAAAGGGATCAAAGGGAATTGCAAGAACAGCTTGCAAGATCGCAAGAGAAGTTAACAGATGATAAAAATGATGGAAATGATGTCCGTTATACTTCGAGAAAATGGGCATGTTGAGAATCCAACAGTAGGAAGAGAGGCAGAGAATAAAAATGCTCGACCAGAGACCGTACTGTTAAAAGGTCAATCGTCACAGAGTATAAAGAATTAACCATCGGCAACTACTATGCCATTCATTTATGTCCAACCCCATGTGGGAGTGCATAATCAGGTGTCAATTAGCACAAATATTAAAAATATCCCGGCCGACCCCATTGAAGTCCCAGACTTGGATGACTTCGCTGAACAAGAAAAGCTGAAAATGGCTGAATTAATAGACAGACAGAGTAAATTTCGTTTATTGGAAGTTAGACTACGATTAGTAGAAGGAGCTGATATGTTTGGTAGTCTGGATACCAAGGAATTAAGCCTAGTCCCAGGTCTTATAATCCCACCTAAGTTCAAGATGTCGGATTTTGAGAAGTACAATGGATCTAGTAACCCCTTGGCACATCTGACAATGTACTTCCGACGGATGATCGAATATGATGAAAATAAAAGCTCTTGATCCATTGCTTCCAAGATAGTTTGACTGGATCAGCAACAAGTTGGTATAACCAACTCAGTTGGAACAAGATCAAGACACGGATGGACTTGGCTAAGGCTTTTATGGAATAATACAAGCATGTATCAAATATGGTTCCAGATCGAGTGTCTCTACAAAACATGGAGAAAAATTCAATATAAAGTTTCAAGCAGTATGCCTAAAGGTAGAGAGATCTGACTACTTAGGTCCAGCCCCCTCTTACTAATAAAGAGACCACGATTTTATTTGTCAATACTCTGAAAGCCCCATTTCATGACAAGTTGGTGGGTAATGCCACCAAGAATTTCGTTAATATGGTCATCTTCGGGGAACTGATTGAAACAGCCATTAAGAATGGGAAGATGGAAGGCAGTGAATCAACCATTCCCAAGAAAACAACCCCTGTCAAGAAAAAAGAAGGCGAGACACATGCTGTTAGTCTCGGGAACCATCTTTTTGGGAATCCCACCCCATACATGCCTTACCCTACATACAACCCGTATTACCCAACCATTAACCACCTCACACAAAATCCTTTCCCATACACAGCCATACCCCAGCAACCATATCCAACCGGTATTTCACCATAAATCGCTACCCCCTCAAACACTGGCCTCAATATTCCAAATACTGCCCCAAGAAATGATTCGAGGCCACCCCGAAATAACCAAAGATGATAATTTGATCCAATCCCCATAACTTACTGTGAGCTATATCCTAAACTCCTACAGGGTCAGCTCATCGCACCTGTGTACCTTGTACCTTTAAAGCCACCCTAAGTATGATGTACCATGCAGGGATTCAAGAGCACTCCATTGAAAACTGCATTGCATTTAAGCAGAAGGTCCAGAGCCTCATAGACAAGGGGTTGTAAAGTTCGGGTAAAAAAATGGGCCCAATATGGCAGGAAACTCTTTGCCGAATAGTCAGGGATTTCAGAAAGGTAAAGAAGGATATTGGGGAGGTGAAAAAACCTATGGGTAGAGCTTGGAGAGAAATGCTTAAAGCAGGGTTGATTGAACCAAAGTCAGAAAAAGGAAAGATGGTTGGGAATTTTTGCCTGTCCCATGGAAGTAAAGGACATATCATCCAAAAATGCAAGGAGTTTTTGTCCAAAGTACAAGGGATGATGGATATGGTTGAAGCCCAATTTTTCAAGAAAAATGAAAAAGCCGAGATGAGAATGATCGATAGCCCTGGTGGTTTTGGAGTGAATAGGCCCTTAATCATTTATTATGATGAACCAAAGAAGAAAATGGTACCAGTCGTGGAAAAACCTACTCCGAAACTAATCATAGAATTGTCGTCCCTGTTTCCATACAAAGAGGACAATAGAATTCCATAGAAGTACGACTGTAGCATGATAACACCAGGAGTATCAGGACAACAGATGAAAGTTTCCAATGATATAACCGGGGTAGTCCACTTGACCCGAAGTGGAAGATGTTATGCTCCAGAGATGAACGAGCTCGATCAAGGGGAAAAATGGCAAGAACAGAGAAAGGAAAAAGAGTAATGGGTTCATCTTCTGAAAAACCAATACAGTCCGGAGGGGTGGAGATAAATTTGCTTCTAGCCGACCAAGTGAAAGAGCCACTGAATGGAAAAGATGCTTGTGAATTTCTAAAGTTCATTAAGCACAGTGAATATAGTGTGGTCGAGCAGTTGCGTCGTCAATCAGCCAAAATTTTGGTACTCTCTCTATTGTAGAATTTCGAACCTCATAGGAGCGCTCTACTTAGGATATTGAACAAGACTCATGTGGCAAATAATATATCAGTGGAAAAGTTGGAACGTTTGGTGAACAATATTGCGACTGATAACTTTATCTATTTCAGCGATGATGAGATACCATCCAGCGGGATCGGATCTACTAAGGCTTTGCACATAACTATCACTTGCAAGGAACACATATTACCGAGAGTACTCTTGGATAATGGATCATCTTTGAACATGCCTTTGTCAACATTATCCAAGTTACCAGTTGATATGTCCCATATGTTGCCAAGCCATACAATAGCGAGTGCCTTTGATGAACAAGAAGGGACGTTCTGGGGCATATGGATATTCCCATGCAAATTGGCCCCTGCACATATGAGGTTAAGTTCCAGGTCATGGACATCACCCTTTCTTATAACGGCTTGTTGGGTAGACCTTGGATTCATTCGGCAGGTGATGTGCCATCATCTTTCCATCATAAGTTGAAATTTGTGCTGGAAGGTCGACTGGTTAGTGTATTAGGGGAGGAAGACATCATAGTGTCTACATCTATTGATACTCCCTATATAGAAGTGGGTGAAGATGTCATAGAATGTTCTTTCTGATCTCTAGAATATTCAATGCTACTTTATCACTGAAGGGTATAAGATCCCTAAACCTAAGTTGTCCAAGTGTACCAAGATAGGGGTGAAGACAACAGTAGGGAAAGGTTGTCCGGGAAAGGATCGGGTAAATATCTTCAGGGTATGGCTAGAGCAATGCAGGTGGATGGAAAGAAAGACTGCTTTGGTCTTGGGCACCTCTCCAGTCATATGAAAAAAGAAGATAGAGGAATATAATAGAAAAATGAGGTTGGTCCGGCTTTCTAGCATGGAAATGGAGTGGGAACCGATCACTTTCCCCCCAATCCTTTGCACTTTTAGTTCAACTGGATTTGAGTTTGGTGAGAAAAATGTTGACGATGTGATGATAATGCTAGATAGAGCTTTTGAGAAATTTTTTGTGAATAGGAAGACACCATTGGAGGAAATGGTGATTGACATGGTGGAAGAGGAAAAAGTGGGAAATACAGGAGTTAACTGGATGGTACACCCGTGTCCATCGAGCTTTGTGCTAACAAATTGGAGTGTTACTGAGCTGCCTGTAATCTTTAAATCCACTTCAAAGTAATGCACAAAACACAAAAAATATCTTGAATGCCTCTGCCCAAGGGCTTTTAGAATCCTTTGTATGGGCTTATATTTATCTTTTATCATCTAATAAATAACAATCACAATGCATTTTTAGTCATTCAATTTGTCCATATTTTATACTTTCATTCTTTTATTACTATTTCTTTCCTATAAGCCCTGCTATATTGTTTCTATCTCGCTTATTTCCAGGTGTCCAGATACGGAATATGAGGACTATCTCGATAGTAATTCTGAAATTAATTTTGAAACACCCATTTGCACGGGTGATTCTAAGGTTGACGAAGATGTCGAGGATTGTGATTTGCCTCCGGATCTGTTGAGAATAATAGAGAAAGAACAGAAACAAGTGTTGCCCCACAAAGAGCCGTTGGAAACTATAAGTTTAGGGGGCGAGGAAGAAATGAAAGAGGTCAAAATTAGGACTTCTATTTCACCATCAACAAGGCATGAGTTCATAGACTTGCTCCAAGAATATACCGACGTGTTTGCATGGTCGTGCCAAGACATGCCAGGGTTGGATCTCGATATTGTTGTTCATAAACTCCCTCTCAAGACAGATTGCAAGTCGATTCAGCAAAATTTGAGAACGATGAGGCCTGAAATGCTGCTAAAAATCAAAGAAGAAGTGAAAAAGTAGTTCGATGTTGGTTTTCTAGAGGTGGCAAAGTACCCAGAATAGGTAGCAAATATTGTTCCTGTTCTGAAAAAGGATGGCAAAGTACAGATATGTGTTGATTATCATGATTTGAACAGGGCAAGCCCTAAAGATAATTTCCCACTACCTCACATTGATACCCTAGTGGACAATACTGCAAAGAATTCCATGTTCTCTTTCAAGGATGGGTTTTTAGGGTATAATCAAATTAAGATGGCACCGGAAGAAATGGAGAAAACCATATTTGTGACTATATGGGGAACCTTCTGCTATAAAGTGATACCGTTTGGATTAAAGAATGCCTGGGCAACCTACCAAAGAGCCATGGTGACTTTGTTCCATGATATGATGCATAAGTAGATTGAAGTCTATGTTGATGATATGACTGCAAAGTCGCAAGGGGAGGATGAACGTATTGTGAATCTTAAAAGGCTCTTTGAAAGACTAAGAAAGTTCCAGCTTAAACTCAATCCGGTAAAATGCACCTTCGAAGTCACTTTAGGGAAGCTGTTAGGCTTTGTTGTTAGCAAAAGGGGAATCGAGATTGACCCAAATAAAGTAAAAGCTATCCAAAATCTGCCGCCACCTCGTACTCAAAAAGAGGTAAGGAGTTTTTTGTGAAGATTGAATTACATTGCTCGGTTCATTTCTCAATTGACCGATAAGTGTGACCCTATTTTCAAGCTACTATGAAAGCGCGATCCAGGAGAATGGGATGAAGGGTGTCAGATTGCCTTTGATAAAGTCAAGCATTATTTATCAAACCCGCCAGTGTTAATGCCGCCTGTTCCGAGGAAACCACTGATATTGTATTTATCAATATTTGAAAGGTATATGGGTTGTGTGTTGGGAGAACATGACGAAACTGGAAGGAAAGAACAGGAAATCTACTACCTCAGCAAAAAGTTCATAGAGTATGAGCTGAAGTATCTATGAGTAGAAAAGCTTTCTTGTGCGATGGCTTGGACTGTTCGGACGCTCATACAATACATGTTGTATCATACCACATGTTTGATTGCAAAGTTGGATCCCATCAAGTACATATTTGAGATGCCTTCTTTGTCAGGGAGAATGGAGAGATGGCAAGTTTTGCTTTCTGAATACAACATTGTGTATGTGGGTCAAAAGGCTATCAAGGGAAGCGTGGTGGCTGAGTTCCTAGCAAGTCGAGCTATGGAAGATTATGAGCCTTTGAGTTTTGATTTCCCCGATGAAGATCTGATGTGTGTCTCACAAGAAGATGAGAATCCTTCTGAGAAGAAATCATGGAAAATGTACTTTGACGGTGCATCGAACGTAATAGGGCACGGGATTGGTGCAGTATTCATATCCCTATATGAGGATTATCATCCTTCCACTACCAGATTGGATTTTGATTGTACTAACAATACCGCAGAATACGAGGCGTGTACCATGGGCCTCCATGCCGTAATCGAAAGAAAGATAAAGACATTGGAAGTTTTTGGAGATTCAGCTCTGGTGATATACCAATTGTGGGGAGAATGGGAAACCCGAGATGCAAAGTTAATCCGATATCGAGAACTCATACTGAACTTGATTGAGGAGTTCAAAGAAGTGAAATTCAATTACTTGCCTCGAGAAGAGAACAAGATGGCTGATGCATTAGCCACTTTATCATCAATGTCTAAAATAAATGAAGGAGACGAGGTTGTGCCAATTAAAATGAGCATATACGAGTCTCTTGCCCACTGCTTGAGCATCGAAGAAGAAACAGATGGTCACCCTTGGTATTACGACATCATGCAATACATCAAGAGTCAACAGTACCCTAAGCAAGCAACGAAAAATGATAAGTGAACCCTGAGGAGAATGGCAATGGATTTCTTCTTAGACGGTGAAATCCTCTACAAGAAAGGGAGAGATCAGGTTTTGTTGAGATATGTTGTTTCTGATGAAGCTTAGAGAATCCTCGAAGAGGTCCACGAAGGAATATGTGACACTCACACCAATGGCCACATGCTGGCTAAACAGCTTATGAGAGCAGGGTACTATTGGTTAACCATGAAAGGGGATTGCATTAACTATTCCTGAAAGTGCCATAAATGTTAGATGTATACAGACAAGATTCATGTGCCGCCATCGTCGCTACACGTCATGACAGCGCCATGGACATTTTCAATGTGGGGAATGGACATGATCGGGCCTATTACCCTGAAAGCTTCAAACGACACCATTTCATCCTGGTGGCCATAGATTACTTCACAAAGTGGGTAGAAGCAGCTTATTATGCCAATGTAACAAAGTCATTGGTGTGTAGATTCATCAAGAAAGAGATTGTGTACCGATATGGACTTCTTGAAAGAATAATTTTGGATAATGCTCTCAATCTGAATAATAAGATGATGAGAGAAGTATGTACCCAGTTTAGGATCAAGCATCATAATTCAGCGCCTTATCGTCCAAAAATGAATGGGGCAGTAGAAGCATCCAATAAGAACATCAAGAAGATTGTTGAAAAGATGACCAATATGTACAAAGATTGGCATGAGATCTTGCCTTTTGCTCTCCACGCATATCGTACTTCGGTTCGCACATCTACGGGTGCCATGCCGTTTTCACTAGTATACGGGATGGAGGCAGTGTTGCCTATTGAGGTTGAAATCCCTTCACTTTGTGTTTTGATGGAAATTGGCCTAGAAGAGGCAGAATGGGTTTGAGCTCGCTATGAACAGTTGAATCTCATCAAGGAGAAAAGGCTGAAGGCAATTTTCTATGGGCAGATGTATTGGAAAAGAATGATCTGAGCCCAGAACAATAAGGTTCGCCCAGACAATTTCGAGAGGGAGAGTTGGTACTAAGGAAAGTTCTCCCCATTGTGAAGGATCCTCAAGGGAAATGGGTTCCGAATTGGGAAGGGTCCTATGTGGTAAAGAGAGCTTTTTCTAGAGGAGCATTGAGTTTAACTCAGATGGATGGTGATGACTTAAGAAATCCCGTGAAGGCCGACAAATTGAAGAAATACTATGCTTGAAAAAAAAAAGTGTGATATTGTGCAATTGAAAATTCGAATGATTCAAAGTGTAAAAATGAAAATTCTATATATCTATTTCCTGTGCTTGATATGATAAATGGCCATCTTTCATATTCCTGTCACTAAAAAAAAAATATCCTTAGTTACCCCTTTGAGCCTTAGGAATTCTTTCTTTCTTTGAACCTTGATCAAGGATCACTCTCTATACTGGAGAGCCAATGCGAGAAAAAATCTTCTCCAAAAAAAAATGGCAAAAAGAGCCATCGAAAACAAAAAAGAAAAAAAAAACACACAAAATGTTTGAAATCAAAGAATGAGAAATGAAAGCCAAGAATGAAAAGAAAAAAGGGAGAGGAAAGTCCAAAAAAGATGAATGTTTCAAAAATGAATTCTCCTCATGAAATGATCCTTGATCTAATCACCCTTAAAAACATTTTGGGCTATTTACCCTTTCTTCTAAACCCGAACCTTGGCCTACATTACGTGCTTTTAAAATTCATTTTGATCAAGCACGGGTATTTAATTTGAAGGGTTTTTCTCAGATTTCATCCCATCTTTTGAATTATCATTTTTACCTTGGAAGCATTTAGAATTCTCAGGTGCATGGTAGAACATAAGAAAAAAGAAAACAAAAAAAAATGAAATGATGAAAAAGGAGAGGTTTAAGCTGAAAACCAAAAAAGGGCGACTTAAAACCGAATGGAGGAAGCTTGGGCTGAAAACCCACCGCAAAGGGTGGCCCAAGCACTGATCAAAGATTGGATCAATGCTTCTTGTAAAGGGGGAGAAAATATCGAAAATTCAGAGAAAGGGGTGAAGATCAGTATGACACAAGGACGAAAGCCGAGAGATTACCCAAGTAAAATGGTTCATTCAAAAGAGATTTCAGATGAATCAAAGAAGAAAGGTCCAAATTATTTCGTGTCTAGGGCATCTATGATCCACAGCTCCACATTTATCTTTCAAGCCTTTGTTTCTTAAATCCTTGACAAACATTTTTGTTGTCTTAAACATATTGCAATAAATTCTTGGTACCCTTTTCATATATCAATAGCCTTTTTGGTGCCATTCCTTGATACATATCTATAATGCATTTTGAATGTCAGTAAATTGGATGATAGGTAATGAACATAAAAATCTTTAAGAAAAAGGATTTCTTTGCATTACCATGAAATGGGGATAAATTTTAAAAAAGGTTTAGAGACCATTAAAATTTGAAAAGCTCAAATCCACAAAAACTGGGAAGCCCATCCGGTTGGTCGTGGTAGAACAAACATTCATCAGGGAGAAGAACTCTTGATAATCTGGAATACTGGAAAACTCATCAAATGTGGTAATCAGTGAAAATCAAAAGCACTTGCCAAAGGATCTAAAAAGTCCGTGAACCTTAATGAAATCATGGATTAGAATTCATGACACAATCATGTAGCAGCATTCATTCCTAGGGAACATGCATTCTACAAGCATTCGTAGAATTTGTCATTACTGCATTTGACTAACATTGCAGGAACTATGGTATTTCATTTTTAAATCGAATCCATTTTTTCTAAATGGGTCAAAGTACCGAGACTTACATCGAGGTATTTTCATTATTAAATCAAATCTATTTTTTCTAAATTAGTCGAAGCCCGGAGACTTACGTCGAGGTATTTTCAGTTTTAAATCGAATCCGTTTTTTCTAAATGGGTCGAAGCCCTAGGACTTATGTCGAGGTATTTTCAGTTTTAAATCGAATCCGTTTTTTCTAAATGGGTCGAAGCCCCGAGACTTACGTCGAGGTATTTTCATTTTTAAATCGAATCCGTTTTTTCTAAATGGGTTGAAGTCCCGAGACTTACGTCGAGGTATTTTCAGTTTTAAATTGAATCCATTTTTTCTGAATGGGTCTAAGCCCCGAGACTTACGTCGAGGTATTTTCATTTTTAAATCGAATTTGTTTTTTTCTAAATGTGTCGAAGCCCCGAGACTTATGTCGAGGTATTTTCATTTTAAATGTCGAATCCATTTTCTCTAAATGGGTCGAAGTACCGAGACTTACGTCAAGGTATTTTCATTTTAAAATCGAATCTGTCTTTTAAATGTGTAGAAGCCACGAGACTTAAGTTGAAGTATTTTCTTTTTTAAATCGAATCCATTTTTTCTAAATGGGTCGAAGCCCCGAGACTTACATCGAGGTATCTTTTGTTTTAAATCAAATCCATTTTTTCTAAATGGATCGAAGCCCCGAGACTTACGTCGAGGTATTTTTCTGTTTTACAGTCAAGGTATTCCCAATTCAAGACCAAAATCTTTTAAATCTCTGCTTTTCAAAAATAAAATCAAAAAATCAATATCAAAAATCAAAAAAATATTTTCTTTACGTAGATGACCTCCACACCCGGACAAAATGGTAGTCTAATAGTCTTTGCCTAATTCCTGATTCTTAGCAATAGTCAAAGAGGGGCAGCTGCAAACACCTAATTTTTTCCGAGCCCCCTAAACAAAGTAAGTTCCTCCTTGTACTTCTCAGAGTGCAAAGAAACTCCCCTCATCCCATAGATGGTTTTCCAAACTTGTGATTCGGAGTTCAACTGCCGAAAAAGGCAACCCCGAAAGTCAACTACTAAAAAAGTCAACTCTCAGTCAAAATCAAGATTCAAGGTTTAATTGAAAAACAGTGAAAGAATTTTGATAATTCAAGGTCTACAACGAAAGATATAGAGTTCGGAATATGGGTTACGAAAATTTAGTGTAGGGGAATACCTAATTCGATAAATTTGGGAAAAACTGCAGAGATGGCCCGGTTCAGTAAAATTAAAGCCCCCAGTTGATGAAGAATGAATAAACAAAAATAGATCAAGGCTCATTTTGAAGTAGATCCCAAGGAAGAGCCGATTAGAAGAAAACCTGAAAAATGAGAAAATTCCTGGTATGGAAAAAGAGAAAATTAAATCGAAAGGGAATTTGATCGTAAAAATTGGGCTTTTTCGGCCCAACTCCAATTCAATATATAACAAAGGCAGTGGAAAAAGAAAATCTGAAAATCGGACCCGTTTTGAGTAAAATCGAGGTTTCAGGGGTTAAAAGGCAATCTTGGAAAATCTGGGAAAAATAGGTCCCAAGCTCAGAAAATTATGAAAACTTTCATATTTAAATTTTATATTGTATGGAAGGGATCGGTGAAGAAAAATCCAGAATCGAAGCTCAAATGAAAAATGACAAAGTTCGGGTGCACTAACTCGAAATTCTAAGAGAAAGTTCTGGAAAAATAGGAAACGAGCTCGGAAAATATGAAAACTTCTAGATCTGAGTTTTATATTTTTTGGAAGGTATTGGAGAAAGCAAATCTGGAATCGGAGCTCAAATGAAAAATGACAAAGTTTAGGTGCACTAATCCGAAATTTCAAGAGACAATTCTGGGAAAAATAGGAAACGAGCTCGAAAAATTATGAAAACTTTCGGATCTCAATTTTATGATTTTTGGAAGGTGTTGGAGAATAAAAATCTGGAATTAGAGCTCAAATGAAAAATGCTAAATTTGGGAGGCACTAAACCGAAACTTTTAAAGAAAAATTTGGGAAAAATAGGAAACGATCTCGAAATATTATGAAAACTTCCAGAACTGAGTTTTATATTGATTTGGAGTTATTGGAAAATAAAAATATCAAATTGGAGCTGATTTGAAAAAAGGAAAAGTTCGGGGAGGCCTAATCCGCAATTTTAATGAAAAATCCAAGAAAAATGGAAAACAAGGTCCAAAAATTATGAAAATCTATAGAACTGAATTTTACATTTATTTGGAAGGATTGGAGAAAGAAAATCCAAAATTGGGGTCCTTTTGTAGTTAAATTAAGTTTGGGGATCAAAATGCAATTTTATCGAAGAAACCGAAAAAGGCCATTTTGCAAATTAAAAAATTATGAAGTTGCTGGAACATACTAGGCCATTCGGCCAGCTCATGAGGAAAGGAAGAGAATGCTGATCTTTTCATACAATGGCCAAGATTTGATAGCAAGGTGACATTTTTATTGCTTGGTTAATTGCTTATGATCATACCAAGTGGCCAAGATATTTTGTAAAAGGATGAGCACATTCTTAGCTAGCATTTTTAGCCAGCTCATGAAGGAAAGGCTGATCATTTCATCCAATGGCCAAGATGAGGTTGCAAGATGACATTTTTATTTTCTTTGGCTAGTATACCTTGTGATGGATGCCATATGTCTTGGATTAAAAAAAAAAGATAAGCACATCTACTCACTAGGGGGTTCAGTCAGCTATAGGAAGAGGAGGGGGTCTTTATTTTTTTCATTAGGCTAGTCATTTCTTTAGATCATATGCAGTACCTAAACTTGGAGAAAATAAAGAAAATTTTTGAAGAGAAAGCTAGCTTGAGAAAAAGCTTTGAAGGTAGCCATTGGCACCCCTCTCTTGCATTTTCCTTTCCTTTCCATGCCTCTTTTTCTTTTCCATGTGATTTCCAATCCTTTTCTTATGTAAATAAAGGTTTTGAAAGTTTTCTTTTAAGGTTTTCATCTCTTCTTTTTCATTAAAAAAAATAAAATAAAATAACATGTTATCACTTTCCTTTTGGTTTGGCCGAATACTATCTTTTGTGCCCATCTTGTGTTTGATTTTATTCTTGCATGGTTGTGGTAGGATAGTTTATTTTACTGTTTTAGTTTTCAAAAATAAACAAAAATAAAGAGGTGGAAAGGCTTCATGACCTTGATTAAAATCAAGAGATTATGGTAAGGGGGGACTATGTCCAAGGCACCAACATGGAGCTCACCTCTATTTTCTTTATTTGCTTGATTCAACTTGCTGTTTTTTTATTTATTTTCATGTGTATCTTTGCTATACTATTTTTTTCACACCATGTCATCCATGCCTTTTGCATCTTGTGGCTATGTCATTTAGTATCCTTGCTATACTATGTTCTACATCATTTAGGCATTAGTTCATTTTACATGCCATGACATTTTCCATGTCATTTAGATATTAGGTCATTTTTCATATTCCATGACATTTGACTTTAGGTTATTTTCATTATGTCATGACATTTTCCATGTCATTTTTCATATGACATGCCATTTTCCATAACATTTAGACTTTAGGTTGTTTTCATTATGTCATTTAGATATTAGGTCATTTTTCATATGACATGTCATTTTCCATGACATTTAGACTTTAGGTTATTTTCATTATGCCATGACATTTTCCATGTCATTTAGATATTAAGTCGTTTTTCATATGACATGTTATTTTCCATGTCATTTAGACATTAGGTTATTTTCATGTGCCATGTCATTTTTCCATGTCATTTAGCATTCTAGGTTATTTTGCCATTTCACTTAGAACCTAGGTCATGCATATGCGATGCCACTTACTTCATGCATTTCTACATCCCCACTTGATTTTTGGACTTAAGCCAATCAATGGCTCAAAGGCAAGCTCTCTTGAGCATGCTTGTGGAAAATTAATAGTTTAGATTGGGTATTCTGACTTTGGATTTTTTTACTAATCATCCATGCTCAAAATAAATTGATTTTTTTTCACATGCAGTAGTCACTTAGTGGATGCCATGATATTTTTCTCATGATTTTTAGATTTTTTTATCATGGTTGAAAAAGTGGATTTTGACAAAGCAGTTTTTAACTCACTATCTTCTATTTTGGTAAAATTCAGTCATAGTATCCATGCTCCAAAAATTAAGCTGATTTTTTCCCATGGAGGTCAACATGTCCTAGGTCTACCCTAAATTTTACATATTTTCTAAAAGTTTTTAGAAGGGCAAAAAAATAGGTTTTCAAGACTACCTGTGAGAGTCAGGGTTGTTTTTAGAAATAGTAACTTTCTATTTTGGTTAATTCAGTCATAGTATCCATGCTCAAAAAATTAAGCTAATTTTGTCCCATGTATATCAACATGTTATAGGTCTCCCCTAAGTTTTTCAGATTTTTTTGAAATTTTCTAAAAGGGTAAAAAAATCAGGTTTCAAAACTGGTTGTATGAGTCAGATTTGTATTCAAGAAATAATAATTTTTTGTTTTTATTAGTATATTAAGAGAGGGCTGATTTGGGACATTAGTTACTTGCTTAGGGTGATTTAAATATCATTTCAATCATAAAATTTAATTTTATAAAAGTTGGTCAAGTGTGGTCAACCCGGATTTCAAAATTAGAAAAAATAGAGCCTTTTAAAAAAAAGGGGTTCGGCCATAAGGCATTTTTCATCCCAAAAATTCCATTCTTTTTAAAAACACGAGTCCAAATTTGAAAATCCGATTTAGGTCTCTTCCGAAGGTAGTCGGATACTTTTTAGGTATATGGATGTCCTTGCTTCACGGGAGAAATACATTTCCATGCATTGCATTTTCCATGTTCATGCATATTCCATGATATCTATTTTTTTTTTCTATCTTAGTCATGTAAATTCTATATGTATGAATATTCCATAGTGATGTCATTGCTTTGATTTAAATTTCATGTTGTTATCTTGATTATGATGTAAACATTGATATTCTATGATCATTTTATTTTGTACTTTTTGCCTTGTCATCATTTCTTTTGCCATGTCACCTAGGTTTTGCCATGTCAAGCATGGCATGTCATTAATTCTTTTGCCATGTCATTTATATTATGCCATGTCATCTAGATTTTGCTATGTCAAGTGTGCCATGTCATTGAGCCATATGCCATGTCATTCAGTCTTTTGCCATGTCATTAGTAATGATTTGCATATTCATAACTATTTAAAAAAAAATGATTTCTAATACAATAAAGACAATCATTCTTTTTAAAACAAGGTTATTCTCGAGTTACAATAATTCATGAGTTCTCTGCTGGGTTTGTCAGGGAAGATATCATCAATTATCATTAACAACAGAATATTTTTCAAAAAGAGAGTAATTCGGAGATTTTCCAAATAAATAAAAAATTTTATGTTTTATCGGTCTGCCGGGGAATATAGAAAAATTTTGAGTTAATAAATTCCATATCATTTTCAACTAAGAAATGGGATTATTTTTCTTTAAAATGGAAATTATTTTAAAAAACCAATTTCAAAATCGACTTTTACTAAGACTTAAGATAACACACGATTAATAATGTACCATTTTATACGAGTATTATGGGGGTGCTAATCCTTCCCCGCACGTAACCGACTCCCGAACCTGCACTTGTTTTCTCTGGTTCAAAGCGCACACTTCAAAATTGGTTTTAAAAAAATGTTTTAATTAATTTTAAAAATGTTTTTATAAAAACCGATTTCAATAGGTGGTCGATCACACCTAGCAAAAAAATATTGGTGGCGACTCCATTTCTTTTTCTAAGTTGCTTTCAAACCCTCATTTTATTTCAAGAGGAATTAAGTAGTCTTTTCCTCTGTTTTTTCAATGTCACGCTTAATGAGTAATATCTCGCGATGGGACTTGTTATTTTTTAGGTTGCAACACAAGGTATGTACTTCTTATGTTACTTGTTACAAGCAAGGTAAAGGGAACATTATTGCAGATATTTTATCAAGAAGGTATGTTCTTACTTCTATGAGTGCTCAAATGCTTAGGTTTGAATATATGCAAGGTATGTATACCAATGACGTTGGTTTTTCTTATTCATATATTGCATGTGATAAATCTGATTTGTGTTTTAGGGAACTATGTGCAATTGCTACTATTAAAGAAAGGTTATGTTATACACTTTTGTTAGCATTACCTAACTTTAACAAGACTTTCAAGATTGAATGTGATGCGATAGGGATAAGGATTAGAGTCGTTTTGTTGCATGATAGACATCCCATAGCTTTCTTCAAAGAGAAGTGTAGACACCTAATTTTGTCCGGACCACTAAAACAGGTATGTTTTCTTCCCATATTGATGTTTCCGAGTATAAAAAGACTGTTTTCATCCTGCAGATGGTACTCCGAGACTTAGTTTAAGAGGGCGAGCACAAAAAGTCAAACTTGAAAAAGTCAACCCCGAAAAAGTCAACCCCGAAAAAGTCAACCCCAGAAAGTCAACTATTGAAAAAGTCAACCCACTTTCACAATCAAGATTTTGAGTTCAATTGAAAAATGGCGAAAGAATTTTGATAATCCGAGGTCTACATTGAAAGATATGGAGTTCGGAAGTTGGGATTTGGAGATTCAGTAGAAAAGAAACCCTAATCCGAGAAATTTGGGGAAAAGTGCTTAAACGATCAAACTGGTCGAAATTGAAGGTTCCAAATGAAAGATAAGCACTGACTACGGGTAATGGAGAAGTCACTTGCAAGAAAAACCGAAAGAAAAGTCAATCCGGGAGAAAACCGAGAATTAGAGTTTTTAGTGGATTTCGGTGAAATCGGGAAGAATCACAGAAATGGCCCGACTTGGTAAGACCAAATCCCTCAATGGATGAATAATGGTTAAAAAGGATGGCCCAAGGCTCAGATTGAAGAAAATCTGAAAATCGGATTTGTTTTGAGCAAAACCGGGTTTCGGAGGTAAAAGGGCAAAATTGGAAAATTTTGGGAAAAATAGCAAATGGACTCCGAAAATTATGGAAAATTTGTCAATCTCATTCTTAAATCATTTGAAGGAGATTGGCGAAAGAAAATCTTGATTCCGAGTTCGTTTGCAAAATGGCCAAATCCCGGGCTTCTTATAGAGTAATTCAAAAAGGAAAATCCCGGAAAAATAGCAAATGGACTCCAAAAATTCTGAAATTTGGAAAATCTCATTTTTAAATTATTTGGAAGAGATTGGCGAAAGAAAATCTTGATTCCGAGTTCGTTTGCAAAATGGCCAAATCCCGAGCCTCCTATGCAGTAATTCAAGCCGATAAATCCCGAAAAAATACCAAATGAGCTCCAAAAATTATGAAAACTTCCAGATCACACTTTTTAATTATTTTGAAGAGATTGGTGAAGGAAAATCTTGATTTGGAGCTCGTTTAAAAAATGGTAAAATGTAGGGGCATAAAAGGGCATTTTTGGGAAGAAAAAATCCAAATAAATAGAAAACGGACTCGGATAATTTTGAAAACTTCCAGAACTCAATATTTTATTATTTTGGAAGTATTAAAAAAATAAAAATTGAATTTGGAGTCCGTTTGATATTTACTTGCATCCGGGGGGCAAAATGGTCATTTCACCCAAGCAACCGAAAAGGGCTTTTTTTGGCCCTTCAAAAAATCAGAGTTGGGCTGGAAAAGAGAAGTGCTGGAATGCCCAAGCCCAAGGAAAGGAGGAAGCTTCTAATTATTTTTTTTTTTTAATCAAGTGGTTAAAAATCAAGAGTTAGTTAACCATTCTCTTTGATCAAGCCATGGTGAGTAAACCACATAGGTTAAGAAAGATGTCAACATTATTTTTGCATAGAGAGGGCTGAGATGCTAATCTAAGGGTGGTAATTTCATGACTTTTCATCTTGAATTATTAGCCATTTGATGGAAAATAGGTTACACAAAAATGACAACATCTTTGAGGCTATATAAACATCATTAAGGCCAACCCTAGAGAGGCACATTTTGGTTTTTTTCTTTTCCATTTTGGCTTATTTCTCTTAGTTTTTCTTAGTTTTTATCTTCTTGGTTGAGAGCAAAAAAAGAAAAGTTTAGAAAAAAAAGGAAAGTTTGAAGAGAAAAGCTTGAAATATTAGCTTCTTGAGGTTGCTCTTGAGCACCAACTCTTGCACTTTCATTTTCTATTCTTGTTTTTTGCTATTTTAATCTCTACTTGGTGAGTTTTCATTTTAGAATAATGTTTTTTTTGTTCTTCCTTCATTTCCTTTCTTAAGTATATTTTATTTACATTTTGTTTTTACAATAAACTCACCATGGCCAAATGGCCTACATTATTTATTTTAAGTTGTTGTGTTGATTCATTTTACCATATTGTTTATGCTATTTTCTTGTTTTTGATGTTTTAAATGTTATGTTATTTCATGTTCTTAAGTTATATTTAATTTGGTTGCTTTATTTGTTGCCATTTATGTCTTAGATTTCATGTTTTTGCATTTTTAATTTTCTGTTTTCATGTTGTTTAAATTTGAGCATGTTTTAGAGTTAGCATATTAAGTGTTTGTGAAAATGCTTGTGTGATTCTTTGCATGATTCTTGTTTTATATCTTAGTGAGCATGTTTTAGACTTAGTATATTAGGTGTTTGTGAAAATGCTTGTGTGATTTTTGTGTTATGACTTAGTTTTTCATGCTAGTATGCCAAGTGTTTGAGAAAATGCCATGCTTGTTGGAGCTTGAGGCCATTTGGCTACTCCATGTGTTTTGCATTGTGTGTTGCATTTTTTGTCATGCTAGTTGTTAGGTTTTTGCATTTGCATGATATTTGGTTGGATTTTTGAATTAAGCATGCCTTGTGTTTGTAAAAATGCCATGCATGTTTTAGGTCTAGGTTACATTAAATGCCATGCAAGTTCATGTTAGGTCTAGGCCATATTATTTATGTCATGCATTTTCCTTACATTTAGGTTTAGATCCATGCATTATGTTTGCTGCATTATTTCATGCATTTCATATTCATACCACTTGAATAATGACTTGAGCCAATTGATGGTTCAAAGTCATGCTCTCTTGAGCACACTTGTGGAAAATTAAGTTTGTCAAGTTGATTATTCTACCTTTGTGATTTTTTATACTTAGACAATTTTTATCTAACTTTCAAAAAGTCTTAGCTATTGTTTGGAAATCATTTTATGAGTTTCAAATATTTTTACTTTGATTTTTAAATGATTTTATCAAAGACAAAAAAATGTGCTAGCAAAGCAGTTTTTTTTTTTTTCTCCAAAAACTCGTACATCTCTGATTTTTCTGGGAATTCATCTTTGATCATAAAAATAAGCCGATTTTTTATCGTGTAGTTTTACATGTCCTGAGTCTCCAGTAATTTTTTTAGAATTTTTGGAATTTTTAAAAATAGGGTAAAAAATCGTGGATTAAAACTGGACAGTGGAGTCAGAATTGAATTTAAAGAAAAACAAAGCAGTTTTTTCTCCTCAAAAAACTCGTGCATCTCTGATTTTTCTGGGAATTCATCTTTGATCATAAAATTAAGCCGATTTTTTATCGTGTAGTTTTACATGTTCTGAGTCTCCAGTAATTTTTTCAGAATTTTTGGAATTTTTAAAAATAGGGTAAAAAATCGTGGAATAAAACTGGACAGTGGAGTCAGAATTGAATTTAAAGAAAAACAAAGCAGTTTTTTCTCCTCCAAAAACTCGTACATCTATGATTTTTCTGGGAATTCATCTTTGATCAGAAAATTAAGCCGATTTGTTTTCGTGTAGTTTTACATGTCCTGAGTCTCCAGTATTTATTTTAGAATTTTTGGAAGTTTTAAAAATTGGGTAAAAAATCGTGGATTAATACTGGACAGTGGAGTCAGAATTGAATTTAAAGAAAAACCATTTTTCTGTTTTGGTTAATTTACTTAGAGTGGGCTGATTAGGAGGGTTAGCTACTGACTTAGGATAATTTATAAGCCTTTTTAAACTCTAAAAATGGTTTTTCAAGTCCCGGGTTAAGGGTAGCCAAGTCCGGATTTTTTAAACTTAGGAAATTAGAGCCATTAAAAAAATTCTAGCCCAGTTTTTATTTTTAATTCAAGCTTCTCAAAATTATTTTCAAACAATCACAAAGTATTTTGGTTTTAGAATATTTAATTTGACATATTTTCCTAAGGTAGCCGGATATCTTTTTAGATATACGGATTTCCTTAATTAAAGGAAAAAATACATTTCATGCATTGCATTTTTATATTCATGCATTTTATATAATATGTGATTCTTGTTATAATAATTTCTATGATATTGTTATTATTTTGATTTATATTTTTGATGTTATATGGTTTATCATATGATTTGGAATATTTCATGATATCCCATGCTTTTATTTAGTCATTTTTTTGGGTCATATTATTTAGCATATACTATGTTCATGCATTATTATTTCTATTTTTATTTTCATGCATATTATATGGTAGCATTATTTCATATTCCATTTCATTTAATTTATATGCCATATCATTCATGTTTGCCATGTCATTTAGGTTGCATTATATTATTTAGATTTTGCTATGTCATTTTATTTATGTCATGCATATACATATTCATATCTTTTAAAATGTTTTCAAAAGGATAATGATTTTTCAATAAAAAATAAAGATATTCCCGAGTTAAAATAATTCATGAGTTCTCTACCGGGTTTGCTGGAGGGAATATCATCAATTATTATTAATAAAGGAATATCTTTCTTTCAAAAAAAAGAGAATGATTCGGAAAGTTTTCCAAAACTAATAAAAATTTCTATATTTTGCCACGTTTGTTGGGGAATATAGGAAAATTTTGAATTTATAAATTCCGGATCATTTTCAATAAAAAATGGAATTACTTTTCTTTAAATTGGGAATTAACTTGAAATACTAAATTTAAAATCAACTTTTCACCGAGACTTGAGATAACACACGATTAATAAGGTACCGATTTATACGGGCGTTGTGGGGGTGCTAATCCTTCCCCACACGTAACCGACTCCCGAACCCGCTTCTTTGACTTCTCTGGTTTAAAACGCAGACTTGAAATTGGTTTTTTAAAATGTTTTAATTAATTTTTAAAATATTTTATAAAACCAGTTTTAATAGGTGGCCGATCACACCTAGCTAAAAAAGATTGGTGGCGACTCCATGTCTTTTTCAAGGTCATTTTCAAAACCTTCATTTTGCTAGAGGAATTAAGTCGACTTTTCCTCGATTTTTTTTAATGTCACGCCTAACGAATAATAAAGTCTTGCGATGAGACGTCGTTATTTTTTTTAGGTTGCGACAGCTTGGCGACTCCACTGGGGAAATATTAGAGAGTCAGGCCTAGAATTAGTCGTGTGTTATCAAAGTCTCGGTTTTGTTGGTTTAATTGGTATTTAATTTTTATTCCTATATTTCTTTGGATCAAAAAAAAAAAGAAAATAAAAAAGAGAATTTTGAAAATAAAAAAATGTTTTAATATGTCCATATTCATATGCATTCATATTATTAGTTGTTCCCTGTTAATTTTGTTGCGTATATTTATATGTTTGTTTGAATGATGTTTTACATTGTTTAAGTTTTGTGGGGTATTTAGAATAAGGGTTGTAGAATAGGTGGTGACAGGTTTGTTTTGTTCCTCCACACACACTACACGTGCATTTGCATAACATGAATCCTCTACCCGGGTTCCGTCCTTTTAAGTGGGAGTAAAGTAACTACGCCTTCGTGATGATCCTCCGTATGGGCTAGTGAAACACTTTCGGAGTATAAAGTACCTAATGCCTTCGTGATAATCCTCCGTACGGGCATAGGAAAATATACTCTAACGAATTGAACCCGCTTTTATCGGGGTGCCTTACTAGCCTTCACCGGCGACAGTGAGGAACAATTCGGAGCCTTAGAACCAATTCACCTTCATATAGTGAACCTAGGCGAAGCCATGCCGGATTTCTGTTAGATACCCGAAGTTTAAGACACATGGAGGAACATTTCCAACCTTTTACCATCTTTCTATATGTTAGATACAAATTGGGTGATGATGAACGAACATCATATCACTCGTATTTTTTATTATTTTGTCCCAAAGGCGTTGTAATGTCGTAGCTCTGTTTAAATTTTGGGACATTTTTTTAAGCATGTTGTTATTTATGTTATATTTGTGAATTCATTTCCTTACTAATCTATTTCTTTCTGTTTTCTTTTCTTTGGCATGCATCATAGACATCATCATATACTTGAAGTTTATTGGCCTCGAGATAGTTATCAACCCAAAGGACTTTCATGGAGGACCAGGTTATTTCAGTGATAGAAGATCATGCAGTAGTCAGGGCACAGTCAGAAAAAAATCAGAGGGAGGATGGAGATTGCCTCAAGAAGGGTTATGTGTCAATATTGCCGGAAAGGGTCAAAGTGGATCCTAGACAGAATAATCTCCGAGGGTTAGCCGACATTTGGAACCAGTGGAATGTATCAGAGAAAGAAGCCTTCACTCAGAAGTATGGAGACATAGCACTCTTAATTCCGATTCAGGTCAATAGTGGGTTGATTCAGGCTATGGTACAGTTTTGGAATCCTGCTTATAGATGTTTCACTTTTAACGAGGAGGATATGACACCACTGATCGAAGAATATTCGACACTGTTACGTATTGAATGTCCTAATCCTGATCGGATATATTTGAAGGAAATGAAACCTTCAGGTCTTAAGAAGAAAGTGGCTAGGATCACGGGAATGGATACAACATGGGTTGAGAGTCATGTGGACACGAAGCAGAAAAATGGGTGCATTCCGTGGGAAACTCTCCGACTGTTGATATTGGGTTGTTCTGACAAAGCAAAAGCCAGGGACATCTTCGCTCTAGCCATCTACGGGTTAATCATATTCCCGAAGATATTGGGTCATGTGGATATAGCCGTGTTTGATTTCTTTGAAAAGTTGGAACAAAAGATCAACCCATCTCCGGCCATCATAGCTGAAACTATCCGATCCTTGAATTTTTGTAAAAGGGCCGGACACGGGAGGATCAAGGGGTGTGTACAACTCCTTTATATTTGGATTCAAAGTCATTTTTGGAAGATAGAAAATGTTTCCTTCAAACCATACATGAAGACTTTAGTCCCGATTAGGGAATTCCTTCAAAATGATTGGCCTAAGGAAGGGAATGAAGAGAAATGGGTCAACATGTTCCGGAATCTAAAAGGGGAGATGGTGACTTGGAGAGCTCCATGGATGGTTCCTATGCCGATTATGTACAAATGTGGGGACAACCCGGGAGTTCCACTGCTCGGAATTTGGGGGTCTGTGAGTTATGCGCCTCTGTTGGTGCAAAGACAGGTTGAGTCTCGACAATTCACACCCATGACTCATAATTTAAGATCATCAGAGTTCACTTATGGGGAAGATGGATATTCTGGAAAAGTGCGGGCAGCGATCGAAGCATGGAAGAAAACTCAACGGATAAAAGTGGCCAGATATGCCGACACCGTCACACCTGATTATTTGGTATGGAGGAAATTAAGGGTTAATGATAGACTATTGACATCAGATGGGGAGGAGATCCAGTTCATAAATCCGCCACCGAGGGAAATGCCATCAGAATTAGAAATTACAAGAGCGGAATTTGAAAAAGAAAAGGCCCGGATGAGTAAGGAAATTGCCCGACTGCAAGAAGAGCTTGAAGACATGAAAAAGAGGGAATCAGCTCGGGAAAAAGAGAAGGAACAGATTAAGAGAGAAAGGGACACCGTTAAGGACGACCTTCGAGGATTGCATTTGGAGAACAAGAGATATCGCTTTGAGCTCAGATTTGAGGGGACTCTCAAGACTTCCGGGCAATGGGAACAAGAAGTCAAAAACCTCAAAAAGGAGAAGAATTATTGGGTAGAAAAGGCAAAACACGAGGAAGCCCGAGCAAATCAACTTGAGAAGCAAGCTAGGGAGAGCTTACAGGGTGATGCTTGTACTAACACGTCTAAGGGCCGTGAACAAGTAGGGATCAGATGGAAGAGCAAGGCAGTTAAAGGAGGACATTGAAGAAGGTCCAGGATCCGAGGGAGTTATTATAGGACTAGTATCTTGTAATAGTTTTTAGGAGAGATAGATTATCATGATCTTTTGTTCCAGGAAATCAATGAAAGACCGTTTGGTTGGAATTATCCCGGGGCCAATACTTTAAATAGTCATCTAAGTTCATACACTTAGTCATTTACTTAGTTGTTCATTCATTAACACTGATTCATTCATTCATTTATTCATTTTTTATAAAATAAAATAAGAATTGTGTCAATAATTTCTAATCAATGGTTTTTTAAAAAAATAAAGGTACAATTGGTCGCACTCAGAAAGAACCAGATTTCCAACACTCTTACAATACTCGGTCTCGAACAAAAGCCATGGAAAATGATCAGCTTGCCAGAGTTGAGAGAATGGAAAGAATCCAGAAAGAACTACAAGAACAGTTGACTAAGTCTCAAGAAGATACACGAGAACAGATGACGAAGCTCATGGAGATGATGGGCAATATGATGAAGCAGAAGTGGCCTGGAGAGAATTCAGCTGCTGGAATGGGGGCAGTAAATCTGGAGGATAGACCAGAAGTGGTACAGAGAAATGGCCAGACATCCCAACCTATGGGAAATGAAATTCCAACTGGGGCAGCATCCTACATCTACATCCAGCCGGCGGCCGAACCACAGAATTTCGGTCCAAAAAGGGGTAACACCGGAGTTGATCCAATTGAGGTTGAGGTTCCAGACTTCGAAGAAATGGCAGAAAAGGAAAGGGCCAAAATGACTAAACTGAAGAGGGTCGAAACTGCTGAATCTGAGAAGAAATATCAGTTGTTGGAAGAAAGGCTAAGGGCAGTGGAAGGAGCAGAGTTGTTTGGCAGCCTAGATGCCAAAGAGATGAGCCTGGTACATGATCTAATAATTCCACCAAAGTTCAAAGTACCAGATTTTGAAAAGTATAATGGGACCACCAACCCATCAGCTCATCTGACTATGTACTGTAGAAGGATGACAGGGCATGAGGATAATGAAAAATTGCTTATTCATTGCTTCCAGGACAGCTTAACAGGGTCAGCCACCCGATGGTACAACCAACTCAGTCGTACCAAGATTCGTTCATGGACGGATCTGGCCAGGGCTTTTATGGAGTATTATAAACACGTTTCTGATATGGTACCAGACAGGCTGTCATTACAGAACATGGAAAAAAGGTCCAATGAGACCTTCAAGGAGTATTCACAGAGGTGGAGGGACCTGGCAACACAAGTGCAACCCCCTTTAACCAACAAAGAAACCACGGTGCTTTTCATCAACACATTGAAGGCACCTTATTATGACAGATTGGTGGGAAATGCTACCAAAGATTTTGCGGATATGGTAATATCTGGAGAAATGATTGAGTCAGCCATTAAGAGTGGAAAGATGGAAGGGGGTGAGTCTGCTACCCCAAAAAGAGCTTTTCCTACAAAGAAAAAGGAAGAAACCCATGCAGTAAGCTTCAACCAATACCCTTACACACCTCCTACACCATACACACCACCGAGGCCTTATACCCCTACCACACCTTATACACCTCCTACACCATACACACCATATCCGGGGTATAATCCTTATTACCCTAATATCAACCACCTTACCCAAAACCCGTTCCCTTATACCAATATACCACAACAGCCATTCCCAACTGGCATATCCCCTCAAATCACCCTTCCTAGAAATACTGTTCCTAACACACAAGGGCCTGCGCGTAATGACCAACGTTCACCAAGGAACGATCAAAGAACCCAATTTGATCCAATTCCCACTACTTACGGTGATCTATATCCAAAACTGTTGCAGGGTCAACTTGTTGCACCTGTGTACCTAAAACCTTTGACACCTCCATATCCAAGATGGTACAATGCAAACACCAACTGTGCATACCATGCGGGAATCCAAGGACATTCAATTGAAGATTGCCTAGCCTTCAAAAGAAAAGTCCAAAGCTTGATTAATTCAGGGGTAGTGAAGTTTGGATCAAAAAATGGGCCGAAAGTAGCTGGAAATCCGTTGCCCAATCATGCTGGGAATCAAATGAATGCAATATTGACCGGAGGGGATAGAAGATTAAAGAGGGATATTGGGGAGGTTAAGACTCCGATGATGACAATATGGGCTGAAATGGTCAAGGCAGAATTGGTGGAAGGTACGAAAGATCTGAAAATGGTAGCAAGAAGGGTGCATGATTGGTGCCCGTTCCATAAGAGTGAAGGCCATGACATACAGAACTGTGGGGACTTCCGGGTTAAAATCCAAAGAATGATGGATAATGGGGTAGCCCAATTCTATGAGGAGATAGAAGGGGAAATAGAAGTCATTGAAAATACAAGTGGCTATGGGATAGGAAGACCCCTAATCATCTACTATGATGAACCGGAGGAAAAAGTTATGCCAGCCATGGAAGAAAATGCGCCCAAATTAATCATTGATTTACCTGTTTCCTTTCCATACAAGGAAAACAAGGCTACACCATGGAAATATGACTGCAGTATGGTTATGCCCGGGTCTTCAGGCCAACAGGATATTACAGGTGTGGGGCATTTAACCCGAAGTGGGAGGTGTTATGCTCCGGAGGCCATTGAACAAGGGGTAGCAGGGAAAGACAGAGGAATTGACAAAGGGAAGAAGGTCGTCGAGCCAATCCGCATCGAGAAGGATTTGCCGGAAGAAACAGAGAGGGGATCAGCCCCGATTAATGGAATCAAAGAGCCAGTATGTGAAAAAGAAGCTTGTGAGTTCTTGAAATTTATAAAGCATAGTGAATATAGCATGGTTGAACAACTGCAACGTCAACCAGCTAGGATTTCAATCTTATCTTTGCTTTTAAATTCAGAACCACACAGAAAGGCTTTATTGAGAGTATTAAATCAAGCGTACATGGCCAATAATATATCAGTGGAAAAGCTGGATAGGTTGGTGGGAAACATCGCAGCTGATGACTTCATATTCTTCAGCTATGAGGAAATACCACCCAATGGTATTGGATCAACAAAAGCTCTCCATATAACCACTACTTGTAAGGGGCACATATTACCGAGGGTCCTTCTGGACAACGGTTCTTCACTAAATGTGATGCCTTTAGCAACCTTATCCAAGTTACCAGTGGATTTATCCTATATGATACCGAGTTGCACGGTGGTCAGAGCTTTTGACGGAACCAGGAGGGAGGTTATGGGAACCATTGAAGTTCCTTTGGAAATAGGCCCGTGCACATATACAGTGAACTTCCAGGTTATGGATATCAATCCATCTTATAACTGTTTGTTGGGAAGGCCATGGATACATTCAGCTGGGGCTGTACCCTCGTCTCTTCACCAGAAACTAAAATTTGTGATGGAGGGTCGGTTGATTACGGTATCAGGGGAGGAAGACATAATAGCCTCCGCATCCACTGAATCTCCTTATGTGGAGCCGAATGAAGAGGCCGTGGAGTGTTCTTTCCGGTCTTTGGAATTTGTAAATGCAGTTTTTGTCGCTGAAGGACAAAAAATTCCAAAACCAAAGCTGTCCAAGAACACAAGGTTGGGGGTAAAAACCACCGTAGGAAAAGGCTGCAGGGCAGGAAAAGGTCTCGGGAAATATCTTCAGGGGATGGCTCGAGCCATAGAGGTAAAAGGAAAAAAGGACCGATTTGGCTTAGGGTATCTTCCAAAGGCCCATGAGAAAAGAAGACAGGTTGAAAAGAATCGACAAAGGAGGATGGCCCGTTTTGCGGGTATGGATATTGAGTGGGAGCCTATGACATTCCCACCTATCCTTCACAACTTCCGCTCAGCTGGTTCTCTGTTCGGAGAAAAGAATTCTGATGATGTACTTGTGATGATAGAGAAAGCCTTCAAGAAATTCCAGGTGAATGGTGATGAACAGATGAATGATGTGGAGATCTGCATGACTGGGAAAGACAGAATTGAAAGAGAAAGTGCTAGCTGGATGGTGCGACCTTGTCCACCAGGATATAGACTAACCAATTGGAGTGCGACTGAGTTGCCCATAGTCTTTAAGTCTATTCCAAAGTAATACTTTTTAAAAAAGCAATCTTAATTATCTTTACCCAGAGATATTAAGTTTTTTTTGTAATGGGCTTTTCAAGCATTTTCATTCAATAAATAACAAGCACAATGCATTATCCATATTGATGTGTCCATATTCTTTCATTTTTGTTATTCATTTTCTTTTATATATATATATTTTCCTATATTGTTTTTCTCCACCTATTTACAGGTGTACGGATGCAGAATATGAGGACCCTCCTGTCAGTAATTCTGAAATTGATTTTGAAAGACCCATTTGCACGGGTGATTTTGAGGCTAATGAAGATACTGAGGATTATGATCTACCTCCGGATTTATTGAGAAAAATAGAACAAGAGGAGAAGCAAGTACTTCCTCATAAGGAATTATTGGAAACAATAAATTTGGGAAATGATGAAGAGATAAAAGAAATCAGAATTGGAACTTCATTGTCACCATTAATAAAAAGTGAATTGATAGCTTTGCTCCAGGAGCATGTGGATGTATTTGCATGGTCATACCAAGATATGCCAGGGTTAAATCCGGATATTGTGGTTCATAGGCTCCCTTTAAGGCCAGAATGCAAGCCAATTCAGCAAAAGTTGAGAAGAATGAGGCCTGATATGCTGTTAAAGATAAAAGAGGAAGTGAAGAAACAATTTGATGCTGGATTCCTAGAGGTGGCAAAATATCCAGAATGGGTGGCAAATATTGTTCCAGTACCGAAGAAGGATGGCAAGGTGCGGATGTGTGTTGATTATCGAGATTTGAACAAGGCCAGCCCTAAAGATAATTTCCCTTTGCCCCATATTGATACTCTGGTGGATAATACGGCGAAGAGTTCTTTATTTTCTTTTATGGACGGATTCTCAGGATATAATCAAATCAAGATGGCACCGGAAGATATGGAGAAAACCACATTTGTTACAATGTGGGGCACCTTCTGCTACAAAGTAATGCCATTTGGATTGAAGAATGCTGGGGCAACATACCAGAGAGCCATGGTGACCTTGTTTCATGATATGATGCATAAGGGAATTGAGGTCTACGTTGATGATATGATCGCAAAGTCACAAGGAGAAGAGGAGCATATTGCGAATCTTAAGAAGCTCTTTGAACGATTAAGGAAATTTAGACTCAAGCTAAATCCGGCAAAATGCACTTTTGGAGTCACCTCGGGGAAGTTGTTGGGTTTTGTTGTCAGCAAAAGAGGAATTGAGATTGACCCAGATAAAGTGAATGCCATTCAGAATTTGCCACCACCTCGCACTCAAAAGGAAGTAAGAGGCTTTCTAGGGAGATTGAATTACATTGCTCGGTTTATTTCACAGTTGACCGACAAATGTGATCCAATATTTAAGTTACTTCGAAAGCGTGATCCAGGAGAATGGGATGAAGGGTGTCAGATTGCTTTTGAAAAGGTTAAGCATTATTTATCAAACCCACCAGTATTAATGCCGCCGATCCCGGATAAACCAATGATACTGTATTTATCAGTATTTGAAAGTTCCATGGGTTGTGTTTTGGGGCAGCTTGATGAAACGGGAAAGAAAGAACAGGCAGTTTACTATCTCAGCAAAAAGTTCACAGACTATGAGTTGAAATATTCGTCGGTAGAAAAGTTGTGCTGCGCCTTAGCTTGGACTGCTCGAAGACTCAGACAGTATATGTTGTACCACACCACGTGGTTGATTGCCAAGCTAGATCCAATCAAGTACATGTTGGAAGCACCTTCTCTGTCAGGGAGGACGGCAAGATGGCAGGTTTTATTGTCAGAGTACGACATTGTATACGTAAGTCAAAAAGCTATCAAAGGCAGTGCAGTGGCGGAATTCTTAGCAAGTCGGGCAGTGGAAGATTATGAGCCGTTGAACTTTGACTTCCCAGATGAGGATTTGATGTATGTGTCGCAAGCAGATGAGATTCCCCTAAAGAAGAAAGTGTGGAGAATGTACTTCGATGGCGCATCTAATGCCATGGGGCATGGAATCGGGGCAGTGCTTATATCCCCAGAAGAAGACTGTTATCCTTTCACTGCTAGATTGGATTTTGATTGTACAAACAATACTGCTGAGTATGAAGCATGTACTATGGGCCTTCGTGCCGCGGTGGACAGAAAGATCAAAGTATTGGAAGTCTATGGAGACTCAGCCTTGGTAATTTACCAGTTACGAGGAGAATGGGAAACCCGAGATTCAAAGCTAATCCGATACCGAGAACTCATACTGAGTTTATTAGAGGAGTTCGAAGAAGTGAATTTCAATTACTTTCCTCGAGAAGAAAATCGAATGGCGGATGCTCTGGCTACTTTGTCATCGATGTTTAAAGTGAATGAAGGGGCAGAAGTTGTGCCGATCAAGATGAGCATATACGAGTCTCCTGCCCACTGCTTGAGTATCGAAGAAGAAGCAGATGGTCTCCCTTGGTATAACGACATCTTGCAGTACATCAAGAGTCAACAGTATCCAAAACAAGCGACAGAGAATGACAAGAGGACTCTAAGAAGGTTAGCAATGGGTTTTGTTCTAGATGGCGAGATTCTCTACAAGAAAGGGAAAGATCAAGTCTTGTTGAGGTGTGTCGGGTCTGCCGAAGCTCGAAGAATCATAGAAGAGGTCCATGAAGGGATGTGTGGCACCCACGGTAATGGTCACATGCTTGCTAAACAGATTATGAGGACAGGGTACTATTGGCTGACCATGGAAGGTGATTGTATCAGTTATTCCCGGAAGTGTCATAAATGCCAGATTTATGCAGATAAGATTCATGTGTCGCCATCACCTTTACATGTCATGACTGCACCATGGCCTTTTTCAATGTGGGGAATGGATATGATCGGGCCTATTACCCCAAAAGCTTCAAATGGACATCGTTTCATCTTGGTGGCCATAGATTATTTCACAAAGTGGGTAGAAGCTGCGTCTTATGCAAATGTAACGAAGTCGGTGGTATGCAGATTCGTCAAGAAAGAAATCATATGCCGTTATGGGTTGCCAGCAAGAATTATTTCGGATAATGCTCTCAATTTGAACAATAAGATGATGAGAGAAGTGTGTACTCAATTCAAGATCACACATCATAATTCGGCACCTTACCGTCCGAAGATGAACGGCGCAGTAGAAGCAGCTAATAAGAACATCAAGAGGATCGTTGAGAAGATGACCAATGTGTACAAAGATTGGCATGAGATCCTGCCTTTTGCTCTTCATGCATATCGTACTTCGGTCCGCACATCTACAGGGGCAACACCGTTTTCTTTAGTATACGGGATGGAAGCAGTGCTACCTATTGAAGTTGAGATCCCTTCACTTCGGGTTTTGATGGAAGTTGGCCTAGAGGAAGCAGAATGGGTTAAAGCTCGTTATGAACAGTTGAATCTCATTGAGGAGAAAAGATTGAAAGCAATTTGTCACGGGCAGTTGTATCAGAGAAGGATGATTCGAGCCCACAACAAGAAAGTTCGTCCGAGACAGTTTCGAGAGGGGGAGTTGGTATTGAGGAAAATTCTCCCTATAGTGAAGGATCCAAGAGGAAAATGGGCTCCAAATTGGGAAGGACCTTATGTGGTAAAGAGAGCTTTTTCTGGAGGAGCATTGATTCTAACTCGGATGGACGGAGATGATTTTAGACATCCCGTAAATGCTGATGAATTGAAGAAGTATTATGCTTGAAAAAAAAAAAAAAAAAAATTGTGATGTTGTGCACATGAAAATTCGAATGATTCCAAGTGTAAAAATAGAAATTCTATATATCTATTTCCCCTGAGAATTGCTTTTCAAAGAAAATATTTATGCTTGATATGATGAATGGCCGTTTTTCATATTCCTTCCACTAAGAAGAAATTATCCTTAGTCACCCCTTTGAGCCTTAAGAATTATTTCTTTCTTTGAACCTTGATCAAGGATCACCCTCTACACTGGAGGGCAAATGCGAGGAAAGATAATAAAAAATCATGGCAAAAAGAAAGCCATCAAAAAAATCAAAAAAAAAGAGGGGACAGATGTTTCCAGAATGAGTTCTCCTCATGAAGTGATCCTTGATCCCATCACCCTTAAACACATTTTGGGCCTATTTATCCTTCCTTTCTAAAACTAAACCTTGGCCTACATTACATGCTTTGAAAGCCCATTTTGATCAAGCAGGGATATTTAATTTGGAAGATATTTCTCAGAATCCATCCCATCTTTTGGATTGATATTTTTACTGTGGAAGCATTTAGAATTCTCAAATGCAGAACCAAAAAAAAAAAAAAAAAAGGAGAGGTTTAAGCCGAAAACCCCAAAGGGCGACTTAATACCGAACGGAGGAAACTTGAGTTGAAAACCTGTAAAAGGCAGCTTAAGTACTAATCAATGCTCCGTGTAATGGGGAAGAAAGCATCTTACAATCAGAGAAAAGGGGAACAATGCAGTCTGATGTAACTACAGAAGTTAAGAGGTTACCCAAGTGAATTGCTCATTCAAGAGAAATTTCAGATGGTTTGAAAAAGGAGGGGTCCAAGATATTCCGCATCCGGGGCATCTACAGCCTATAACCTTATATTTGTTTCTTATATCCTTGACATTTATTTTTACCATTTTAAAACATTTCTTCAATAAATTCTTGTCATCCTTTTCATGACAATTTTTTATTGATTCATATTCTTTTTCATATACTTTTAGATGCATTATGGTTGTTATTAAATTGAATGATGTTTAGTAATAAAAATCTTTAAATAAAGGGATTTCAAAGTATTACTAAGGAATAGATTTAAATCTTGGAAAGGTTTGGAAAGTTCACCAAGAAAAGAAAACAGTGAACGTGGTGGAGACTCCATTGCGTAGTCAGAAAATCTGTGAACTTCAGCAAAAGACAGAAGCTGAGACTATTTGACAAGATATCTTGAGTGAAGGATCCCTCAAGTGGGGCATCAATGAACAGTTGAAGACTCTGTCCTGAAGTCATATAATCTGTGAACCTCAAAGAAACCATGGATTAGAAATTATGGCATAATCATTTGATTGCATTTATTAGGAAGCATACAAGCATTTGCAAAAGCATAGCATTCTCATCATTACATTTAGTTAACAGTGCAGATATCAGGCAAGCTTGGACTTCCCCAAGAAGAAGCTCGTTTTGCTTCTCAAAAGATTCAGAGTTTGAGATTGCCATCAAGGTATTTTCTTTTGCTTTAAATCGAATTCATTTTGTTTTATCAAATGAGTCGAGCTTTGAGATCATCGTCGAAGTATTTCCTTTTGTTTTAAATCGAATTCATTCTGTTTTATCAAATGAGTCGAGCCTTGAGACCATCGTCGAGGTATTTCCTTTTGTTTTAAATCGAATTCATTCTGTTTTATCAAATGAGTCGAGCCTTGAGACCATCGTCGAGGTATTTCCTTTTGTTTTAAATCGAATTCATTCTGTTTCGTCAAATGAGTCGAGCCTTGAGACCATCGTCGAGGTATTTCCTTTTGTTTTAAATCGAATTCATTCTATTTTATCAAATGAGTCGAGCCTTGAGATCACCATCGAGGTATCTCCTTTTGTTTTAAATCGAATTCATTCTGTTTCGTCAAATGAGTCGAGCCTTGAGACCATCGTCGAGGTATTTCCTTTTGTTTTAAATCGAATTCATTCTGTTTCGTCAAATGAGTCGAGCCTTGAGACCATCGTCGAGGTATTTCCTTTTGTTTTAAATCGAATTCATTCTGTTTCGTCAAATGAGTCGAGCCTTGAGACCATCGTCGAGGTATTTCCTTTTGTTTTAAATCGAATTCATTCTGTTTCGTCAAATGAGTCGAGCCTTGAGACCATCGTCGAGGTATTTCCTTTTGTTTTAAATCGAATTCATTCTGTTTTATCAAATGAGTCGAGCCTTGAGATCACCATCGAGGTATCTCCTTTTGTTTTAAATCGAATTCATTCTGTTTCGTCAAATGAGTCGAGCCTTGAGACCATCGTCGAGGTAGTTCTTTTTGTTTTAAATCGAATTCATTCTGTTTCGTCAAATGAGTCGAGCCTTGAGACCATCGTCGAGGTATTTCCTTTTGTTTTAAATCGAATTCATTCTGTTTTATCAAATGAGTCGAGCCTTGAGACCATCGTTGAGGTAGTTCATTTTGTTTTAAATCGAGCCCATTCTGTTTTATCAAATGAGTCGAGCCTTGAGACCATCGTCGAGGTAGTTCTTTTTGTTTTAAATCGAATTCATTCTGTTTCGTCAAATGAGTCGAGCCTTGAGACCATCGTCGAGGTATTTCCTTTTGTTTTAAATCGAATTCATTCTGTTTTATCAAATGAGTCGAGCCTTGAGACCATCTTCGAGGTATTTCCTTTTGTTTTAAATCGAATTCATTCTGTTTTATCAAATGAGTCGAACCCTGAGACTGTCGTCAATATATTTTCGCTAGTTTTAAAGACCTCCGGGCACCATTTTTCTTTTGAAAATCGAATTCGTTTTCTTAAGACGGATCGAGCCTTGATTAGTCAGGGAATTCAATTTAAGGACAAATCTTCAATTTACAGCTTATTATCAAAACAAAAAAAAAAAAAAAAAACAAAAAAAAATGATAGAAAAGAAAACCCCTTTCCCTTTCTTTCATATGTGATATCACTGACCGTACAAAATTAGTGTTGGTTTATCTTTGCCTGATTCCTGATTCTCAGCAATAGCCAAAGAGGGGCAGCTGTAGACACCTAATTTTGTCCGGACCACTAAAACAGGTATGTTTTCTTCCCATATTGATGTTTCCGAGTATAAAAAGACTGTTTTCATCCTGCAGATGGTACTCCGAGACTTAGTTTAAGAGGGCGAGCACAAAAAGTCAAACTTGAAAAAGTCAACCCCGAAAAAGTCAACCCCGAAAAAGTCAACCCCAGAAAGTCAACTATTGAAAAAGTCAACCCACTTTCACAATCAAGATTTTGAGTTCAATTGAAAAATGGCGAAAGAATTTTGATAATCCGAGGTCTACATTGAAAGATATGGAGTTCGGAAGTTGGGATTTGGAGATTCAGTAGAAAAGAAACCCTAATCCGAGAAATTTGGGGAAAAGTGCTTAAACGATCAAACTGGTCGAAATTGAAGGTTCCAAATGAAAGATAAGCACTGACTACGGGTAATGGAGAAGTCACTTGCAAGAAAAACCGAAAGAAAAGTCAATCCGGGAGAAAACCGAGAATTAGAGTTTTTAGTGGATTTCGGTGAAATCGGGAAGAATCACAGAAATGGCCCGACTTGGTAAGACCAAATCCCTCAATGGATGAATAATGGTTAAAAAGGATGGCCCAAGGCTCAGATTGAAGAAAATCTGAAAATCGGATTTGTTTTGAGCAAAACCGGGTTTCGGAGGTAAAAGGGCAAAATTGGAAAATTTTGGGAAAAATAGCAAATGGACTCCGAAAATTATGGAAAATTTGTCAATCTCATTCTTAAATCATTTGAAGGAGATTGGCGAAAGAAAATCTTGATTCCGAGTTCGTTTGCAAAATGGCCAAATCCCGGGCTTCTTATAGAGTAATTCAAAAAGGAAAATCCCGGAAAAATAGCAAATGGACTCCAAAAATTCTGAAATTTGGAAAATCTCATTTTTAAATTATTTGGAAGAGATTGGCGAAAGAAAATCTTGATTCCGAGTTCGTTTGCAAAATGGCCAAATCCCGAGCCTCCTATGCAGTAATTCAAGCCGATAAATCCCGAAAAAATACCAAATGAGCTCCAAAAATTATGAAAACTTCCAGATCACACTTTTTAATTATTTTGAAGAGATTGGTGAAGGAAAATCTTGATTTGGAGCTCGTTTAAAAAATGGTAAAATGTAGGGGCATAAAAGGGCATTTTTGGGAAGAAAAAATCCAAATAAATAGAAAACGGACTCGGATAATTTTGAAAACTTCCAGAACTCAATATTTTATTATTTTGGAAGTATTAAAAAAATAAAAATTGAATTTGGAGTCCGTTTGATATTTACTTGCATCCGGGGGGCAAAATGGTCATTTCACCCAAGCAACCGAAAAGGGCTTTTTTTGGCCCTTCAAAAAATCAGAGTTGGGCTGGAAAAGAGAAGTGCTGGAATGCCCAAGCCCAAGGAAAGGAGGAAGCTTCTAATTATTTTTTTTTTTTAATCAAGTGGTTAAAAATCAAGAGTTAGTTAACCATTCTCTTTGATCAAGCCATGGTGAGTAAACCACATAGGTTAAGAAAGATGTCAACATTATTTTTGCATAGAGAGGGCTGAGATGCTAATCTAAGGGTGGTAATTTCATGACTTTTCATCTTGAATTATTAGCCATTTGATGGAAAATAGGTTACACAAAAATGACAACATCTTTGAGGCTATATAAACATCATTAAGGCCAACCCTAGAGAGGCACATTTTGGTTTTTTTCTTTTCCATTTTGGCTTATTTCTCTTAGTTTTTCTTAGTTTTTATCTTCTTGGTTGAGAGCAAAAAAAGAAAAGTTTAGAAAAAAAAGGAAAGTTTGAAGAGAAAAGCTTGAAATATTAGCTTCTTGAGGTTGCTCTTGAGCACCAACTCTTGCACTTTCATTTTCTATTCTTGTTTTTTGCTATTTTAATCTCTACTTGGTGAGTTTTCATTTTAGAATAATGTTTTTTTTGTTCTTCCTTCATTTCCTTTCTTAAGTATATTTTATTTACATTTTGTTTTTACAATAAACTCACCATGGCCAAATGGCCTACATTATTTATTTTAAGTTGTTGTGTTGATTCATTTTACCATATTGTTTATGCTATTTTCTTGTTTTTGATGTTTTAAATGTTATGTTATTTCATGTTCTTAAGTTATATTTAATTTGGTTGCTTTATTTGTTGCCATTTATGTCTTAGATTTCATGTTTTTGCATTTTTAATTTTCTGTTTTCATGTTGTTTAAATTTGAGCATGTTTTAGAGTTAGCATATTAAGTGTTTGTGAAAATGCTTGTGTGATTCTTTGCATGATTCTTGTTTTATATCTTAGTGAGCATGTTTTAGACTTAGTATATTAGGTGTTTGTGAAAATGCTTGTGTGATTTTTGTGTTATGACTTAGTTTTTCATGCTAGTATGCCAAGTGTTTGAGAAAATGCCATGCTTGTTGGAGCTTGAGGCCATTTGGCTACTCCATGTGTTTTGCATTGTGTGTTGCATTTTTTGTCATGCTAGTTGTTAGGTTTTTGCATTTGCATGATATTTGGTTGGATTTTTGAATTAAGCATGCCTTGTGTTTGTAAAAATGCCATGCATGTTTTAGGTCTAGGTTACATTAAATGCCATGCAAGTTCATGTTAGGTCTAGGCCATATTATTTATGTCATGCATTTTCCTTACATTTAGGTTTAGATCCATGCATTATGTTTGCTGCATTATTTCATGCATTTCATATTCATACCACTTGAATAATGACTTGAGCCAATTGATGGTTCAAAGTCATGCTCTCTTGAGCACACTTGTGGAAAATTAAGTTTGTCAAGTTGATTATTCTACCTTTGTGATTTTTTATACTTAGACAATTTTTATCTAACTTTCAAAAAGTCTTAGCTATTGTTTGGAAATCATTTTATGAGTTTCAAATATTTTTACTTTGATTTTTAAATGATTTTATCAAAGACAAAAAAATGTGCTAGCAAAGCAGTTTTTTTTTTTTCTCCAAAAACTCGTACATCTCTGATTTTTCTGGGAATTCATCTTTGATCATAAAAATAAGCCGATTTTTTATCGTGTAGTTTTACATGTCCTGAGTCTCCAGTAATTTTTTTAGAATTTTTGGAATTTTTAAAAATAGGGTAAAAAATCGTGGATTAAAACTGGACAGTGGAGTCAGAATTGAATTTAAAGAAAAACAAAGCAGTTTTTTCTCCTCAAAAAACTCGTGCATCTCTGATTTTTCTGGGAATTCATCTTTGATCATAAAATTAAGCCGATTTTTTATCGTGTAGTTTTACATGTTCTGAGTCTCCAGTAATTTTTTCAGAATTTTTGGAATTTTTAAAAATAGGGTAAAAAATCGTGGAATAAAACTGGACAGTGGAGTCAGAATTGAATTTAAAGAAAAACAAAGCAGTTTTTTCTCCTCCAAAAACTCGTACATCTATGATTTTTCTGGGAATTCATCTTTGATCAGAAAATTAAGCCGATTTGTTTTCGTGTAGTTTTACATGTCCTGAGTCTCCAGTATTTATTTTAGAATTTTTGGAAGTTTTAAAAATTGGGTAAAAAATCGTGGATTAATACTGGACAGTGGAGTCAGAATTGAATTTAAAGAAAAACCATTTTTCTGTTTTGGTTAATTTACTTAGAGTGGGCTGATTAGGAGGGTTAGCTACTGACTTAGGATAATTTATAAGCCTTTTTAAACTCTAAAAATGGTTTTTCAAGTCCCGGGTTAAGGGTAGCCAAGTCCGGATTTTTTAAACTTAGGAAATTAGAGCCATTAAAAAAATTCTAGCCCAGTTTTTATTTTTAATTCAAGCTTCTCAAAATTATTTTCAAACAATCACAAAGTATTTTGGTTTTAGAATATTTAATTTGACATATTTTCCTAAGGTAGCCGGATATCTTTTTAGATATACGGATTTCCTTAATTAAAGGAAAAAATACATTTCATGCATTGCATTTTTATATTCATGCATTTTATATAATATGTGATTCTTGTTATAATAATTTCTATGATATTGTTATTATTTTGATTTATATTTTTGATGTTATATGGTTTATCATATGATTTGGAATATTTCATGATATCCCATGCTTTTATTTAGTCATTTTTTTGGGTCATATTATTTAGCATATACTATGTTCATGCATTATTATTTCTATTTTTATTTTCATGCATATTATATGGTAGCATTATTTCATATTCCATTTCATTTAATTTATATGCCATATCATTCATGTTTGCCATGTCATTTAGGTTGCATTATATTATTTAGATTTTGCTATGTCATTTTATTTATGTCATGCATATACATATTCATATCTTTTAAAATGTTTTCAAAAGGATAATGATTTTTCAATAAAAAATAAAGATATTCCCGAGTTAAAATAATTCATGAGTTCTCTACCGGGTTTGCTGGAGGGAATATCATCAATTATTATTAATAAAGGAATATCTTTCTTTCAAAAAAAAGAGAATGATTCGGAAAGTTTTCCAAAACTAATAAAAATTTCTATATTTTGCCACGTTTGTTGGGGAATATAGGAAAATTTTGAATTTATAAATTCCGGATCATTTTCAATAAAAAATGGAATTACTTTTCTTTAAATTGGGAATTAACTTGAAATACTAAATTTAAAATCAACTTTTCACCGAGACTTGAGATAACACACGATTAATAAGGTACCGATTTATACGGGCGTTGTGGGGGTGCTAATCCTTCCCCACACGTAACCGACTCCCGAACCCGCTTCTTTGACTTCTCTGGTTTAAAACGCAGACTTGAAATTGGTTTTTTAAAATGTTTTAATTAATTTTTAAAATATTTTATAAAACCAGTTTTAATAGGTGGCCGATCACACCTAGCTAAAAAAGATTGGTGGCGACTCCATGTCTTTTTCAAGGTCATTTTCAAAACCTTCATTTTGCTAGAGGAATTAAGTCGACTTTTCCTCGATTTTTTTTAATGTCACGCCTAACGAATAATAAAGTCTTGCGATGAGACGTCGTTATTTTTTTTAGGTTGCGACAAGAAGCATTCCAAATCCTTAAGAACATTAATTATAATGCTTCTAAAGTGGATCTTCAAGGTGAGTATAATGTTTCTGATCTTTCTCCTTATGATGCAGGCGATGATTCGAGGTCGAACCCTTTCGAGGAAAGGGGGAATGATGGGATCCAAGATGGACCAAGTTTTCAAGAAGCAATGCAAGGATTCCACTTGGGCCGAATCAAGGAAGCAATGCAAGGAAAGGACTTGGGTAGAATCTACAAGTCTTTTAATGAAGGTCAAGACATTCAATATGGGCTTGAATAAAGAGGAACCAGCTTTGGTTCCTGTGATCCAAGCTTTACAAGTGGCGGCATAAGAGGAAATTGAAGTGGGCCTGACTTTGTTTCATTAATTGACATGGCATGTATGGGGGCCATCCTAATTCATTAATTGATGTGGCAAGAGTGGATTTGTTTTAATTCATTTAAACACATAAGCATGTGGGCCTATTTTATGTATTAAGTCTATTGGGTTTGTAGGGGCTACCTCATTAATCTAGTTGGACCTATTTTTAATTATTAGGTTTTGGGTTTGAGTATGTTCAGCCCATACTACTATTATTAGTGTGGTAGCCGACTAGGGCATATTATCATTGTGTTTAAACCCTAGCCGACCTAGGTTAAGTTAGAAGGGATATAAATAGTTCCCTTAGTTGCCTATGGCAAGTTAGTTCATTGTGTAATTTTGATTTTTATCAATTGAAAGAGTTTTCTCTTCTAGTTCTTGAAAGAACTTTAGAACTTATCAGAAGTTTCCTTTGTGGCGTTTAACAATCAAATCTAGGTTCTTGAAACAAGATTTCATTGGATCTAGCTAAAACTAGGTTCTTGAAACAAGATTTCATTAGGTCTAGATTCTTCAACCTGAATCTTGGCGTTCTTGGGTTAGGATATTTGAATCGTTAATGGGTTCAAATAGTTTCAATCCTAAGGGTTCACATCACATACCCAAAACCACCCTACCGTAAGCATCCCTTTTTGATCAAAGCATGACACTCTCCATACAAGTTGACAAGGTATCACAAGTCCCAGGACTAATTTACACGACTAGCACGTGAGAACATTTCCATAGACACTTCAGTGACAATACCAAATGGAGTTCTCACACAAGCCATGTTCAGTGAACTTGTTCCACCAACAAGCACCTATATGATATCCCAAGTATCCCTCATATTTCAACCTATGAGATCAGTTGCTTACTTTATAGGTAAGAAGGTTTAACATATACTAATTTTTGAGCATCGCCAATGCCTCGTCTTTGCAATACGATGACCAGGAACATTTTAAGGAACAAGGCTTTGATGCATAAGGATCTAATAATTATAACACCTTATAATTCATAATTATAACACCTTATAATTCATAATTATAACACTTTATAATTCCTTTGCAAGGCCTTTGTGTTCCATGGGTTTCATCCAATTAGCACTTGATAACTCTTTACCATTGTATTAACATAAAGGAAAATCTTATATCACTTAACAATAATGATAGGTATACTTTATTAACTATATATCACTTGCCCCATAAGATTGGCTCTGGATCATACACCAACAGTTCATCAGCTTTAAAGACCTTGGAAAACCACATATTTTATAGTAATATAATTATTTAATTTCACTTCTTTTATTTCAAAAATGTTTTAGTGATTTTTTTAATGAATCTTTATTAACTTTAGTGTTTCATACATAACCCCCCAAAAATTCTATTGTTCATTAAAAGTATTTGTTTAAATGAATCTATATATTCCTAGTTAAATTGATATAGTTATTTTATGTGGTAATTTTTTTTAACTTTAACTTTTATTATTTTAAATATTTTAATTAATTAAATTTTATATAATATATATTTTAAAACTACTTCATTCAAAATTTTGAAATTATAATTTTCATATTATTTTGAACAATAAATATAAAATAATAATAAGTGAAAGTTTTTTTTTTTTTTACAAACAAAAATCAAAATGTGACAAATTTTTTGAGATAGAGATAATAACTAATAGTTTACACAAAATGACATATACATTTGGTACAAAGGAGGCTACATCTTGAGGATAAGGGAAGGGGTTGTATATGTTGGGATTCAAAATCTAGACATGTTAGATGTCACCTCTTAAGGGTGACTGCATAAACCAACTACGTTAAGCCTCAGATTAAAAAATGACATATATTCAAGTTTTGCTAAATACAAAATTTTGGACTGACACTGAAAAATACTGATATTTGATTTAGTGATAATTTCAATATGTATCTGAATTTTCTAATTCAGAGGGTTTGATTAAAAAATGCACCTTTTGGACTGACAGTGAAAAAAATTGATATTTGATTTAGTGATAATTTCAATATGTATCTGAATTTTCTAATTCAGAGGGTTTGATTAAAAAATGCACCTTTCTCCTGAAATAAAAGAAAAACGCTGAAAAAATCGGCCATTTCGTTTTGCTGAAGGCAAGAATTGAAGAATAATAGGACAGAGGAAATGGCCTTGTGAGGACTTAGTTGAAGAAGCCATTTTTACGGGATTTATTATTATTTTGAAATTTGTAATGGGATTTATTTGTTGATGTAAGAAAAGAATGTGAATTATGTTTTAGTTGTAGCTATAAGAATTTGAATGAAATTTCGTTTTCATTGGATGTTTACAAAAGGGGGAAGAATTAAATAAAGCTATTATCACTGGATGCTCGATCGCTACTAAAAATCTCAATATGTAAAAGGTAATTTGGGCCATACCAACCTTTTAGACTTTACTCAAAGCCACTAAATTTTGTAACATATCTTTCCATGTCGTAATTGGCCAACAAAATCATCAAACAAATTGGCCTCTTCATTCATGTAGGCCTGCGTTTCTTCATAAAATCTTCTTCCATCATTTTTTTTTTTTTGGTGAGAGATTACTTTACAAATATTAATTAGATAATTGCTAATTGATCCGAGTCTCATTGTTCGAAACCAACCACTCATAATACACTATCTAAAATATTATAATTCAAATTTCAGAATATAAATTTGTACACGGATCAAGTGACCTATCAGGCTTGCAAATCTGGCTCAACTCAGAAACATTTCTAGTCAAACTCTTAATTTATCAAATTGAGAGTTAGACAAAGAAAAATTCAAAGTTCTTATTTTTTAGGAGATTAACAGATTTTAAGTAACTGAAGTCGTTTATTTTATTTTTTGTGATAGAAAATAACTAAAATTTGCTGTGTTAGGATTTTCTTTTTTGGTACTAAACAGCAGTTGTCCACTTTACACTACTCATGCTCTTCACCTTAACATTCCCATAAAATCATCATGTAAAAGCTTAAGTAAATCAGTTAAAGGAGAATGAAAATGTTGTATAGCGAACTCGCTGTCCTAACCCATGTTACTTAAAAGTTCGCACAAAAATTTGCTTCTCTACACACAAGCTTAAGGAACAAATCCACACACTTCAACAATTTTTGGCACTCATGAGTGGATATTGTCACTTGGTGATTGTAAAAGCTTCTTATAGCTAACAAAGAATCTGATTCAACAACGATTTTCCTCTACGACCAAACTTTCAAGCCACCAACATACATGTATAGATAGCAAAACAATCTCCAAGTTCACCATTTTCTACCTTTTATACTATTCGCCATACTGTTAATAATAATTTCTTGAACGATGAAAAAAGTTTCCTTGTGAGAGAGATAGGTAACTTTTTTCTCTGTTTTTTATGGAAGGCGACATAGCGAAAGTTTTCTCTGTTTTCGTTAACAACATTCCCATCAGAGTTCATTGGAGATGGCTTAAACAGTTTTTTCAACATCATGGGAGAGTGATTGATGTTTTCATCCCACGGAAAAGAACTACAAAAGGTAAGAAATAATAAGCATTTGTAAGATTTTGCCAATATCAAGAAGCTAGAAGAGTTGTGCAGAATTTAAATGGTGCCTAGTTGCTTAATCAGAGAATTTGGGCTAACCATGCCAAATTCAACCAAAGATCTTACTGTAGAAAGGTGAAATCTGGTGAGTCTCCAAAGAGCAATGGCAAGTCTGCTGGTTTGCTAAATCCCATCAGAAGCTATAAGCAATCACTACTCAATGAAAGAGTTGAAGGTCACTTAATTGACTTATTTAATAATGTCAATTCTGGGTCTTGCCCTTTGATATCAAAAGAAACAACACAAAGAAAAACTTGTGTTGTATCCATTGATGATGAATCCTTGCATAACTTTCAAAAATATGTTGTTGAAAAAACTAGGGGATTTTTCAGTGTAGAATGGCTGATGGAGAACTTCAGAATGCAAGGTATCTTTAATCTGACTGCTAAAAAATATTTTGGCTGTCTGGGTTTGAGGATGTGGAAACCTTTCATACAATGAAACAAGATGGCTGGAGATGGCTCAACAAATGGCTCGTTGATATCACGCCTTGCTCTAAGGAGTTGGTTTTCAAACACAAAAAGAAAAACTTCCATAACCTGCTTCAGTCTACCCCTTCAATTTTGGAATGATCATTCTTTCAAGAGCATTGCCAACTTATGGGGTGATTTCACGTCTATTGAGAATACTATATTCTAAATAATGATTTCAATTTTTGTGTATCAACACCATTACTGATCTCCTTCATACTATTGATGAGATCATCAATATAACTATGATAACAATTCTTATCCTGTCAAAGTCTCAAAGATTAATGTTTTGTCTTATGCTAAACTCAACTGCGACCTTAAAGGGGACTTCTGTGCTCAATCAGATTCTTGCAACAATGATTGCGATCTTAGAATGGAAGATCACAAAAAAGTAGATGAAGAGTCAACAACGAAGGAAGATGAAAGTGGGAACATCTTGGAAAATGGTATTGAGGTTGTTGAGAAGGTCGCGGATTCTTAGATGGCTTGCATGGCATTGGATAATATAAATGGTGTCAGACTACCAATGATATCAATGTATCTGAGAACCCCGAAATTTCATCTAATGCTCTTGCTATTAATCATAAAGGTACAGAATCCAATCCTTTACCCCTGCTTCCTACTGGATGTCTTAGGACATCCCTTAACATTGGGACTGAATCCAATGACCCATGTCTTTTTAGGCCTAACAGGCTTAATGAGCTCCACACTGTCGAGTTAATCTCAGGCCATGGGAAGGTTTGCCATGAAGAGACTTCTTCAATAAACTTGAGAGGATTTCACTCCTCTTCCCAGTTTGGGCCTCGTAAAGCTAGATTTCTTGAGGACATTGAGGAAGCCCTCTTGAACAATATTGCCAAGAAATCTGGGAGGAAAGTTAGTAAAACCAAGAGAAAATCTATGGAACTTGGGAGCAGTGAATTACACTATATTGCAAATGAATCTCTATCTGACATTGACTTCAGAAACAGAGAAAGAGTTTTAAGGCAAGAGGCTGTTGACACCTGGAAAATAGGCAAATGCTGGGTTGCTCTGCTAATTGTGATGATGAGCAAATAGCTGATCGACTTATTTCCTGAGAAGACAACAATTGATTTGATGGCATTACCTCCAATATGTTATATGCTAAGTATATTCTTCTTGTAAATTATGCGACTATGAAATTATTATGAATTTAATTACAGATCAATAAATCGTTAGGTTGATAAGGTAGTGAAGACTAAAATTAGTGAAACTCTAATGAGCTTGGAACTATCAGTTTGGATTTATTGGTTTGATTTTGGTGTGGTACTATTTGGTTCTTATGTTGTAGTAAACCCTGTGGTCTTTATTACGAATATTCTTTACAGGATAGATAAGGGTTTGATTATATTATGAGAATTTGTTTTTTAAAGGTATTGGTGATTAGAAATTAAGGGAGTTGATTGGTTGGCTGATACTTGAGGATGTTGATGGGATAAATTAATGTTGATTATTTATATTTTCGATGTGGTATGTGGATTGGTGATTGAACTCTTTAGGAGTTCCTTTGATTTTCTTTTGGTATTGGATAAGGATTTTAGCTGCTGGTTTTTGGAATCATTTAGGATTTCTCCTTGATATAATGGACAATTCGACTTTTGTGAAGTTGTTTAAGGTGGTTGCGTCTCAGCTTAAAGTGTTTGGATGGTGTCTTGGATCTTCAAATGCTCCTTTAAGACCTGGTTTTGGCATGAGCAGGTGTTGATGTGTGGTATTCTATTCCTTTACAGTCTGATGGTGCTTGATATCAATAAGTCGTCAACCGTGTTCTATTCGCTGATGCTCTAACATTATTTTGATTTTCTTAGTTTGATAATGAATCCTCTTCTTTTTATTGGTGAATGTTCCATGCAGCAGCTTGTTTGAAACCGTGACGGTTCGAGGTGGGCAGTGCACCAATTTGTGTTCAATATGTACAAGGAGAAATTTCTGACCAATTATAAATTGGCACATGTCAATTAAAATTTCTTTTAATTAATGAATTTTTATTCAATCAGAGTTCTGATAACTCTATGAAATATAGTTATTTTATCACATTTCGTACGTTCAAATCGGCTAAGTTCTTGAAGTTTTTATTCGGAATTGATTAGTTTTAATTGTTTTTAGATTAATTTTATTTATTTATTTTATGTTTAAATTAGTTATTAAGTTAGTGTTTGTGTATTTTTATAGGTCCAAAGTGAGAAGGAGCTTCGAGGTACGAAAAAAAGGTACAAAGCAACGCATGGGCAGATTTGACCTCCGGAATTTGTTGCTAGGAAAACATGATCTTAAATTCTTTATTCAAGCAAACTTTCTCTTGACTTTTGAAGCGGGCTTCCATATCTTTCCAACGGTAATTTACTCGTCAAAATCGGACAAGATTTGCCTATCCAAATCAGCTGACAAAGTGCAAGAAGACGGCAAATCGAAGTGCAGTGCCAGCCCATTCGAGACCCAGCGCTGGAAAGCCAGCGCTGCAGCACCAGATGGACAGAAAAAATAAATAAATATATCTGTTTCTTACCTATTACTTGCACACGAAGTTTATGACTCCAAGGGTCTAAAACTCTATAAATAGGATCTTTTAAGCCTCAAATAGAGGGGAATTAAGTTCTATAAACCTAATTTTCTTAAGAGGAGAGTAGCTACCAAAAGATTTCAAGGAGCTAAGGAGATTTTGGAGAATTGAAGATTGAATACCTCACAAATCTTAATTTTCTCTTTTCCTTTACTCTTCTTTATCTTTCTTGTAATATTGATGATGGTGAAACTCCTTTGTTTTATATTTTTATTATTTAGCATGAACTAATTTATTTTTCTAGGATTGCAATGGAACTCAACATGTAGTTTGGATTATTTTACTCTCTTTCTTGAATTTAATGATATTTGAGTTGTTTATTCAATCTTGTGTTTAATGCTTCTAATTGCTTAGCTACCAATTAGATTGATGTGGTGTTAGACATGGATTGAATAACATATGTTTCATATTCATTTATTATGATGAATTGATCTTCATGTAGGGTAGAAATAAACTTACATGTCATGTGTAACCAATTTTAGAGTCTAAGCTTAGTGAGTTTCTCTTCAATTCAATTACCATAGACATATAGTTAATTGGTTAAGAGAGATATTTTTATAAGACCATCGACAGATACTAATAAATAGATTAGAACTCTAGGTTAACAACTTAAGGTCATTATTCAAGTTAAGAGGGTAGAAGAAGTTCAAGCGAAGTGTTGAGGAAAATTGTTATCCTAGGCTTTTCTCAAGCTATTTAATCTAAGTTTTGATTTGCATTCTTTTTTTAGTATCTTTAATTTTAGTTTTTAATTAATTAATTTTCATTAATTGTTTGAATAAGATTAAATTATTTTATTTTTAGTACTTAACGAATTTAGTGACAATTCCTCGTGGGATTGATACTCTACTCTTCATTATATTACTTGTTAACGATACGTGCACTTGCGTGGTAAATCCGACAACAAGTTTTTGGCGCCATTACCGGGGAATTGTTTTACTATTTTTTGTTAATATTAATACCAAGCAATCTTAGTCTTAATTCAAACTTTATTTTTCTTTATTTTCAGGTTTTGTTGATTTGGGTGCATTATATGGGATTATAAACGAGATGCAATCAATGCTTTATCTGCACAAGTGGCTGCACTTAACGAGAAGCTTGACACTTTGTGTGTACCTTCTGTCCAAAGCCCGTTTGTAATTTGTGAACTCTGTGGGGGTGGACATCGTAGTGATTGGTGCCCAACCTATGCTGAATCAATGGAATATGTTGGAAACTACAATATGCATCAAAAATAATTTCTATTCCAACAATTACAATCCAGGTTGAGGAGATCACCAAACTTCTTTTTGGAATAACAATCAATGGTCCTCCTATTCAGACAATCAAGCATATCCTTTTGAGTTTCCACCATATGCCCAAGCACCTGCCCCAAAAACTAAGCCATCATTGGAAGAGGTGTTTATGCAATTCATGGCAAGTCAAGCAGTGACCAATCAGAATCATTCAGCATTACTTCACAGTCAAACAGCATCCCTTAGAAATTTTGAGACGCAAATAAGCCAGCTTGCCAATGCCATTAACAATTTCCCTCAAGAAACTCTTTCAGATGACATTGAATCTAATTCCAGATCAGGTGAAGACGAGCATTGCAATGAAATCACACTCAGTAGTGAACAAGACATAGATGAGGATAGCAAGAACCTTGAATTGCCAACTGAGCCTCTTGAAGAATTTGTGAAAGCTCAAGAAGATGGGATTCAATGTAACCCACCACCACTTGTTCGCCAATGCATCCAACAGCCTAAGCTAGTTGATGTGGTAGAAAGTGCTATTAAAGAAGAGTTTATAGAAATTTATCCCATTGATCCACTTACGGCATTATTGAATTCTATCACTGAAAGGGATGAATTTCGCTTTCAAGCCTACAAGAAAGCGAAGTTGTTCAAAGAAAGAACAGCCAAATGGCATGAATCGAAAATCATAAAGTGGTTGGATACAAGATGATGAGCAATGAGATAGTCAAGCCGATGACTATAAATCAAGCGCTTCTTGGGAGGCAACCCAAGTTCTAATCATTTTTTTTTCTTTTCTTTAATTTTGAATTTTAATTCTTTTTAGGATATTCTTATTAATTTCTTTTTACTTTTTTTTCTTTTGTAGTAGGCACTCACCCAACTTGGACAAGCATAATGAGGCCTAAGAGGAAAACTAGAGCTTATCCTACTTTTCTTTCATCGATAGGGGAGTTTTTTTGTTCTTACTCTTTTTATTTCTAAACATTGAGGACAATGTTTGTTTTAAGTTTGGGGGTGTCTTTAGATTTCTTCTGTTTTATGTGATTTTTTTTTTTTGTATTTTAGTTTATTTTCTATGTTTATGTTTAGGAGTTTTAATTATAAAAAAAAAAAAAAAAAAAAACCTTGAGATGTATTGCACTTCGTATGATGGAATCCTTATCAAATGATGAAATTTTAGTTATTGATTTATCTTGAATCTTGGGAACAACATAGGTATGATTTGATTTTATGTTAAATTTTTTTATTCGTCTCATTTCTAAGATGTGATTTTCAATAAATTAAGCACCACATCTCTTGCTTAGATTTACATTGCTTATTTAAAGACTAATTATGTTGATGTGAATTGCGATTATGTCAAGAAGCCTAGAATTTATTTGATTCTCTCTCGAGGTGAAATCCTACACAACACTAAGTTGAGGAGATGATTTAGGCCATCTTCGGATCGTTTGAGACTTTCGAGCCTACCTTTATATATTAATATCCTTAGTCTACCTCTTTGTGCCTAATTGATATATTCTATTTTCTTTGAATGCCACATCTTTAAGCCTAGCCAAATAAGAAAAACCATGATTAACCCTTGCTACATAGGCATGTGTATGATATTACAGGAAATAATTATGAGCGATGTCAAATTTGGGTGAAACGGTGATGTGAATGAAAAAGAAAAGAAAGAAAGAAAGAAAGAAAGAAAGAAAGAAAGAAAGAAAGAAAGAAAGAAAAGATTATGGTTCTTCAAAAACGAAGAACCAGGACAAAAAAGAATAAAGTGGTGAAGAAAAAGGATATGCATTAAAAAAAATGGAGAATGTAATTTCAGATAAGGACTATGTCTCTTAGAAAATCCTGAAAAAAATGAAAAGTGTCTATGGGTGATTTAAACTGAAATATATCCTTTATCATACCTTTGCCCTAGCCTTTCGTTACAAGCTTAATACTGACCTACTTGATCTTTGATGAAGTGTTAGTCTACATTAGTGGAGAGAGAGATGAAAAGCAAACATATGAGAATCTAGTACTAATTCGCATTTTACATTGGCATAAACTTATTTGGATTGCATGCAATGATTTGCAACAAGGTTATACACACACACACACACCAAAAATCTATTCGAGCATAAGGCGTACGATTGAGTTGAATCATAAATTTGGATTATGTTTATGTTATACTTTGAGTCGAGATTTTGAGAATATTTTTTAGGACAATTTAAGGAAATCATTATTTGAGTGCAGTCATCTTTTGTTTTGTTTTATTTTATTTTGTTTGTTTGTTTTGTTTTGCTCGAGGACTAGCAAAATTTTAAGTTTGGGGGTGTGATAACTCTATGAAATATAGTTATTTTATCATATTTTGTGCGTTCAAATCGGCTAAGTCCTTGAAGTTTTTATTTGAAACTGATTAGTTTTAATTGTTTTTAGATTAATTTTATTTATTTATTTTATGTTTAAATTAGTTATTAAGTTAGTGTTTTTGTATTTTTATAGGTCCAAAGTGAGGAGCTTCGAGGTGCGAAAAGGCGAAAAAAGGTGCAAAGCAACGCATGGGCAGATTTGATCTCCGGAGCTTGTTGCTAGGAAAACATGATCTTAAAGTCTTTATTCAAGAAAAATTTCATCTTGACTTTTGAAGCTTACTTCCATATCTTTCCAACGATAGTTTACTCCTCAAAATCAGACAAGATTTGCCCATCCAAATCAGCTGAAAAAATGCGAAAAGATTGCATATCGAAGTGCAGCGCCAGCCTATTCGAGACCCAGCACTGCAACGCCAGACGGACAGAAAAAAAATAAAAAAATAAAAAATTGTTTCTTACTCGTTACTTGCACGCGAAGTTTCTGACTCCAAGGGTCTAAAACTCTATAAATAGGATCTTTTAAGCCTCAAATAGAGGGGAATTAAGTTTTATAAACCTAATTTTCTTAAGAGGAGAGTAGCCACCAAAAGATTTCAAGGAGCTAAGGAGATTTTGGAGGATTGATGACTGAAGACCTGACAAACCTTAGTTTTCTCTTTTCCTTTACTCTTCTTTATCTTTCTTGTAATATTGATGATGATGAAACTCCTTTGTTTTATATTTTTATTATTTAGCATGAACTAATTTATTTTTCTAGGACTGCAATGGAACTCAACATGTAGTTTGGATTATTTTACTCTCATTCTTAAATTTACTGATATTTGAGTTGTGTATTCAATCTTGTGCTTAATGCTTCTAATTGCTTAGCTACGAATTAGATTGATGTGGTAACCTAGATACAACTAGACATAGGGAGTTTAGTGTTAGACATGGATTGAATAACATATGTTTCATATTCATTTATTATGATGAATTGATCTACATGTAGGGTAGAAATATACTTACGTGTCATGTGTAACCAATTTTAGAGTCTAAGCTTAATGAGTTTCTCTTCAATTCATTTATCATAGACATATAGTTAATTGGTTAAGAGATATATTTTTATAAGACCATCAACAGATACTTATAAATAAATTAGAACTCTAGGCTAGCAACTCAAGGTCATTAATCAAGTTAAGAGGGTAAGAGAAGTTCAAGCGAAGTGTTGAGGAAAATAGTAATCCTAGACTTTTCTCAAGATACTTAATCCAAGTTTTGATTTGCATTCTTTATTTAATATCTTTAATTTTAGTTTTTAATTAATTACTTTTAATTAATTGTTTGAATAAGATTAAATTGTTTTAATTTTAGTACTTAACGAATTTAGGGTCAATTCCTCGTGGGATCGATACTCTACTCTTCATTATATTACTTGTTAACAATACATGCACTTGCATGGTAAATCCGAAAACAAGTTCAACTATGTGTCATCTAATTTATCTTTAAACTAAATAAAAACAATTTAAAGATAAATTCAAATTTGGCCAATCAAATTATAAGGATTCATGGGTCATCCAATTAAAGCTCATTTAGAACTCCTTTGCAAAGAGTTTAAGTCTTTTTAGAATTTTATCTCACCTAGATGGCTAGCACTATAAAAAAGATGCTCCTCCAATTCACAAACCTAAGGAGAAGAAGATTTTGAGGATTCCAAGCCTCTCCAAAGTCCCAAGAATCAGGCTCTCATGAATTGAAAATTTCAAGAAATTTTGAAGATTCCAAACCTCTCCAATGGTCTTTAGGTTTCAAGAAATTTCAAGAAGTTGCTCTTCGATCTTGTGTTGACCCAAGAAAAAAAGATAAATCATGTTTTCTCAAGATGAAGTCTCGAAGACCATTGAAGCAAACCCTGTGTGTTCAACATCAAGTTATCAAGACCCTTGAAGCATAATTTGGGGAAAAAACCTAAAAACAATTTGTGGAAAAAGATCTAAAGGACAAAGTCTCCAAAATTCCATCAATCAAGTCCAAAAAGAAAGATCTGAAGATCCAAGAATCCCTAAATTGGGACCAAATTTTAAGAATTCTAAGAATCCCTAAATTGGGATCAAATTTCAACAATTCCAAGAATCTCTAAATTTTGACACTAAATTCCAAAACTCCAAGAAACCCTAAATTTTAGGTCCAAATTTTGTCAATTCAAGATCAGGTATCAAAGACCCTTGAAGCAAATTTCAAGATAAAGCCTCGAAGACCCTTTAAGTGAATTTCAAGATAAAATCTCCAAGAACCTTAAAACCAATTTCAAAATAAAGTCTCAAAGACCCTTGAAACAAATTTCAAGATTAAGTCTCAAAGACCCTTGAAACAAATCTAATTCAAGATCAAGTCTCCAAGACCCTTGAAACAAATCTAATTCAAGACCAAGTCATCCAAAGACCCTTGAAGTGGATTTCATCAGTTCAAAATCAAGTCATCCAAAGACCCTTGAATTGAATATCCTTGTGAAGAAAAGAATAAGAGGATTTTCTTTATCTTTAAGAATTCCTAGAGACTGTAAACTCCACGTTTGATAAATAAAATTATTATTTGGCTCCAAATTTTCCCTGTCATATTTTTTACACGAAATTTATGTGTTCAAGTTTCTGGCACGCCTGGTGAGACAATCTCTACCTTTCATCTCTTTTCTTCGAAGTTCAAGTTCTCAAAGTCATAATGGCTCCTATGAATAACCTTTCTAACAAACCAACTCTCAAGCCTGCTCGAGCTAATCGTACAATCTATCCGCCTTCATCATCAGGCGTTGATATCCCTATTCATCCTTATGGCACTAGGAAGAAGACCAAAGCTCTTGTCAAAGTGTTTGATCAAACGTTTCCAATGCTTAATCAAAACCCGCTCTATGACACTTATTCTCTAATTCAAGATTTAGAAGAAGTTTTTTCTGGGAAATTTGATTCTTCTCATGGATCAAGTGCAAGCCCCCAGTTATCATTCAAGGAGCAAGATAGCTATTCAAACAATAGTTATATTCCATCATCTCCTTCAAAAGCAAGTTCCAGAGTAATAGTTGTCATGACAACTAGAACTAAATCATTGGAAGAACAAGTTGCGCTTTTGGCAAAGTCTGTCAAAACTCTTTCAGCAAGCATCAAAGAGAAGGATAATCAGATCGCCTTCATGATGGATAACATTGCTGATCTCGAACTCACTAGAAAAATCTTCAGTAGCTTCAGACCAAAATCAGCAATCAATCTTTCAAGATGGTGAGAATTCTAGCATGGAAGTTACTAAAGATTCTCAACAAAAGCTCAACGAAGTGGTCACTACCAGTCAGCTCAAAGATTTTATCAAGAAAGCTATTAAGGATAAAGTGGACAGTGTCACTCAACCTTCATACACATATGCCAAGCCATATTCTCAAAGGATCGATCATCAGAAAATGCCTAGGAATTATCAACCTCCAAAGTTCCAACTGTTCAATGGCAAAGGAAACCCACGCCAACTTGTTGCACACATTGTGGAAACTTACAAAAATGTTGGAATTGATGGAGATATCATGGTGAATCAATTTGTTTGCTCGTTAAAAGGCAATGCCTTTGATTGGTACAATGATCTTAAACCTGAAACAACCGATAGCTGGGAACAACTTGAGTGTGAATTCCTCAATCGGTTCTATAGCACTCATCGCATGGTCAGCATGATTGAGATCACAAACTCAAGCCAATGGAAGGATGAGCCACTCATTGATTGCATCCACAGGTGGAAGAATTTGAGCCTTAATTGCAAAGAAAGATTGTTTGAATCCTCTGCCCTTGACATATGAATCCAAGGCATAAACTGAGTTTGTGTTACATTCTTCAAGGTATCAAGCCTAAGATCTTCGAAGAATTGGCTACTCGTGCTCGTGATATGGAGTTAAGCATGACAGCTGTTGGAAATCAAGAACCTCCCATGCAAGAGCCAAAAAAAGGCAACGGAAAGCAAGATACTAGAAAAGGGCTCAAAACTTTTACCAGCAAGGATTAAAGAAAACATTCTATTGCTGTGAATATCAAGCTTCTTAAGATATCTTCCAAATAAAATAAATCTCAAGAGGCGAAACTTGCTACTACCCAATACAAAGGTAAAGGAAAAATCACTTTGAAGGAAAGGCAAGAAAAGAAATACCTCTTCCCTAATATTGATGTTTCAAGCATACTTGAAGAATTTTTAAAGACTAAGTTGATTCAGTTTTCAGAAATGAAGCAACTCGAAGAAGCTTAATTATTACAGGTATCATCGCTTGATTAGTCAACCTCTAGAGAAAGGCTTTGGAATGAGGATGGGAAGATAGAGTTTGAAGAAAAATGGTTTCATCAAATCTGGCATCAATCAGTATGGTTTCTCAATCCAATTTGTTGGGTAGAACCATAAAATTCATCTCATTTTATCATAACATACTGGTTCCAAGCACAAGTAACATGGTGGATCTTCAAAAGAGAAGAGGCAACAATTTGCTTCAAAAAGAATATCAAGATGGCGATGGTTGGAATCTAGTCACCCGGCGAATGGGCCAAAAGAAGAATTATCTCATGCCTGTGAAAGTGCCAAAAAGAGCTAAGAAGACACAACCATCCAGAACACCAAAGCCAGGTACCTCAGGGAAAAACAATGTCATCTAGGCATGAAAATTCAACAAGACGAAAGTTAAGAAGGCTAATCACTTTGAATAAATACATGCCAATTCAGTTTAGAGAGAAAATTTTGGTTTCTATGACTTGTTACCATATTGGTGGCAATGAAGATGTTAAAATGAAAACAATGTTGACACTGTAGCGTTTGAATCCAGTCATTCTTGTGCTACAAAAATTAACTTTTCTGATGAAAATTTATTGCTTGGATCGAATAGTTATAATCGGCCATTGTTCGTCGTAGGATATGTTCATGAACAAAAGGTCAACCGAATCTTGGTCGATGATGGCTCTGTTGTAAATATACTCCCTTTGAAGACAATGAAGGAATTGGGAGTTCCTTTAGTTGAATTTTCGCAAAGCCCCTTGATGATCCAAGGATTCAATCAAAAGGGGCAAAGAGCTCTTAGAGAACTTAGACTTCAATTTTTCATTGGTGATATGGAGTCAAATCCACTTTTTCATGTGATTGATGCTAAGACAACATACAACATGTTGTTAGGACGACCATGGATACATCAAAATGATGTAATTTCCTCAACTCTTCACCAATGCTTCAAGTATTGTAGAAATGGTCAAGTCAAGACAATTGTTGCAGATGCCAAGTCATTTACTACAGCAGAAGCACATTTCGCTGATGTAAAGTTTTATCTAGAAGGTGTTTTTGTAGAAGAAATATTGCGCAATCAGCAAGATCATGAGGTGAAGCAGTCAAAACAAAAGGGAAAGAATTTGGCTTCCTCTACTAATGAAGATGAAGAAATTACTCAAGGTTTAAAGAATTTGACTCTTCCCTTTACTAACTTGGAAGAATCAACATTTCTTAAGCCTACATTGAAAAATTTTGTTAGGCATTAGAAGAACCTCTTATCGAACATAAGGATCTTCTTGCTCATCGAGTTAAAGTTTTTTATCCTATGCCTATAAACTGCTTGTCAAAACTGGATAAAAATAAGAGGATGCTGCAAAATTGATTCATGAGATAAAAGAGCCAAGCAAAGAAAAACCACAAAGTTCAATCAAGATCCGTTAGGTCTGGCGAAAGAAAATTGATAATGTCGGAACGTCTAGAGAAGGACTTGGATTTTCTCCATTAAAGATTCATAAAGAAACTTCAAGATAAATAAATGTGGAAGAGGTTCCTGAGGGGCTAGAAGATTCGGTAAAGCCACCCAATATCTTTTGTATTTGATCGCTTGGGAACACGCTCAGCACAAGGTTCAGTGTTTGATTGTTTGAGCACTCAATCATCTCTACCAAGCTCTAGCATAGCTTTCTTCTTGTTTTCCATGGTGTTTTCTTGATTTCCAATCTTGTTTTCCTACTACATTTTTCATAGAAATAATTTTTTTTTAATGTTTACTTATGTTTTCATCTCTTCTTCTTCATTAAAATGGTGGAAATCATTTTTTTTACATGGTTTCATGCTTGGCCGAATATGGCATGTTTGCTTGTCTTGGTTTTCTTTTTTTTTTCTTCCTTGCATGTTGTTGTGAAAAATGATTTTTAGAAGGTTTTTTAGAGTATTCTAAGGTTCTGATTTTTTACAAAAGATGAAGCAAAAAAGGTTGAAATGGCTACATGATCTTGGCTAGACCAAGTGACCATGGTTAGGAGAGAGGCTATGCCCATTTTTACCTACCATGAAGCTCACCTTAATTTTGCTGTTTAGCATGGTTTATTTTCTGATTTTTTGGAATAGAAAGGCTTCATGATCTTGGCAAGACCAAGTGATTATGGATATGTGAGAGGCTATGCCCATTTTATACCAACCATGGAGCTTAACTTTCCTTGTTTTATTTACAAGTTTTGCTTGTTATTTGCTTTGCATGTCTATGTTTAATTTTTATATGTTCTTTACATTATTTCCTATGCTATATTTACTTATATATTTCTATTCCATGCTTAATCATTTTTCTTGCACATTCGGCCATTGTGTTCATGCTCATATTGTGCATATTTTTTTTATGTATCATGTCTTATTTTATAAATATGTTTGCATTTTTCATATATTGTCATATGGTCATTCAGCTATTCCATGTTAGTATGCCTTTGCATGTGCATTTTCATCTTGTTTCTTGGCTTGTTTGCATCTCCATGCCATGAGCTAGTACATTTTGATTTTAGTATGCCATGTGCTTATGAAAATGCTATGATAAAATGCCATCATATTGTCATATGGTCATTCGGCTATTCCCCTCAGTATGTCTTGCATGTGCATTTCCATCTTGCATCTTGACTTGTTTGCATCTCCATGCCATGAGCTTGTGCATTTTTATTTTAGTATGTCATATGTTTGTGAAGATGTCATGACATTATGCATCTTGATATGATTTGTCATATATTTGTGTCATTTACTAGATAGGATTGCATTAAAGTCTCATGTGACCATTCAGCCTCTTCATGCATCCCTTGCCTTGTCATGCATTTGCATTTTGATTAGGTAACATGCTTTGCATTATCATATTTTGAAATTGTGTATTAGTTGTTGTTTGTTCCAGCATTAACATTAGTTTCATTGGTCATTGTATGTTCATAGTATTGCTATGCATGTTTATTACATTTTAGGTCTAGGCCATATTGGTATTGCCATGCATATTGAGTCTTAAATCACATTGGTATTGTCATGCATTACTATGCTATTTAGGTCTTAGGTTACATTAGCATTTTCATGCATATTCATAACATATTAGGTCCAAGTTATATTTGCATTATCAAACATTGCATGCATATTAAGTTAGGATAGCATTTATTGCTATGCAAAATCATGCTAGGCATTTAGGTTATTTTGAATTGTCATGCATTTCCTTTACCATTTAGGCTTTAGACCATGCATTTCATACATTTCATTTGTTGTATGTTCATGCATTCCATGTCATTGCCACATGATTTATGACTTAGGCCAATCAATGGCTCAAAGTCATGCTCTCTTGAGCATACTTGTGAAAAATTAAGGAATTGTCAAATTGATTATTCTATCTTTGTGATTTTTTTTACTTAGCCAATTTTTGTCCAAGGTTTTTAAATGTTTTAGCTACTGTCCTTAGGTCTTTAGGATGATCTCCAACAATTTTTACTTTGGTTTTTGAATGACTTTATCAAAGGCAAAAAATGTGTTTTGACAAAACAGTTTTTTTCACCTAGTACTTGAACTTCTCTGATTTTTTTAGGCACTCATCTTTAATCAGAAAATTAAGACAATTTTTTCCCGTGTAGCTTTACATGTTCTGAGTCTCCAGTATTGGTTTTATATTTTTTTGAATTTTTAAAAATAGGCAAAAAAATCGTGTGGTAAAACCAAACAATAGAGGCAGATTTGAAATCAAAAGAGGAATAATTGTTGAATTTGGCTAAGGCATTTAGAGGGGGTTGGTTAGAAGATTTAGCTACTGTCTTAGGGTAGTTTGTAAGCCTTTTTAAACTTTAAAAGTGATTTTATAAATCTGGGTTAAAGGTGGTTAAGTCCGGGATTTTAAACTTAGGAAATTAGAGCCATTTTAAAAGGGTTTGGTAGGGGTTTTTAATCTTTATTCAAGTTTTTCCTCAAAATTGTTTTCAAACAATCACAAAGTTTTGTTTTTTTTAGAAAATATAATTTGACATATTTTCCTAAGGTAGCCGGATATCTTTTTAGATATACAGATTTTTTTAATTAAAGAAAAAATACATTTTCATGCATTGCATTTTCCATGTTCATGCATTTTATTTAAATGTGTGATTTTTGTTATGATATTTTCCATGGTATTATTATTATTATTTTGATTTACATTTTATGATGTTATATTATTTTCCATATGATTTTGAATATTTCATGATATCCCATATTTTTTATTTAGTCATTTATTTTTTGTCACATTATTTAGCATATACTATGTTCATGCATCTTTATTTTATTTTCATGCATATTTTATGATAGCATTATTTTATGTTTCATGTCATTTCATCATATTCCATGTCATTTAGGTTTAATTATTTAGAATATGCCATGTCATTCAAAATATGCCATATCATTTAAAATTGCCATGTCATTTAAATCATTTTATCTCATTTAAAATATACCATGACACTTAGGATTTTTCATTTTATCTAGAATATACTACGCCATTTAAATTATGTCATATCATTTAGGTTGCATTATATTATCTAGGCTTTGTTATGTTATTTTATTTATGTCATACATGTTCATGTTCATATTTTTTAAATGTTTTGAAAAATATAATAATTTTCAATAAAAATAAAGATATTCCCAAGTTAAAATGATTCATGAGTACTCTACCGGGTTTGCTGGAGGGGATATCATCAATTTTCATTAATAAAGAAATATCTTTCTTTCAAAAAACAAGAATGATTCGGAAAGTTTTCAAAATGAATAAAAATTTCTATATTTTGCCGATTTTGTCAGGAAATATAAGAAAATTTTGAATTAATAAATTCCGGATCATCTTCAATTAAAAATGGAATTATTTTTCTTAAAATTGGGAATTAACTTGGAATACTAAATTAAAAACCAACTTTTTTATCGAGACTTGAGATAATACATGATTAATAAGGTACCGTTTTATACGGGCGTTGTGGGGGTGCTAATCCTTCCCCCCACGTAACCGAGTCCCGAACCCGATTCTTCAATTTTCTCTGGTTTATAACGCAGACTTGAAATTGGTTTTAAAAACATTTTAATTAATTTAAAAATGTTTTATAAAACCGGTTTTAATAGGTGGCCGATCACACCTAGCTAAAAAATATTGGTGGCGACTCCATGTCTTTTTACGAGGCCGTTTTCATACCCTCAACATTTTATTTCAATCTAGAGGAATTAAATCATCTTTTTCTCTGCTTCTGTTTCCCCCTTTACTTGAACGGGTCCCCGCGATAGGGATCACATTTCTACACCATCGTTTTTCTAGAGGAATTAAGTCGACTTTTCTTCTTTTTTTTAATGTCACGCTTAACGAATAAAGTCTTGTGATGAGACTTGTTATTTTTTTAGGTTGCGATAATCGTTGGAAAGATATTCAAGTCTGCTTCAAAAGTCAAGGAGAAGTTTCTTCAAATAATGACTTTAACATAATGATTTCTTAGAAACAAGCTCCAGAGGTCAGATCTGTCTGATCACTTAGCACTAAGAATTTGATCTTTTTGACCCCCAAGTCTTCTTTCATCTTATGATTGTGACTTTATAAGCTCTTTATCATCATATTTGACATGTTTTGACTTTATCTCTTCCAAAATACCTATAATTCATAAAATCATAGTAATTTGTCAAGGAACTTAAGAATTAAAGCACAAAGTATAAGGAAATAATACATGAAAAATGTATGAAATTAAGCACTTATCATAGACCATAGAATTTTTGTGAAACCTTGAATACTATTGATGACCTATTGCAGAAAATAAAAAATGTGAAGATCATGAAGATTTTTAGGGAAGCTAATGTTGTCGGATTTATCACGCAAGTGCACATATCGTAACAAGTAATAAATTGTAGAGTAGAGTATCGTTCCCACGAGGAATTGCACCAAATTTGTTAATTACTAAAATTAAAACAATTTAATCTTATCCAAACACTTAATTAAAGGTTGTTAATTAAAAACTAAATTAAAGAAAATAATAAGCAAATAAAACAAATTAAAACTTAGATTAAAAGCCTTGAATTATAATTTCCCTCAACATTTCGTTTCAACCTCTCCCACTCTGTTAACTTGACTAATGACATTGAGTTGTTAACTTAGAGTTCTAATTTATTTATAAGTATCTGTCGATTGTCTTATAAAAATATCCCTCTTAATCAATTAACTATATTTTTATGAAAATTGAATTAAAGAGAATTTCATTAAGCTTAGACTCTAAAATTGGTTACACATGACACGTAAGTATATTTTTACCATACATGCAACTCAATTTATCATAATAAATTAATCTAAAACATATGTTTTTCAATCTATATCTAGCACTAAATTCCCTTTTTTTAGTTGTATTTAAGTTACCAAATCAATCTAATTAGTAGCCAAACAATTAGAAGCATTAAGCACAAGATTGAATAAACAACTCAAATATCGTTAAAATCAACAGAGTAAAATAATTCAAACTACATGTTGAGCTTAATTTCAATCCTAGAAAAAATAAATTTAGTTCATGCTAAACATTGAAAACACAAAACGAAAGAGTTTCACCATTATAAGTATTACAAGAATGTAAAAGAAGGTTAAGGGAAAAGAGAAGATTAAGGTTTGCAGGACTTCAGTCTTCAAGTTTCCAAAATCTCTCTTGGCTCTTTGCAAACTTGTAGTGGTTGCTTTTGTCTTAAGAAAATTAGGTTATTGAAAGCTAAAAAGTAATACATAATTAAGTCCTAAAGCTTTCTGTTTATAGAGCTCAAAAAGGCTGAAGAAGGAAAATTTTTTGTACAAGTTTGGACTTTCCGTATATGAACTGATTTTCTCCTTCTTGCTTTAGGACCTACAAAAATACAAAAGACACTAAATTAATGACTAATTTAAACATGAAATAAATAAATACAATTTTTCTAAAAATAACTAGAAATAAGTAATTTCAAGTTTAAACTTGATAACTCGTATAATTATATAGTTTTTAGTTATGTTTTATTATTGTTTTGTGTCAAATACGAGTTATTATTGCTTAGTCTAATTGTGTTTATGATTTTTTTATATTTTTATGTAATTTGGTGTTTTTCACGAGTTTCTTTGAGTGATTTCAGATTACTAGGTTAAATCAAGAATTAAGGGCAAATCCAGTTCAGTTCCAGTTCCGACACCTTTTTCCATATCAGCTATATCTGGAGTTTCACTGAAGCAATAAGGCTGAAATTTTAACAGTGCAAAGTTAAGAGGCATATCTATCTTTTTTATGCTTTACACTTCTTGAAACGGAGTCGTTTTCCCTAGCGAAATCAACCATCAAGTTGGCTGATGTGCAATGATGTCTGTGCTGACAAGTTTTGGTATTTTGACCATATCTTCTGATCCACATCAGCAAATGAGCTGATTCCAATGGTTATGGATCACCGACTGATAGGGGAACATTTTTCTAGAAGACCATTTGATCAGATCAAGCCTCCAATATTGACAAAATCGACCATCAAGCTGGCTGATCAGAATTGTCATACAATATGACGAAAATTGTTAGAAAAATGCACCCACCTATTATACCTACCTTTGAAATTTATAAAGCTTGTCTCTTGTCATTTAGCTCTCCAAAATGTGTATAAATAGAGGGCCTTGGATGATTGTAAGGGACATTGTAGATTGGTAGGATATTAGCCATTGTAATAAAATTCTCTAAGTTTTCTTCTTCTTTCTTTTCTCTAGTTTTCTTTTTCTTTAGAGAGAGCAAGAGGCTGGATAATTAATATTCTTCCTCTTCTTCTTTCTTTCTTTTATTTTCTTCTTAGATTCTCTTTAATTTTATGTTTATGTTTACAATGCCTATGCTAGGCTAAATTTCTATTTGGTTAAGGGTGATTTCAAAGCCTTAGACATGTTTTATAATTGATTTTCAGATTCTATCTATCATTAATTTTCTATCAAAGTTGCTTATGTTCTTCTACAAGAATTGTTCATGATGTTGTCTTGATTTGTTTAGGTGTACAACTAGATAGATCTTGATAATTATCTATTGCTAGTTTAGGAGTCTTGATCCGTGTAATTGTCTTGATTTCCTATTCATAAGTGGCAATTTGTGATTAATGATTATGGTCAAGTTTTCAATAATTGCAAAGTGGAACATAACCTAAGTTGAACAATCCGAGCTTATGTGTTTGTTGCTTAGATCAACCTATCTTTCTCATCATAAAGCTGCCATTAAATTGAACTTAGAGAGCTTATTCTAGGTTGTTTGATGGTTAGAGATTAAATAGAGAGCTTGTTCTATTTAACGACGAACTAAGGAAAGATTGGGGTAACAGAGCTTGTTGTTATCTACGGTTGTTAACTTTGATAGCTAATTAATGCTGATAGATATGAAATTGATTCTTAATGATGTCTAGTGGTGGAGAATGAAACCTTAACCATATTTTTCATATTTGATTCTTCTTACTTACTTGTTTTCTTACTTTTCTAGTTTGCTTATTTTTAAAACTATATTTATTTTTATTGGCTGGTTATACCGCCTAATTTATTTTTATTGGCTGCTTATACCGCCTAATTTTCTATATATTTATATTTATATTGTAAAGTTTATATTTATATAAATATATTATCTGTATATTAACTTTGTTTTATGCTTGTTTGACGACGTGATTTTAGATCTCGTCGTTTAGTTAGATTTTATTGTGAAACTTTTTCAGGTAATCCTTCTAAAGAAATCCCCTTTTTCTTTTATTATTTTCTTTGAACGTAAGTTATAAACTAATAACTCATAGATTAAAACCCAATCCCTGAGGACTCGACCCTTGCTAACTACTATACTTACAATTGATCTTTTTAGTGCAAGGTTAAATAAGATACACTCTTTTGGGTGCATCAAGTTTTTTGGCGCCGTTGCCGGGGATTGCTTTCTTTAGTTTATTTGTTACTTGGTTTATTCTTATTTTCAGTTCTAATTAGTTTTATTTTCTTGTACATACAAGTTTTTCTTTTCAAATTTAAAAAAAAAAAAACAATGGAATTGAACAATCTAACACTTGAAGAGTTGGTGGCATACATGAACATGGAGAATCAACAAGCCAATATCACCTCCCCAGTTCAACAATTGGCCATGGGAGGATGTCAAGGCCATCAAGGGTTCCAAGACCAACAGTATGATCATTACTCAAAAACTTACCATGAGGGATGGTGGGATCATACTAATTATGGCTACTCGAAAAATTACCAAGAAGTAGATCCTTATGCGAATTACACTCATCCATCTAGCTTCAATCAATCATGGTCTCAAGAACCAGATCTTTTTCAACCACCACATATGACTCAAAACTCAGGTACTTCTTTAGAAGATCTTGTCTATTCTCTTGTTACTGATTCTTTGCAATTTCAACAGGAAACAAGGGCAAGCATCCAGAGTTTGGAAAAGCAAATGAGCCAATTGGCTAGTAGTATGGTGGGATGGGTAGCACAAAGATCTGAAGAACTCCCAGCCCAAACGATGGTTAACCCAAAGGAGAATGCTACTATTGTGACCTTGAAGAATGAGGAACAAGATGAGGATGAAACAAAATTAGAGATGGATTCTATTCTTGAGGATAATGAAGCCAAAGATCCAAATAAGAGTATTTCGGCACCTGAGGTAACGTTTAAGGTTTCACTTTTTACTAATGTTTCTTCTCCACCTTTTCCTAGTAGATTTGCAAAGTTCAAGGAGGAAGAACATGAACAACACATGCCGGAAACCTTAAACAACTTGTTTGTGGAGGTCATTCAACAAGTATCAAAATATGCTCCATTCTTCGATGACATATGCACCACAAAGGATGATGGAATAATACTTGTAATGGAGAATGCATCCACTATTGTGCAAAGAAAGCTTCCTCTTAAACGCATAAATTTGGGAAATTTCATGTATGAGCCTGACAAGCCTAAAATGCCAAGAAGGGGTGTTGGTTAGGTTCAAAACACTAACTCAAGTGCTTCTTGGGAGGCAACCCAAAAGGATGGAGAGCATCTATTATATCAGATTTGCATATTCCTTACTCTCCATCATTCTATCTTTTATTGTTTTTCTTTTGTTTAATAGTTCTTTTCTCTTACATATAATTCTTGCATTGGGGGATAACAGCATTACATTAAGGACAATGTAAAAATTATGTGTGGGAGGAAGAATTTAGGATTTTATTTAGAGTGTTTTGTTTTTGAGTCTTTTTATGTTGTTTTTCTTTCTGATCCTTGTTTTGAAAATAACTAGATGTAAATATAATTTTTATTTCTTTTTAACCCCGGTTAAATGGCGGATAACGGTACTCCGTGATTATTTAAATCGGTTCCATCAGCTACCCACAAAACTGATATTGTATATAAATTTCTCTTCCAATTTCCCTTTCAATTTTTTTTTTCATTTTTTTTTTCAGGATGGATGATATTCTCACAAGATTGCAGAAACGATTTCCTCCTTTTCCTCGAAATATTTTACTGAAGCTTTACCAAGTTCGATTTGAAAGATTAAGAATGCTTATGCACAAAGGGATTCCTGAAGACATACGTTGGATAATTGAAGCCAAGGTACGTGAAGATGAATATCTTCCTGTTTTTCATTTACCAGGTACAGGTAGAAGCACTTTTGCAAAGAAGCGACGAGCAAAGCGCATGAGTTCAAATTGCCACAAATGTGCACGATGGACGTGTAACGGTAAATGTCGTTCTATTGGGATTCCGTCCTCTAATCGAGATGATAAAATTGAATTCATTAAGGATGGACTGAGTAAGGAGAATTTGGGTAATATCCAACTTTCTCTTGAGACGCATCCTAGTGGAGACGTACAAAGAGAAATTCTTGATTTATGGCCGCAATTCCAAAGGGAATGGCAACATCTTGGGAATCTGATGTTAAAAGACCCTGTTTGCCAGCTTGTAAGAAAACTGGATGAGAAGCATATCCTCGACTCATAGAAGGCGTTTAAGCCGTTTCTGGACGTAAAACCAGAGGAAGATGTGAGCCACAATCACAGCTACAATAAATGACTTCTCAGCTTTTGGTTTGATTTGCAATAACTTCATTTCGGTTTAATTTACGTGTTGTTCGATTTGTGTAATTATTCTCATTTTTTTTTTGCATTGGTCTTTTACGGTTGATTTTTCTTCTCTTTTTGATTTTCTTCCTGAAATCACGCAAAAATCTTTTGTTAGGTTAACATTTTCTTCTGACAGGTCAAATACACTTTCGGCGACATTATTACTCTTGTCTGATTCACTACTCAGTCCTCTATATATTACACCATGTACTCATTCTCTTTCAGGCACTCGAAAAAAAAAATGGAAAGTACTTCGTCCCAGCGCATTGAAAAAATTTGTGTCTTTGGAGGTGCTTATCCAGGGAAAAATAACATATTCGCTGATGAAGCCATAAGAGTTGGAGTAATACTTGCCCAACACAAGATCCAGTTGATTTATGGAGGCGATAGTACGGGTTTAATGGGAGCAGTCGCTACAGCAGCACACGCCGGAGGAAGTCCAGTTCTAGGAATCGTGCCAAAACTATTCACAGGTTTTTGTGGACCTACCGTGGGTAAGGAAATACAAGTCTGGAGTATCCCTGAACAGATGACAATCATGTACCATTGTGCCGATGCATTCATTGCTTTACCAGGAGGTCTGGGTACATTGAAAGAAATAGCTTGCGTGGCTTCTTGGTCATCTTTGGTCACAAAAAAGAAACTCATTGGTTTGCTTAATATTAATGGTTATTTTAGTAATTTGCTTTCATATTTAGATAATGCTGTGGAAAATGGATTCATGTTTTCAGAGGCAAGGAGAACCATAATTTCTGCTACAACCATTGAAGATTTACTCATAAAGCTCCAAGCTTATGAGTATTTACCTGCTACGGTTGTTTCGCAAACGCTCGGAAAAAGAAAAAGAGATATAGACAAGCAAGGAGTGGATTGCACTTTGTCTTTGTGACATTATCTAACATTTTGTTTATTGTGTCTCAGTTATAATAAGTGGTTAGCAACCTCTGCAGGTAATATCTCCTAAATTCTACCTTTAAAATTTGACATTGGGGACAATGTCATATTTTAGTAGGGGGTAAGGGACATATTTTGCTAATTGGTAAAAAAAAAAAAAAATAATAATTGATTGTTGTGTTTTAAGCCATTTAGAAGCATTCATTCTGAACAAGGTCTGAGTAAGGGAGACTTGAGACATACCTTGTCAGTTTGATTTAATCTTTTCAAAAAAAAAATAAAAAAAAAAAAAAAATTGTTGTGTTTTAAGCCATTTAGAAGCATTCATTCTGAACAAGGTCTGAGTAAGGGAGACTTGAGACATACCTTGTCAGTTTGATTTAATCTTTAAAAAAAAAAGAAAAAAAAAACTATCTGGTCCGTTTATTATCTGCATGTGTTTTTCTTTTCTTTTATTATTTTTATTTGTTAATTATTTGTTTAGTATTTTAGGATTATTTAGGTTGCATGAATTTGTTTTGTTCTGAGTCTTAGTTATTTCTATTCTTATGTTATTAGTTCTTTTCTCTTACACATGATTCTTTCATTTGGGTTAATAGACTTACATTGAGGACAATGTAAGAATTAAGTGTGGGGGGAATGATTTAGGATTTCTTTTATTTTTGTCTACTATTTTTTTTATGAGTCTTTATTATTATTTTTAGTGTGTTTAAGTTCCTTTTCAATACTATGATGAGATATGAATTGCATAAGTCTAAAACAGATTTATTAGTGAGAAGATTTTCATGAGAATTGAACTTGATATCAATCTTTTTATGAGCCAATGTTAATATGATATGTTGATTGAGAAAGAAGCATGTTTAGACTTAATCTGACTTGTATAATCATCCTTGTGAGTTTTTGAGCTTATAATGATTGACGCATTATACAAATCAATCTAATTTCTTTCTTGAGTGCTCTTATGATTACATGATTCTCTAGAACTTGCTTTAGACCTTGTTGAGACTATATTGATGCATGTGACAACATGAATATGATAGAGGCATTAGGATTTTTAGCCAGGGCCAAACAGCCATCCCTTATTGATGTTCCAAGAGAACACACCCCTAGTGAGCCAATTTGAGCCTACATTGAATAAGCTATTTATTTGGTAACCACAACTTACACCTAGCCTAAATATAACCCTTGTTCTAAAGATGGATTATATATTTTGAGACATATTGCAAAAAAAAAACAAGGGATACTTTTAGTTACAAATTTGGGTTGGAAACAAAATATAAGTGTGGGGGAAGAAAAGAAAAGAAAAAGTCAAGAGAAAAAGAAAGGGATCATTGTCAAATACATTCCCATATAAAAAAAAAAAAAAAAAAAAAAAAAGAAAACTTCTCTTGAACTTCTAGTTAAAGTAAAGAAAAAGATGTTACAAAGTTGGTTAGAATGATGCAAAGGCTCAACATGAATATTTAGCCTATGTTATTATGTGCTTTATAAGAGTTTTGAGAAGTTTTATTTGTATGATCTTATTATGTCTCTAAACTCTATGAACTATTTGGAACCTTTGTGATATCTTTATCCTTTTGTTCTTTAACCACATTATAACCCTTTGGCCCCATTACAATCTTGAATAAAGACCTCTTGATTTATGAAGTTGTATGATCTAAATAGTGGAGAATAGGTGGACAAGCAAGCATATGGTAGAAGTGTTTTCATGAGATTGATTGAGTGTAAACACTTTACCACTACTTTAAAGAGTGAAAATCAAGAGAGTATCCCATGTGAGAAGTTGAGATTAAGTTTGAATATGCACTATTTTGATTGAAATATGTTATGTTAATATTGGCTTAACTCAAACTATTTACATTCAAGCAAGATTTTTTTGTGAATTTCTTTAAGCTATTGATTAATTTTTAAGACTTGTCCAATGATTATCTCTAATTTATATTGGAAGGATTAGTTATAATTATTATTTTTAGTTTTTCTTATGTCTTCAATGTTTGTGGGTATCGTCCTAATAAACCCTCACGAGACTAAACTCGTCCACTAGGGACACCTAGGGGTTTAAAGGCTTGTGTCACATGCTAAGTGCCACCGTGATTTCCTACGAAAATGGATTGGATTAGATTTTCTTATTTTATTTTTATTGAGTCGTTGCTAGGGACTAGCAACAATCTAAGTGTGGGGGTGTGATAACTCGTATAATTATATAGTTTTTAGTTATGTTTTATTATTGTTTTGTGTCAAATACGAGTTATTATTGCTTAGTCTAATTGTGTTTATGATTTTTTATATTTTTATGTAATTTGGTGTTTTTCACGAGTTTCTTTGAGTGATTTCAGATTACTAGGTTAAATCAAAAATTAAGGGCAAATCCAGTTCAGTTCCAGTTCCGACACCTTTTGCCATATCAGCTATATCTGGAGTTTCACTGAAGCAATAAGGCTGAAATTTTAACAGTGCAAAGTTAAGAGGCATATCTATCTTTTTTATGCTTTACACTTCTTGAAATGGAGTCGTTTTCCCTAGCGAAATCAACCATCAAGTTGGCTGATGTGCAATGATGTCTGTGCTGACAAGTTTTGGTATTTTGACCATATCTTCTGATCCACATCAGCAAATGAGCTGATTCCAACGGCTATGGATCACCGACTGATAGGGGAACATTTTTCTAGAAGACCATTTGATTAGATCAAGCCTCCAATATTGACAAAATCGACCATCAAGCTGGCTGATCAGAATTGTCATACAATATGACGAAAATTGTTAGAAAAATGCACCCACCTATTATACCTACCTTTGAAATTTATAAAGCTTGTCTCTTGTCATTTAGCTCTCCAAAATGTGTATAAATAGAGGGCCTTGGATGATTGTAAGGGACATTGTAGATTGGTAGGATATTAGCCATTGTAATAAAATTCTCTAAGTTTTCTTCTTCTTTCTTTTCTCTAGTTTTCTTTTTCTTTAGAGAGAGCAAGAGGCTGGATAATTAATATTCTTCCTCTTCTTCTTTCTTTCTTTTATTTTCTTCTTAGATTCTCTTTAATTTTATGTTTATGTTTACAATGCCTATGCTAGGCTAAATTTCTATTTGGTTAAGGGTGATTTCAAAGCCCTAGACATGTTTTATAATTGATTTTCAGATTCTATCTATCATTAATTTTCTATCAAAGTTGCTTATGTTCTTCTACAAGAATTGTTCATGATGTTGTCTTGATTTGTTTAGGTGTACAACTAGATAGATCTTGATAATTATCTATTGCTAGTTTAGGAGTCTTGATCCGTGTAATTGTCTTGATTTCCTATTCATAAGTGGCAATTTGTGATTAATGATTATGGTCAAGTTTTCAATAATTGCAAAGTGGAACATAACCTAAGTTGAACAATCCGAGCTTATGTGTTTGTTGCTTAGATCAACCTATCTTTCTCATCATAAAGCTGCCATTAAATTGAACTTAGAGAGCTTATTCTAGGTTGTTTGATGGTTAGAGATTAAATAGAGAGCTTGTTCTATTTAACGACGAACTAAGGAAAGATTGGGGTAACAGAGCTTGTTGTTATCTACGGTTGTTAACTTTGATAGCTAATTAATGCTGATAGATATGAAATTGATTCTTAATGATGTCTAGTGGTGGAGAATGAAACCTTAACCATATTTTTCATATTTGATTCTTCTTACTTACTTGTTTTCTTACTTTTCTAGTTTGCTTATTTTTAAAACTATATTTATTTTTATTGGCTGGTTATACCGCCTAATTTATTTTTATTGGCTGGTTATACCGCCTAATTTTCTATATATTTATATTTATATTGTAAAGTTTATATTTATATAAATATATTATCTGTATATTAACTTTGTTTTATGCTTGTTTGACGACGTGATTTTAGATCTCGTCGTTTAGTTAGATTTTATTGTGAAACTTTTTCAGGTAATCCTTCTAAAGAAAACCCCTTTTTCTTTTATTATTTTCTTTGAACGTAAGTTATAAACTAATAACTCATAGATTAAAACCCAATCCCTGAGGACTCGACCCTTGCTAACTACTATACTTACAATTGATCTTTTTAGTGCAAGGTTAAATAAGATACACTCTTTTGGGTGCATCAAAACTTCAAGGACTTAGTTACTTTAAATGCACAAAATATGATAAATTAACTCTATTTCATAAAGTTATCAGCTAACGGTATGGCCAATTCTTTAGCTAAGGCAGGCATGGATAGGATTGAGGATTTCATTAAGTAATCTCTTCTTCTGGACGTGTTGTTTTAGGGGCTGTGTTGTTTTGTTTGTTTGTCTTTCTTTGTTCTCTGGTGAATATTATATTTCTCTAATAAAATGATTAACTTAGCAAAATAAAAAACTCAACTCTAATGATAGAACCCGATCTAATCTCCTGGTGAACCCAAACAACCAGCCACCTCCACTATCCCTGCATAGGATTTCAAGTTGCCTTAATCTTATCATTGAGATATGGTTTCCTCGGCAAATCTTCTTGCATTTATCTCCGCCATAGTTTTAAATTGCCGGTTGCGAATTTAATCGCAAACGTAATTGCGGTATCGCGAATGCGGATGTCGTAAATATTACGTAACGAGTTGCTGTGTCGCGAATGTGCAATTTTTTAAAAATTGCACATTTAATTGTGAAACAATTTATCCATGAACCTTAACACTATGTTATCATATATAAACAATATTTATAATAAAATTAATTGGATTTTAATTAACTCGTATTTGATCGAAATTGGTTTGATTCAATTTATACTAAAAATAAACTTGGTTCTACAACTCATGGTGTAACTAATAAACAAATTCTATTATTTATAACTAAAGAAAGAACAACAAATTCTATTATCTATAACGAACATAGATAAAAATAGCAAAGCCAAAGTTACAATTGGATCCAAATCATGCATATCATACCCATTGATTTGTATTCTATAGACTTCAATTCTTAAGAATATATAAAAACCATAATTGAAGAGTTTTAGAGAAAGATAAAACAGAGCAACTTAGTCTTTGTTCCATCTTCAAGTTTTATGATTCCTAACATATTTTTTTAAAAAGTTTTCAAAGAAATTAATAAAAAACTTATATAGTAATTAGTTCTATAATCATTCAACCTAAAAACTAAAAATTCACATGAAAAAGTTAATATTTCAAGGATTCTGTTTACTGATTATAGAATTAATACTTAAAGAATTAGTATTCCATCAATTTTTTTCTTCTTTTTCAGCTTGCATGTATATCATTTTTTCATCAACAATAACATTTTTTTATACTTGTTCTCTCCTTAACTTCAAATTATGTACTTTATAAGAGATTTTGACAAGCACTTTTGTTGAGAAGTGGTCATGCAACGATGTTGCGGCACTATTTTTGAGCTGCAGTGACCGTTACGTTACGAGTAGTGGCCGCTACGGTTGTGATTCCGATTCACAGTGATAAAGCGGAAGTTTTGCGATTCGACAATCTGAGAAACCATTACGAAGCGGCCATTAGGATGCGTAACGACTGCATTTTAATACTATGATGTTAGCAGTCAGCATTCTTTTGTGATATCTAACTTAGTACATTGAACCGTTCATCGTGGCATACGAAATCTTCGAGGAAACCAAGACAAAGATACGATAATCCAATCTTAGGTTACAAAAACATGGATTAACCCGAAGTTAATTATTGTAAAACTTGAAGTCAACATAGAAACCTCCCCTACTAATCAAGAACAACATCCTAGCTAACAAAAATCTTGGTTGTCTACTATAAATAAGGCAATGACCATGTCCCTCAATGGATTATAACGTTCCGACCGGTCCTCTTTGTACAGTACATGTTTGTAATTTTCTATTACAAAATTTTATATAGAATTAAACCAGAAAGCAACAACTTGAGACAAAAACATTGGTCCCATTGTTTGGTAATGCAGCCATTTGAGATAATTTAATTTTGCATTGTCTCCTTTTATGGAGAACTTTCTCTTTCAGCATGGGGTATTTGGTGGATAATTGGGTTCAAATTGAACCTACCAAACCCAGATTTTTAAACATCACAATCAAAGATGGTGTTTGACCCACATTCAGATAAGGCTAAGATTTTTCTCCTAGTTTAACAGTCTGGTTCATTTCCATTATTTGTTATTAGTTATTTAATTTTATCTGCATTTATCCTGGTTCACATATCATTGAGAGGATTTAAGTATCATGCATAGTGAAGTCTGAATTTTCTATGTCCAACTTGAAATTCTTTTCTTTTTTGTAGCAAACCTCAAATATTTCGAATATTTCATTGTACCATGTGTTACGAGAAAAACATTTCTTGTATTTTTAATTATGTAAAAATTCATAATATTATCCTTAATACTATTCTAATAAAAATTGACTATTCTAATTAAATTTGATTATATACATTTATTACATTAACAACACCATGTGTTGTTAAAATAGAAATGCCTATTCGACTAACAACTCGAGTTTGGCCTGACAGTAATTATCTTTCTTTGAGGGGTTAGGTTAGGTTTAATTATAATCGAATTTCTCTACGATTAAAATTCCAATACTAATTCAAACTTGATTAATTAATAGTTTCTTATCTTTCTTTTTTTCATTTTAAGATGACAAAAGTTTAAAGTTGGTATGATCGATTTACTCTAACGTTTCCTGTAAATTCAAAGCATGTAAAGTTGAAAATTAATGAAAATATAGGTAGCTGTAAGCAACAATTTTATGTGAAGGGACCAAACGTTACAGGAATTTAGGTAGATGTTTGCTCAGTTCTGAACATGTTCAGAATTGATTATAGATTAATCCCCTTAAGCATGGAATGAGCGAGAATATGGTCGGAGCACGAGATAATTAATAAAACATGCATGTGGTGTGGGATTATGCTGTGTTTTCAGTTGATTTAGATTCATAATTAATCAATTCTAATGTGCTTGGGGTTTGAACTAGACCGGCTCAAGGATCGGATAGCCCATCCGGCTCGACAGGTCCAATTCGAAGTGGGTCGGGTCTGGGTAAAGATTTTTATAATTCGAGCCAGCTCGTTCCGAATTACTTTTCATTAAATAAAAAATATATTTATTTAAATTTAATTATAAAAAATATAAAAATATTAATATAAAAATATAATTTAATAATTTATAAACAGTAAAACAGGTTTACGGGCCGGCCTGAGCCCGACCAAAAACGAGTTTGGAAAAGGAAAAAAAATTTCGTGCAACGGCTCTGCCTATAAGCAGGTGTAGTTTGAACTTGTTACTCAGACTCTCAAAATTTGAATCTAAAATTACTTATTATCCTATTAAATATATAATAATAATTGAATTCAAAATTTAACTCAGTTGATTCATGCAGTCATTTTTAAGAGATGACATCTAATAAATTTGAATTCGAATCTTAATATATGCAATCTTTCTCCTCTTGTCCTCAAATTACAACCTCTTATGTACAAAAATATATATAATAATAATAGTTAACACAAATCAAATTAGAAAGGATGATGTTTAAATAATTGTGGGCATGCACATGCAAATATGGTTAAGTGAAAAACTGTAATTGGCAGAGACTGAGCAAAAGAATTTTGATATTTTTTCACACTGGGAATAAGAGCAAAAGAGAAGGTTTGGTAAATACAATAATAATGGCAGTGTGCAGTCAAAGGACATGACAATGAAACATCACAGCTCTTTCCTTAATTTAAAATTTATACAAAAAATATATTTATATCATTAAAACATGGGAGCAGTATCAGCTGCATGCCCCCCAAATTAAATATAAGATAAAAAATTTTCTACCCTTCAGCTTTCAGCCTTTTTTGCTTCAAAATTTTCATCAATGGCCGACCAATTATCTTGGGTTGGTAATTTCACACATTAAATATTTTTTCAACATATGATGATGTGTCACATTCATAGGTGGAAAAATTAGATTTTTTTTTTTTTTTTGGAGGCTGAGATGCAGGAATCTGGACCACACTCCTCTCTCTATAAGAAGCCTAACATTTCCTCTCATTTCAAACAATTTTAGTACAAAATTTTCAGCTTTTTGCTTTGTTTCCTTTTTCTATTTCTCCTAGCTACTTCAAAAAAGCAAAGAGGAATTATTAAACAAAGAAGAAATTATAATTAAGATGAAGATAAGCAGGGGGAGTGCAGCAGCCATGGGAGAGTCGAAGAAGAAGATTTCATGCAGAAAGCTTGGAGGGTATATGAGGGAGCAAAAAGGAAGGCTATACATTATTAGAAGATGTGTGGTTATGCTCCTTTGCTGGCAAGACTAAAATTAATGAGTCTTAATTTGCTGCAAAACTTGGAGTTGGAATTCAAGGATTCATCCATCTTTGTCTGCAAAGTATTTTTGCACCTAATTCAAGCTCTTCCTTCTCTCTACTCTTCTTCTACAATTGTAAATAGCAAAAGAGATCATATCTTAGGACTTAAGGGAGTTGCTTTTACTCTTTGGTTATACCACAGACTGAAAAAATTCCTCAAATTAATCACTGAAAATGAAGCTTTTCATATTTTTTTTCTCTTCATTTGCAACAGTAGTTTTTCTTTACGCAACATTAGGGTCATAACATATAATGAAAATTGAAACATTTACATCGCATTTATCAAAAAAATTTAAATATTATTAAATTTATATTTTCGATAATCACAATACATTACGTAACACACCCGTAGCTTTCACAATCATGAAACCGCAATTATATCCGTATGAAATTCGCTATCGAAATTTAGAACTACGTTTTTGCAACAGCATCAGCATCAGTTTAATCACTGAAAAATAATGCAGGGATAAGAAAAGAGTTAAAAGTTATGTCCAAATTTTGGTGATGATTGGAGAGTATTTTAAGTAGGGATTCCATTAGTTGCAGTCTTGTCAAGTCATAGGCCATAGCTACTGAAATCGAGTTTTCAAAGTATTGCTCATCACTCTTTACATGTGAGTTGTACCTGAAAATTTGACACTTTTAATTGCTTTGCCATAACCCAATTAATATTATGGTGCTGTAAAAATTACATGATAAATAAAATATTAAGAAGGGAAATTTTTAAGGATGACAAAGGAGGGTGGTAATTTTGGATCGTGAATTTTTTTTTTTTTTTTTACGCAGATAGCTTCTTCCAAATTCCAATTAGGACTTCAATCAATACTATTAAATATTATTTTTCTGGTTGAATAGCGTTAAGATAAATCATTAATAATTAGGACCACTTACATCGAATCAAGATTACTAATTCAATCAATTTGTCCTCCATTATGAAATTCATATAATAGAAGGTGCATCAACTAGATTTGATCATGATAGGGTTTCCGTCGATGTTTAAAAGATTGAATTGGAGGTTAAATCGGTAAAATATTTAATCATCGATTTAATTGATTTGACCGATTGAATCGATCGGTCAAATTAAAAAAATTAAAATTAAATAATTATTAAATATAATGAATACTTAATAAAAATATGGATTTGGTTAATGGTATGGTCTTTAATATAGATCTAAAAGGTTAAAGTTTAAAATCTCATCGCATACAATAAATTAAAAAAAAAAAAAAAACAAATTTTAAAAAATAAGCTTAAAATCGATATTTTTGATTTTTTACCGATTCAACCGGTTTGCAGAATTTCTGATTTTATGATATCTACCATACCCGATAGACCTCTGCTTCTCGATTCAACCAACCGATCCGATCTGATTTTTTTAACAATGGTTTCGTCAAGTTTGTGGTCAAGTTCAACCTAGACCAAGTTTTGTTAAAGGTTTCTTAAACTCGAGCTCTATGAGAATTTTTTATTATTTAATTTTAATTTTAAAATACATTGAACATGTTAAATTCTTTTTTAATACTGGGTTAATATTTGGTCCTTATAATTTAAGAAAAAATTTTAATGTGATACTTCTACCTTAAAAATGTGTAATATAGTACATGCACGATCATTCTGTGTGATAACCTAGTATCAACGATTAACACCGTTAATACGATAACATGGCTTTCATCAAATCACACGATGACACATTGACACATGATGTATTTTACCAGGTCATCTTGGCATGTCATCACTAGAAATCATATTGAAGTTCACACATGACATTGACGTGGAACCTATGTGAATGTCACGTGTCATTAAAAATAAAAAATAAAATATTTTTTCTATTCCCTTCTATCCCCAATCTCCTTCGCACGTGCCATTTTCGACCAATCACAAGCCAGATGGTCAGATCTAGCCAGACGAGATGTAACCAACATTTTTAGGTTGAAAATAGCCTGGAACCAGGCGGAATCAGCTAGAACATGCTGAAATCCGCCTTTAAACTCGTGATAGATCTGGCCAATTTTAGGTAATTTTGCTTGATTTCCAGTCGAAAACAGTCTCATCTGGTCAGATTCAGCCAATGACTAATCAAAATCGACAAAGGGGAAGATCGAGGAGAGAAAGGCGGGTAGGAGACAGAAAAAAAATATTTTTTTAATATTGGATTGATATTTTATATTAAAAAATACGGGCCTAAATAGGCTTTCATGAGTAGGTCGAGTCTTAAGCAAGGTTTTAAAAGTGTCAACCGGCCTTGACTCGGTTCGGCTCGTGGATGTAAATATCAAATTTTGTACCATAATAACCGAGCAAAATGAAATGATTTTAAAGGTTTAAAGCATTCTTGACCTTTGGAATTTTGGACAAATTGAAATGATGCGATAATAATGCAAAAAATTACTTTGGAAAGCATTTAGAAATTATTTACATCAATCATATAATGTTGTTTGATTATTAGTTTCATAACTTTTCAAATATAACGAATATTAAACAAGTTTTATATGATTGGAAAGAGTATTAAAATCCCTTTCATTGATAAATATTCAACAAAAATGATTGAAATATGAAGCATGTTTTGAAATCTAATATAGTTTTAGTATTTTTAGCATGTCTTAAAAGTACTTTCAATTTTTGAGTAAAATTAATTTCATTTGAATTGGACTCTCCAAGATTTTCTACTAAAAATGAATCACTCGGTTACGACATTAGATGAAGAAGTTATGGCTGTTTGAAATTGGACCTGTGAAGTTGAAATTGGTAGATCGACATTTTGGGGTATCGATCAACATTCAAAAATTATGAATTTTGACATATTTATCCTCGATTATGAATTTCAATTAATATTTTACTATTAAATAATTATTTTTATTTAATTTTAAAATAGATTAAACTTGTTAAAATATTCAATATAATTTTTTTTTTGTATGAGGTTATTTGTCCTTATACTTTAAGAAACGATGTAATACTTTTACTTTGAAAATGTATAATGTGGAATGTGGTAATGTATGATCTTTTCTTATGATAATTTAGTACTAACGATTATCACCATTAAATTAAATTCTATTTGGATGGGCGATCAGATTAATTTCGGTGAGATTAAAATTAGCGATGGCGGTGAAAATAGTTACTGTAACGGTAAAATTAAAATCAGTGATAGAATATGTGTTTTAATGTAAAAACAGCCGTGGCTGTGAAGTGATTATAGTGAGAAAGGAAAATGACCATTAAGGGTATTATATTAAAATGTGTATATATAATAAATAACTACAAAATATTAAAATTATATTTATGTTAAATAATAAAATATATATTTATGTTAAAATATAATTAATTAAAATTATTGAAATTATATTAATGTCAGAAAATAAAAATTAAAAAATAAATATTTTTAAATTTTTAAAAAAATAATTTTTTTATTTTTTATTTATGTAATTATTTGTTTTTAATAGTCATATTAATTATATAATAATAAAATATATGTTTATTAATTTATTATATAATAATAAATTAAAAATTATTTTATTTTAAAATAAAAAATCTTAATAAAAATAAAAAAAGTTAAGTGCTAGGAACAAAAATGCCCCTACGCTGATCACATAATAAAACAAAAGTAGGGTTAAAATTGAAAAATGCCCACCTATAGGAGGACATTTTATTCCATTGGAGCTTTAAAACTCTATTGGGAAAAAATAGTACCAGCACGGTGAAACCCTTCTCATCGTGACCGTACTGGTGCCATGTTATTCAAACATGGCATATGGTGCGGTTGGAGCAAAAAGATATTCCAACTGTCTCGAACAGTGACCTCGTTTGAATCCAAATAGACCTTAGTACGATCACATGGCTTTATGTAGAGGTGGAAAAATGAACTCGAACCCGAAAACTCGCCCAGAAAAACCCGAACCCGCCCGAACCCGATTTGACCAAAAAGTCAAAAACCCGAACCCGAAAAAATTCCGAACCCCAAATGGCCCAAGCCCGAAAGAGCCCGAACCCGAAAAGACCCGAATGCAAAATTATCCGAATCCTAAAAAACCCGAACCCGAAAACCCGAACCCAAAAATACCCGAGCCCGACCCAAACCCGAATTTAATACTAAAAATAAAAATTATCAAATTGTAATTAAATAATTTTTTTATAAAGTAAGAACTTTATTTATCAATTTTATTCTAATATCTTTTTTTAATAATTTAATTAAAATTTAATTTAATTTAATTTATATTATATTATATATATGATAAAATAATAATTTTATCAAAAATAAATATATATTTTGTACTTATAACTTTAATGTCCAATATCTTGATAAATCCACTATCTAAAAATTCTAAACTCATGAAAATTTTAGAAATGTAAATTTTTTTTATATAAAATATTAATTTTCCTTTATTTATGTTATTTTAAGAGCACCCTTATAATAGTATAATAGTATTTTCTATATATTAAAATTAATTAATAGCAATTCATTCATTTTAACTTATCTCTAGTATAATAGTATTTCTTATATTAAAAAATAGATAAAAACTACTTTTTAAAAAAATGTGTTGCTCTTTGCAACATATATATAGTTTTCTTAGGCATATTATTAAATTAAGTCATCAACACCATATTCACTTGCCCAAACCCGGACCGATCCGAAATATATGCCTCAAATTCTGTCCAAATCCGCCCATATTTGTAAATGGGTAGTCCAAGCCCGTTTAGGCATCAAAGTTGAATGCCATGGTTCGTCCCTAAAAATTTCTTATTTTGTATTGAATATAAATTATAATGTATTTACATGTTCAAATTCGAGTTCATCAAATCAATTATTTTAAATATTAATATGATTAATTTATAATATATCATATTTTTTATAATAAATAATTTTAAAATTTTATTTTATATAAAAAATTAATTTTATATTCTTTTGGTGCTAACAAATATTAATTTTAATAAATAAATTAAATTAAAAATATCATATTACAATAAAAGATTATTTTTAAAAATAATAATAAAATAATTTTTAAAAGTAAATATTTAAATTATGTAAAAATGATTACATCTAACATAAAATAAAAATGATGTAAAACAAATCGAACCCGAATCGAACCCAAACCCGAACCAGAACCCGACTGGACCCGAACTCGAACGGACTCGAACCCGGACGGACCCGAACCTGATCGGACCCGAACCCGAATGGACCCAAACCCGAATGAGCCTGAACCCGATTGAATCTGAACCCGAATGAATCCGAACCCGAATGGGTCCAAACCCGAATGAATCCGAACCTGAATGAACCCGACCCGAGCTCACCCGAACCCACCCAATTGCCACCTCTAGCTTTATAGATATTTATTTTCAACTAATGCATTGAATTCAATATGATTATCTTTCCGTCATTCTGGCTTACTAACCCTTGTAGGTATTCTGGTTTTATGACAATAAATAAGGAAATCATTAAGGTTCCATTTGATAAAACCTTATACTTTTTATTTTCTACTTTTTACTAATTATTTTAACTTTCTATTTGTCTTTTTGCTTTTTCCTCTCCATTCATTTTTTTTTTAAAAATTAAATAAAAAAGTAAAAAAAAAAAATACCAAAAGAAACCTAATTTGTAAAATGAAGGATTTTCCATGAGAATTTACTTTTTATTTTATAGATTTGGCAATTCGTGTATTCATATTGTATTCATGTATTTTGTTATGTTATAATCATGTTTAAGGTATTTTATATTTATATAAATTTTGATATGTAGTTAATAATTAATATTACATAGATTTTGAGACATTCGTGTATTCGTGTCATATTCATATCGTGTTTTGTGTCGCATTTTAGTTTTTTTTCAGTGTCGTATAATCGTATCGTATTTAATATTGTCAGATCTACTATTTTGGTTTTTATAGACGGGGAGATCTAGTGGAAGCATGGTTTTAGCTTTTAACAAAATATATGTATGTAGATCTGGTAATTTTAGCTTTGAATTGATATTTTACAATAAATTTGAAAAATAAAAAAGCAAAAGGAGTAAAGATAATAATTTTTTAAAAAAAAAATTAATTCCTATTCTTATACGACATCCAGTATAATTTAGAGTTATTTGAATATGGTTAATTACATCCTGCAATTTCAGACACAATATAATTATACGATACGAACATAACATGAGAAAAATAATTAAAATACGACATGACACAAAAATAACATGAAGACGACACAAATACACGAACGTGTCAAAATCTACATAAAACAAATTATTAACGTGTCAACATTTATATAAATATATAATACCTTGAATACGATTATAACAGAGAAAATAACACGAACATGATGACGCGCGACACAAAATTGAGAGTTATTTGAATAGTATCAATTTGACTTGACAATTTTGGACACAATATGATATACGACTCGAGCACAACATGGAAAAAATAATTTAAACACGATAAAGAAAATAACATTAACATGACACAAATACATGAACGTGTCAAAATTTACACAAAATAAATTATTAACATGTAAAAATTTATATAAATTTATAATATTTTAAACACACAATAAAATAACATTAACATGTTACGAACATACAATTTTTCTCTAAATTGAATCATTATGATAAATTATGCAAAATATGGGATGAATTAAGACACGACACGACACACAAAATTTTTTCTAAATTGGACCACCGTGACAAACTATGCAAAATATTTGGATGAATTGAAACACGACATGAACACATGAAAAAAATAATTAAAATACGACATGACACGAAAATAACATGAACACTACACAAATACACGAACGTGTCAAAATCTACATAAAATAAATTATTAACATGTAAAAATTTATAATACTTTGAACACATGAAAAAATAACACGAACATGACACGAAAAATAACATGAACACAACAAGAATACACGAATGTGTCAAAATTTACATAAAATAAATTATTAATGTATAAAAATTATATAAATTTATAATACTTTCAAAACACGAAAAAACAATACGAACACGAATACTTTGAACACACGAAAAAATAAACACAAAAACGACACAAATACACAATTTTTTTCTATCTTTTTTCCCTATTTCTTTTCTTTTCTTTCTTTCCTTCTCCATTATTTTTTTGAAATACCCAAACTAACCCTCCCAGCCCCTAAATAACTTTGCTTAGTTGTCCTGTTGGCAATGACTCAAAATTCCTAATTGAGCACTCTCATTGCTTTAGGGGATAACTTTTATAGTTTGTTATAGATAAGCCATTTCTCCAGTTAGAAGACCCATGACAACTCCCTTGATGCTCTCATTGTTCTTCTTTAGCAGCTTCTTGTTCATTTTCACATCACGGAAACCCTGAATCCACACAACACCTAGTGAGAAAGAAATTTTTATTTTGAAGCAAGAACAGAAAAGTGAGAAAGAGTCTCTAGAAATTTATTCTAATAAAATCAAGGAATTGGGAATGAAAAGTGTAAACACCTAATTTTGTCCGGACCCCTAAATTAGGTATGTTTTATTCCTAAATTGATGTTTCAGAATGCTAAAAGGCTTTTATCATCCTGCAGGTGGTACTCCAAGACTTAGTCTAAGAAAGCAAATAGAAAAAGTCAAACTCAAAAAAGTCAATCCCAAAAAAGTCAACTCCAAAAAACTCAACTATTGAAAAAGTCAACCCACTTTCAAAATCAAGATTTGATGTTCAATTGAAAAATGATGAAATAATTTTGATAATTTGAGGTCTACATTGAAAGATATGGAGGTCGAAAGTTGGGTTACGGAATTTCAGTAGAAAGGAAACCCTAGTTCGGAAAATTTAGGGAAAAGTCCTTGAACATTCAAATTGTTCAAAATTGAAGGTTCCAAATGAAAGATAAGCACTGACTACGGGTAATGGAGATGCTACTTGAAAGAAAAAATGAAAGAAAAGTCAATTCGGAATAAAATCGAGAATTAGGGTTTTTGGTGGATTTCGGTGAAATTTGGAAGAATTGCAAAAATGGCCCGATTCGGTAAGACTAAAGCCCCTAATTTATGAGGAGTGATTAAACAAGGATAGCCCAAGGCTCAGTTTGAAGAATATCTGAAAATTGGACTTGTTTTGAGCAAAACCGGGTTTCGAAAGCAAAAAGGCAAAATTGGAAAATGTGGAAAAAATAGCAAATGAACTCCAAAAATTTTGAAAATTTGCAAATATCATTCTTAAATTATTTGGAATAGATTGGCAAAAGAAAATCTTGATTCGGAGTTCGTTTGCAAAATGACCAAATCCTAGGTCCTCTATGTAGAAATTCAATAGGATAAATCTCAGAAAAATAGCAGATTAGTTCTAAAAATTCTGAAAATTTGCATATCTCTTTTTTAAATTATTTGGAAGAGATTGGATAAAGAAAATCTTGATTCGGAGTTCATTTTCAAAATGGCCAAATCCCAAGTCCACTATGCAGTAATTCAAGCAGATAAATCCCGAAAAATAGCAAATGAGCTCCAAAAACTATGAAAACTGTAGATCACAATTTTAAATTATTTGGAAGAGATTGGTGAAGAAAAACCTGGATTCGGAGCTCATTTAAAAAATGGTAAAGTTCGGGTGCATAAAAGAGACAATTTTGGAAATAAATCCAAAATAAATAGCAAGTGGACTCAAAAAATTTTGAAAACTTCCATATTTCAATTTTTTATTATTTCAAAAGTATTGAAAAAATAAAATTTGATTTTGGAGTCCCTTTACTATTTATTTAGGTTCGGGGGGCAAAAAGGTCATTTCACCGAAGAAATCAAAAAGGGCAAATTTGTAATTGAGGAAAATATGAAAGAAGAAGGAATTGCTGGGATTTTACCTCCTTTGATCAGCCAGCATAGAGGAGAAGAAGGAAGCTTGATTAATTTAATTCCTTAGTCACTATCAAGCTCACATGCTACCACTAACACCTTGCAAATGGTTCCCCTTTCATCCAATGGCTTAGGTGCCTTGTAGAAAAGTTGAATGCACCATCCAATGGCCAAGTTTAAATGCCAAGATGACATTTTTATTTGTCATGAAAGAATCCTCATCTAATGGCCAAGAATGGAAGAAAAAATATGAGCACAATTCATCCAAAGGTGGGCATCCATTCGACCAAGCAAGGGAGTGTATAAGATTATCTCTTTTCATCCAATGCTTAGGCCATCTACAAGGGCTGAGTACACATGTTAAGGGATGGATTTAATCTACAAGATGTCATTTTTATGTTGTCCTCATCCAATGACCAAGAATGGAAGAGCACAACTCATCCAATGGTATGCACTCAAAGGGGCAAGCAAGGGATTGCATGGGATTGGTCTTCTTTTGCATCTAAGGGCTGAGGTTACTACAAGGCCAGAGTACACATCTTAAGGGCTGCTATGAATTGGCAAGATGACATTTTTATGTTGTCATCAAAATATCTTAATCTAAAGGCCAAAATTGGAGGAGAAAAAATGCAATTTCCATCCAAGGGTTGGAGGGCCATTCGGCCAAGCCATTAAGGGGGGTGATTTCATTTTTTCATAAGTTTTTTGGCTGAAGTCAGTAGCTAATTTAGGAAAGAAAAAGGTTTTTGAAATAAATAAATAAAAAGGTTTTCAATTGAAGAGCTTGGAGGTAGTTATCTCTACCAATCTCTAGCATGGCTTTCTTCTTGTTTTCCATGGAGATTTCTTGATTTTCTATCTTGTTTTCCTACTATATTTTTCATATAAATAAAGTTTTTGTAAATGTTTACTTAAGTTTTCATCTCTTATTCTTCATCAAAATGGTTGAAAACAAATTTTTTTACATAGTTCTTGCTTTAGCCGAATGTGGCATGTTTGTTTGCCTTGGTTTTTTTCTTTTTTCTTTCGTGCATGTTGTTGTGAAAAAAATGATTTTTAGAAGGTTTGTTTAAGTATTTTGTATTATGATTTTTTACAAAAAGATGAAGCAAAAAGGTTGAAATGGCTACATGATCTTGGCAAGACCAAGTGACCATGGTTAGGGGAGAGGCTATGCCCATTTTTACCTACCATGAAGCTCACCTTAATTTTGTTGTTTAACATGGTTTATTTTCTGATTTTTGAAATGGAAAGGCTTCATGATCTTGGCAAGACCAAGTGATTATGGTTAGGTGAGGGGCTATGCCCATTTTATACCAACCATGGAGCTTAACTTTTCTTGTTTTATTTACTAGTTTTGCTTGTTATTTGCTTTGCATGTCTATGCTTAATTTTTTATATGTTCTTTACATTATTTTCTATGCTATATTTGCTTCTATATTTCTTTTCCATGCCTAATAATTTTTCTTTGTAGATTCGGCCATTGTGTTCATTGGAATCATGTTGTGCATTTTTTTCATATATCATGTCTTACATTATAAACATTGTCGCAACTTAAAAAAAATAACAAGTCTCATCGCAAGACTTTATTATTCATTAAGCGTGACATTAAAAAAACCGAGGAAAAGTCGACTTAATTCCTCTAAAAAAATGAAGGTTTTGAAAATGACCTTGAAAAAGACATGGAGTCGCCACCAATCTTTTTTAGCTATGTGTGATCGCCACTTATTAAAACCGGTTTTATAAAATGTTTTAAAATTAATTAAAATATTTTTAAAAACAAGTTCAAGTTTGCGTTTTAAACCAGAGAAATCAAAGAAACAGGTTCGGGACTCGGTTACGTGTGGGAAAGGATTAGAACCCCCACAACGCCCGTATAAAACGGAACCTTATTAATCATGTGTTATCTCAAGTCTCGGTAAAAAAGTCGGTTTTAAATTTAGTATTTTAAGTTAATTCCCAATTTAAAGAAAAATAATTTCATTTTTAATTGAAAATGATCCGGAATTTATAAATTCAAAATTTTCCTATATTCCCCAACAAACGTGGAAAAATATAGAAATTTTTATTAGTTTGGAAAACTTTCCGAATCATTCTTATTTTATAGAAGATATTCCGTTATTAATGATAATTGATGATATCCTCCCCAGCAAACCCGGCAGAGAACTCATGAATTATTTTAACTCGGGAATATCTTTATTTTATTGAAAATCATTACCTTTTTGAAAACATTTAAAAAAAATATGAATATGAATATGTATGACATGAATAAAATGACATAGCAAAGTCTAAATAATATAATGCAACCTAAATGATATGACATAATTTAAATATCTTAGCATATTCTAAATGAAATGAAATATCCTAAGTTATATGATATATTCTAAATGAAATGAAATGACCTAGGTAACATAATATATTCTATATGAAATGTAATATCCTAAGTCATATGATATATTCTAAATGAAATAGAATACCCTAAATGACATAATATATCCTAAATGAAATGACCTAGGTAACATAATATATTTTACATGAAATGAAATGACCTAGGTAACATAATATATTCTATCTAAAATGAAATAATTTAAATACATGGCAAATATGAATGATATGACATATAATTTAAATGACATGAAATATAAAATAATGCTATCAAATAATATGCATGAAAATAAAATTAAAAATAAAAATAATAATGCATGAACATAGTATATGCTAAATAATATAAAAAAATAACTAAATAAAAAGCATAGGATATCATGAAATATTCAAAATCATTTAATAAAAAAGATAACATCAAAAATATAAATCAAAATAATAACAATATCATAGAAATTATCATAACAAAAATCACATATTATATAAAATGCATGAATATGGAAAATGCAATGAATGAAAATGTATTTTTTCCTTTAATTAAGGAAATCCGTATATCTAAAAAGATATCCAGCTACCTTAGGAAAATATATCAAATTAAATATTCTAAAATCAAAATACTTTGTGATTGTTTGAAAACAATTTTGAAAAGCTTAGATTAAAAATAAAAACTTGGCTAAACCTTTTTTAAATGGCTCTAATTTCCTAAGTTTAAAATCCCGGACTTGACCACCCTTAACCCGAGATTTAAAAAAAAATCATTTTTAGAGTTTAAAAAGGCTTAGAAACTACCCTAAGTCAGTAGCTAAACTTCCTAATTAGCCCCCTCTAGGTAACTTAACCAAAACAGAAAAATGATTTTCCTTCAAATTCAATTCTGACTCCACTGTCAATTTTTAAACCATGACTTTTTATCCTATTTTTAAAAATTCTAAAAAATCTGAAAAACATACTGGAGACTCAGGACATGTAAAACTACATGGGAAAAATTGGCTTAATTTTTTGATTAAAGATGAATGCCCAGAAAAATCAGGAAAGTACGAGTACTAGGTGAAAAAATTGTTTTGCCAAAACACATTTTTGCCTTTGATAAAATCATTTAAAAATCAAAGTAAAAATATTTAAGACTCTCTAAATGACTGACAAACAGTAGCTAGCACTTTTAAAAAGTTAGACAAAAATGTGCTAAGTAAAAAAAAATCACAAAGGTAGAATAATCAATTTGACAACTCTTTAATTTTCCACAAGTTTGCTCAAGAGAGCATGACTTTGAACCATTGATTGGCCTAAGTCATAAGTCAAGTGGCATGGACATGAAATACATGGAAAATACAGAAAATATGATGCATGAAATGCATGATTTTAAACCTAAATGTCATGAAAAATGCATGGCATCAATAAAATGACCTAGACCTAAAGTCATAATAAGGTGCTTTCAAGGTGTTGATGAAAAGCACTGTGGTTTCTTTGCTAGTTAAAGTGGGTTGCACTTGTGTGGCCAGATCCCTCCACCTCTGCAAATATTCTTTGAAGCTCTCATTGGATCTCTTTTCCATATTCTGTAATGACAGCCTATCGGGTACCATGTCAGACACATGCTTATAATATTCCATGAAAGCCCTAGCCAAATCTGTCCATGAACGAATCTTGGTACGACTCAGTTGATTGTACCATCGGGTTGCTGACCCTGTCAAGATATCTTGGAAGCAATGAATAAGCAATTTCTCATTATCATCATGCCCCGTCATCCTTCTACAGTACATGGTCAGATGAGCTGATGGGTTGCTGGTCCCATTATACTTTTCAAAGTCTGGTACTTTGAACTTTGGGGGAATTACTAGATCGTGTACCAAGCTCATCTCTTTGGCATCTAGACTGCCAAATAACTCTGCCCCTTCAACTGCCCTTAGCCTTTCTTCCCGCAACTGATATTTCTTCTGAGATTCAGCGGTTTCGACCCTCTTCAATTCAGTCATTTTGGCCCTTTCCTTTTCCGCCATTTCTTCGAAGTCTGGAACTTCGACCTCAATTGGATCCACTTCGATATTACCCTTTTTTGGACCGAAATTATGTGCTTCGGCCGCTGGTTGGATGTAAATGTAGGAAGTTGCCCTAGTTGGAAGTTCATTTCCCACAGGTTGGGATGTCTGGCCATTTCTCTATACCACTTCTGGTCGATCTTCCTGGTTCACTACCCCCATTCCAGTAGCTGATTTTTCTCCGGGCCACTTCTGCCTCATCATAGTACTCATCATCTCCATGAGTTTTGTCATCTGTTCTCGTGTCTCCTCTTGAGACTTAGTTAACTGTTCCTGCAGTTCTTTCTAGATTCTTTCCATTCTTTCAATTCTGGCAAGCTGATCGTTTTCCATGGCTCTTGTTCGAGATCGAGTATTGTAAGGGTTAGAAGTCTGGTTCTTTCTGAGTGCGACCAATTGTACCTTTAGTTTTAAAAACAATGGATTAGAAATTATTAACACATTTCTTATTTTATTTTATAAAAATGAATGAATGTACAAATGAATGAATGAATGAATGAATGAACAAATGTTAGTGAATGCACAACTAAGTAAATGACTAAGTGTATGAACTTAAGTGACTAATTATAAATAATAAATGAATGGACAAATAAATAAATGACTAAGTGTATGACCAATTTATAAATAATAAATGAATGAATGATTATGAATATGAATATGAATATGAATATAAATGAATGAATGAACAAATAAAATATATAAAAGAAAGAAGAACTAGTGAATGATGAATGTATTTAAAGTATTGGCCCCGGGATAATTCCAACCAAACGGTCTTTCATTGATTTCCTCGAACTAAATACATCAAAGAAAAGATCCCTGCTTAAGACAACATGATAATCTGTCTCTCCTAAAAGCTATTACAAAATACTGGTCCTACAATGACTCCCTCGGATCTTAGACCTCCTTCACTGTCCTCTTTTGATTGCCTTGCTCTTCCATCTGATCCCTACTTGTTCACGACCTTTTGATGTGTCCGTAGAAGCATCACCGTGTAAGCTTTCCCTAGCTTGTTTCTCCAGTTGATTTGCTTGGGCTTCCTCGTGTTTTGCTTTTTCTGCCCAATAGTTCTTCACCTTCTTAAGGTTTCTGACTTCTTGTTCCCATTCCCCGGAAGTCTTGAGAGTCCCCTCGAATTTCAGCTCGAAACGGTACCTCTTGTTCTCCAAGTGTAATTCCTGAAGATCGCTTTGAACAGTATCTCGCTCTCTCTTGATCTTTTCTTTTTCTCGGGCCGCCTCTCTATCTTTCATATCCTCAAGCTCTTCTTGCAATCAGGCAATTTCCTTGCTCATTTGGGCCTTTTTTTTTTTCAAATTCTGCCCTCGCGATTTCTATCTCCGATGGCGCTTCCTTGGGCGGCAAACTCAAATGCTGAACTTCTTCCCCATATGATGTCAACAACCTATCATTAACCCTCGATTCCCTCCATGTTAGGTAATCAGGTGTGACGATATCGGCATATCTAGCTACCTCCACCCGATAAGTTTCTTTCCATGCCACCACAATCTCACGTACCTTTCCTGAATATCCATCTTCTTCGTAAGCAAATTCCAAATTACTAAGGTCATGGGTCATTGGAGTAAACTAACGAGATTCTGATTGCCTCAGAACTAGCAGTGGTGCATAGCTTACTCCTCCCCATACTCCCAATAATGGAACAGAAGCTTTATTTTTGCATTTATACAATGTCGGCATAGGAGCTATCCATGGAGCTCTCCAAAATATCATCTCAGCCCTGATATTCCAAAATATGTTGATCCATTGCTCCTCAGTCCTATTCTCAAGCCAATCCCTCTTAAGAAATTCACCAATTGGTGCAAAAGATTTCCAATATGAGCGAAGAGGGAAATTCTCCTGTTTACAAAAATGGCTCTAAACCCATATGTAGAGGAGCTGTATACAACCTAGAAAACGACCTTTGCCTTCCCATCTACAGAAATTCAGGGATCGGATGTTTCTGCTACAATTTTCTGGGCTGGGTTTATCCTTTGCTCAAGCCTTTTGAAAACATCCAATATCACCACATCCACATACCCTAATGTTTTCGGGAATATAACTAAACCATAGATAGCCAAAGCAAAAATATTCCTAACTGTCTCCTTGCTTGAATGGCTATAGATTAAAGCCCGTAAAATGTCCCATGATATACAGTAGCTTACCCCTTTTCAGATAACATGGCTTTCTACCCAATTTCTTTCCACTCCCAAAATCTTAGACACCTTTTTTCTTGAAACTCGGCGTCTTTGTATCCTTCAAATAAATATGATCGGGAATACCATTCTCACTCTGCAGCAAGGTCGAATACTCCTCTATGGTTGGAGTCATATCCTCTCGGTTGAAGGTAAAACACCGATAAGCCGGATCCATAATTGTACCACAGCTCGGATCACTTCGCCACTGACCTTAACCTGAGCTAACAGTGCTATGTCCCAATATGTCTGAGTGAAGGCTTCTTTTTTCGATATGTTCCACTGATTCCATATATCAATCAATTCCCGGAGATCATTTTGCTTGATAATAAGATCAACCTCGGCTGGCAATGCTGACACATATCCCATCTTCAAACAACCCCCACAACACCCGTATAAAACGGTATCTTATTAATCATGTATTATCTAAAGTCTCGATAAAAAGTCGATTTTAAATTTAGAATTTCAAGTTAATTCCCAATTTAAAGAAAAAATAATTCCATTTTTAATTGAAAATGATCCAGAATTTATAAATTCAAAATTTCCTATATTCCCCAATAAACGTGGCAAAATATAAAAAAAATTATTAGTTTTGAAAAACTTTCCGAATCATTCTCATTTTAAAGAAGATATTCCGTTATTAATGATAATTGATGATATCCTCCCCAGCAAACCCGACAGAAAACTCATGAATCATTTTAAATCGGGAATATCTTTATTTTATTGAAAATCATTACCTTTTTGAAAAACATTTTTAAAAAAAATATGAATATGAATATGCATGACATAAATAAAATGACATAGCAAAAACTAAATAATATAATGCACCCTAAATGATATGATATGATTTAAATGTCTTAGCATATTCTAAATGAAATGAAATATCCTAAGTTATATGACATATTCTAAATGAAATGAAATGACCTAGGTAACATAATATATTCTATATGAAATGTAATATCCTAAGTCATATGATATATACTAAATGAAATAAAATATCCTAAATGACATAATATATATCCTAAATGAAATGAAATGACCTAGGTAACAATATATTCTACATGAAATGAAATGTCCTAGGTAGCATAACATATTCTATATGAAATGAGATACTTTAAATGACATGGCAAGATGAAATAATTTAAATGACATGGTAAATATGAATGATATAGCATATATTTTAAATGACATGGAATATAAAATAATGCTATCATATAATATACATGAAAATAAAAATGAAAATAATAATGCATGAACATAGTATATGCTAAAGAATATAAAAATAACATAACTAAATGAAAAGCATAGGATATCATGAAATATTAAAAATCATATAATGAACAATATAACATAATCATAACAATATCATAGAAATTATCATAGCAAAAATCACATATCATATAAAATGGATGAATATGGAAAATGCAATGCATGAAAATGTATTTTTTCCTTTAATTGAGGAAATCCGTATATCTAAAAAGATATCCGGCTACCTTCGGAAAATATGTCAAATTAAATATTCTAAAACCAAAATACTTTGTGATTGTTTGAAAACAATTTTGAAAAGCTTAGATTAAAAATAAAAATTTGGCTAAACCTTTTTTTTAAAATGGCTCTAATTTCCTAAGTTTAAAATCCCGGACTTGACCACCCTTTACCCGAGACTTAAAAAATCATTTTTAGAGTTTAAAAAGGCTTAGAAACTACCCTAAGTCAGTAGCTAAACTTCCTAATCAGCTCCCTCTAAGTAACTTAACCAAAACAGAAAAATGATTTTTCTTTAAATTCAATTCTGACTCCACTGTCCAGTTTTAAGACACGATTTTTTACCCTATTTTTAAAAATTCAAAAAACTCTAAAAAAAAATGCTGGAGACTCAGGACATGTAAAAATACACGGAAAAAAATCATCTTAATTTTTTGATAAAATATGAATTCCCAGAAAAATTAGGAAAGTACGAGTACTGGGTGAAAAAAAATGTTTTGTCAAAACATATTTTTGCCTTCGATAAAATCATTTAAAAATCAAAGTAAAAATATTTAAGACTCACAAAATGACTCACAAACAGTAGCTAGGACTTTTGAAAAGTTAGATAAAAATTGGCTAAGTAAAAAAAATCACAAAGGTAGAATAATCAATTTGACAAACCTTAATTTTCTACAAGTGTGCTCAAGAGAGCATGACTTTGAACCATTAATTGGCTTAAGTCATTAGTCAAGTGGCATGGACATGAAATGCATGAAAAATAAAGCAAATATGATGCATGAAATGCATGGTTTTTAACCTAAATGTCATGAAAAAATGCATGGCATCATTATAGTGACCTAGACCTAAACGAACTTGCATATCATTTAATGCAACCTAGGTCTAAAATGCATGAACATGAATGGCAAGATAAACCTAACCTAACATCTAAAATATGCATGGAAATAACACAAACACAAGGCATGCTTAAACCAAAAACTCAACCAAATATCATGCAAATGTCAACCTATCAACTAACATAGCAAAAATGCACACATAATGCTAGAATACATGGAGTGGCCGAATGACCTATGATTCCTAACAAGCATGGCATTTTCACAAACACTTGATATACTAACATGCAAAACTAAAATATAATACTCAAATCATGCAAACACAAAGTAGAGTTATTAAAACTAACAAACATTTTCACAAACACTTGATATACTAACTTGCTCAACTAAAATATAACACTCAAATCATGCAAACACAAAGTAGAGATACTAAAACTAACAAGCATTTTCACAAACACTTGATATACTAACATGCTCAACTAAAATATAACACTCAAATCATGCAAACACAAAGTAGAGATATTAAAACTAATAAGCATTTTCACAAACACTTGATATACTAAATATAAAACATCAACAAATTTAAACATTATGAAAACAGAAAATTAAAAATGCAAGAACATGATATTTAACTCATAAATGGCAACAAACAAAGCAACCAAATTAAAACATGATTCAAATATATGAAGTAGAAGAACACTTAAAGCATCAAGATTAAAGAAAATAATATAAATAACATGATAAATTAAAGCAAAAACAACAACAATAATAAAAAATAAAAAATATAGGCCATTCGGCCATTAAAGAAAAATAAGAAAAAAATTTTGTAAAAATTATTTAAGAAAGAGATGAAGAAATAACTTAAGAAGAACATAAAAAAAAAAAAACTTATTTAAAAAGAAAACTCACCAAATAATAATCAAAATAGCAAAAAAAAGAATGGAAAATTAAGAAAGTTCAAGAGTTGGTGCTAAAAGCAACCTCAAGAAGCTATATTTCAAGCTTTATCTCTTCAAACTTTCCTTTCTTTTCTAAACTTTTTCTTTTTGCTTTCAACCAAGAAGAGAAAAACTAAGCAAAACAAGAAGAAATCTGAAACTACCCTAACTCAGTAGCTAAACTTCGTAATTAGCCCTTTCTAAGTAACTTAACCAAAACAGAAAAATGATTTTTCTTTAAATTCAATTATGACTTCACTGTCCAGTTTTAAGACACGATTTTTTACCCTATTTTTAAAAATTCAAAAAAATGTAAAACAAATACTAGAGACTCAGGACATGTAAAACTACACGGAAAAAAAAATCATCTTAATTTTCTGATTAAAGATGAATGCCTAGAAAAATCGGGAAAGTACGAGTACTAGATGAAAAAATTGTTTTGCCAAAATACAATTTTGCCTTTGATAAAATCATTTAAAAATCAAAGTAAAAATATTTAAAACTCACAAAATGACTCACAAACAGTAGCTAAGACTTTTTAAAACTTTGATAAAAATTGGCTAAGTAAAAAAAATACAAAGGTAGAATAATCAATTTGACCAACCTTAATTTTCCACAAGTGTGCTCAAGAGAGCATGACTTTGAACCATTAATTGGATTAAGTCATTAGTCAAGTGGCATGAACATGAAATGCATGAAAAAATGCAGCAAATATGATGCATGAAGTGCATGAGTTTAAACCTAAATGTCATGAAAAAATGCATGGCATCCATATAGTGACCTAGACCTAAATGAACTTGCATGGCATTTAATGTAACCTAGGTCTAAAATGCATGAACATGCATGGCAAGATAAACCTAACCTAACATCTAAAATATGCATGGCAATAACACAAACACAAGGCATGCTTAAACCAAAACTCCACCAAATATCATGCAAATGCTAACCTATCAACTAACATAGCAAAAATGCAACACACAATGCAAAACACATGGAGTAGCCGAATGGCCTCAAGCTCCAACAAGCATGACATTTTCACAAACACTTGGTATACTTAAACTAAATACTCAATCAAATGTCATGCAAATGCAAATACTATCAACTAACATAGCAAAAATGCAACACACAATGCAAAATAACATGGTAGCCGAATGGCCTAAGATTCCAAACAAGCATGGCATTTTCACAAACACTTGATATACTAACATGCTCAACTAAAATATAACACTCAAATCATGCAAACACAAAGTAGAGATACTAAAACTATCAAGCATTTTCACAAACACTTGATATACTAACATGCTCAACTAAAACATAACACTCAAATCATGCAAACACAAAGTAGAAATATTAAAACTAACAAGCATTTTCACAAACACTTGATATACTAAATATAAAACATCAACAAATTTAAACATTATGAAAACAGAAAATTAAAAATGCAAGAACATGATATTTAACTCATAAATGGCAACAAAAAAAGCAACCAAATTAAAACATGATTCAAGTATATGAAGTAGAGGAACACTTAAAGCATCAAGATTAAAGAAAATAACATAAATAACATGACAAATTAAAGCAAAAACAGCAACAATAATAATAAAAAAAAAATAGGCCATTCGGCCATTAAAGAAAAATAAGGAAAAAATTTGTAAAAATTATTTAAGAAAGAGATGAAGAAAAAACTTAAGAAGAACATAAAAAAAAAAAAAAAAAAACTTATTTAAAAAGAAAAACTCACCAAATAATAATCAAAATAGCAAAAACAAGAATGGAAAATCAAGAAAGTACAGGAGTTGGTGCTAAAAGCAACCTCAAGAAGCTATATTTCAAGCTTTATCTCTTCAAACTTTCCTTTCTTTTTTAAACTTTTTCTTTTTGCTTTCAACCAAGGAGAGAAAAAATAAAACAAAACCAAGAAGAAATCTGAAAATCAAGTGAACCCAATGAAAATTCTGCTCCCCTCCTTAAGTTGGCCGAATGGACTCTCTCTCCTCCCTTGGAATGTTGTCATTTTTTTCCCAACCAATTTCCATCCAATGGCTAGTAATTCAAGGTGAAAAATCATGAAATTATCACCCTTAGATTAGCATATCAGCTGTCCATAATTACAGCTGTTCAAGAATAATGTTGACACTCTCCCTCTTCATGCATTGCCCTATGTGGCTTAATCACAATGGCTTGATCAATAAAAATCTCTAACTAACTCTTAATTCCTGGCCATTTGATTGAAAAATCAGAAGCTTCCTCCTTCCTTTGGGCCTTGGCAGGCATCACTCTCTTTTCCAGCCTAAGCCTGATTTTTTGAAAGGCCAAAAGAAGCCCTTTTTGGTTGCTTGGGTAAAATGACCATTTTGCCCCCCGGATGCAAATAAATGGCAAACGGAATCCAAATTAAAATTTTATTTTTTTAATACTTTAAAAATAATAAAATATTGAATTCTGGAAGTTTTCAAAATTTTCCGAGTCTGTTTGCTATTTATTTGGATTTTTTCTTCCAAAAATGCCCTTTTATGCCCCCACATTTTACCATTTTTTAAATGAGCTCCAAATCAAGATTTTTCTTCACCAATCTCTTCCAAATAATTTAAAAGTGTGATCTGGAAGTTTTCATAAATTTTGGAACTCATTTGGTATATTTTCGGGATTTATCTTCTTGAATTACTGCATAGGGGCTCGGGATTTGGCCATTTTGCAAACGAACTCCGAATCAAGATTTTATTTTTCCAATCTCTTAAAAATAATTTAAAAATGATATTTGCAAAAGTTTAGAATTTTTGGAGTCCATTTGCTATTTTTCTGGGATTTTCCTTCTTGAATTTCTACATAGGAGACCCGAGATTTGGCCATTTTGCAAACGAACTCCCAATCAAGATTTTATTTCGCCAATCTCTTCCAAATAATTTAAAAATGATATTTGCAAATTTTCAGAAGATTTGGAGTTCATTTGCTATTTTTTCGGGATTTTCCTTCTTAAATTTCTGCATAAGAGACTCGTGATTTGGCCATTTTCCAAACGAGCTCCGAATCAAGATTTTATTTCGCCAATCTCTTCCAAATGATTTAAGAATGAGATTTGAAAATTTTCAGAATTTTCGGAGTCCATTCGCTATTTTTCCTAATTTTTCCAATTTTGCCCTTTTTGCCTTCGAAACTCGATTTTGCTCAAAACAAGTCTGATTTTAAGATTTTCTTCAAGCTGAGTCTTGGGCTATCCCTTTTTAATTATTCCTCATCCATTGGGGCTTTATTCTTACCAAGTCGGACCATTTCTGTAATTCTGCTCGATTTCACCGAAATCCACCAAAAACCCTAATACTCGGTTTTCTCCCGGATTGACTTTTCTTTCAATTTTTCTTTGAAGTGGCTTCTCCATTACCCGTAGTCAGTGCTTATCTTTCATTTGGAACCTTCAATTTCGACCAATTCGATCGTTTAAGCACTTTCCCCCAAATTTCTCGGATTAGGGTTTTCTTTCTACTAAATCTCCATAACCCAACTTCCGAACTTCATATCTTTCAATGTAGACCTCGGATTATCAAAATTCTTTCACCATTTTTCAATTGAACTTCAAATCTTGATTTTGAAAGTGGGTTGATTTTTTTAGTGGTTGACTTTTTTGGGGTTGACTTTTTTCTGGGTTGACTTTTTAAAGTTTCACTTTTTATGCTCTCCCTCTTAAACTAAGTCTCGGAGTACCACCTGCAGGATGAAAAAAGTCTTTTTACATTCCGAAACATCAACTTAGGAAGAAAACATACATGTTTTAGTGGTCCGGACAAAATTATGTGTCTACATCGATTTAAAGTTTCTTCAAAGATATTCGAGTATCTCTACATAGGTATTCGGATGTCCTCCTTTCGAGAAAGAAACTCGTTCTGTTTTCATGCATTGCATATTTTAAAATGTTTTTTTTTTATCTATTTAGCGTGAAAACGTGTTTTTTCGGTTTAATAAGCATTCGACAGGAATTATTTCTTAATCTTTGCCGGGTTGCCGCGGAGGTTTGGAAATCTCTCAACGCACGTGTTTATGAAATCGTAAAGTACAGCTTTTTGTTTTACTCGAAATTATACAAATGTTATGTAAAGGAATTATTTTCAAGCTTTACCGGGTTTGCTGGGGAGTGCAGTAATATTTTCCAACACATGCCATTTATGTAATTTCACAAAGAAAATACATGAAAAGATTTTCAAAATATGGTTGTTTGCATATGTTTGTTTATAACTTTTGTTGCTTATGATATATTTTCTATTATTTCAATTTGTCAAATAATTTTCTTATGATTCTTTGTTTATTATGTGATTTTCATTGTGCCATGTGGTAATTAGTATTCATATCATTTATCTCATGTTTGCATATTAATAGTGTTTTGCATATTCATTTTTAATAAAACGAAGCAATATTCCCGAGTTAAAAATAATTCATGAGTTCTCTACTGGGTCTGCCGGGGAGAATATTATCAATTATCATTAATAACGGAATACCCTTATTTTTAAAAGAAAATGATCCGAAGGATTTTAAAATGAGAAAACTTCTACGTTTTGTCGGGTTTGCCGGGGAATATAGAAAATTTTGTGCTAATAAAGTTTGGATCATTTTTAAATAATATGATTGTTTTTTATTGGGATTTATTTTTAAATACCGAAATTAAAACCAACTTTCATCGAGACTTGAAATAACACACGATTGATAAGGTACCGTTTTATACGGGCGTTGTGAGGGTGCTAATCCTTCCCCATACATAACCGACTCTCGAACCTGCACTTGTATTCTCTGGTTTAAAGCGCAGACTTTAAAATTGGTTTTAAAAAAATCTTTTAATTAATTTTAAAATATTTTACAAAAATCGGTTTTAATAGGTGACCGATCACACTAGCCAAAAAAAAGATTGGTGGCGACTCCATTTCTTTTTCGAGGTTGTTTTCAAACCCTCATTTTATTTCAAGAGAAATTAAGTCGTCTTTTCCTCTGTTTCCCCCAATGTCACACTTAACGAGTAACGAATAAAGTCTCGTGATGAGACTTGTTATTTTTTTAGGTTGCGACAGACATGATGCACAAAGTTTCTTGAACCTCTCCTAATACTCATACAAGGACTCTCAATTGTATTGCAGAATCCCACATATCTCTTTTCTAATATTGGCAGCCTTAGATGATGGGAAATATATTTCCAAGAATGCTTTCTTCATTCCATTCCATGTAGTGATGGTCCCAGACGGTAGATAGTAGACCCATTCCTTTCCCGAGTCAGCTAGAGAGAATGGAAAGGCTCTCAACTTGATTTTCTCCTTCGTGATCCTGGTTGGTCTCATGCTTGAGCAAACTACATGGAATTCCTTAAGGTGCTTATTTGGATCCTCTCCTGCAAAACCATGAAACGTTGGGAGAAGATGAATTAAACCAGATTTAAGCTCAAAAGCTACCTTAAGGTTAGCATATTCTATGCACAATGGTTGTTGATCCAAGTCCGGAATGGCTAGCTCCTTAAGAGTTCGGTTGTTCAAAGCCATCTCTTTTTGCTCCACTTGGATGGTTTGGATCAACTCTTTGTTTCAAGCTGTGAATTCCAAGATTCTCCTAAGTTTTAAGTGATTTTCGTCTTCTTCGGGAGCTTGGAACATTCACTGAAAAAGAAAAACAAGAAAATAACTAATTTGTACTGAAAGTGAGAATAAACCAAATAACAAATAAACTAAAGGAAGCAATCCCCGGCAATGGCGCCAAAAACTTGATGCACTCAAAAAAGCGTATCTTATTTAATCCTTGCACTAAAAAGATCAATTGTTAGGTATAGTAGCTAGCGAGGGTAGAGTCTTCAGAGATTGAGTTTTATTTTATTAGTTATTAGTTTATAACTTCAGTTCAAAGAAAATAAAGGAAAATGGGGTTTTTGAAATAGTTTTAAGTAAAGCAAATCAGAAAATAAGAATGCAAGTAAGTAAGTAAAAAGAAATCAAATATGAGAGAAGTATGGTTAAGGTATCACTCACCACCACTAGACATCATTGAGAATCAATAATCAGATCTATCAACATTAATAATCTAGCAAAACTATCAACCGTAGATAACAACAAGCTCTGTTACCTCAATCTTTCCTTAGTTTGTCGTTAAATAGAACAAGCTCTCTATTTAATATCTAACCATTAGACAACCTAGAATAAGATCTCTAGATTTAATGTAATAGCAGCTTTATGATGAGAAAGATAGTTTGACCTAAGCAAGAAACACATAAGCTCGGATTGTTTAACCTATGTTATGTTTCACTTTGCAATTATCGAAAACTTTACCATAATCATTAATCACAAATTGCCACTTATGAATAGGAAATCAAGACAATTACTGATCAAGACTCCTAAACTAGCATTAGATAATTATCAAGATATATCTAGTTGTACACCTAAACAAATCAAGACAAAGATCATAAATAATTTTAACGGAAGAACATAAGCAATTTTGATAGAAAACCAATTATAGATAGAATCTGAATATCAATTCCACCATTTGTCTAGGGCTTTGAAATCACCCTTAACCAAAAGAAATTTAGCCCTGCATAGGCATTGTTAACATAAACATGAAACTAAAAAGAAACTAAAAGAATAGAGAAGAAGAAAAAGAATATTGATTATTCAGCTTCTAGTTCTCTCAAACTCTCTAAATCAAAGCAAGAAAAATAAAATACAAAAGCATAGAAATCTAGAAATCGGCTCCCCCCTTGTGTCTTTATTTATAGGCAGCCTCTAGGTCTTGTGCATTTAAGAGCATTTAATGTTGAGTGGCGGCCAAGGTTATAACATGGTGTGGGTGGCTAGGGTTTATAAAATAAAGAAGAGCAAGTCAGCTAGGGTTTATTTTTAGGGTTTTAACATAAGGTAGCCGACTAGGTTGGTTTATTAAATGGGGTTGGCGGCTACACATGTTTTAAAAGGGTGAGAAGTGGCTTGGGTCTTCTTTAAATGATCACAAGCGGCTACAAGGGTCTTTTAAAGGATAGATAGCGGCTTGGTGGGGTTTTGAAAACTAAGTGGCGGCTCCAAGTGTTTAAAAAGGGTAGGAAACGGCTTGGGTTATGTTTAATGAAGTATTGGCCGGCTCTTAGTGTTTGAAAGAGGTTTAGGCAGCTCCAAGGTCTTTTAAAGAGGTTTAGGTAGCCACTAGGATAGGTTTAGCTTCATATAATCTTCTTTGAAGAGTGAGCAACCTTTCTTTGTGCTTGAAGCTCCCAAACTTGTCCAAATTCATGCTTTTAACTCCATAGCATCCATTGTCTTCCAAATCTCCTACAAAACACAAACCATAGTAAAATGTCAAGGATTGCAAAAATCAAAGCACAAAGTATAAGGAATTGATATATGAAAATGTATGAAATTGGGCACTTATCACTCACATTAGGTTTAGGAGGGTTTTGTTAGAGAGTTTGGCTTAGGTCTCACGACAGAAATCAGAGGAGAAAAGGAAAGGAAAAAAGAGAGAAAAGAAAGGGAAACAAAAAGAAAGGAATGAGAATAAAAATGAGGGAAGTGTTGAAGTTTTATGCTGAAACCTAAGGTGGTTTTCTATTTGTTGTTTTTATTCTTTACTTCTCTAAGTTATTTATTTATTTATTATTCTTTGATGCTTTTTCATTGAGGTTTATTTGTTGGTTGTGAAGTTCTTAAATCTTCCAAAACTCTTTTTAAAAATAAAATAGGCTTGGTCTTTTAGTTTATCAGTAGCCAGTCAATAGTTGCTCTAATTAGTTTCATTGTTTACTGGTTCAAATACCAAGCAGAGCATCAAATCAAGCCAACATAAAATTTTGGTCAAAACTAAATCTAGGTTTATTTGGTCAAGATCAAATTCATTAACCTCTGCCTATTTCAAGTTTTCATTATAATCTTAGAAAACAAAAGGAAAAACAAGAAAGGAAATGGGAGTAGCTTTTGAATTCAAAGGGGAGTAAACAATTGATGATTTCTCCCTAATTAATCAATGAAGTAAGAGCTTGAAAACAAAAACCAAAGTTTTGAAAAATCAAAATGAGAGGTTCCCTTCATGATCCATGGGGTTTAGGATTTTAATTCCTAAATTTGCCTTTAATTTTATTTAGGGGAATAACATAACTTTCTTATTCTTTATTAGACAAATTTGATATTTTTTTAGCGTGCAGTATAGCACATTCGGATGCCCTCCCAATGATATTCAGATGTCTGTTTGTGAACTTGAATCCTGCCCAAAAAATACATTAGGGCATTCGGATGCCCTGCCTCAAGCATTCAAATGCCCCATTGATTTTTGCCAAAAATGTGTTTCCCAGAAAAGGCCCCCTCCATGGCATTTGAATGCCCAACTTTTGTTTTAGTCATGTTTCAAAATTCCTCATAAGCATTCGGATGCCCTATCCCATGGCATTTAAATGCCTTATGGTTTTGGCCGAGGAAGACAAACTTAAAAAAGGTATTCCTATGCCATCTCCATGATATTCAAATACTCGATACCCTGTTCTAATCTGATTGCGATTTTCTTTAAGGTATTCAGATGCCCACCTTCAAGGAATAGAAACACATTTTCCCAAAAAGGACATTCAGATAGTTTTCCTAGGGCATTTGAATGCTTTACCCTAGACTCATTCTCATTTCCTGTCATTTATTTATTTAAGTTATTTACTCTTTTTTTATTATTATTATTTACCTGACTTTGAATTTGTTTACTTTTGGTTTTTTATATACTTTACGCAATCTATTTTTTATTTAATTTTATTCATAATTTATTATTAGCATTTAATTTTATTTACTCTTTATTTATTACACTTTTTGTTATTATTTATTTATTTTTATGCTTTTTATCGTGGCCTCTGGTATTTAAATACTTGAATTTATTTACATTTTCGCTTCAAGATATTTACTTGTTTATTTATTTACCTTACTTTTATTCATACTTTTACTTTAATATAATTAATTATGGACAACTATGATGCACCCAAAAGAGTATATCTTATTTAACCTTGCACTTAAAAATAATCAATTGTAGAGTATAGTGATTAGCAATGGGCGAGTCCACAGGGATTGGGTTTTGGTTTATAAATCACTAGTTTAAAACTTAAATTCAAAGAAAACAAAATTTAAAGGGGGGTTTTGAAATCAATTTAAACTTAAACAAACAATAAAAATAAGAAAGCAAGTAAATAAAAAGTAATCAGATATGAGAAATATGGCTAAAGGTTCATTCTCCACCACTAAACATGATTAAGAATCAAATTCATACCTATCAATATCAATTATCTATCAAAGCTAACAACCGTAGATAACAACCTCCCGTGTTACCCCAATCCTTCCCTAGTTTGTAGTTAAATAGGACAAACGCCACTACTTAATCTCTAACTATCAAATAACCTAAGATAAACATCTATAGATTCAAAGTGATAGCAGCCTTAAGATGAGAAAGATAGGTTGATCTAAGCTATAAACACATAAACATGAATTTATTCAACTTAGATTATGTTCCATTTCATAATTCCTGAAAACCCAACATAATCATGAATTACAAATTGCTACTACTGAATAAGACATCAAGACATGCTCTGTAACAAGTTTCTTAAACTAGCATTAGATAATTATCAAGATATATCTAGTATGCATCCTAAACGAATCAAGAAAAAAATCATAAACAATTCTTGTAGAAGAACATAAACAACTTTGATAGAAAACTAATATATGATAGAATCTGAAAATTAATTACATAACATGTCCAGGGCTTTGAAATCACCCTTAACCAAAAAAAAAGTTTAGCCTAGCATAGGCATTATTAACATAAACATAAAAGTAAAAAAACTAAAAAGAAAACTAAAAGAAAGAAGAAGAAAATCATAATACAAGAGTAGAAGAAGTGTAGTGATCAGCTCCCCCTTATGTCTCAATTTATAGGCAGCCTCTAGGTCTTGAGCATTTAATGTTGAGTGGAAGCCAAGGCATGTAGAAATAAGGAAAGTCATAGCTGATTTAAATCTCCTACTTTGACTGGGTTTGTGTATTATGGAAAATAAGGCAAATTCTTGCAATTAATGCAAATTTTTATCAAATGGGGAAATCAAGCAGAATCTTGCAATTAATGCAAGTTGACAGCCACTAATCCTTCTTTGACAAGGATAAAACATAAATGTTAGCTAGGGTGTTAAGAAAGAAAGATGATTTGCGACTAGGGTTTTTTCTGCCGCTAGGGTTGTTTAGGGAGATATTCCAATACCAATTTGGATGACCATTTCTTATCCGATTTAGGCCCATGACCTACCGTTGGAAAGGTATTCAAGTCAGCTTCAAAAGACAAGAGGAAGTTTCTTCTAATAAAAAATCTAACATCATGTTTTCTTAGCAACAAGCTCCGGAGGTCAAATCTGCCTTCTTGCTTTGCACCAAGAATTTGATTTTTTTGACTCCCAAGTCTTTTTCTATCTTGTGATTGGGATTTTATAAGCTCTTAAACATCCTAATTGACATGTTTTGACTTCATCTCTTCCAAAATACCTACAAAGCATAAAAACCTAGTAAAATGTCAAGGAACTTAAGAATCAAAGCACAAAGTATAAGGAAATTAAATAGGAAAATGTATGAAATTAAGTACTTATCAAACTCCCCCATACTTAATCTTTTGCCAGTCCTTAAGCAAAATCAAATAGAGACAAAGTAAGAAAACTGAATATAGTTCACTTTCAATATAACTTAAAGACAATCATTGAACAATTTTTATCAACTAATCAATAGCTTAAAGAATTTCAAAGAATCATGCTTGAATGTAAATAGTTGGAGTTAAGCCAATATTAACATAACATATCTCAATCAAAATAATGCATATTCAACTTAATCTCAACTTCTCACATAGGATACTCTCATGATTTTCACTCTTTAAAGTAGTGGTAAAGTATTTACACTCAATCAATCTCATGAAAACAGTTCTACCATATGCTTGCTTGTCCACCTATTCTCCTCTATTTAGATCATACAACTTCATAAATCAAGAGGTCTTTATTCAAGGTTGTAATGTGGCCAAGGAGTAATAATGTGGCTTAAGAATAGAAGATAAAGGATATTACAAAGGTTCCAAAGATTCATAAAATTTAGAGACAAATAAGATTTTGCAAATATAACTTTCTCAATGTTCTTTAGAAGTACATAATCACATAGGCTAAATATTTCATGTTGACCCTTTGCTTCATTCTAATCAACTTTGTAACATCTTTTTCTTTTCCCAAAAGTTCAAGAGATTATTCATATATTTTCTTTCTTTTTCTTTTTTTTTTCAATATGGAAAAGTATTTTTACAATGTTCCCTTTCTTTTTCTCTTGACTTTTGCCTTTCTCCTCCCCCACACTTATTTTTTGTTTCTAACCCAAAATTTCAATAAATGCTTATGCAATATGTCTCAAAACATGTGATCCATCTTTAGAACAAGGGTAAAGATATAAATGTGTTTAGGCTAGGTGTAAGATGTGGTTACCAATAAAATAGCTTATTCAATAAAAGCTCAAATTGGTTCAATCACGAATCAAATGACATTAATTCAGTTAAAAAAATTACTAAAAAACCAAATTGAATAAATGATATAAAACAAAATTAAGAATGTTGATATACTTTTCTTTCTTTAAAAAAACTAAGTTACATGATCTCATTACATAACTTTTTTATTTAAAAAACTCACATGACATCATCAAATAATTTTTTTATTTTAAAAAAAAAACACATAGATCTTATATTATTAAATTATTTATTTTAAAATATTTTTTTAACTCAATATTTTTTTAAATTTTTTATCCACATTATGGGTGTGCAATATCTAGTACTAATTAAAAAGAATCAATTTTTTTCATATTTATCAGAAAATTTTGCATTTTCCATATTTATTTTAGATGAGCATTTTATTGCAGGCGGAAGACGGTTGGTCAAAAGTTAAAACTGAAAATTCAACTACACTACATTCACCTTCTCCTCTAAGCTGTAAAAGAAAAGTTAAAAAACCGTCAAAGTTGGGAGAGTTATAGGGTAAACCCTCTTATGGTGAGCTTAAAATTGACTCCATTATATATAAACATGACAAAATTATATATAAACATGACAAATTACATAAAATTGTCATGTTCATATGTAAATTTTTTTTACATATAAACATGACAAATTACATATATACATGACAAATTACATATAAATATAAATATGACAAATTACATATAACATGACAATTACATATAAACATGACAAATTACATAAACATGATAAATTACATATAAACATGACATATTTATCATGTTTATATGTAATTTTTTAAATAGTATATTTTTTTTACATATATAATTTTATTTTTACATATAAACATAATAAAAATTATATATAAACATAATAAATTACATATAATAAACCATAAAAAAAATTTCTTAGAATTTTTCTCGAAGTTGGGTCCCTACGTTCCCTCAAATAGGGGTGAGCAAAATCCGACTCGACTCGAAAAAACCGAAAAAAAATTTCAAATTTCGAATTAAATAGTTCGTTTTTTAGAGTTATTCAGATTTTCGGATCAACTCGACTAATTAAGTAATTTGAGTTATATAGTTTAGCTAGGATTTGATTTATACAACTCGAATAACTCGAAAATCCGAATAAGATATTTCTATACGACGTCGTTTTACTCATTTGAATTTGATATTAAGCTTGAGTTTTGCGTTTTCCTTATTTCGTCTTCCCTTTTTACTCTTTAGCCCATTTTTGTTGGGTCATTTATTTTTGTTGTTTGTCACCATTCAGTAGAAAAATAAATTCACATGAGCTGTTGACTGCATACTTATTGTCTTAATGTTTTATCATTCATTTTTTTTCCCCTTTGAAATTGACAAGTCTAGATTGAAAATTTACATTGAATTTTTTGAGTTTCAAAAGAGGAAGGCTATCACTCAATGCTTCATTCAGTTAAAGATTGAAGCTTTTGGTTGATATCATGCACATTACCAAGCTAACCAAACGATGAAATTCAAAAGATAATGAATTCTCTTTTTTTAAAGGTCAATAGTAGGTTATTTATTTAGTATGACAAGTCTTTGATAGTTATATTTATAAGAAAAGATATAACACAAAAAAAAAATATTTGTAATTTCATAGAACTAAATTTCAAAATTATAGATATACATGGATTTACAAGATAACAATAACATGATCTAGTCAATCAACATTTACAAGATAACATTTTAACTCGAATAAATTATTCGACTCGACTCGACTCGAATTTGTTTTAACTCGATTCGCTAAAATTTCAAATTGAGTTTGGTTGACAAAATAGGACTCGTCAACTCGACTAATCCGAATTTTTTTCACTCGACTCGATCGAACGCTCACCCCTACTCTCAAAACAAGATTAATTTATTTTATTTTAAAAGAAATATGCATTTCACTGTCAACTGCCAGCGTGGCAGGCTCAAAACTCCACGGGAATCTCTGCTATCTACCACTTGTCGCGTTCTCATTGGACCACTCTCTCTCTCTCTCTTCCTCTCTTTGAATTTACTAAAAAAAAAAAATTAAAATTAAAACTACTATACAACGCAGCCCTCTCCTCTTTAGTATTTTTCCGTCCTTTCTCATTTCCATCAACAAATTGAAGAAAGAAGAAAAGAAATAAAATCATCTATTGGTACGTTTTTTTGGATCGATTTTCTCTTTTAAATCTTTTTTGATTGATATTTTTGGGTTTTATGTCTTTATTTGAAGATCCGTAGGTTTTTATATCTTTGATTTATTTATTTTTGCTTTTTGATTGATGCAATGACTGATTTTTAGCTTTTTTTTTTTTAATATTTAATTTAGTGATTTTGATTCGATCTGCTTTGATTTGAGCTTTGTATTGCTTGATTTGACTAATTAAGGTTTTGTTTTTGTTGCGATCTTTATAGTTCCTAGAATGGGGGAAAAAGGAAATATGAAATTTTTTGTTTTGACTGAGTGTTTGATTGCTCAGATTTGGAGTAGAAAAATTTTACTAACCAAAAAAAATGTATGAATTTGATCTGTTTGATTACTGAGAAACTGTTGGAAAGGAAAGGAGCTAGTGCTAATGATATATCTTCCTCGCAATTTGGATATATTATTTCGATTAATAACACATTTTCGGTTGTACCTGTTTTGTTTGGAACAAATTAGATTGGATCTAAAAGTTTGAAAATTTTGAAGAAACAAAGAACTAATATTTGATGACTGTTCATGTTTTAGGATCGAGGAATACGAATGTCTCCAACGATTGTTGTTGATGTGGATGGACTTGTTTAGAACGATGAAAATTTGGTTAGAAATGTTTGTTTAATAAAGTAAATCTTGTTGTATTGCAGGATCAAGTATTAGATTGATATAGTAAAAATGTCGCCAGCTGAATCATCACGAGAGGAAAATGTTTACATGGCCAAGTTGGCTGAGCAGGCCGAACGCTATGAGGAAATGGTGGAGTTCATGGAGAAAGTTGCAAAAACTGTCAATGTTGAGGAGCTGACTGTGGAGGAACGGAATCTTCTCTCAGTGGCTTACAAAAATGTGATTGGTGCTAGGAGAGCTTCATGGAGGATCATCTCTTCCATTGAGCAGAAGGAAGAGAGCAGAGGCAATGAGGATCATGTTGCAATCATCAAGGACTATAGGGGCAAGATTGAAGCTGAACTCAGCAAGATCTGTGACGGGATTTTGAGCCTTCTTGAATCTCACCTCATCCCTTCGGCCTCATCTGCTGAGTCCAAGGTGTTTTACCTTAAGATGAAGGGTGATTATCACAGGTATCTTGCTGAGTTTAAGACTGGTGCTGAGAGGAAGGAAGCTGCTGAAAGCACTTTGTTGTCGTACAAGTCTGCTCAGGTTGGTGAAATTGGTGATGTCATCTTGTCAATATTTCTCTATAATTCCTTGAGCATCTTTTTTTTTTTTTTTTTTACTAAAACAGGTTCAGAAGAATTTCTTAGCGTATTTTTTATTTTGTTTATGATGGCAGGATATTGCTCTGGCTGAACTTGCTCCAACTCACCCAATTAGGCTGGGACTTGCTCTTAACTTCTCCGTTTTCTACTATGAAATCCTCAACTCACCTGATCGTGCCTGCAATCTTGCAAAACAGGTCTTTATTCTCTACTGTTTTGCTATTAATAATTTCTTTTCTGTTTTTTTTTTTTCGTCTTTGTTGACCTAGAACAGCCAATGAACTAAACTATGGAGTTTTCGTTGTCTGTTTTTAACTGGCTTGGCATGGTTCATCTGTTTTGGATGGCATAGTAAATTGTTCTAATCTAATCCCACCCCAACTGGAAATTACTGTGCCAATCTGGTTGATACTCAGAATGGTGCAGATATTGATCTTAGGAAAAAGTTGACTTTATATCCGCTCTTTTTGCTCATGAAATCTGTTGGTAAAAGATTGAATTAAGTTTTTTGTTTTGTAGCGTAGAGTGAATCTGAACTGTAACATGGTAGTGATTGCTTTTATCCATATGAAGTCTGGTAGTAAAATTGTTATCCATTTTACTGAGATTTATTAATTTAACTCTATATATTCAAGGCATGAATATTAGAATGTTCTTGTGTGAAGATCGACAATGTCTTCTCAAGGACATGAGTTGAATGTATAAAGTTAGCTTGTCAACTATTATAAAATGACATGTTTTTCATTTGGCAGGCTTTTGATGAGGCTATTTCTGAGTTGGATACATTGGGCGAGGAATCTTACAAGGACAGTACATTGATCATGCAACTTCTCCGGGACAATCTGACCCTTTGGACATCTGACATCACGGTATCTCTCTCCCCCTCTCCCTTTTGCATGTGAAAATTTCAAGCAGCTCTGCTGTCTTTAGACATCAAATAAAATTCTTTTTAAATTGCCACAATTCACACTAACAATTTGTTGGTGCAACCGGGTGGGTTGCTTTGTTTGTTCCACACTCAACTTGGATTTGACAAATGTCTATAGCTATATTCTTGAGCGAACCTTTTTGCTTTCATTATCATGACCAGAGTTCTCTACCATAGTCTCTAAACTTCCAGGCATTACATCTCTTAGATTAGTTTCAGGACTAAAATCCCGAAGTTTCAATTCTTGCTTCTGTAACTGTATTAAGAATGTTCTGTCTACACTATACAAGCGATAACACGTTTCACCCCATCATAGTAATTTCAGAACTAGTATTCTGAAGTTATTGCTGTTAACTTGGACTTTATGTTACTCATGTGAATTTTTAACTTGCATGTTCATTTATAATATTCAGATGATTTGTTGTTTCGTGAGTGAGGTGTTTTTTTTCCTTGGTTTTAGGATGAAGCTGGAGACGAGATCAAGGAAGCTTCAAAGGGTGATATAGGCGAGGGACAGCAGTGATGAGTTAAGTTCATAGGGTATGTACACTGTACTTTATCTTGCAGGTTTTACATAGATGCAATCTGGATTGTCGTAGAATGTTCTTTTTTTTTTTTTCTTCGAATTCATCAGCACTTGGAGTTGAAATTTTCCAATGGATTATATACGTGCTTTAGTATTGGACGAGAAGAATTTAATTTGGTTTTAATGTGGTAATGCTCAAATATTGCGTTTGCCAATCTTGTTTAGGTGCTTCTTCTGTATTTATATTTTTTTTCCTGTTTTAAACATCTTTATCTGTGTTTCTGTGATGAGTTCATCTTTGATACACTGGCAGTGGATTTTTTTAATTCCACAAACGAGGTTATTTTTTTTAAAAATATACTTTATGGGATATGTGTCATTTTACTAACTTCGCTTGCCAATATATGAGATAAATAAGATAATAATCCTTCTGTCATTTGCTTAGTGATTTTTAATCCACTGGAAACTGTTTGTTTTGCCGCCATGTTTTGTTCATTAAAGTGCGGTGAAAATATTATTGAGATATTTGGCCAAGACTTTTTTTTAAAGAGAATCAATTAGAGCTGAGTAGCTTACAAAGCTCATCCTAATTAGAAATTTTGGTTTGATTCAATTCAATTTGACTAAAAAAAAGAGGCAACAATCCCATCTCAAATTTGGACAATTTGAAATAATTGAACACGAATTGGTTTGAATTTTAAATGATCCAAATTTAATAGTGACTAATTCAAAAAATAGAACAATTTGAATTAAATTGATTTTTATTAAACAATTAACAATTCAAGTTACTTTAAAAGTCAATCATTTGAGTTTAGAATGATCTGATTTAAAATTTTTGAGCGGTAGATTTGAATTTGAAATTATTTAATTTTAAAATAATTCGAATCTTGAAACAAATCTAAATTTAAAATAATTTTAATATTTATTGATACGAAATGATTAGATTCAAATTTGTCAACCCAAAATGACTTGACGTAAATCTATTCGTCTCACAATGACGATCTAAATTCGATTCGTCTCACCCAATTGTCGTTTTTAGATTCGTCTCACCCAATTGTCGTTTTTAGGTGAAAGTTTCTAAAAACTAAGGTCCCCTTTGGATCCAATCACGTCGTAGGTGCAATGGAATCTTGGAGAAATTGTGGGGGGATTTTCCCCCATCGATTGCTGCTCCACTAGGGTGGCATTTGGATGCCACCCCACTGGGATGGCAAACAGATTGGAGCTCTAGAGGATGAAATAATTTCCCTTTTACCTCTTTCATTGTGATTTTTTTAATTTTTTTTTAATTTTAAAATCATTTATTTTTTTATTTTAAGTTATTCATTTTTTATTTTTTTTAACATAATAAATATATTTTTAATTATTTATTATATATATATATATACACATTTTAATCTAATGCCCTATGATCACTTTACTTTCTCACTATTATTCACCTCATCGTCACCACTGCATTTGAAATCAAACACATATCCACCACTGATTTTAATCTCACTGCTACAGTATCCAATCTCACCGCCACCGCTATTTTTAATCTCATCGGAGATAATTTCACCGCCCATCCAAATGAACCCTAAGACCCGTCACTGTTCGAGACAGTTGGACACTTTTTTTTCTCAAATGAACCGAGATGCCATTTGGGTAACATGATATTAGTGCGGTGAACAGTGTTTCACTGCACTGATGCTATTTTTTTCCACTGAAGCTTCAAGCTCCAGTGGATTAAAATGCCCTCTAGTGGGAGAGCATTTTTTCAATTTTATCTTTGTTTAGTAACTTTTAATTTAATATAATTAATCAATTTAATATTATATAATAAATTAATAAATATATATTTTATTATTATATGATTAATTAAAAATAAGTAATTACTTAAATAATATTTTTATTATTTTTTAAAAATTTATTTATCTATTTATACATTTTTTAATTATTTATTTTTTAATTTATTTTTTGACATAAATATAATTTTAATTATTATTATTTAACATAAATATATATTTTATTATTTAACATAAATATAATTTTAATATTTTGTAATTATTTATTATTATTATTATTATTATATATATATTAATCTAAACCGTTGATTTTAATCTCACTGTTACAGTACCTAATATCATAGCTATAGTAATTAATCTCACATCTACCGCTGTTTTTAATCTCACTGAAACCAATTTCACCGCCTATTGAAATGGAGCTAAGTTATTAGCAATCCTATTATGGGATGTATTTAGATTAGGAGTATGATTGTGTCATGGGGCAATTACTCTCACTTCCTAAAATTGATTTATTGGGGTGTACAGTATTCACGCATATATATCTTTTTTTTTTTTTTTTTCGATGTGAAACTAATACACCCTGTCTATTTCTTTAGAGCGCTTGGTGTGACATTCTTCCTCATCCAGTTTTCTGACGCTCTCGTCTCTGTCTTTTTCACACTACCTACCCCAGCCTAGAATGCTCAACGTGTAGCCACGATTGGCCTACCATGCCTCCCCCACCCGTTGGGGCGTTCAGCGTAGAGTCAAGCAGTTAAGAGTTGACTTTGATACCACTTGTCACGTACCCATTACCCTTTCCTCGCAATAACGATCTATTTGGATGTATAGTGCTCTCGCTTATATGCTCAAAAACCTTTCTTTCATTTTTCAATATAGGATTAATGCATACTGACTATTTTTTTAGTGTTTAGCATGATAAGTGCAAGTCCCACTACAAAATAAGAAATTTTTCGAGACGATCTAAAGAGACGATTTTAAAAAATGTGGACGATTTTAAAAAATGTCCTCTCTGCCATATGTTTTTAAAATTTTCGTCCTCAATTCATATGCTAATAAGTTACGAGGAAAATTAACCCAAAACACGAGTTTTTTAATCCAATCCAACATTATTAAAACCCGTTATCTTATAACAACGAAAGCTCATTTTAATTATAAAAAAAAAAAATCAAAAAATTTCAAAATCTCTTTCTAACCAAAATCAAAAACCTCTCTCCATATATGTGATTTTTTCACGGCCTTGTTTGGTAGACAAAACTTTCTTCGTCTTTTCTCCTTCCTTTTCCCTTTTTTCTTCTTTCGGAGCAAACTCTGTCGTGGATTCTTTGCTTGACGGTACCATATCAAGCTAGAGTTTCGTTTCTAGTTCACAACTTCTTTTCGAGAATGCCTCCCATGCCATCTGATCGAGATCTCGAACTATCACAGCATGTACTATCAATAAGTTTTAGCAATACATATCTTTTTATTTTTTCATCTTAAAAACACACCCTAAAACACGTACGAAAATAAAATCAATCTTCAGAGTTGGACTTTGAGTTGCATCACCTACAATTTTCTCATTTTCTCATTTCAAATTTTTGACTTTGCATCCAATCTAAGTGAATTGTTAGTGCATTTATTCCTTACTCGAGGACTTGAACTCTAACCCCCTACCCCAATTTTAAAAATAAAAATATGAGCAAATATAGTTCAAGCTGTTTATATGAAAAGTGACTTCAAATCATGCTTTTCAAATCGACACTCAATCCAAAGCCAAAATATAGTCGCTGTTGCTGTTCTTCAATCATCCAGTTACCACATGCATGTTTTTTTTTTTTTAAAATAACGACTATATATTATCACTAAAAGCAGAAAGCATTGGGAAGAAACATGAAATCCCGTGAGCTACAAAGCTTCATGATAAAACATTATGAGAACATAGCATCCTTTAGTTATGGCTTAGATTCATCAGTCTTCCATTCTACTATGGCAACTGTATGGCGCCCTCCGCAACCAACAAGTTTAGAGATCCAATGTCCTTCACCACCACTGCCTTTTATATTTTCAGGAGCCAGCAGATTGATGGGCACTTCCATTGCCTGACCTGTTGTTACCTTTCTCCCATAACCTAGGCGCCCATGGTCACCTCGTCCAAACTGCCCATCATAAAACCACTCAGCAACTATTCTACTATAAAAGCAATGAATCTCTTATTCAAAGATAAGAAGCTGGCAAATATGGAGGGGAATGGCTGCATATTTGTACGGAATATAGATAAATTATGGTAACACTAAGCATACGAGTACATCTGTCTTATTGTCTTCTATTTAAGAGTCATTTTCTTTGAAATTTATCATTGTTTTCACTTTGATAATAATTACATCATCCAACAAAAACCCTTATAACCATGGCACTAATGGTTCTGAAAACCAGCAGAGGAAATCCTAACAGTTGTGCCATGATCCATTAGAAAAGAGGCCACTAGCTGCAATTCTAACCTTTAGTTCATCAAAAAAAAAAAAAAAAGTCCATATTCAGCCATAGGGTTAATGTCATTTGGCTCCTAATGCTATAATTTTTTTTTTCAATGTGGTACCTTTCCTTTTAAAACATGTAATGTGGTACTTGTACTATCATTTCATCTATCAAAATGGTATTTGAGGTTAACACTGTTAAATAAGGGACATGACGTGACTATTATCAATCACATAATTACACATAATATATTTTACCAAATCATCTTGTCAAGTCATCATGTGAAATTATACTAAAATTCACGTATGGCATTGATGTGGCACCCACGTCATTTTAAAAATAAAATAAAATAAAATAAAAAAATGATTTTAAATGATTTTTAAAAAATAAAAAATTTAATTTGTTTTTTTCTTAATTTTTTTTTCTCTTCTCCCTTCCCCTCTCTCCTCAATCTACCACTTTTCAAGCTGAATCTGGCTAGTCACCATTCGAGTCTAGCCAAAGAAGGCCAGACTTTGGCCGAACCCAACTCAAATAGGCCACAATCGACCTGAAACTAGGTCATAACGCATGGTGAATCCGACCTAGTTCAAGCCGTTTCCCTCCTACTAGCACTAGATTCGACCTCCTTTAGCCAGATCCGACTGATGACTGACCGAATTTGGCTTGAAAGATGATAGATCAAGAAGACAAAGGAGGAGAAGAGAGAGAAAGAAGAATGAAAAAAAAAAACTATTTTTATTTTCAACATTTATAATTTATTATTTTTAAAAATAACATATATTTTTAAAATTTTAGTTTTTTATTTTTCAAATAAAAAAGAAAAATGTTTTAATTTTCAAAAATAAAATGTTTTTTTAAATCATTTTTAAAATTTAAAATTTTAAAAATAAAGGAATAATTTTCAAAATAAAATTATTTTATATAATTTATACTTTTATTTTTCAAATAAAAAATTTGTTTTTAATTTTTTTTTCCTTTTCAAAAACATTTTATTTTTGAAAAGTAAAAATTATTTTAAATTTTTTAAAATTATGACATGTGACATTCATGTGTGTATCTTGTGTGCCACACGTGGATGTCACATCGCCATTTTAATGAAATGATGATGACATGGCAAACGATGTCATGTGTGAGCATTTGATTGGACGGTCACATCAGTTATCTCATTTAATGGTGTCAACTGCAAATATGAAATTATCAAAGCTAAATTATAATACAAATATCACATTACATATTTTAAAAATAAAAAGTACTACATTGAAAAATGTAAAGTACAAAGCCAAATATGTCATTAATCTTTCATTGTACAAACAACCCGCCATTACAGGCATAGGGCGGGTTGAAGACGAACTGTTTTGCCATTTCTACTTCTGTTCAAACAAAACCCAAATGGTTTTTGACACCTTTTATTTTTCTCACTATAAAGCCTAGAGATTTTTAAGTTGGTAGATTCCTTAGCAATCTTACTATGAAACCCGCATTAGGAAACCAAAATCCATCAATGAAAATTTCAATTTACATCAAAACAAAATTTTGTCAGCTATACTTTCAACCCTGATTTATCTTCAGGTTTGAGAGTGTCAGACAAAAGCAAACGGAAGAAAAACTAAGGATGAAGCTAGGAGGTGGTGAACGGGCACCATCCCAGCAAAGGGTGAGGTTTGCCCAAAAATGAAATGAGAGATTGAGGAAGAGAGAGAAAGGGGGCAAGGTACAGAAATCAAGTTGTAATCACAATATTTGACAGAGAAAATGGCCCAATGAAGTTTCAATTCATTTTGATAGATGGGTGGAGAAAAAGATTTAGTTTAATTAACCTTCAAAATGTACCCAAAATAAATAAATAGGTGAAAATAAAATTTTGTTGTCTACAACTTACATCATTCAAAGACCAACTCTGGAAGTGTGTAGGTGCAAACCAAAAAACTAGAAGACAAGAAGTGTTTGACTCCCTAGACGGGGATGAGTGTACTTCAATCTAATATTTTGCGATCATTACCGACCATGACTATGAAAATATATGAACAAATTAGATTGCGGAAAAAGATTAGACAACAACTATGTTGCTCCGGCTCTTTATTTTTTCTGAAGTACTCATGTTCGATGCATATCCGGACATGAGTAGGGAGATATAATCCTTAAAAGATCCTCTAAATATATAAAAATCTTTAAAAAATTGAACATACTCATATCCGACACTTACACCCGAATCCGAATAACATAGGACACTAATATAAGAGTCAAATACACAAACCCCCTGATGCAGGAGCATCGACTTTAGTATTAAAGTTTATGCTTGTTTACTTAGTTTTATTTTAAGTAGAAGTCTTATGCTTTTAAGTATTTTATTTAGGTCATGTAATAGGCATGTGACTTTTAATAATTAGGGTTATTATAAATACCCTAACTTAGGGTAGCTGCCGATTAGCTTATTGTTATTATTTTCAGAGTTTTAACTCTTTCAAATAAAGGTTTAGCAGATTTGCACCTAAACCTAGTGTCCTATTCGATCAACAGCCTACTTTTCTTAGTTTGTTTACTGTTCTAGATCCTACCCTGCATCAAATTGGTATCAAAGCTTAACAAGATCCTTGTTTTGTGTCGAGATTCACCATCAACCATGGTTGGACGTGGTAGAGGTCGTGCCAGGGGAAATCAAGGGCAGCAAACTGATTTGAATGAGATGAGGCAGATGATTAAAGAATTGTCGCGGGCTGTTCAAGCCTTACAGCGACCAGGACTAGTGGGAGCCCGAATGGAGATTCCGGAAGGCGACTACAACCCTTTTGATTTATTGGAAGGTGGTCAGGAGGAAGAATCCGATGAGGGAGAGGCTGAGAACCCCTTCCATAACGCTGGACCTGCGAATCTGGCAGCAAGAGGTGGATTGGAAGATAGGTTGCTACATGCCTTGGATTTGAATGGAGGAGGAGTGAGGATCCAAGTGGATGATTTCCATGGGGAATTACACGCTGAAGATTACCTAGATTGGGAAGCCACGGTGGATAACTATTTCGAATGGAAGCCCATGGCAGAGCCTCGAATGGTATTGTTTGTGAAGCTTCACTTGAAAGGGGCAGCACTTCAATGGTGGAAGAGAGTTGAAGAGCAGCGGGCACGTCAAGGAAAGCAGAAAATTGGTAGTTGGGAACATATGAAGAGCAAGATGCGGAAACAGTTCCTACCAGCAGATTATGCCATGGATCTTTATCGCAAATTTCATCTACTCAGACAGAATGGTAGGTTGATTGACCAATACACCTCTGAATTTAATAATCTGTCTATTAGAGTCGATTTGAAGGAAACCAATGAGCAGTTGACATCTCGCTATCTTGCGGGAATGGATCTAAGCATTAGAGATGAGTTGGGGGTGGTTCGGTTGTTCAATTTAGAAGATGCGAGACAAGCAGCCCTGCAAGCTGAGAAAAGGGTATTACGCTATGGTGCTAGGAGGCCTATTTTTAACAAAACAGATTCTGCCTCCCACGGCAATTTCAGTGGAAAAGGGGCTGCCTCAACCAGTAAATTGACTGGCAACAACTCCATGGGCAGCAGCAAGGGTTACAAGGAGCAGAATGAGTTCAGGGACGGCACACAGTCAAATCCTAACAAAACAGGGGGTGGAAGTCAGATTCGGTATTTCAGTTATAGAGAAAGGGGACATGCTTCTTACACATGTCCTAAACGAAGGGTGAATCTGATTGAAATAGATGAGGATGGTCAAGACTTGTCGGAACCAATCTATGATGACCATAATGACGATGATGTGGATATTTATCCGGTACAAGGAGAGTCTTTGATGGTTCGGAGAGTTATGACAACAACCGCCAAAGATGATAAGGAAGATTGGAGGAGGCGAAGCATATTTCGAACCCGTGTTCTTTGTGGTACCAAGTATGTGACGCTATTATTGACAATGGGAGTTCGGAAAATTATATTTCCAAGGAAACAGTCGACAAATTGCACTTGCCTGCAGAGAAACACCCTCACTCATACAAGATCCAATGGGTTAAAAAAGGCTTTGAGATACTGGTACAATCTCAATGCTTAGTTAAATTTGTTATGGGCAGTAATGAGGATGATGAGGCGCTATGCGACGTTGTGCCAATGGAAACCGACTCTAATAGACAGATTATTAAATTCAGAGGTGCAAGGAACAACCTATGGCAGTTCAAAGATTATTAGAGGAGTTTGCTGATTTGGTAGGTGATACCTTGCCACAAGGCCTACCACCAATGAGGAGCATTCAACATGCCATGGATTTAGTACCGGGAGCTTCTCTACCAAATCTGCCAGCATACAGAATACCGCCTGCACAACGGCTTGAGATGCAAAAACAGGTTGAAGAGTTGATGGAAAAAGGGTTAGTGCGAGAGAGCAAAAGTCCTTGTGCTTGTCCGGCCTTGCTAGTCCCTAAAAAAGATGGTTCTTGGAGGATGTGTGTGGACAGTCGAGTCATAAACAAAATCACAGTCAAGTACAGGTTTCCAATCCCACGATTGGAGGACATGCTCGATCAATTGGCAGGTTCTATGGTATTTTCTAAAATTGACTTGAGAAGTGGATATCATCAAATCAGATTGAGAGAAGGAGATGAGTGGAAGACTGCTTTCAAGACCCCGGATGGCTTATATGAATGGCTAGTAATGCCTTTCGGCTTGTCAAATGCTCCTAGCACATTCATGCGCATCATGACTGAGGTACTCAAACCTTTTCTGACACGTTTTATTGTCGTTTATTTTGACGATATTCTGATTTACAGTCGAAGTGAAAAAGAGCATTTAGTGCATTTGCGCCAAGTTCTGGAAGTCCTACAAAAAGAGAAGCTTTTTGTAAACTTGAAGAAGTGCTCATTTTTACAAACAGAAGTGGTGTTTTTAGGGTTCATTGTTTCTGCCGAAGGGCTGAAACCAGATCCGGGAAAGGTCCTAGCAATTCAAGACTGGCCAGCACCACAGTCAGCCAAAGAAGTGAGGAGTTTCCATGGGTTAGCTTCATTTTATAGGAGGTTTATAAGGAATTTCAGCTCCATTATGAGTCCTATCATAGAAACTTTGAAGAAAGAGCATTTCGACTGGACCAATTCAGCTCAGAAAGCTTTTGAGCGAATTAAACTTCTGTTGACAGCCGCACCAGTTATAGCGTTACCAGATTTTGATAAATTATTTGTTGTGGAATGTGATGCTTCCCATAACGGGATTGGGGCTGTTCTTAGTCGGGAAGGAAAACCTTTGGAGTTTTTTAGCGAGAAATTGTCAGATTCTAAGCGAAGGTATTCCACTTATGATCTGGAGTTTTATGCTTTGGTGAGGGCCATTCGGCATTGGCAGCACTATCTAGCTTATAGGGAGTTTGTGGTTTATTCGGACCATCAAGCTCTAAGGTATTTGAGTTCGCAAAAGAAGCTCAATGATCGTCATGCTAAATGGAGTTCTTATTTGGATGAATTTAATTTTTCCTTGAAGTATAAGACAGGGAAGACTAATGTGGTGGCGGATGCCTTGAGTCGGCAACCGTTAATTTTAACTACGATGAGTTCCCAAGTTATTGGCTTCGAAGAGCTCAAAAATCAGTATGTTACTGATTCCTATTTTAAGCAGATTGTGGCAGATTTACAAGGAACAGAAGCTGACCAGCAACTGCCATACAGGTTGCATGACGGGTATCTTTTTAAGGGTAATCAGCTTTGTATTCCTGAAGGGTCTTTTCAAGAACAGATTATTAGAGAACTTCATGGGAATGGTTTAGGTGGACATTTTGGCAGGGACAAGACAATAGCGCTGGTGACAGATCGCTATTATTGGCCGCGAATGTATAAGGATGTGAGCAGGTTTGTGCAACGGTGTTCTATTTGTCAGTTCGGCAAAGGGACATCCCAAAACACTGGGCTGTACACGCCATTACCAGAATCGGAGGCACCTTGGATTCATTTGAGCATGGACTTCGTGTTGGGTCTTCCTAAAACATCCAAAGGGTATGACTCTATTTTTGTTGTAGTGGATAGATTTTCTAAAATGGCACATTTCATTCCTTGCTCCAAAACAGCGGATCCTCCCACATAGCAGATTTGTTTTTTAAAGAAGTGGTACGTTTGCATGGTGTTCCTACTTCGATTGTTTCTGACAGGGATGTCAAGTTTGTGGGTCATTTTTGGAGGACTTTGTGGTGGAAGTTAGAAACTGAAATAAAGTATTCCAGCACTTGTCATCCACATACAGATGGTCAGACTGAAGCCATTAATAGGAGCTTGGGTAATTTGCTGAGGTGTTTGGTTAGAAACCATGTGAAGGGTTGGGATTCAGTTATACCACAAGCTGAGTTTGCTTACAACAACTCAGTTAATAGAACTATAAAGAAGACTTCTTTTGAAGTTGCTTATGGTCTCAAACCTCAACATGTGTTGGATCTAGTGCCATTGCCGCAAGAACCTAGGGTGAGTGAAGATGGAGAAGCCTTTGCTGACCATGTCCGCAAGCTTCATGAGGAAGTGCAAACAGCCCTAAAAGCTAGCAATGCCGCATATGCTGATGCTGCCAATCAGCATAGGCATTTCAAAGAGTTTGAAGAAGGAGACCTAGTGTTGGTCCACTTGAAGAAGGATAGATTTCCTAACGGTACTTATCATAAGCTAAAGTCCCGGAAGTTTGGCCCATGTAAGGTATTGAAGAAGATTAGCTCAAATGCCTATCTAATTGAGCTGCCTGGTGAGTTGCAAATCAGTCCCATTTTTAATGTTTTTTATTTATATTCTTTTGAGGGGTTTGATGAAGAGGATGTGACCACAATTGAAGACCAAGCTGATCAACTTCCTACTAAACAATCTGATGTTGTCCAAGAAGTTCTAGATGTAAGGGAAGTGAAGTCTAGAAGAGGTAATGCTTATAGACGATTCCTAATAAAGTGGTTGGGCAAACCAGCTTGTGAAAGTACATGGATTGCCGAGGAAGAATTAAGGAAGATTGACCCTGAAGTATATGCTGAAGCGACCAAGGTTTATTCTACGGAGTCAGCTCCTTTTTAACCAAGGGAGATTGATGCAGGAGCATCGACTTTAATATTAAAGTTTATGCTTGTTTACTTAGTTTTATTTTAAGTAGAAGTCTTATGCTTTTAAGTATTTTATTTAGGTCATATGATAGGCATGTGACTTTTAATAATTAGGGAGGGTAGCTGCCGATTAGCTTATTGTTATTATTTTCAGAGTTTTAACTCTTTCAAATAAAAGTTTAGCAGATTTGCACCTAAACCTAGTGTCCTATTCGATCAACAGCCTACTTTTCTTAGTTTGTTTACTGTTCTAGATCCTACCCTGCATCACCCCCCCTACACAATATGAGAAAGGAGACAGTCTCCTCTTTGTTTTAAAATGTCACTTTACCCTTCCTTGACTGTTAAGGATGTTAGTCAATCGGTTAGCCTTCATACCTTAATGCCATGTCAGCATAGCTTTTTTTTACAAAACTTTTACACATTAAACTACTCTTTTGCATTTATTTTTTAATTTATCTTAACAATTAAGAATTAAAATCTTAATCTCAATACTTAAAATTTCTCATCATAAAAGAAAAAAAGCTAAAAACATTTTTGGATGAAACCTCTATTCTTTTCCCATGAAATTTTAAAACTAAAAACCCAAAAACATCTTTTCGTCAATGGAAACTCGAAAACCAATTTTTCTTTTTAATATTAGAAAATATGATTCAAATATATGAAAAAGAAATTGAAAATATACTCTTTCTTCTAAGATTTGTTTAATTTGTTTATTACTATTATATAAAGACAGGGTTGATATCCTTGATAGAAAATATGATATGTTTAATTTGTTTATTACTATGAAATCATATGCCATTCATTACTTTTAGCAGGCAAAGCAACCAAAGAAGACATGTAAAATACACTTACCGAAAACATGCGCCCATCGCGTGTCAATGCAACTGAGTGAGTTCCACCACAAGACACCTGGATCAGAAATGCATGGTTCAATCACAAGCCACATTAAGAAACAATTACATTAGAGGTGCTTATCTATGTTATCAGACTCGGGTGTGAGTGTCGGACACGGGTATGTGTCCGACACGGATATGCTCAATTTTTTTCAAGATTTTCATGTATTTGGAGGGTCCTTGTTGGATCATATCCCCATACCCATATCCGGATATGCATCGGACATGGGTGTCAGACACAGGTACTTTAAGAAAAATGAAGAGTCAGAGCAACATAGGTGCTTATTATTCCATGAATCAAATTGCACCTATTTATAACACTCAAATGCATTTAATCTACTTCCTTTATAATAGAAGTTTATTATTATTTATAAACAATGAAGTCCATCCATCAGAGCCTAAATAATATCTGTCATCACATCTTTAAGTTACAGTATATATTTTATACTCCTTAAATCCAACCAAGATGAAAAGATGCTAAAATTTAAATAGAAAGTACAAAAGTACCTGTTTCACTAAAAAAAAAAAAAATGAAACATGCAATACCTGTACAATGTCCTCCCCAGCTAAAAGATGAACCCTTTGTGGCACCATTTTACTGCTCTTGTCATTATCTCCAAAACCAAGCCTCCCATGTTCCCCTCTTCCCCAACCATACACCTAAAATGAATGACAGAAACATAAATATTGGGTTCCACAGAATATTTTAGTTGCTCCAAAGCTGAAAGGTGCTGCATACACATATAAATGCAACAAAAGAATAACAATAATAAAATGGCCGTAACAATGAAGCTGGCTTGTTTTCTACATCCTGAATAACCAAAAGATGCTCAGCATTGTTTTGAATAATTGAAATTTCTAGAACAAGAATTTTGAAAGTTAAAACATGATAAATCCTTGATTACACTAGATATGCTTTTTATTTTCGTTTTCTAGGGGAAATAGGCAAGGTTTGATTTAATCTCACTCCACCTAACCACAAATAGTATGGGGGAAAATACTTTAATGGATATGATGTTGCTGTTGAAAAAATGTTCTAACAGGTCTGGTTTGCTCTGGTACAATTTAAGTCCTTCCAAAGCCCTATGTTGCTCCGACTCTTCATTTTTTCTTGAAGTACCTATGTTCGACACCCGTGTCCGACACATATCCAGACATGGTATGGGGATATGATCCTCCAAGGACCCTCCAAATACATGGAAATCTTAGGAAAAATTGAACATACCCGTGTACGACACTCACACCCGAGTCCAAGTAACATAGCCAAAGGCTATCTGGATTCCATGCAGAAGATTAATAGAATATCATTAACTCAAAAATTAAGAAACCACTCAAATGGAAAATACCCCTAGATTGAGCAAAGAAAAGTCCTCAGCACTTGGACCCATGCATCCTAAATCCTAATCCAATGCAAAATAATTCAAGCATCTAAAGCACTACAGAAAACTACTCTTCCAACAACTTCTTTCAATTAATGAACACCTAAATCCTGCATAGAAAGCTCACTTACCATAACTGCTAACTGCTAGAACACCATAAGCCAAATATAATACATAACATCGTCAATAAAGAATCTATACAACTATTTTCATCTCAAGGCTTAATTATGCTGGGGAAACATAAGGTCCTAAAATAGGTTGCCAATTTTTCATATTCCAAAAAGGCCATCTATGCAAGCAGCTCTTGCATGTTAAGGTATCCCACGATTGACTGCACTACAGAATACATGCATGCATGCTGAACATGATTAAAGTATATGTAGAAAAGAGTATCTTCTCCAAATAAAAACAGATAAATACCTCTCCATCATCAGTCAATGCAGTGGAATGCCATCCACCAACTGCAATATCAACCTAGATGTGCATACAAATAAAAGGCCAATCAGACTATTAATAAACATTGTACACACAGCCAAAACTAGAAAAGAAGAAAGGCATAAGCCATCAATACATGTTTAGGACCAATAAACAGTGGAAATTTAAAATGAATGAATGAAGAAAGGAAAGCAAGCAATGGATGCTATATGATTTTTATCAAAATACTGAAGTTCTTAACAAAATACACAAGAAAGAGACTGAGGGCGTATTTTTTAATGTATCCAACCTAAAAGCAAACATCAGAGACCTAACATTAGTAAAAAGCTATAAAAAAAAACCCAAACAGAACCATTGGAATAGAACAATTTAACATGTTTCATAGATAGACATTCCCAAGCCTTGTGCCAATACTTCCAACCATTGAACTCAACTGCTTAAAAAAGTTTGCGATATTGTAGTTGGTTTTATTTCAAGTGCTAGGAATATTTCTTTTACAAAATAAATAAATAAATAAAAAGAAAAGGAGTTTCTTATGATTGACAACAAAAAGAGATTACCAATAAGATTTTGTTTATGGGTTGTGACTTAAAACTTTTCATAAGCCATGCATTTAGATGGAATTGAGTTTTCTCAATATAATTTGCTAACAGCCAACAACTAAATAAAATAAATATGATAATAGTACGGAATTTAACAATGTAATACATACCAAAGTGAGACCAGATAGCCCTTGGACAGGTATAGGTTGCGATCTTGGTTGAGTATCCCCAGTTCCAAGTTGTCCATATTCATTATTACCCCATGCCCACAAAGTCCCATCCTCCTGGAGAGCCAAATTATGAAATGCTCCCACTGCAATAAGCCTCACATTTTCAAGACCTTGCACTCTCACAGGAACAGATATTTGTTTTCTGAGAAAGCGGAACAGAAGTTTGCATTAAAGATATAATATATGCTTAGAATATGCAGAAAGCTATCTAGATGATTTAACTGCACTACTTGAAGATGACCACATGGGCAGGGAAACCCCTAGCTTTAAAGAAAATTTGAAAAACTCAAATCAAAGGTGACATACATGTCTCCGGGAGGCCAAGGTTGACCCCAGGTCCATACGTGCCCTTCACGTGTAAGCACTACAGAATGAGTACCCCCAGCAGCTACCTATAATCCAATCAACTAAATGGATATTAAACACAAATATAGGTTAAGCTCCACCACTGAAAACACACATCATATATGGAAAGACATTGTTGATGCAGGGGAAATGAAATTCTCAACAGCATATGGCAAATATGCTAATAATACTACAGACTAAGAAATGCTGTAAAATGCATTATGCATAATTAGAAATTAAAAGAGACCCAAGGATTAACCAGCCATGTCAAATAACAGACGTACCAAAAAAGCCCATCATTTACTGAAATAGCTATTCACAAGACAGCACCAAAAGACTTGTTTAGGCTTAAAAATTTTGAACCTCATAAAAGCATTATAGAATTAAAAGATTAAAAAAAAAAAACTTGTTGTCATGTGAGAAAAAGTAAGTACAGTTAAGTTTTCTAAATTTTATCTGTATCAAGAACCATTAAATAAATTACATGCAACTAAAATTAAGGGAGATAAGAGAACTAAAGGAGACAGTTTCAAATATTGCCCTCTTTTTCTTCTTCTTCCCCTACTTTCCCTGATTACCTTCTATTTAAAGAAAATAACTAGTGCCATAATGACATTAATTACCACATACTAAAATTATGTAATAAAAAAGTAGGTCGATATTATATCCACATTGTTTGAAAATGTTTTACTCTGTTCAAAGTTGTTGAACCTCTTTTTTTTTTCATGGTTACTATGCTGGTAAAGTATCTTGGTTGAAAATGCTTTGCCAACAACAAAGGTCTTGAACATGATAATTAGAATTGATCTTTAGATTTTGAGGTTTAACAAGCCTTTTTTTTCAGAGCTTCAAATAGGAAAAACTAGGTTGGTTGTAAAGATAATTTATTCCCCTAATAGTGTGCCTTAACTATATTCAAACACGTTATTGAGAAACAAAACAAGAGGATTCATGCAATCTTGTTTAACTTCAACCAAAAGTACAGACATAAATTCAAGTAAACTACCTGGCGAACTACAAGCTTTGGGGCACAGCGTTGAGGAATCACAATGTCCCTTCTTAAAGGCCTACCAATATCATCTTTCCGTTCGGGTTCTTCACCACACTGCCCATATTCGTTCCCACCTGCAAAAACACACTTCACTTGTTGCATTCACAATGACCAATTCAATCCAATCTCCCCCGAACCATTCACCAATTAACTAACCTTCTATCATCCACCAATTGACCAAAGAAATTTACATTCCACAACAAAATTGTCATTCAAATATGCTAAACTACTCCATTCAACTAAGAGATAGGATTTTTTTTTTTCCAGTGTGACAAGCTTTCTAGCAACATAAGAGAAAATAAATAAATAAATATATGTGCATACATACATATATACATTTATATATATATATATATATACATATACATTTTCATATGCATATATAATATACACATACATATTCATATAAATATAAATATAAATATAAATATATATACATACACACACACACATACACATATAGAGAAAATAAATTAACTGCTTACCCCAGGCGTAAGCTCTGTCTTCATTATCAACAGCCAAACAATGCCACCCACCAATAGCTGCCTAGAGTCAACACAGAATAACATAAAAACTAAAATTCCATAGAAAAAAGATACTATTTAAAAAATTTAACACGCAAGGGCAACCATAAGTTATGGAAACAAAATTACCTGAACAATTTTAACATTAGCAAGTGCCTTAACTTGACTAGGAATATTCTCAGTTTTGGTCTCAGGAGGGTGCCCTAAGGTTCCTCTCTGGTTCCATCCCCATGTAAACAACTGAAGTTCAACCCAAAACACCAAGAAACAAATCAAGCTTCAAATACTAAAACTCCAAGCATACATGAAAAAGGACATGGGCATAAGCAAAACCATACAGTAGCACAACACCAAGAAATCAATCAAACCTCTGGTAACCACAGTAAAATACTTAAATAGCAACCATAATCTCTTTCAAAACACTTAGCAACAAACCAAATTTGAGAAACTAAGGAACTGTTTGCTTTTACTTTTTCGCTTCCATATTCAAAAGGCAAAAATGCATTTCAATATGTATTTTTTTGGCATAGTTAAACATTAAGGCTCTATAGATTGTTGCTTTTGATACTCACTTTTTGTTTCCTTATAATTTGTTAAAAAGCAAAGCGCAAAATGGTAAAGTGCAAAACCATAATTGATGGAAAAACAAAATACTAACTAAAATTCAATACCAATCCAAAATAATTATTCTAGATATTAGTAAAATAATGTCTTTTGTTCTCAAAATAAAATTACATTTTACTTTTAATAATACAATTATATCATTTATTTTGGTGTACAAGCACTTTTTTTTTCAAGCAAAAAGCAAATTGCAGAAGTAACAACCAAACATACATAAAGCATATATTTTTGTAGAACAGAAAATTTATGATTTTATTTTTGTTCAAAAAAATGTTAGAATTGATGCTGCATTCTAGTCATTCTTCATTTTAATCAATTATGAAATCAATTTTTAAATTTATTTTCATTCTAAGCAATTTTTAAGAAGCAAAAAAGTGAGAAAAAAAAAAGTAAGTAGCAAAAGTAACAACCGATCAATCAAAACTCTGATAAACCCAAGTTGAACAGTTGAAGAACAAGCGATACTGATTTGAAAACACCAAAGAGATTTTTAACCAATACTTTAGCAACTGAATAAAGAATCAATACCCACATCAAAAACACCAAGAAGAATCAAAAAGAAAAAAGAAAATCATGAAAGGAACAGTTGGGGAGGGGACCTTTCCATCATGACAAATAGCGAGGGAGTTGCGGCTGCCAGCGACGACGGAGCGAACGTGGTGAGGCTCAAGAGCTTTAACAACGCAAACCCGTTCTCTTTCTTCATTGTTTCCAATACCCAATTGCCCATCTTCACCTGAGCCCCTGACATTATTACCAAAACAAACAGAGAATATCAGAATGAGCAGCAATAAAAGTCAATCTTTTTGATAATATAAGTTAGCAGAAAGAAAGGGTCGAGAGTTGAAACCAAGCAATAACAGAGGAAGTGGAAGCCATGGAAGAGTTTAAAGACCGCTGAAAAATGGGAGAATAGCAGTGGGGAGGTTTTTAAGTGTAAAAGGTTTGGGTTTCTACTTTCTAGTGCTTCTTGCAAATGCCGCAACTTGGTTTATGCGAATTCGATTTGTGCATTTTGTGGGAAAAAAAGAAAAAGAAAAAAGGCGCAAAGTGTTTTTTTAACACTTTTTTTTTTTTACGATAAAATGTTCGATTATTTGTATTTACATTTGATGATTGATATAATAATGGGAAAAACTAATGCTGAGAAAAAAATTGAGAAAACCGAAAATCGATTTAAACCGTAATATTTTGTTCGGTTTCGGTTATATTTTTATAGAATTTAATTCGAACTCGATTCGGATAATAATTAAATTTATTAGATTCAGTTCGATTTTCGATTCATAAGTTAAAAAATTATAATTATTCGAATCGAATCGAATTTTATTTTTTAAATAGTTTTTTCATTATTTTTTATTTTTATAATATAAAAATAAATATTTTATTTCTAAATTAAAGAATTTTTTAAAAAATATATAGAAAAAATATAATTTTTTAAAATTTTAAAAATCGATGAACCAAACCAACTAAATCGATGGAATTCGGTTCGGGTCAGTTCGATTTTTTATAGTATTCGGTTCGGTTTCATTTCAATTCGATTTGATTCGATTTCTTAAAAACATAATACTACACATTAACGCAATTTCTTTTCAAAATCGAACCGAACCGTTATCACCCTAGGAAAAACATACTTTACCATTGACAATTAGAGGAGTTCATGGGCCGGGCTACGACCCGGATTTTTTTCATATTCTTTATATAAGTTCGGTCCGAATTGATTTGTAAGTCCAAATTATTGTTTAATATTTTTTATATTTTTATATTTTATAATTAAAATTAAATAAAAAATATTTTTTGTTAATAAATAGTAATTTGGGCCGCCCAAATTGAAAAAAAAGCTTACTCAAGCTCGACCCTTGAACAAGTTTATTGACAAGTATAACTATTCATGAATCAAGTTGGGTTAAGTTTAGACATGTTTAGGTTCTATATTAATTAAGGTTATATGTTTGTTTAGGTTGTGTCCCACCCAAAATATTTGTGAAACTTCTATCTATGAGATCAATTGTTTACTTCATAAGCAAGAGCATAACCATGTGTCGGTCTCAACAGTTTTTATCAATATCCTATCTTGATAAAGCATTAACTAGGAACGTTTAAGGAATATAGCTTTGATGCAATGTATTCTCATAATTACAACTCCTTGTAATTCTCTTGCAAAACTTTTATAATCCAAGGAATTAATCATTTTATAGCATTAATGAGGGTATAATTAAAAGTTTATAGATAAATAAAGACCTTTTATTTGATTTAAAATCCATAATATAACAGTGTATTTTGGACAAAATTCGATTGACCTCTAAGGCATACATTCACAATCACCCACATGCACTATAGTCAATCGCCTATGTATCTAATATCATATAGGCCTACATGTTTATCATGCTTCTATTGGGATAGTGGCATAAACTAACAATCGACTTCTCTTTGTTTATGCAATAGTGACAAAAGTGGCGCAAGACCATAATGGTTGACTTTTTCATTGAAAAAACTTGTATATGAGAGTGACGAAAATGGTGTATGAGACTACAACGATCAACTTCTCATTGTTTTTTGTGATAGTGAAGAGGTGGCACAAGACCACAACATTTGACTTTTCCATTGAAAGAACTTGTATATGATAGTGACGGAATTGGTGCATGAGACCATAATGATCGACTTCTCTTTGTTTATGTGATAGTGACAGAAGCGGCGTAAGACCACAATGGTAAACTTTTCTATTGAGAGAAGTTGTATATAAGAGTGACAAAAAATGGTGCATGAGACCACAACAATCAAATTCTCTTTGTTTATGTGATAATGATGGAAGTAGCGCAAGACCACAACGATCGATTTTTCCATTGAAAGAACTATATATGAGAGTGAAGGAAATGGTACATGAGACCATAATGATCGACTTCTCTTTGTTTATGTGATAGTGACAGAAGTGGCGCAAGACCAAAATGATCAACTTTCCATTGGAAGAACTTGTAAATGAGAGTTAAAGAAGTGGTGTATGAGACCATAATGATTGACTTCTCTTTGTTTATGTGATAGTGACAGAAGTTATGCAAGACCACAACGGTTGACTTCTCTTTAGAGAATAAGATATAGCAAGGTTTGTATTTATTTAGATTTTGTTGCCAATAAAGTGATCTCTCTATTATGTATTGAGAAGATAAACTCTCAACTAAATATTAAGGAGATTCCTTAATTGAATCATTCGCACAGTACATGTACGTAAAGCAAAACTATTCAAAGTTGTAGAAATATACTTAATGATTAGTAGAGATTTGCATCAAAATACATATCAATAATGCTAATAAAGAATTCTTCAATAAATTTGGATACACACCTTCTAAGTTGAGATTTAGTTATTCTTCACCTTTCAATGGTAAATCTTTCTTAGAGTATTGCATTATTTGGTGGGATGTCCAATGATTCTATCAAAATGATAGTACATAGGACTTACGTTTTCTCCACTGGTAGGTTGGCAATCCATTTGGTAGACTTATACTTCCTTCATTCACTCATTTATTCAAGAGTTCAAGAACTTTTTCCATGAGCATGGAAATGGCGGTGAAGAGGTTTGTTCATCATTGCTAAACTTAGATCTCTTATTTGATTTCTCTTCATGTGAACAAAGAAAACTCCTTATCTCTTGTGAAAGTAATTGGTTTCTTTCTTGTTCCCCCTGATAGTATTGTTAGTTCTTTTGCAGCCTCCATTAAAGTAGAAGAATAAGGTAATGAAAAGTTTTGTAGATAAAGTTGAAATTCGTCAAGCATTCTTTGGATGCACACTTTGACCAATTCCTTCTCATCATGAGCTTCTTATACATCTAAAACTATTTTCTCTAAAACAATGGATGTAATCCATCACATATTCTCTTAGCTTTTGATATTCCCTTCCTAAGTCAATAAGAGTATCTTCTCTTAAGTGGAGAAGAATTACTCACCAAACATTTTGCACATCTGACTCCAAAACTCTACAAAACCAGGAATAAGAGTATCTTCTCTTAAGTTGAAGGCATTGATTTTGAAGAAACCTTTTCACCAGTTTCCATGGTTAAGTCCATTAGAATTATGCTTGCTATTGCTGCATACCATGATTATGAGATATGGCAGATGGATGTAAAAATTGCATTCCTTAACGGGAATTTGCAAGAGGAAGTGTAAATAACACAACCAGAAGGTTTTTCATCCAAAACCACTTCTAATAAGGTATGCAAGCTGCAAAAGTCCATTTATGGACTAAGGCAAGCATCTCGGAGTTGGAACATTAGGTTTGATGAAACAATTAAAGAATTTGGTTTCATTAAGAATCCCGATGAACCATGTGTTTACAAGAAGGTAAACGGACATGCAGTTGTGTTCCTAGTGCTATATGTTGACGACATATTGCTCATAGGAAATGATGTACTTATGCTTCAGACGACCAAGGTCTGGCTCTTCAAACAATTCTCCATGAAGGATTTTGGGAGAAGCAGCATATATTCTGGGAATTAAGATATATAGAGATAGATCGAAAAGGCTGCTTGGATTGTCCCAATCCATTTACATAGACAAGGTGCTTAAGAGGTTTAGCATGGATATCTCAAAAAGAGGTAACTTGCCTATGGTACATGGTGTACAACTCTCGAAAGAGATGTGTCCTAAAACTTATGAAGAAAGGACACGGATGGACAGGATCCCGTATGCTTCGGCAATAGGATTTATCATGTACGCCATGTTGTGCACAAGACCAGATGTATCGTACGCTTTGAGTTTCACGAGCCAATACCAAAGCAATCCTGGTGAAATTCACTAGACTGTTGTGAAGAATATCCTCAAGTAGTTGAGAAGAACTAAGGATATTTTCTTGGTCTATGGAGGGGTTGAACTCCAAGTAAGGGGTTATATAGATGCTGGATTCCAAACTGATAAGGATGACAGTAAATCGCAGGGCGGTTATGTATTTACCTTAAATGGAGCTACAGTCAGTTGGAAAAGTTCCAAACAGACTACAACTGCATATTCAACAACAGAAGCTGAAGACATCTCCTCGTGTGAGGCAGTGAAGGAGGCTGTTTGGATTAAGAAGTTCATAACTGAACTTGGTGTGGTTCCAAGCATTGTTGATCCAGTACCACTTTACTGTGATAACAATGGAGCCATAGCGCAAGCTAAGGAACCACGGTCTCATCATAAATACAAACATGTATTGCGACAATACCACTTGATTAGAGATATAATTCAAAGAGGTGATATAAGTATGGAAAAGGTACCTATAGAGGATAATATAGCTGATCCTTTCACTAAGGTTCTGTCTCAGCAGAAACACAATCGGCACATGAAATGACATGGGCTTAAGTACATGGGTGATTGGCTTTAGTGCTAGTGGGAGATTGTTGGTGTAAGCCCTACAAGCCAATCTAGTTGGGCTTGTAAAACACTATTTATATATTCATGTATTGCACATTACAGTTTATTAATTATAATCGAGGTATTGCTTTATCCATAAATATTGTTATAATTGTTATAAATAACTTGTGAAGATAAAGCCCATGAAACACAATGGCATTGCAAAGGAATTGTAAGGAGTTACAGTTATGAGGATCCTTATGCATCAATGTCGTGTTTCTAAAACTGTTCCTGGTCATTGTATTGTCAAGACAGGGCATTGACAATGCTCAAAGACTGGCATATGTTAAGCCTTCATGCACTGGATGCATGTGATAACTCGTATAATTATATAGTTTTTAGTTATGTTTTATTATTGTTTTGTGTCAAATACGAGTTATTATTGTTTAGTCTAATTGTGTTTATGATCTTTTATATTTTTATGTAATTTGGTGTTTTTCACAAGTTTCTTTGAGTGATTTCAGATTACTAGAATTAAGGGCAAATCCAGTTCAGTTCCAGTTCCGACACCGTTTGCCATATCAGCTATATCTCGAGTTTCACTGAAGAAATAAGGCTGAAATTTGTAGCCATGCAAAGCTAAGAGGCATATCTATCTTTTTCATGTTTTACACTTCTTGAAAAGGAGTCGTTTTCCCTAGTGAAATCGACCATCAAGTTGGCTGATGTGCAATGACGTCTGTGCTGACCTGTTTTCGTATTTTGCCCATATCTTCTTATCCACATCAGCAAATGAGCTGATTCCAACGGCTATGGATCCGTAACTGATAGGGGTATATTTTTCTAGAAGACAATTTTATCAGATCGAGCCTCCAACATTGACAAAATCGACCATCAAGCTGGCTGATCAGAATTGTCATACAATATGACGAAAATTGTTAGAAAAATGCACCCACCTATTATACCTACCTTTGAAATTTGTAAAGCTTGTCTCTTGTCATTTAGCCCTCCAAAATGTGTATAAATAGAGGGCCTTGGATGAGTATTAGGATACATTGATACATTGGTAGGATAGCCATTGTAATAAAATTCTCTAAGTTTTCTTTTTCTTTCCTTTCTCTAGTTTTCTTTTTCTTCTTACATTTCTTTTCATTTTATTCATATCTAGTATGTGTTTCTAATCATATTGTTGAGGTGATGAGGTGAAGCTCTTGGTAAATGCTAAGGTTAGTCTCTTAAACATGAGCTAAAATGAATCATCATTTATAAGCACTAGTATAGATAATATTTTCTTTTGGTTTAAAATCATACTTGCAAAGTAGAGATCTTGATTCATTATTGACAATGAAAATGGCACAGTAAATGCTTGGTTTCATAACCTTGATTTGTTGTAGACATATAACTTGGCATAAGGAATGCTTGTACTCTTTTTATGAGTTTTGAGGACACCAAATGAACATAATATCATATGCTATGGACGTTGGACAATTTGGACTGAATTGCTAAACCTTCCGGTTGGAACCTCCCTTATGTGTGGATTTCAATTGTGTAATAAAACAAGATTAATCTTAGCATAACACCAAGAGTGGATTCTCTAACCTCAACATCTTTTCTTATTGTTTTTTTTTATATCTTGTTTAATTGCTTTTATGTTATTTTGTTTATTTTGTTCTCTAATATCTTGTTTACTTTCTTTGTTATTGATTCCCTAATATCTTGTTTATTTTCTTTTTCTTATATATTTATAAACTTATACTTACTAATACGCTTCCCTGTGGTTCGACCTCGGACACCCGAGAATTTATTACTTGAACATAACCTGCACTTGGGTTTACGACTCTTAATTGAGTCTCCATCAAGTTTTTGGCGCCGTTGCCGGGGAGGCAATACTAAGTATATAAGTTTATAAGTATATTTATTTTTATTGGCTGGTTATACCGCCTAATTTTGTATATATTTATTTTTATTGGCTGGTTATACCGCCTAATTTTTTATATGTTTATATTTATATTGTATATTAACTTTGTTTTATTTTTATTGGCTGGTTATACCGCCTAATCTATATATTAACTTTGTTTTATGCTTGTTTGGCGTCGTGATTTTAGATCTCGTCGTTTAGTTAGATTTTATTGTGAAACTTTTTCAGGTAATCTTTCTAATACAACTCCTACCATGGCTGACAATGAAAGTGTTCATGCTGAAGATGAGAACAGACAAGTACGCACCATGCGTGACTACTTGCAACCAACTCGAAGCTCATCACCCTCTTGTTTTATTTTTCCTCTCAATGCAAACAACTTTCGTTTTAAACCAGGTATGATAGCTTTGCTTCCAAATTTCCATGGGTTAGAATCGGAAAGTGCTTACTCGTTTCTAAAAGACTTCGAAGATGTATGTGTCACCTTTAATGACCAACAATTTACAAATGAAATTGTCAAGCTAAAATTATTTCCTTTTTCTTTAAAAGATAAAGCAAAAATTTGGCTTCATAATTTAAAACCAAGGTCAATTGGCACATGGCAAGAATTACAAACTGAGTTTCTAAAGAAATTTTTCCCAGCACATAAAACTACTGCTTTGAAAAGACAGATTCAAAATTTCAATCAAAATCAAAATGAAGCATTTTTTCAGTGCTGGGAGCGTTTTAAAGATTTGTTAAGTTCTTGTCCACATCATGGTTTTGAAAAATGGCGTCTTATTAGTTTCTTTTATGAAAGTTTAACTCCCGAAACTAAACAATTTGTTGAAACAATGTGTAACGGTGAGTTTCTAGAAAAAGAACCTGAAGAAGCCTTTAACTACCTAGACCATTTGGCAGATAACTCTCAAGCCTGGCACACAGATAATTCCTCTGAAAGTTCCAATAGATCTAATCTTGTTTCTAACAGAGGTAAATATCATTTTAGTCAAGAAGATGAGATAAAAGCTAAAGTAGCTAATTTGGCTAGAAAGATTGAAGCCATGGAACTTAGAGAAGTAAAAGAAGTCAAAACGGTTAAAAATGAAGAAAGTTGTGGAATTTGTGAAATCATGGGACACCCCACTTCTGAATGTCCAAACATTCCCATTCTTAAAGAAGCGTTGCATGATCAAGTAAATTCCATAAACACATTTAAAATGCCTTTTTCTTCTCCTTACTCTGAAACGTATAACCCTGAATGGAGAAATCATCCCAACTTCAGTTGGTGGAATAATAATCATGTTCAGGTACCACAATCTCAAAAGCCGGGCAACACTTTTTCCTATCAACCTTCACGTGTACAAACCTTGGAAGAGACATTGCAAGCATTCATGCAAACACAAGCAAATGTGAATAACCAAACTTCACAGGACATCAATGAGATCAAAAACACCTTGTCCACATTGACAGCTTCATTACGCACTCAAGAAAAAGGTAAGTTTCCTGCTCAACCTCAGCCTAACCCTTCTACTCAATGTCTTGTTTCTTGCTCCAATGAAACTCAACAGGAAAATGCCAGTTCTATCACAACTCTTCGAAGTGGAAAGGCAATTGACAAAAACATTCCATCAAAAGACCAAGATCCTCTTTCCCCTCCGAAAAGTAATGGTAAGGATGATGGTAAGTCTGAACTTCTTGAAAATTTGGACAAAGAAAAAGGTATGCATCCTTCTCCTTTTCCTCAAAGGTTGCAAACAATAAAGAATTTGAATCAAAATGCAGAAATTTATGAACTTTTCAAACAAGTTAAGATTAACATTCCTTTATTGGATGCAATCAAACAAGTTCCATCTTATGCTAAATTTTTGAACGACATGTGCACAGTTAAAAGGAAACATAATGTACAAAAGAAAGCATTTCTGACGGAAAGTGTGAGCCCAATCATTCAGCACCTTACTCCACCAAAATTCAAAGATCCTGGATGTCCAACAATCTCATGCATCATTGGAAACACTAGAATAGAACGTGCATTGCTTGATCTTGGTGCTAGTGTTAATCTTTTGCCTTTTTCTGTTTATCAACAGTTAGGTTTAGGTGAACTCAAGGAAACACCTGTTACACTTCAACTAGCTGATCGTTCTGTAAAAATTCCTCGAGGGATAGTTGAAGATGTTTTGGTTCAAATTGATAATTTTTACTTCCCTGTTGATTTTATTGTTTTGGACACACATCCTGTTTCAAATCCAAATGTTCAAATTCCTGTTATATTAGGCCGTCCATTTCTTGCAACTTCTAATGCTCTGATAAATTGCAGGAATGGTATGTTGAACATTTCTTTTGGAAATATGACTTTAGAATTAAATGTGTTCAACACTTGCAAGCAACCTGGTGATGATTCAGAAGTACTTGAAGTGGATTTCATTGAAGAACTTGTTCATGAACATCTCACCACTACCACATTCCATGATCCTTTAGAAGCTTATTTAATTGAATGTGAGTTTGATAATGCTTCAGAAATTTCACACACTGATTCTTTGTTAAATTCTTTTCAGGTTAAGCATTGTTGGAAACAAAAACTTGAGGAACTCAGAAAAGATGCATATGAGAATTCTAAAATTCATAAAGAAAGAACTAAAGCCTTTCATGACAAGTTAATTTCAAGAAAAATATTTGATGTTGGGCAAAAAGTTCTACTTTATAATTCTAGACTTCACATATTTCCTGGTAAGTTGAGATCAAGATGGACTGGCCCATTTGTGGTTAAGCATGAGTATCATTATGGAGCAGTTGACATTGAGAATCCTCAAAATGGTAACGTATTCAAGGTAAATGGACAAAGACTCAAACTCTTTTTGGAAAATCATGTTACTCAAGAAGAGGTTGTTTTTCTTTCTGATCCTTGTTTTGAAAATAACTAGATGTAAATATAATTTTTACTAATTTCCAAAAAAAAAAAAAACAAAAAAAAAATAATACATTTTTTTTACCCCGGTTAAATGGCGGATAACGGTACTCCGTGATTATTTAAGTCGGTCCCATCAGCTACCCACAAAACTGATATTGTATATAAATTTCTCTTTCAATTCCTTTTTCATTTTTTTTTCAAGATGGATGATATTCTCACAAGATTGCAGAAACGATTTCCTCCTTTTCCTCGAAATATTTTACTGAAGCTTTACCAAGTTCGATTTGAAAGATTAAGAATGCTTATGCACAAAGGGATTCCTGAAGACATACGTTGGATAATTGAAGCTAAGGTACGTGAAGATGAATATCTTCCTGTTTTGCATTTACCAGGTACAGGTAGAAGCACTTTTGCAAAGAAGCGACGAGCAAAGCGCATGAGTTCAAATTGCCACAAATGTGCACGATGGACGTGTAACGGTAAATGTCGTTCTATTGGGATTCCGTCCTCTAATCGAGATGATAAAATTGAATTCATTAAGGATGGACTGAGTAAGGAGAATTTGGGTAATATCCAACTTTCTCTTGAGACGCATCCTAGTGGAGACGTACAGAGAGAAATTCTTGATTTATGGCCGCAATTCCAAAGGGAATGGCAACATCTTGGGAATCTGATGTTAAAAGACCCTGTTTGCCAGCTTGTAAGAAAACTGGATGGGAAGCATATCCTCGACTCATAGAAGGCGTTTAAGCCGTTTCTGGACGTAAAACCAGAGGAAGATGTGAGCCACAATCACAACTACAATAAATGACTTCTCAGCTTTTGGTTTGATTTGCAATAATTTTATTTCGGTTTAGTTTACGTGTTGTTCGATTTGTGTAATTATTCTTTTTTTTTTGCATTGGTCTTTTACGGTTGATTTTTCTTCTCTTTTTGATTTTCTTCCTGAAATCACGCAAAAATCTTTTGTTAGGTTAACATTTTCTTCTGACAGGTCAAATACACTTTCGGCGACATTATTACTCTTGTCTGATTCACTACTCAGTCCTCTATATATTACACCATGTACTCATTCTCTTTCAGGCACTCGAAAAAGAAAAAAAATGGAAAGCACTTCGTCCCAGCGCATTAAAAAAATTTGTGTCTTTGGAGGTGCTTATCCAGGGAAAAATAACATATTCGCTGATGAAGCCATAAGAGTTGGAGTAATACTTGCCCAACAAAAGATCCACTTGATTTATGGAGGCGGTAGTACGGGTTTAATGGGAGCAGTCGCTACAGCAGCACACGCCGGAGGAAGTCCAGTTCTAGGAATCGTGCCAAAACTATTCACAGATTTTTGTGGACCTACCGTGGGTAAGGAAATACAAGTCTGGAGTATCCCTGAACGGATAACAATCATGTACCATTCTGCCGATGCATTCATTGCTTTACCAGGAGGTCTGGGTACATTGGAAGAAATAGCTTGCGTGGCTTCTTGGTCATCTTTGGTCACAAATAAGAAACCCATTGGTTTGCTTAATATTAATGGTTATTTTAGTAATTTACTTTCATATTTAGATAATGCTGTGGATAATGGATTCATGTTTTCAGAGGCAAGGAGAACCATAATTTCTGCTACAACCATTGAAGATTTACTCAAAAAGCTACAAGCTTATGAGTGTTTATCTGCTACGGTTGTTTCGCAAACGCTCGGAAAAAGAAAAAGAGATATGGACGAGCAAGGAGTGGATTGCACTTTGTCTTTGTGACATTATCTAACATTTTGCTTGTTGTGTCTCAGTTATAATAAGTGGTTAGCAACCTCTGCAGGTAATATCTCCTAAATTCTACCTTTAAAATTTGACATTGGGGACAATGTCATATTTTAGTAGGGGGTAAGGGACATATTTTGCTAAAAAAAAAAAAATTGTTGTGTTTTAAGACATTTAGAAGTATTCATTCTGAACAAGGTCTGAGTAAGGGAGACTTGAGACATACCTTGTCAGTTTGATTTAATCTTCTTCTTCTTCAAAAAAAAAAAAAAAAAAAAGCATGTTTAGACTTAGTGTGTTTTTTTAGTTACTTTCAATACTATAATGAGATATGAATTGCATAAGTCTAAAACATATTTATTAGTGAGAAGATTTTCATGAGAATTGAGCTTGATATCAACCTTTTTATGAGCCAATGTTAATATGATATGTTGATTGAGAAAGAAGCATGTTTAGACTTAATCTGACTTGTATAATCATCCTTGTGAGTTTTTGAGCCTATAATGATTGATGCATTATACAAATCAATCTAATTTCTTTCTTGAGTGCTCTTATGATTACATGATTCTCTAGAACTTGCTTTAAACCGTTTGAGACTATATTGATACATGTGACAACATGAATATGATAGAGGCATTAGGATTATAACCAGAGCCAAACAGCCATCCCTTATTAATGTTCTAAGAGAACATCCCCACTAGTGAACCAATTTGAGCCTACATTAAATATGCTGTTTTATTGGTAACCACAACTTACACCTAGCCTAAATATACTTATATCCTTACCCTTGTTCTAAAGATGAATTTTATATTTTGAGACATATTGCAAAAAAACAAGGGATATTTTTATTTGAAAATTTGGGTTAGAAACAAAAGATAAGTGTGGGGGAAGAAAAGAAAAGAAAAAGTCAAGAGAAAAAGAAAGGGATCATTGTCAAATACATTCCCATATTAAAAAAAAAAAAAAAAAAAATCTTCTCTTGAACTTCTAGAAAAAGATGTTACAAAGTTGGTTAGAATGATGCAAAGGCTCAACATGAATATTTAGCCTATGTTATTATGTGCTTTATAAGAGTTTTGAGAAGTTTTCTTTGTATGATCTTATTATGTCTCTAAAATCTATGAACTCTTTGGAACCTTTGTGATATCTTTATCCTTTTGTTCTTTAACCACATTATAACCCTTTGGCCCCATTACAACCTTGAATAAAGACCTCTTGATTTATGAAGTTGTATGATCTAAATAGTGGAGAATAGGTGGACAAGCAAGCATATGGTAGAAGTGTTTTCATGAGATTGATTGAGTGTAAACACTTTACCACTACTTTAAAGAGTGAAAATCATGAGAGTATAGTGAGAAGTTGAGATTAAGTTGAATATGCACTATTTTGATTGAAATATGTTATGTTAATATTGGCTTAACTCATTTATTTACATTCAAGCATAAATTTTTGTGAAATTCTTTGAGCTATTGATTAGTTTATAAGACTTGTCCAATGATTATCTCTAATTTATATTGGAAGGATTAGTTATAATTATTATTTTTAGTTTTTCTTATGTCTTCAATGTTTGTGGGTATCGTCCTAGTAAACCCTCACGAGACTAAACTCGTCCACTAGGGACACCTAGGGGTTTAAAGGCTTGTGCCACATGCTAAGTGCCACCGTGATTCCAACGAAAATGGATTAGATTAGATTTTCTTATTTTATTTTTATTGAGTCGTTGCTAGGGACTAGCAACAATCTAAGTGTGGGGGTGTGATAACTCGTATAATTATATAGTTTTTAGTTATGTTTTATTATTGTTTTGTGTCAAATACGAGTTATTATTGTTTAGTCTAATTGTGTTTATGATCTTTTATATTTTTATGTAATTTGGTGTTTTTCACAAGTTTCTTTGAGTGATTTCAGATTACTAGAATTAAGGGCAAATCCAGTTCAGTTCCAGTTCCGACACCGTTTGCCATATCAGCTATATCTCGAGTTTCACTGAAGAAATAAGGCTGAAATTTGTAGCCATGCAAAGCTAAGAGGCATATCTATCTTTTTCATGTTTTACACTTCTTGAAAAGGAGTCGTTTTCCCTAGTGAAATCGACCATCAAGTTGGCTGATGTGCAATGACGTCTGTGCTGACCTGTTTTCGTATTTTGCCCATATCTTCTTATCCACATCAGCAAATGAGCTGATTCCAACGGCTATGGATCCGTAACTGATAGGGGTATATTTTTCTAGAAGACAATTTTATCAGATCGAGCCTCCAACATTGACAAAATCGACCATCAAGCTGGCTGATCAGAATTGTCATACAATATGACGAAAATTGTTAGAAAAATGCACCCACCTATTATACCTACCTTTGAAATTTGTAAAGCTTGTCTCTTGTCATTTAGCCCTCCAAAATGTGTATAAATAGAGGGCCTTGGATGAGTATTAGGATACATTGATACATTGGTAGGATAGCCATTGTAATAAAATTCTCTAAGTTTTCTTTTTCTTTCCTTTCTCTAGTTTTCTTTTTCTTCTTACATTTCTTTTCATTTTATTCATATCTAGTATGTGTTTCTAATCATATTGTTGAGGTGATGAGGTGAAGCTCTTGGTAAATGCTAAGGTTAGTCTCTTAAACATGAGCTAAAATGAATCATCATTTATAAGCACTAGTATAGATAATATTTTCTTTTGGTTTAAAATCATACTTGCAAAGTAGAGATCTTGATTCATTATTGACAATGAAAATGGCACAGTAAATGCTTGGTTTCATAACCTTGATTTGTTGTAGACATATAACTTGGCATAAGGAATGCTTGTACTCTTTTTATGAGTTTTGAGGACACCAAATGAACATAATATCATATGCTATGGACGTTGGACAATTTGGACTGAATTGCTAAACCTTCCGGTTGGAACCTCCCTTATGTGTGGATTTCAATTGTGTAATAAAACAAGATTAATCTTAGCATAACACCAAGAGTGGATTCTCTAACCTCAACATCTTTTCTTATTGTTTTTTTTATATCTTGTTTAATTGCTTTTATGTTATTTTGTTTATTTTGTTCTCTAATATCTTGTTTACTTTCTTTGTTATTGATTCCCTAATATCTTGTTTATTTTCTTTTTCTTATATATTTATAAACTTATACTTACTAATACGCTTCCCTGTGGTTCGACCTCGGACACCCGAGAATTTATTACTTGAACATAACCTGCACTTGGGTTTACGACTCTTAATTGAGTCTCCATCAGCATGCAACCGATCTCATAGGTTGAAAGTATAGAGATACTTAGGGATAACATATGGGTGCTTGTTAGTTGAACAAGTTCACTGAACATGACCCGCTATGAGAGTTCCATTTGCTATTTCACTCCAAGTGTCTATGGAAAATACTCTCATGTGTCAATAGTGTAAATAATTCTTTGACTTGAGACACCAGGTCATTTTGTATGTGAACTGTCATACTTAGATTTCATCACGAATGGGTCCCAAACATGAGGATGCTTATGGTAGGGTGTTATTGGGTATGACATGAAGCATACAAAGATGAATGAGTGGTCCAGAGAGGATTCATCACCCCAAGTGATATAAGGGGACATATATCACATGTATCTTGCTTATATTAACTTATGGAAGTCCTTGGCCAAGGCAATACTTAAGGAGTTAATATTAAAGCTGCAGATCTAATAAGGAATGGGATTAAGAGTAGACACTGAACCATGCTCTTTCCTATCCTGGGATATTTGATGAAGGGATCAAATTACACAGACATATTGTACACAAAAGGCTTGTTGAAGCTTGATGACTCTCATGGCATTTGGGTGGTCATGATGCATTGCTAGATGCCGCTCATGATCTATAAATATAAATAGAAAATTCTTAATTGAATTTATTATATTTATTGCCAACATGTTAAGGGCCTAATGGGTCACACACAAAAAGTGATTAATGAAATTAAAATGAGATTGGGCCAGATTAAATATTCATTAAGTGTTGTGGGCTTATTGTGAATATTTAATAATAAGTATAAGGGCTTTAGTGCAGTTAGTCCAATAGTTGGCATACACTAAACCTGATTATATATATGCCTTATGTTGTTGGCGCCTCCCCCTAAGGAAAAACCCTGGTAGCCTCATTCTCTCACCTCCCTGTAAGAATCGACGCATAGAGAAAAGAAGAGGAGGAATCTGTTTTCTTCCTGCTTGCTTCTTTTCGGCTAACTAGTGTATGAGGAGGAAGGTTTCTCACAACCTAGACTACTAGCATCATCTTGGCAAAACATAATCTCAACCTTGCGAAGGTTTTCAAGTCACCTGTGTGGATTACTGTTAGAGGCCGGACAATTGGACGGCTTTGGTTTGCAACAAGCCCCTTACTATAGATAGGGGAGGTCTTTATTATCCTTATCTGACTTCTGAAGGAAGAAAGAATTACAACATAAACAAGTAATGTACGAGAACAAGAACATCAAGAATCTGTCTTAAGGTTTCGGCAATCTCTATTGCAGAGGTATGAGATTTTGATTGTTATCTGTTCTTGACAGAATGATCATTTTGAATTCATAGGCAGATCCATGGAGGGATTTAGTTTCTCTTTGTTTTTTGTTTTATTCTGTTGCGTTGTATGTTTAACTTGTTGATTAAATTATACATTATCTCTGTTTGAGCATGAGGCCAATCCCAACATAAACGTCCTCTGACGGGATCCCACGATGAATCACGTTACGACAGCTTGGCGACTCTACTGGGGACTACTTATTATTATTTTCTTTCAACATCCTCTGACGGGATCCCGCGACGGATCACGTTACAACACTTACGAAATTGAAAAAGCACGTTTTTATGCTAAATAAATAAAAAAAACATTTTATAAAATATGAAATGCATGAAAATGGAATGTGTTTCTCTCTTGAAGAGAGGATATCCAAACATCTAAAAAGATGTCCGACTACCTTTGAAACAAACTTGAGTTGGATTTTGAAAATGAAAGGTTTCGTGCATGAATTTTGCTCGGATTAAAGAGGCATCCGAATGTCATTGTTTGACATCCGAGTATCTCTAAATGAGCCTTGAATGCAACATTTTGAAAGCTAAAACGAGTTAGAAAATAATGCAATTTTTTGGAAGAAAAGGCCAAAGTGGCCGAATGGTGCCTAGGTAAAAAATCCTAGTTTGCTCAATTTTGAAAGCTCGGATTACCTATCCATGACCTGATTTTTTTAAAACCAATTTTAAACTTTAAAATACCATGGAAACAACCTAAAAATAGTAGCCACAAGTTTCGGTTAGCCCCTCCCTCTTGGTGAAAAAAATGAGACCTTTGCTAGCTTTAAAACTTGTTATAGCCACCCAAAATCCGATTTTAGTTAACTATCTTTTTAACCCCTTATAAAAAAATTCAAAAAAATCTGAAAAAATCAGTTTAGGTTCAGCTAATGATGAACTAAAAGTGGTAGAAACAGTTTTTTTATTTGGACAAAAAATTCATAGGGAAAATATTGCCCGAAATCAGCAAATCCAACTTGCTAAACATTGTTTTTTCCAACTAGTTTGTAAAATAGGTTTTGGTTATGGATCATTGGTTGATCCTAACCAAAACCATGTTGGAAATGAGTTGAAAACATGATTTTACAGCAAGTAAAAATGATTGGCTCAAGGCTAGCTCCTTGGATGTAAATTTGGCTATAGCCATCACTTTGAGAAAACCAAGATCATCAAGCTCAAAATCATTTTTTCCAAGAGAAATAAGCAATATAAAACACATAATCAGCAAAGGTATATATATCAAAATGACAACATATGAAGAAGTTAGTATAAACAAACAAGAAAACTAAGGTTGGCTCAAGGCTAGCCCCATGGATACTAGATCCGGCTATAGCCATCACTTGGTGAAAACCAAGATCATTAAGCTCAAAAACCTTTATATTTATTTTTTAAAAAGGAAAACCAAGGTAAAATATTTATCCTACCACAATAGAACATCCCACATAAAAATAGCAAGAAGTAAACAAGAGGCAACAAAAGCACAATGAGAACTACATGTTTCGGCTATGAAGGAAAATGAAGAAAAAATGTTTTGCAAACCTATTTTTTTTGTAAAGGAAAAAGAGAAGAAAAAGAAGAAAAGTTTTTATAACACTCTTAAAAACCTTGAGATTTTAACAAAAATACAAGAAATAAATCTTGAAAATAATAAGAAAATAGTAATGAAAAAGATGAAGGGAAACAAACTACCTTAGCAAGCTTCCAAGCACAAAAACCTTAAACCTTCTTTTTTCCTCCTTTCCTTTCCTCTCTTCTTTCCTTTCTCCTTGTGATTTTTTTTGAACTTTTCCCCTCCTCTTAAAATGGTATAGCCGAATGTTGAATGAAAAATGAGGGCTGTTGTCCTTGCTATTATGGTTTTGGCCGAATGTCATGAGGAGAGCATGCTTTCCATGCTGATTTTTTCCTTCATACCCCTCATAGTCCTCCCCTCCAAGATCTCATCTTGCAAGTGGTCCCCTCTTCCAAATGGTCCTATCCTCCTACAATTAGGGACCAAGTAACAATTCCATTGGCCAAAACTTTCCATGTCATGTACCTCATTGCCATGTCATTCCTAGTCATCCATTTATTTACAAACAACTCACCTTGAGTTTTCTTTAAAATGTCCTCACTTCTTCATTTAACTACATTATTGCCTTGGGTTATTTCCATATACTTCCTCCAACTTTCATTTATTTATTTTTTACCTCTCCATTATTTTCAAATTAATTTCTCTTCCATTGGACCATTCTCTACAACTCCAAAATTTTTCAATTTCTTCTTAAAAATGATTCATCTTTTATTCTCCTTGCAATGGATCTCTTCAAATCCATTCCTTCATTGATTTCCTTTTATATTGAACTTTCAATTTCTTCCAATCTCAAATTTTCCTCAAAAATTGAACTTTCGATTTATTCACCTTAGTCCTTGGATTTTCATTTGTTCTTCAACTTGACTTCTCCTTTCACTTTCCTTGCAATTGAGCTTTTTGAATCCATGCCTTTATTGATTATTCTCCAAATGGAACTTTCAATTTTGATCGATTTAATCATTTACATATTTTTCCCAAAATTGCAATTTTTAATTTTATTCAATTTAGTCCTTGGATTTTCCAACGTTTCTTCCAATTAACTTATCCTCGTATTCTTTTCTGAATTGGACCTTTGAATACCTCTATTTATTGATTATTTCTCAAATTGAAACTTCAATTTCATCCAATTTGGTCATTTCCATACTTTTCCCCAAAATTTGAAATTTCCAATTTATTCAATTTATCCTCTGATTGACTTCTCCTTCCATTCCACTTGAAATTGGACCTTCAGATACCTCAATTTATTGATTATTTTCCAGATTGAAATTTCAATTTTACCCAATTTGATCATTTACATAATTTTTCCCAAAATTGGAATTTCTAATTTGTCCAATTTATCTTCCAATTGACGCCTCATTTCATTTCTCATCCAATTGGACCTTGAAGTACCTCTATTTATTGACTATTTCTCAAATTGAAGCTTCAATTTTATCCAATTTGATCATTTACATAATTTTTCCCGAAATTGGAATTTCCCTACTTTTCCCCAAAATTGAAATTTTCAATTTATCTTTCCATATTCAGTTATTCCTTCCATTTTCAATTGTGGTGTAGACACTTAATTTTGTCCGAACCCCTAAATCAGATACGTATTCTTCCTAAATTGATGTTTCAAAATGCTAAAAGGCTTTTCTCATCCTGCAGGTGGTACTCTGAGACTTAGTCTAAGAAAGCATACTCAAAAAAGTCAACCCCAAAAAAGTCAACCCTAAAAAAGTCAACCCCAAAAAAGTCAACTACTAAAAAAGTCAACCAATTTTCAAAATCAAGATTGGATGTTCAATTGAAAAATGGTGAAAGAATTTTGATAAACCGAGGTCTACATTGAAAGATATGGAGGTCGAAATTTGGGTTACAGAATCTCAAAAGAAAAGAAACCCTAATTCGGAAATTTAAGAAAAAGTGCTTAAACGATCAAATTGGTCGGAATTAAAGGTTCCAAATGAAAGATAAGCACTGACTACGGGTAATGGAGAAGCTACTTGAAAGAAAAACTAATAGAAAAGTCAATTCGAAAGAAAACCGAGAATTAGGGTTTTTGGTAGATTTCGGTGAAAATTGGAGAAAATTATGAAAATGGCCCGATTCGGTAAGACTAAAGCCCTTAATTGATGAGAAATGATTAAAGAAGGATAGCCCAAGGCTCAGTTTGAAGAAAATCTGAAAATCGGACTTGTTTTGAGCAAAGCCGGGTTTCGGAGGCAAAAGTGCAAAATTGGAAAATTTGGGAAAAATAGCAAATGAACTCCAAAAATTCTGAAAATTGGCAAATCTCATTCTTAAACCAATTCGAAGAGATTGGAGAAAGAAAATCTTGAGTCGGAGTTCGTTTGCAAAATGGCCAAATACCGGGCCCATTATGGAGAAATTCAACAGGATAAATCCCGAAAAAATAGCAAACGAGTTCCAAAAATTTTGCAAATCTCATTTTTTAATTATTTGGAAAATATTGGGGAAAGAAAATCTTGATTCGGAGTTCGTTTGCAAAATGGCCAAATCCCAGGTCCCCTATGTAGTAATTCAAGCAGATAAATCCTGAAAAAATAGCAAATGAGCTCCAAAAATTATGAAAACTTCCAGATCACATTTTTAAATTATTTGAAAAAGATTGGTGAATAAAAATTTGGATTTGGAGCTCGTTTAAAAAATGGTAAAGTTCGAGTGCTTAAAAGGGGCAATTTTGAAAATAAATCCGAAATAAATAGCAAATGGACTCGGAAAATTTTGAAAACTTCTAGAATTCAATTTTTTATTATTTTAAAAGTATTTAAAAAAGAAAATTCGAATTTGGAGTCCGTTTTCTATTTATTTAGGTTCGGGGGGCAAAAAGGTCATTTCACCAAAGAAACCAAAAAGGGCAAATTTGTAATTGATGAAAATATGAAAGAAGAAGGAATTGCTGGGATTTTTCTTCCCTTGGTCAGCCAGCATAGAGGAGGAGGAAGCTTGAACAATTTAATTTCTTAGTCACTATCAAGCCACATGCTACCACTAACACCTTGCAAATGGTCCCCCCTTCATCAAATGGCTTAGGTGCCTTGTAGGAAAGTTGAATGCACCATCCAATGGCCAAGTTTAAATGCCAAGATGACATTTTTATTTTTCATGAAATAAACCTCATCTAATGGCCAAGAATGGAAGAAAAAAGATGAGCACAATTCATCCAAGGGTGAGCATCCATTCGGTCAAGCAAGGGAGTACATGGGATTGTCTCTTTTCATCCAATGGCTTAGGCCATCTACAAGGGCTGGGTACACATGTTGAGGGCTGGATTTAATCTACAAGATGTCATTTTTATGTTGTCCTCATCCAATGACCAAGAATGGAAGAGCACAACTCATCCAAGGGTATGCACTTAAGGGGGCAAGCAAGGGAGTGCATGGGATTGGTCCTCTTTTGCATATAAGAACTGAGGTTACTACAAGGGCTGAGTACACATCTTAGGGGCTGTTATCAATTGGCAAGATGACATATTTATGTTGTCATCAAAATATCTTAATCTAAAGGCCAAGATTTGAGAAAAAAAAAGTGCAAATTCCACCCAATGGTGGAGAGGCCATTCGGCCAAGGCTAAGGGAAGGGGGTTGGTTTCATTTTTTTCATATGTTTTTTGGCTGGAAACAGTAGCTAATTTGGAAAAGAAAAAGGTTTTGAAAGAAAGGTTTTCAATAGAGAGCTTGAAGGTTTTCCATGGTTCTAGCATAGCAGTCTTCTTGTTTTCCATGGTGTTTTCTTGATTTTCTATCATGTTTTCCTACTACATTTTTCATAGAAATAAAGTTTTTTAATGTTTACTTATGTTTTCATCTCTTGTTCTTCATTAAAATGGTGGAAAACAATTTTTTTACATGGATTCATGCTATGGCCGAATATGGCATATTTACTTGCCTTTGGTTTTCTTTTTTTTTTCTTCCTTGAATGTTGTTGTGAAAAATGATTTTTAGAAGCTTTTTTAGAGTATCCTAAGGTTTTGATTTTTTACAAAAGATGAAGCAAAAAGGTTGAAATGGCTACATGATCTTGGCTAGACCAAGTGACCATGGTTAGGAGAGAGGCTATGCCCATTTTTACCTACCATGAAGCTCACCTTAATTTTTTTTTTTGTTTACCATGGTTTATTTTCTGTTTTATTGAGATGGAAAGGCTTCATGATCTTGGCAAGACCAAGTGATTATGGTTAGGTGAGAGGTTATGCCCATTTGATACCAACCATGGAGCTTAACTTTCCTTGTTTTATTTACTAGTTTTGCTTGTTATTTGCTTTGCATGGCTATGTTTATTTTTTTATGTTCTTTACATTATTTTCTATGCTATATTTGTTTCTATATGTCATTTCCATGCTTGATATTGTATCCTTGCATATTCGGTTATGGTGTTCATATGCTCATGTTGTGCATTTTGTTTTTCATGTATCATGTCTTATATTATAAACATGTTTGCATTTTCTTTATTTTGTTCCATGACCATTCGGCAACTCCATTTTTGTAAGCCTTGCATGTGCATTTTCCTTTTGCTTCTTAACTTGTTTGCATCTACATGCCATGAACTTGTACATTTTGATTTTAGTATGCCATGTGCTTATGAAAAAGCTATGATAAAATGCCATCATTTTGTTACATGGCCATTCGGCTACTCTATATTGATATGCCTTGCATGTGCATTTTCACCTTGCTTCTTGATTTGTTTGCATCTCCATGCCATGAGCTTGTGCATTTTGATTTTAGTATATCATATACATATGAAAATGTCATGACATTATGCATCTTAATATAACTTGTCATGTACTTGTGTCATTTACTAAATAGGATTGCATTAGAGTCTCATGTGACCATTTGGCCTCTTCATGCATCCCTTGCCTTGTCATGCATTTGCATTTTGTTTAGGTAACATTCTTTGCATTATAATATCTTGAAATTGTGTATTAGTTGCTGTTTGTTCCATCATTGACATTAATTTCGTGGGTCATTGTATGTTCATAGTATTGCTATGCATGTTTATTACATTTTAGGTCTAGGCCATATTGGTATTGCCATGCATATTGAGTCTTAAATCACATTGGTATTGTCATGCATTACTATGCTATTTAGGTCTTAGGTTAAATTAGCATTTTCATGCATATTCATAACATATTAGGTCCAAGTCACATTTACATTATCAAGCATTGCATGCATATTGAGTTAGGATAGCATTTAGTGCCATGCAAATTCATGCTAGGCATTTAGGTTGTCTTGAATTGTCATGCATTTCCTTTACCATTTAGACCTTTAGACCTTGCATTTCATACATTTCATTTGCTGTATGTTCAAGCATTCCATATCATTGCCACTTGATTTGTGACTTAGGCCAATTAATGGCTCAAAGTCATGCTCTCTTGAGCATACTTGTGGAAAATTAAGGAATTGTCAAATTGATTGTTCTACCTTTGTGATTTTTTTTTACTTAACCACTTTTTGTCCAAGGTTTTTAAATGTTTAGCTACTGTCCTTAGGTCTTTAGGATGATCTGCGGCAATTGTTATTTTGATTTTTGAATGACTTTATCAAAGGCAAAAATGTGTTTTGACAAAACAGTTTTTTTTCACCTAGTACTTGAACATCTCTGATTTTTCTGGGCAATCATCTTTAATAAAAAAATTAAGCCAATTTGTTGTCGTGTAGTTTTACATGTTCTGAGTCTCCAGTATTTATTTTAGATGTTTTTGAATTTTTAAAAATAGGCTAAAAAATCGTGTGGTAAAACCGGACAGTGGAGGCAGATTTGAAATCAAAAGAGAAATAATGGTTGAATTTGGCTAAGGCATTTAGAGGGGGTTGGGTATAAGCTTTAGCTACTGTCTTAGGGTAGCTTCTAAGCCTTTTTAAACTTTAAAAATGATTTTTTAAATCTCGGGTTAAGGGTGGTTAAGTCCGAGATTTTAAACTCAGGAAATTAGAGCCATTCTAAAAGGGTTTGGTAAGGGTTTTAATTTTTATTCAAGTTTTTCCTCAAAATTATTTTCAAACAATCACAAAGTTTTGTTTTTTTTAGAAAATCTAATTTGACATATTTTCCTAAGGTAGCCGGATATCTTTTTAGATATATGGATTTCTTAATTTAGAGGAAAAAAATACATTTTCATGCATTGCATTTTCCATGCTCATGCATTTTATTTAAATGTGTGATTTTTGCTATGATATTTTCCATGGTATTATTATTATTTTTGATTCACATTTTATGATCTTATATTGTTTTCCATATGATTTTGAATGTTTCATGATATCCCATATTTTTTTTAGTCATTTATTTTTGTCACATTATTTAGCATATACTATGCCCATGCATTTTCATTTTATTTTATGATAGCATTATTTTATGTTTCATGTCATTTCATCATATTCCATGTCATTTAGGTTTAATTATATAGAATATGCCATGTCATTTTAAAATATGCCATATCATTTAAAATTGCCATGTCATTTAAATCATTTTATCTCATTTAGAATATACCATGACACTTAGGATTTTTCATTTTTATACTATGCCATTTAAATTACGTCATATCATTTAGGTTGCATTATATTATCTAGACTTTGTTATATCATTTTATTTATGTCATACATGTTCATGTTCATATTTTTAAATGTTTTGAAAAAGATAATGATTTTCAATAAAAATAAAGATATTCTCGAGTTAAAATAATTCATGAGTTCTCTACCGGGTTTGCTGTAGGGGATAACATCAATTATCATTAATAAAGGAATATTTTTTCAAAAAATGAGAATGATTCGAAAAGTTTTTCAAATAAATACAAATTTCTATATTTTTTCGATTTTGTCGGGGAATATAGGAAAATTTTGACTTAATAAATTCCGGATAATTTTCAATTAAAAATGGAATTATTTTTCTTAAAATTAGGAATTAACTTGAAATACTAAATTAAAAACCAACTTTTTACCGAGACTTGAGATAACATATGATTAATAAGGTACCGTTTTATACGGGCGTTGTGGGGATGCTAATCCTTCCCCGTACGTAACCGACTCCCGAACCCGCTTCTTTGATTTCTCTGGTTTATAATGCAGACTTGAAATTAGTTTTAAAAATGTTTTAGTTAATTTTATTATAAAATCGGTTTTAATAGGTGGCCGATCACACCTAGCTAAAAAAGATTGGTGGCGATTCTATGTCTTTTTACGAGGCCGTTTTCATACCCTCGACCTTTTATTTCAATCTAGAGGAATTAAGTCGTCTGTTCCTCTGCTTCTATTTCCATCCTCACTCGAACAGGTCCCCGCGATCGGGATCACGTATCAACACCTTCATTTTTCTAGAGGAATTAAGTCGACTTTTCCTCGTTTTTTAATGTCACGCCTAACGAATAATAAAGTCTTGCGATGAGACTTGTTATGTTGTTATTTTTTAGGTTGCAACATGTGGCTCTCCAGTTATCAAGATTGCTTCGTCATTATTCAATTCTCTTTCAAATCTTGATTTTCCCCAAAAGTTGACTTTTTGATTATTGACTTTTCGAGGTTGACCTTTCCATGTTGACCTCCGAATCAAAGTGTTAGAAACCAAATTATGGAATTAGGGGTGGTTCTTGGAGTTCCGAAGATTTGAATGAAAGAGGTACTTTGTTTAGGGGGCCCAGACAAAATTAGGTGTCTACAGCTACCCCTCTTTGGCTATTGCTGAGAATCAACAATCAGGCAAAGGCAAATAGACAAATATTTTGTCCGAGTACGGAGGTTATTCGGAAAAACGAGTTTTCTTTTTACAAACTTAAAACAAAACAAAAGCATAAAAGTTTTGATCTTGAGTTGAAAGTACCTTGACTGCGATACCAAGGCTCGACTCGTCTCAAGGGAACGGATTCGACTTTCAAAATAAAAGCAGTACCTCAGCGGTGATCCTGGGGCTCAACTCATTTGAAAACAAGTTCGATTTAAAAGAAAAAAAACCTCAGCAGCGATCCTGGGGCTCGACTTATTTGAAAAACAAGTTCGAATTGAAAGAAAAGAAATACCTCGATGGCGATCTCGGGGCTCGACCCATTTGGAAAACAAGTTCGATTTAAAACAAAAAGAAATACCTCAATAGTGATCCTAGGGCTCGTCTCATTTGAAAAAAAAAAGTTCGATTTAAAAGAAAATACCTCAGCGACGATCCTGGGGCTCGACTTATTTGAAAAATAAGTTCAATTTAAAAGAAAATAAAATACCTCAGCGGCGATCCTGGGGCTCGACTCATTTGAAATTTAAGTTCGATTTAGAAGAAAAGAAAATACCTTAGCGGCAATCCTGGGGCTCGACTTATTTGAAAAACAAGTTCAATTTAAAAGAAAAAGAAAATACCTCGACAGCGATCTCGGGGCTCGACCCATTTGAAAAAAAACAAGTTCAATTTAAAAGAAAAGAAATACCTCGACATCGATCTCGAGGCTCGACTCATTTGAAAAACAAGTTCGATTTACAACAAAAGAAAATACCTCAGCGGCGATCCTAGGGCTTGACTTGTTTGAAAAAAACAATTTCGATTTAAAACAAAAGAAAATACCTCGACGGTGATCTCGAGGCTCGACCCATTTTAAAAAACTAGTTTGATTTAAAACAAAAAGAAAATACCTCGAAGAAGATCTCAAGGCTCGACCCATTTGAAAAAAATGAGTTCGATTTAAAACAAAAGAAAATACCTTGACAGCGATCTCGGGGCTCGACTCATTTGGAAAACAAGTTCGATTTTAAACAAAAAGAAATACCTTGACGGCAATCTCGGGGCTCGACTCATTTGAAAAACAAGTTCGATTTAAAAGAAAAGAAAATACCTTAGTGGTGATTGTTGTCGTATTTACCACGCAACTGCACGTATCGTTGACAAGTAATATAATGAAAAGTAGAGTATCGATCCCACGAGGAATTGTCACTAAATTCGTTAATTACTAAAATTAAAACAACTTAATCTTATCCAAACACTTAATTAAAGTTTGTGAATTAAAGAAAATAATAAAAGAAAGCAAATTAAAACTTGGATTAAATCAATGGGAAAAGCCTATGATTACAATTTTCCTCAACACTTTGTTTGAACCTCTCTTACCCTCTTAACTTGATTAATGACGTTGAGTTGTTAACCTAGAGTTCTAATCTATTTATAAGTATTTGTCGATGGTCTTATAAAAATATCTCTCTGAACCAATTAACTATATGTCTATGATAATTGAATTAAAGAGAAACTCATTAAGCTTAGACCCTAACATTGGTTACACATGACACTTAAGTATATTTCTATCCTACATGCAACTCAATTCATCCTAATAAATGAATCTGAAACATGTGTTATTCAGTCCATGTCTAACACTAAACTCCCTCTGTCAAGTTGTATTCAGGTTACCACATCAATCTAATTGGTAGCTAAGCAATTAGAAGCATTAAGTACAAGATTGAGTAAACAACATCAGGTATCATTAAATCAAGAAAGAGTAAAATAATTGAAGCTACATGTTGAGTTCCATTGGAATCCTAGAAAAATAAATTAGTTCATGCTAAACATTGAAAATATAAAGCAAAGGAGTTTCACCATCATAAATATTACAAGAAAGATAAAGAAGATTAAGGGGCAAAAAAATTAAGGTTTGTCAGGTCTTCAGTCTTCAATCCTCCAAAACCTCTCTTGCTCCTTGCAAACTTGTGGTGGCTACTCTCCCTAAAATAAATTAGGTCTGAGAAAGCTTAAAAATATATGTACAAGCAAGAAGAGTATATAAAAGCTAAGAAGAAGCTTTTATTTAGGTCCTAAAAGTCCCTATTTATAGAATTCCAAAAGCCTAGAAGGAGAAACTTCGCGTGCAAGTAACAGGTGAGTCTTCATTTCCATTTTTGTCTTGATTTCTTACCAAAATAGTAGCTCGGTGCGCCGTAGCGTAGGTTTAGGGCACCGCGATGCCGAGGCGACTGCCTGGTCCACATTTGCTGCACATTGCCTCTGACATTTTCTCGCACTTTGTCAACTGATTTGGATTGGCAAATCTTGTACGATTGGGCAAATAATAAACCATTGGAATGCTCTTTAAGTCAGCTTCAAAAGTCAAGAAGGAAGTTTTCTCGAATAAAGACGTTAAGATCATGTTTTTTTAGAAACAATCTTCGGAGGTCAAGTCTGCCTATGCGTTGCTTTGCACCTTTTTTCGTCTTTTCGCACCTCGAAGCTCCTTATCGCTTTGGACCTATTAAAATACAAAAACACTAAATTAATAACTAATTTAAACATGAAATAAATAAATAAAAATAATCCAAAAACAATTAAAAATAATTAATTAAGAGTTTAAACTACAAGGACTTAGCTAATTTAAATGCACAAAATATGGTAAAATAACTCTACTTCATAGAGTTATTAGCGATCCTGGGGCTCGACTCATTTGACAAACAAGTTCGATTTACAACAAAGGAAAATATCTCAGTGATGATCCTGGGGCTCGACTCATTTGAAAAAAAAAAGTTCGAATTTAAACAAAAAGAAATACCTCGACGATGATCTTTGGGCTAGACTCATGTGGAAAAATGAGTTCGATTTAAAACAATAGAAAATACCTTGATTCCTGCAATGTTAGTCGAATGCAGTGATGTTAATGGCAGGTTTTGCAAATGTTTATAGAATGCATGTTCCCTAGAGATGAATGCAATCATATGATTGTGTCATTAGTTCTAATCCATGATTTCACTGGGATATACGGACTTTCCGACTCTATGACGAATGTCTTCAATTTTCCATTTTGTGCCCCACTTGATGAGCTTTCCAGTATTATGAATTGTCATGAGTTCTTATTTATGATTTCACTGAGATCCACAAATTTTTCGACTCCATGATGGTATCTTCAGTCTATCCATTGTTTGCTTCACTTTGACGAGCTTTTCAGTATTATGGATTGGTGTGTTTTCAAATTTTAGTGGTTTCCAAACCTCTTCTAAAATTTACTCCATAGTAATACAAAGAAATCCTTTTTTTTTAAAGATTTTTATGTTTACTAATCCTCATTTAATTTAATAACATTCAAAATGCATCACAAAATGTACGAAAGTTGGTATGAAATAGACAAATGTCATAAAAAGGATGGTAATAACAAGAATTCATTGCAATAATGTTTCAAGTAATAAAGAGTGAATATTGAGAATTCAATAGATAATTATAAAGATATAGGTCATAGATGCCCCAGATGTGAAATATCTTGGGCTTTCCTACCTTAATTCATCTGAAATATCTTCTAAAAGAGCCATTTACTTGGGTGACTTTTCGGCTTCCACAACTGTGTCAGATTGAATTTTACCCTCTTCTCTAAATTTCTAAAACTTGACCCTCTTTTCACGGAGCATTGATTCTATCTTTGGCAAGTACTTGGACCATCTTTTGCAGGTTTTCAACCTAAGTGTCTTCCTTTCGATTTTAAGCCTATTTTTTCGAGTTTTCGCTTAAACCTCTCCTTTTACTTTCATTTTTCTTCTTTTTATTTTTTTATTTTTTTCATCATCATTTTTTTTCGCTTCTTTATAACCATAGTATTTCTTCAACTCATCGGCATTTACGAGATTTCTCAAATCATCACCATCCATCTGGGTTAAGATCAATGCTTCTCTAGAAAAAGCTCTCTTCACCACATAGGGTCATTTCCAATTTAGAGCCCACTTTCCACAAGTATCTTTTACAATAAAGAGAATTCCCCAATACCAACTCTCATTCTCAGAACTGCCTGGGGTGAACCTTTTTATTATGGGCTCGGATCATCCTCTTCTGATACATTTGACATGACATATAGCATTTAGTCTTTTTTCCTCAATGAGGTTCAATTGTTCATTGCAGGCTCTGACCCATTCTGCCTCTTCTATGCCAAACTTCATCAAGATACGAAGGGAGGGGATTTCAACCTCGATAGGCAACATTGCTTCCATCCCATATACCAAGGAAAATGGTATGGCACCTATAGATGTGCGGACCAAGGTATGATATGCGTGTAGAGGAAAAAGCAGCTTCTCGTGCCAATCTTTATACACATCAGTTATCTTCTCAATCATATTTTTTATGTCCTTATTGGCTACTTCAATTGCCCAATTCATTTTTGGGCAATAAGGAGCTGAGTTGTGGTGCTTAATCTTGAACTGAGTGCACACTTCTTTCATCATTTTGTTGTTCAAATTGAGAGCATTGTCTGAAATAATTCTCTCTGGAAGCCCATACCAGCATATAATCTCCTTTTTGATAAACTTACATACCACTAACCTTGTCACATTGGCATATGAAGCAGCTTCTACCCGAAGTAGTCTATAATTACCAAGATGAAGCGATGTCCATTTCAAGCCTTCAGGGTGATGGGCCTGATTACATCCATCCACCATATTGAGAACGACCACAGAGTTGTCATGACATGCAATTGTGATGGGGGAACATGAATCTTGTCCGCATAAATCTGTTATTTATGGCACTTCCGAACGTGATTAATGCAATCACCTTCCATTGGCAACCAATAATACTCCGTTCTAATAATCTACTTGGCCATCATGTAGCCGTAGCCATGAGTACCACATACCCCTTCATGGACCTCTTCGAGGATTTTCTTAGCCTCGACAGAGTCGACACACTTTAATAACATCTGGTCCTTCCCTTTCTAGTAGAGAATTTCCCCATCTAAAATAAAACCCATCGCAATCCTCCTTAGAGTTCTCTTGTCATTTTCTGTTGCTTGTTCAGGGTATTGTTGACTCTTGATGTATTGCAAGATGTCGTAATACCAAGGGTGACCATCTGCTTCCTCTTCGATACTCAAGCAATGGGCAAGAGACTCGTATATGCTCATTTTGATTGGCACAACCTCGGCCCCTTTGTTCAGTTTAAACATTGATGATAAAGTGGTTAAAGCGTCCGCCATTCGATTTTGTTCTCGGGGTAAGTAATTGAAGTTCACTTCTTCGAACTTCTCAATCAAGCTCAGTATAAGTTCTTGATATCGGATTAGCTTTGCATCTCGAGTTTCTCATTCTCCCTGCAATTGGTATATTACCAAAGCTGAATCTCCAAAGACCTTCAAAGTCTTAATCTTTCTTTCAATAGCGGCATGAAGGCCCATTGTACACGCCTCAAATTCTGCGGTATTGTTTGAATAATCAAAATCCAGTCTGGCAGTCAAAAGATGATAATCTTCCTCCAGGGATATAGACACCTAATTTTGTCCGGACCCCTAAATCAGATAATTTTCTTCCTTGTGATGTTTTAGAATGCAGAAAAGCTCTTCTCATCCTGCAGGTGGTATTTTGAGACTTTGTTTAAGAGGTCAAGCACGAAAAGCCAACTTGGAAAAAGTCAACCTCGAAAAAGTCAATCTCGAAAAGTCAACCACTGAAAAGACAACCCTCATTCAAAATCAAGATTCAAATTTTAATTGAACAATGGTGAAAGAATTTTGATAATCCGGGGTCTACAACGAGAGATATGGAGTTCAGAAGATGGGTTATGGAGATTCAATGGAAAGGAAACCCTAATTCGATAAATTTGGGGAAAACTGCTTAAACGATCAAATTGGTCGAAATTGGATTTTCCAAATGGAATATTATCAATGACTAAGGGTATTGGAAAGGCCATTTGGATGCAAAACTAAAGGAAGATTCAATTTGGAAGAAAATCGGAAATTAGGTTTTTTTGTGAATTTTGGCGAAATTGGGGAAATTTGCAAAAATGGCCCGATTTGGTAAAATTAAAGCCCCTAATTGATGAAGAGTGGGTAAACAAAGATAGCCCAAGGCTCACTTTGAAGTAATTCTGAGAAAAGAGCCGGTTGGAAGAAAAACGGAGAAACGAGGAAATTCCCGATATTGGAAAAAGGAAAAATCAAATCGGAGGGGAATTTGATCGTAAAAATTGGGCGTTTTTGACCAACTCCTGTAAACACCTAATTTTGTTTGGACCACTAAAATAGGTTTGTTTTCTTCCTCAATTGATGTTTCAGAATGTAGAAAGAATTTTTTCATCCTGCAGGTGGTACTTCGAGACTTAGTTTAAAAAGGCGAGCATAAAAAGTCAAACTTGAAAAAGTCAACCTCAAAAAATCAACCTCGAAAAGTCAACTACTGAAAAAGTCAACCTACTTTCAAAATCAAGATTTGAAGTTCAATTGAAAAATGGCGAAAGAATTTTGATAATCCGAGGTCTACATTGAAAGATATGGAGTTCGAAAATTGGGTTATGGAGATTCAGTAGAAAGGAAACCGTAATCCGAGAAATTTGGGGAAAAGTGCTTAAACGATCGAATTGGTCAAAATTGAAGGTTCCAAATGAAAGATAAACACTGACTAAGGGTAATGGAGAAGCCACTTAAAAGAAAAACTGAAAGAAAAGTCAATCCGGAAGAAAATCGAAAATTAGGGTTTTTAGTGGATTTCAATAAAATTGGGAAGAATTACAAAAATGGCCCAATTCGGTAAGACTAAAGCCCCTAATGGATGAGGAGTGATTAAAAAAGGATAGCGCAAGGCTCAGTTTGAAGAAAATCTGAAAATCGGACTTGTTTTGAGCAAAACCGAGTTTCGGAGGCAAAAAAGCAAAATTGGAAAGTCTGGGAAAAATAGCAAATGAACTGCAAAAATTCTAAAAAATTGTAGATCTCATTCTTAAATCATTTCGAAGAGATTGGCGAAAGAAAATCTTGATTTGGAGTTCGTTTGCAAAAAGGCCAAATCCCGGGTCCCCTATTAGAAATTCAAGAAGATAAATCCCGAAAAAATAGCAAATGAACTCCAAAAGTTCTGAAAATTTTCAAATATCATTTTCAAATTATTTGGAAGAGATTGGCAAAAGAAAATCTGGATTCGGAGTTCGTTTGCAAAATGGTCAAATGTCGGGCCCCCTATGCAGTAATTCAAGCAGATAAATCCCGAAAAAATACCAAATGAGTTCCAAAAATTATGAAAACTTCCAGATCACACTTTTAAATTATTTGGAAGAGATTAGTGAAGAAAAATCTGGATTTGGAGCTCGTTTAAAAAATGGCAAAGTTTGGGGGCAGAAAAGGTCAATTTTGGAAAAAAATCCAAATAAATAGCAAATGGACTCAAAATTTGTTGAAAACTTCCAAAATTCAATTTTTTTTTTTTATTTTTAAAGTATTTAAAAAAGAAAATTTGAATTTGGAGTCTGTTTGCCATTTATTTATGTTCGGGGGGCAAAAAAGTCATTTTACCCAAAAAAATCGAAAAGGGCTTTTCTTGACTTTTAAAAAATGAAACATGGGCTGGAAGAAAAGGGGCTGGCCGGACAAGGCCCAAGGATAGCTAGATAGTTTCTGATTTTTAATCAAAAGACCAACAGTGTAGAGGAAGTTAGTTATTTTTTGATCAAGCCTTTGCAAATAAGCCACATGGACCAATGCATGAATAGGGAGAGTGTCAACATAAAGGCTTAAGATTCTTGAACAACTGTAATTATGGATAGCTGATGGCCTAATCTAAGGGTGATAATTTCATGTTTTAAACATCTTGGATCAATAGCCTTGGGATGAAAATTGGTTGAATGGAAAATGACAACATCCTAGCCTAGGGGGCCATTCGGCCACACTACAAGGGGGCATTCTCTCTTTCATTTTCAGCTATTCACTCTCTATTCTCTCTTGGTTTTTGCTAATTTTTCTCTCCATTGTTGAAAGGCAAAAAGAAAAGTTTAGAAAAGAAAAGAAAGTTAGAAGAGAAAAAGCTTGAAAGATAGCTTCTAGAGGTTGCTTTAAGCACCATACTCTTGCACTTTCTTTGATTTTCCATTCTTTATTTGTTGTTTTGATTATTATTTTGGCGAGTTTCTTTTGATTTCTCTTTTTTAAATAAGTGTTTTTAATGTTCTTCTTTAAGTTCCTTCTTGATTCTTTCTTGTAAAAAGCTTTTGAAAATATTTTTTCCTCTTGTTTTTGGGTTGGCCGAATGGCCTAGTATTTTTGAGAGTTGCTGTTTTGCTTTGTTATTTCATGTTATTCTTGATATTTAATAAGTTTTTATGCTTTAAATCTTCTTCTAATACATAAACTTGAAGCTTGTTTTAATTTGGTTGCTTGCTTATTTCCATTTTTGAGTCTATTTTCATGTTTATTTTACTATTCTTGCATTTTTGATTTTCTGTTTTCAAAATGTTTATGTTTGTTTATGTTTTATATTTTGTAATCCATGTGTTTGTGAAAATGCTTATTGATTTTCATGCCTTTACTTTATATTTGCATGATTTGAGTGTTATTCTTTAGCTAAGCATGTTAGTATATCATGTGTTTGTGAAAATGCCATGCTCATTTTAAACATGAGGACATTCGGCCACTTCATATTGTTTGCTTTGTGTGTGCATTTTTGTTATGTTAGTTGATAGGTTTGTTTTTTCATGATATTTGGTTGAGTATTTTGTTTAAGCATGCCTTGTTTTTGTGTTATTGCCATGCATATTTTAGGTTTATGATTGGTTTGTTTTGCCATGCATATTCATGCATTTTAGACATAGGTTGCATTAAATGCCATGCAAGTTCATTTATGTCTAGGTCATTTTATTGATGCCATGCATTTTTCATGTCATTTATGTTTTAAATCATGCATTTCATGCATCATATTTGCTGTATTTTTCATGCATTTCATGTCCTTGCCACTTGACTTATGACTTAGGTCAATCAATGGTTCAAAGTCATGCTCTCTTGAGCATACTTGTGGAAAATTAAAGAGTTGTCAAATTGATTATTCTACCTTTGTGATTTTTTTTACTTATCCAGTTTTTGCCTAACTTTTCAAAAGTCTTAGCTACTGTTTGTGAGTCCTTAGGAGAGTCTCTAATATTTTTAATTTGATTTTTAAATGATTTTATCAAAGGCAAAAAAATGTATTTTGGCAAAACAATTTTTTCACCCAGTACTCGTACTATCCCGATTTTTTTGGGTAGTCATCTTTAATCAGAAAATTAAGCCGATTGTTTCCCATGTAGTTTTACAAGTTCTGAGTCTCTAGTAATTTTTTTATATATTTTTTTGAATTTTTAAAAATAGGGTAAAAAATCGTGCGTTAAAACTGGACAGTGGAGTCAGAATTGAATTTGAAGGAAAATTATTTTTCTGCTTTGGTTAAGTTACTTAGAGGCGGCTGATTATGAAGTTTAGCCACTGACTTAGGGTAGTTTCTAAGCCTTTTTAAACTCTAGAAATGATTTTTTAAGTCTCGGGTTAAGGGTGGTCAAGTCTAGGAATTAAAAACTTAGGAAATTAAAGCCATTTAAAAAAGGTTTAGCTAAGTTTTTATTTTTAATCTAAGCTTTTCAAAATTGTTTTCAAACAATCACAGAGTATTTTGATTTTAGAATATTTAATTTGATATATTTTCCTAAGGTAGCCGAATATCTTTTTAGATATACAGATTTCCTTAATTAAAGGAAAAAATACATTCTCATGCATTGCGTTTTGCATATTCATGCATATTATATAATATGTAATTTTTGCTATGTTTAATTTTCATGATGGTGTTATTATTTTTGATTTAAATTTTTGATATTATATTATTTGTTATATGATTTTGAATATTTCATGATATCCAATGCTTTTTATTTAGTTATTTTTGTCATATTATTTAGCATATGCTATGTTCATGCATTTGTTATTTTTATTTTTATTTTCATGCATATTATATGATAGCATTATTTTATATTTCATGTCATTTAGATTATATGCCATATCATTTATATTTTTCATGTCATTTAAATTATTTCATATCACATAGAATATATTATGTTACCTAGGTCATTTCATTTAGAATATATTATGTCACTTAGGATATCTTATTTCATTTAGAATATATCATGTGACTTAGGATATTACATTTCATATAGAATATATCATGTTACCTAGGTCATTTCATTTCATTTAGAATATATCATATAACTTAGGATATTTCATTTCATGTAGAATATGCTAAGACATTTAAATTATATTATACCATTTAGGTTGCATTATATTATTTAGACTTTGCTATGTCATTTTATTTATGTCATATATATTCATATTCATATTTTTTAAAATGTTTTCAAAAAGGTAATGATTTTCAATAAAATAAAAATATTTTCGAGTTAAAATAATTCATGAGTTCTCTGCCAGGTTTGCTGGGGAAGATATTATCAATTATTATTAATAACGGAATATCTTATTTAAAATAAGAATGATTCTAAAAGTTTTCCAAACTAATAAAAATTTCTATATTTTGCCACGTTTGTTGGGGAATATAGGAAAATTTTGAATTTATAAATTCCGGATCATTTGCAATTAAAAGTGAAATTATTTTTCTTTAAACTGGAATTTAACTTGAAATACTAAATTTAAAACCGACATTTTTACCGAGACTTGAGATAACACACGAGTAATAAGGTACCGTTTTATACGGGCGTTGTGGGGTGCTAATCCTTCCCGCACGTAACCGAGTCCCGAACCTGTTTCTTTGATTTCTCTGGTTTAAAACGCAGACTTGAAATTGGTTTTAAAAATGTTTTAATTAATTTTAAAATATTTTATAAAACCGATTTTAATAGGTGGCCAATCACACCTAGTTAAAAAAGATTGGTGGCGACTCCATGTCTTTTTCAAGGTTATTATCAAAACCTTCGTTTTTCAAGAGGAATTAAGTCGACTTTTCCTCGATTTTTTTTAGTGTCACGCTTAACGAATAATAAAGTCTTGCGGTGAGACTTGTTATTTTTTAGGTTGCGACAACTCCAATTCAATATATAACAAAGGCCTGGAAAAAGAAAATCTGGAAATCGGACTTGTTTTGAGTAAAATCGAGGTTTTGGAGGTTAAAGGGCATTTTTTGAAAATCCGAGAAAAATAGCAAATGAGCTCGAAAAATTACCAAAACCTCTAGATCTGAGTTTCATGTCATTTGGAAGAGATTGGCGAAGAAAAATCTAGAAGCGAAGCTCGTTTAAGAAATGGCAAATTTCGGGCACACTAAGCTAAAATTCCAGAAGATAAATCCAAGAAAAATAGCAAATAAGCTCGAAAAATTAGCAAAACCTCCAGATCTCAATCTTATATTATTTGGAAGAGATTGGCGAAGAAAAATCCGGAATCAGAGCTCGTTTGAGAAATGGCAAATTTCGGGCCCACTAAGCTGAAATTCCAGAATATAAATACGAGAAAAATAGCAAATGAGCTCGAAAAATTATGAAAACTTCAAAATATCAATTTTTTATTATTTGAAATAGATTGGCGAAGAAACATTTGGAATCAGAGCTCGTTTGAAAAATGGCAAAAGTTCGGGTGCCCTAAGAGCAATTTTGGAAGATAAATCCGGGAAAAATAGCGAATGGACTTGAAAAATTATGAAAACTTTCAGAACTCAATTTTATATTATTTAGGAAGTGTTGGAAAAAAAATCTGGATTTGGAGTCTGTTTGTAATTTAATCAAGTTTGGGGGGCTAAAGTGCAATTTTACCGAAGAAACCGAAGAGGGCCTTTTTTGCATTTTAAAATAATAGGGAGGGGGCTAAAATTTGAAGGGCCATTCGGCCAGCCCATGAAAAGGATAAATTTTGCTGAGTTCTTCCATCCAAAGGCCAAAATTGGATAGTAAGGTGGTTATTTTTTTTGAACTGCGAAACAATTTTATTGAATGGAATATGAAACACAATGACTATGAAACTTCAAAAGAGAGTTCCGAAATCACCTAACAAATAAAACTACCCTTCAGACAATCAGTCTGATCCCTAATAAACCCTTGCATAAACAAAAAAGCCATCAAACCTATAAGCTACCCTTCAAGCATAAATGCTTGAAACCCCAAATTGACCCCTGTGTTGCATAACTAGTAAACCATAATGTCCCATTTCAAATGCTCATAAAACCAAAAATCGAAAACAAAACCCAAAAAAGCAAAATTTGCATCAAACATAATGTACCAATTCAAATGTTCTCCATGATCTATCTTCAACCTTCCACTTCAACAATTATAACGTGAAACCCACTACCATTCACAAAAAAGCATCAAAGTGGCACGACAAGAAGAGAAACTGGCATGCCACACACACAAAATCCATCAAGCCTCAAAACCGAATGTATCCATCTAAGAACCAAAAACAACATTAAAAACAGTATAAAAAATTCTCAAGAACAAGAATTGTAACCCCAAATGGCCTTCTGGAAAATGACCAAAGAACCCATGTCAGAAAAACCTAGTTATGGTCTACCCTTAAGCATAAAAAATATGCTTTCAACCATCCCCAAAAGATCATTGTTCTGAAAAAAGCCTAAGATATGCTACCCAATTTTCAAATGTATCAAAACCCATAACCCCAAGCTTATACATTAGAAAACAGAAGCTTTAATACGATAAAAAATAAGCTATTACCCATTATGCCAAAAAAAAAATGCAACCTCCTTGTTCCCCATAAATTTGTCACTCAAAAGGAAAAATTTCGCCAATCAGAATCAAAGAAACATAACCATGATACCTACAAAATGAACAAATTGTTAGTAAAAAACTTCTCCATGTCACATTATGCCTTCCACCGAGTACCACCCTCACCAGTATCACTCATTAACCCAAGCTAGAAAATCCATTGCTCTACTAACACCTTACACCTTGTCTTGCTAAAGCATCCGCAAAAGAGTTAGCGGTTCGCCCTTTGTGTACCATCCTACATTCCTTCAAATTTCTCATTATCCTGTCAATCACCATAAATAATGAATTAAGGCTCCATGGCCTTATCTTGCTAGACTTATACCAAGCTACTGCAACCATTGAATTGCTCTTCACTTCTAAATTAATAGTCAAGAGCTGTTTGGATTCTACAATTTCAAAAGCTTCTTTTATAGCCTTTATTTTCACCTTATTTGAATCCATTACCCCAACGGACTTAGAAAACAAGGCCAAAACTATACCTTTATCATTCCTTAACATACCACCAATACCAGCTGGACCCGATTTCCCAACGACAGATGCATCAACATTGAATTTCAACCAATTTAAGTCCGGTGCTGTCCATTGTAAAGAGCTTCTGCCTTTCTCCTTTTTGCTTATAAAAAAAGAACACGGATTATGAATGAAATCCCCCATTGACTGAAATTCATTCGGCCATTTTGCCCAACACCACCATGCAAGTCTACTTTTAACCAAGAATAACAAGGTATTGATATCGAGATCCCTAGCTTTAAAAACCATTCCATTCCTGCACAACCATATAGACCACAACACATCTGCAAACAGCATAAACCATACCTTCACATTAGCAGAATTAGGTAATAAACCCATCCATTGTAAGAACCAATCATTGATTGATTGAGGTTGCATAATGCTTATCCTCCACCATGCGCAGATAAACATCCATAATGACCATACACATTTGCATTGTAAAAATAGGTGATCTACAGTTTCCACATCATCCTTACACAAAAGACAATGAAGATTATCATTTGTTATAATGTTGCACCTAAACAAATACAAACAAACAGGCAATCGGTTACGAAATAGAGTCCATAGAAAGATCTCTACTTTAGGAGGAATAAAATCTCGCCATTTGTAAGCGTTAAAAGTTCCCACTTCTGATACATTACCTTCAACAACTCGTCTAAAAATTTTATTTTGTACTGGCCATCCACAGCAGGTTTCCAAATCAATTCATATTCACATCCAATTGGACACCCTTGAGAAGCCCAAGCAAACACTCTCACTATGTAGTTTTCCAATCAAAAATGTCCCTTCGTAATGTTATCTTCCATCTCCACAAATCTCCTTCCCACTCCCTAAACTTGTTAGTCATTGCTTTTTTATTCTCAGACAAAACATATATCCTCGAAAACTGCTCCTTTAAAATCACCCCATTTAGCCACCTGTCCTCTTAAAACAAAATTGAACCTCCATTTCCTTACATCAGACTTATATTTTCTAAAAAGAAACTATTAAGTTCCCCCCTCGAATTGGTTCTATAATGGCTTTCCGTACAGTAGATAAGGAATCTGTTCCTGAATTCTTGGAATTAACTCAACAACATCCATTCTATATTTACCGCAGATCTGAATGTCTTGTTTTGATCCGCTTCCAACTATTCTCTGGTTTCTCCGAAAATCTGAATATCTATTTGTTGAGAAATCTCTTGTTTTGAACCTCTATTGGTATTATACCCAATCATTCACTGTTTATGCTCCTACACACTAATGGCCATTTGACTAAATGCAATTTTTGCTTTTCATTGTTCCCTTCCCAGAAGAAGTCTCTTTGTAACTTTTCAATCTTCTTGACCACAGATATTGGTGCTTTAAACAATGACATATAATACAAAGGCATACTATACATCATTGATTTTATCAAGGTAAGTCGTCCTCCGGAAGACAAATACCTTTTCTTCCAATGACCCAATCTAGACTCAATTTTGTTAATCACAGGTTCCTATATTATAGTGTTTCTTGAATCCATTCCAAATAGCAATCCAAGGTACTTTAGAGGCCAATCCACAATTCCACATGCCAACATATCACCCCATTCTTTTAATATTTCCGAATCAACATTAATGCCTGCTAGACCACTTTTAGTGAAATTTATTTGAAGGCCCGACATCAGCTCAAAACACCTAAGAGTACGTTTTACATTTTTCAAAGATGGACCCACTGCCTCATAGAAAATCATCGTGTCATTAGCAAACTGTAAATGTGTAACTTCAATTCCTTGAGATCCAATCACCGATCCCCTAAACAAATTCAACTCATTTGCTTTACGAAGAAGCACACTGAGACTCTCTGCCATAATGTTAAAAAGAAAGGGTGATAAAAGACAACCTTTTCTTAAACCTCGCTTCATGTCAAACTGAGCCATGGGTGATCCATTACCCAGAACAGACAATAGTACTGAACGTATGCAACCCATCATCCATCTCCTCCATTTGTCATCGAAGCCTATCTTACCCATAACATAATCAAGAAAGTCCCATTGCACACAATCATATGCCTTTGCAAAATCTAATTGCAAAACACAAGCTTTATGCTTCACTTTCCTGACCCAGTCTACAGTTTCATTAGCTATAAGCGCACTATCAAGGATCTGACGACCGCTTATAAATGCAGATTATACACACATCCCACCAAACATATAGGCCTAAAATCTGATACCACAGTAGGAGATTGAACTTTAAGAATTAAAGCAATGAAGGATGCCTTAACACAACGAGACATGCTTCCAGTCCTCCAAAATTCAAACACAAAGTTAAGAATGTCTACCTTTAGAATATCCCATTTCCGTTTGATGAAACCCATATTAAAACCGTCTAGTCCAAGCGCCTTCGAACTACCATAATTCTGTACTCCTGACCACACTTCTTCCTCTGTCACATCGGTCTCTAGAAACGTCCGACTCTGAATGGATAATTCTTTAAAAGTGCAACCCGGCATAGTAATTTGCAATTCTGAGGGACAAGAATTGAAATGATTAGAAAACTGCTCAAACACTACCTGCCGGAGGTCATGGTTATCAGATACCAACTGACCATTATGCGATAGAGTCTCCACATTGTTGTGCCTTTTCCTGATTCTTGTAGTTGCATGAAAAAATTTGGTGTTTTTATCCCCACATTGAAACCAATTTAATCTTGATTTCTGTTTCCACTGCACCTCCTCCATACTGACAGCTTACACAACGTGGAAGTTAACAAAATCTTACTATCCTTGTCGGCCTCTGTGACACCCGCTGAACCCATTTTGAATCGATCTCCGCTAATTCTGTCTCTACAATTTTAATGCGATCCTCTGGAGTATTCCTTTTGCTTCTTTGCCAGTCATTGATTACCAACTTCAAATTACAGAATTTTGCCCATGCTCCACCTTTTTTTTTTCCTTTTCCCAAGCTTTCGTTATTACTTTGTCAAAACCATCTTCCAAGAACCAATGATTATAGAATCGAAAAGGTATAGGACCCCAATCTTTGTGTTCTGACATCAGACAAATTGCATTGTGGTTCGATAAATTGTTTGGCAACCTCTGTACAGAAATGTCTGGAAATAATGCAAAAAATCCAGAGTGAACAGAAACCTGTCTAATTTGCTCCATGATATACTCTCCCTTACTAAAAAATAGGTGAAATTGCCTCCCCTCATAGGGACCTCAATCAATCTAGCTTGTGCTATAAAAGCTCGAAAATCAGACATCGCCTTCATATTGCAATGAATTCCTGTGTGCTCTTCCGTGTTTAAAATTGCATTAAAATCACCCCCAAATATCCATGGTCCAGAGAAAGTTCCTATCAATCTCCGAAGTTTCTCCTACAGTTCCCTCTTCCTCTCATCCTGATTAGGCGCATAGATATTGACTATAGCCACCTTTGTACTCGCCTGTATCAAATCCCCCAATAAGACCAAGAGTCTGAACATTTTTATAATCTTGGACACCACGAAGACCATGTCATCCTAAATAGTTATTAAAGCTCCCGAAGAGCCCTTTGATGGCACAGTCTCCAAATAACCATTACCATCATACCATACTCGCCTTAACAAACTTTGCTCAATAGTCTCCAGCTTTGTCTCTTGCAAAAGGAGTAACCAAGGCTTATTTTTGAAAGACACACGTCACACCATTCTCGATTTTTCCTTCTTTCCCAGACCCTTAACATTAAACGATTTGATCTTCATAACATAAAGAAAGCACCCATTTGTTAAACAAACCGCTGTCCACCTATACCATTTCTCATCTACTAAACATCACCGTTTCTCTCTCATCCATTTCAGCCAGTCTTTTTTCAATGTCACTGTCATTCCCGTTGCCGAGAAGTCCCATTTCTGCCCCTGCAACCAAGTTAACTTACCTTCAATGATAGATACCTTTCTCTCTGTTCTATTGCCTCACCATTGGAGAGACCCCTAGATCTAGTTCTCGGGTAATTCCTATTGTCAACATTCATCACTATCGAACCCAAAATTTTCCTCGATCTGCCTCTTTTCCTTGGTGTGATCAACATCTCTTGCTACGCCACCTCTTTATTCCCCATATCCTCGACCAATTCTCATGTCTCAATATGCCTAATTACCTTTTCCTCTTTTCGCTTACTTATTTCTAACCCCCTGTCATTACCTGTCTTTTCTAACCGACTATCCCCTTTGGATTCACAATTGGATGAAAGTGAATCCCTAGATCCCACTAAGCCATCTTCACTATTGTTTTCTCCGCCACCTTCATTGCCACTGTCAATCACTTCCCAAAACTGTTTAAAACTATCCTGGCACTGAATTGGTGATAAAAAATCTCCTGAGATCTGTAATATGATTTCTTCCCCATTAATAACACAAGGACACGCCCCATTCAAAGCTAATGGTTTCGAGCAAGAGATAAGTACTCTTGCCACATCAAATCCATCTTTGGATAGTGTTTTCTCGTCAACCGCAATCAACGTCCCCCGCTTCTCTGCAAGTTTTAAAAAAAAATCCAAGTTCCAGTAAATCAAAGGCACCCTCTCAATCCGCAACCAGACAAAATAATCTAAAACCACGTCACGTAGTGCCTAAGCTCGAACATCAACAAACCAGCCATTCCTCCATTTGTGTTCCTCAATAAGAAACTTATCAAAATCCTCCCTCATTTCAAGAGAAATGAGAACTTTCTTAAGGTCAATGATAGCCACCCTTGAACCAGTAAATCCTTGACCACAAAAAAAGTCCTCAAGAATTTTCGGATTTGTTAAATCATGCATCACATAAATAAAAGAAGTTTTTAACCATTCATCTGTTCTAACAATATCGCCTAGTTCAATAGGACAAATCGATTTAACAGAATTCACCATATCAACCTGGTTTGCCCTTGACTTGCTAACACGAGAATCTCCCTGCTCCTGCCTTTCTTTCGTTGGATCAACTGTGCTGAATGAACGACCAGATCGTGGTGTCCCTGCTGCATTGTTTTGGGTTGCACCTTAATGAAAATACTCAACTTCTTTGCACACATTGTTTGCTGGTGATAAAATCTCACCAATGTAATCTGTTTGTGTTGCCTGAGTGTATGCTGTAGTTTCTATCAGTATAATCGAAGCTAATGCAACACGAAAAATACGCCTCTTATCACTGAAATCCCTTTTCTCTATGCTATTCTGATGACCCCTCTTGATTTCAGCAGATCGAGCCTTCCCTGCCAAACTATCATAAGCCCCACTGAAAGCCCCTTCCTCCATGCTATCCTGATGACCCCTCTTGATTTCAGTAGATCAAAACTTCCTTGCCAATTCATCATAAACCCTAGCTACCTTTACCGGTAAAACATGTTTGGAAGAAACAGTATCGTAAACAAAATTATCTTGCTTATTGAGCGACAGTTTCCCATTCCTAGCAAGACTTCCATCTCCTGTTTTGTTGTGATCCTTGTTGCCAGACAGATTCGTGACAACCTGAACGTATGTTCTTCCATCCCTAATATTGTTTTTAACAGTATCTAAGATCTGTCTAGGTTTTTCAACATAACCTCCCTCCATATAATCTCCCTTACGTGACCTCCTCTCAAACCTACCCCTAACTTGCCCAAACCTTGCCCTAGAAATAACCAACCTTCTACCCAGTATGTACTCACCGCTATATTTAACAATCATCCTTCTAGCATCGGCTTCCATAACTCTGATGAAACTAAAGAGATCTGAACGAAAATGCCTCATCTTCTTTGATATGAACAAGTCATAAACTCTAACAACTCTTTCAAAAAGAATCCAAAAGTAGCTTGAACTTCACCTTAAAATTATGATTATCAATGAAAACTGTTACAATCTCGTTATCCTCAATCTCCCACACTTGTTGAATCGACTTATACTGATAACTCGTAATTATATAGTTTTTAGTTATGTTTTATTATTGTTTTGTGTCAAATACGAGTTATTATTGCTTAGTCTAATTGAGTTTATGATCTTTTATATTTCTATGTAATTTGGTGTTTTTCACGAGTTTCTTTGAGTGATTTCAGATTACTAGGTTAAATCAAGAATTAAGGGCAAATCCAGTTCAGTTCCAGTTCCGACACCTTTTACCATATCAGCTATATCTGGAGTTTCACTGAAGCATTAAGGCTGAAATTTTTACAGTGCAAAGTTAAGAGGCATATCTATCTTTTTCATGCTTGACACTTCTTGAAACGGAGTCGTTTTCCCTAGCGAAATCAACCATCAAGTTGGCTGATGTGCAATGAGGTCTGTGCTGACCAGTTTTGGTATTTTGACCATATCTTCTGATCCACATCAGAAAATAAGCTGATTCTAACGGCTATGGATCACACACTGACAGGGGAACATTTTTCTAGAAGACCATTTGATCAGATCAAGCCTCCAACATTGACAAAATCAACCATCAAACTGGCTGATCAGAATTGTCATATGCAATGACGAAAATTATTAGAAAAATTCACCCACCTATTATACCTACCTTTGAAATTTATAAAGCTTGTATCTTGTCATTTAGCTCTCCAAAATGTGTATAAATAGAGGGCCTTGGATGATTGTAAGAGACATGGTAGATTGGTAGGATATTAGCCATTATAATAAAATTCTCTAAGTTTTCTTCTACTTTCCTTTCTCTAGTTTTCTTTTTCTTTAATATTCTTCTTCTTCTTTCTTTCTTTTATTTTCTTCTTAGATTCTCTTTAATTTTATGTTTATGTTTACAATGCCTATGCTGGGCTAAACTTCTATTTGGTTAAGGGTGATTTCAAAGCCCTAGACATGTTTTGTGATTGATTTTCAGATTCTATCTATCATTAATTTTCTATCAAAGTTGCTTATGTTCTTCTACAAGAATTGTTCATGATGTTGTCTTGATTTGTTTAGGTGTACAACTAGATAGATCTTGATAATTATCTATTGCTAGTTTAGGAGTCTTGATCCGTGTAATTGTCTTGATTTCCTATTCATAAGTGGCAATTTGTGATTAATGATTATGGTCAAGTTTTCAATAATTGCAAAGTGGAACATAACCTAAGTTGAACAATCCGAGCTTATGTGTTTGTTGCTTAGATCAACCTATCTTTCTCATCATAAAGCTGCCATTAAATTGAACTTAGAGAGCTTATTCTAGGTTGTTTGATGGTTAGAGATTAAATAGAGAGCTTGTTCTATTTAACGACAAACTAAGGAAATATTGGGATAACAGAGCTTGTTGTTATCTACAGTTGTTAACTTTGATAGTTGGTTAATGTTGATAGATATGAAATTGATTCTTAATGATGTCTAGTGGTGGAGAATGAAACCTTAACCATATTTTTCATATTTGATTCTTCTTACTTACTTGTTTTCTTACTTTTCTTGTTTGTTTATTTTTAAAACTATTTCAAAAAACCCCTTTTCTTTTGTTCTCTTTGAACGTAAGTTATAAACTAATAACACATAGATTAAAACCCAATCCTTGAGGACTCGACCCTTGCTAATCATTATACTTACAATTGATCTTTTTAATGCAAGGTTAAATAAGATACACTCTTTTGGGTGCATCAATTTTTTGGCGCTGTTGCCGGGGATTGCTTTCTTTAGTTTATTTGTTACTTGGTTTATTCTTATTTTCAGTTCTAATTAGTTTTATTTTCTTGTACATACAGGTTTTTCTTTTCAAATAATAAAAAAAAAACAAAAAACGATGGAATTGAGCAATCTAACACTTGAAGAGTTGGTGGCATACATGAACATGGAGAATCAACAAGCCAAGCTCACCTCCCCAGTTCAACAATTGGCCATGGGAGGATGTCAAGGCCATCAAGTGTTCCAAGACCAACAGTATGATCATTACTCAAACACTTACCATGAGGGATGGTGGGATCATACTAATTATGGCTACTCGAAATATTACCAAGAAGTAGATCCTTATGCCAATTACACTCATCCATCTAGCTTCAATCAATCATGGTCTCAAGAACCAGATCTTTTTCAACCACCACATATGACTCAAAACTCAGGTACTTCTTTAGAAGATCTTGTCTATTCTCTTGTTACTGATACTTTGCAATTTCAACAGGAGACAAGGGCAAGCATCCAGAGTTTGGAAAAGCAAATGAGCCAATTGGCTAGTAGTACGGTGGGATGGGTAGCACAAAGATCTGAAGAACTCCCAGCCCAAACAATGATTAACCCAAAGGAGAATGCTACTATTGTGACCTTGAAGAATGAGGAACAAGATGAGGATGAGACAAAATTAGAAATGGATTCTATTCTTGAGGAGAATGAAGCCACAAATCCAAATAAGAGAATTTCGGCACCTGAGGTAACGTTTAAGATTCCAATTTTTACTAATGTTTCTTCTCCACCTTTCCCTAGTAGATTCGCAAAGTTCAAGGAGGAGGAACATGAACAAAACATGCTGGAAACCTTAAACAGTTTGTTTGTGGATGTCATTCAACAAGTACCAAAAGATGCACCATTCCTCGATGAGCAATGCACTAAAAATGATGGAATAATACTTGTAATGGAGAATGCATCCACTTTTGTGCAAAGAAAGCTTCCTCTCAAACGCATAAATTTGGGAAATTTCATGTATGAGCCTGACAAGCCTAAAATGCCAAGAATGGGTGTTGGTTAGATTCAAAACACTAACTAAAGTGTTAATTGGGAAGGCAGCCCAATTAAAGAAGAAATTGCCAACCTGTCATACTCAGATTTGCTTTCTTTTCCTTTTCCTTTTATTATTTTTATTTATTTATTTTTATGTTTATTTGTTAATTATTTGTTTAGTATTTTAAGATTATTTAGGTTGCATGAATTTGTTTTGTTTTGAGTCTTAGTTATTTCTATTCTTATGTTATTAGTTCTTTTCTCTTACACATGATTCTTTCATTTGGGTTAATAGCATTACGTTGAGGACAATGTAAGAATTAAGTGTGGGGGGAAGGATTTAGGATTTCTTTTATTTTTGCCTATTATTTTTTTATGAGTCTTTAATATAATAATAATTATTATTATTTTTAGTGTGTTTTAGTTATTTTTTTAATACAATGATGAGATATGAATTGTATAGGTCTAAAACTGGTTATTAGTGAGAAGATTTTCATGAGAATTGAGCTTGTTACTATTTTTTATGTACCAATGTTGACATGATATATTGATTGAGAAAGAAGCATGTTTAGACTTAATCTGACTTGTATAATCATCCTTGTGAGTTTTTGAGCCTATAATGATTGATGCATTATACAAATCAATCTAATTTCTTTCTTGAGTGCTCTTATGATTACATGATTCTCTAGAACTTGCTTTAGACCTTGTTGAGACTATATTGATGCATGTGACAACATGAATATGATAGAGGCATTAGGATTTTTAGCCAGGGCCAAACAACCATCCTTTATTGATGTTCCAAGAGAACACACCCTTAGTGAACCAATTTGAGCCTACATTGAATATGCTATCTCTTTGGTAACCATAACTTGTCCCTAACCTAAATATACTTATATCTTTACCTTTGTTCCAAAGATGAATTAGCATGTTTTGAGACAAGTTGCAAAGACAAGGAAGATCTATTGAAAATTTGGGTTAGAAACAAGAAATAAGTGTGGGGGGAAAAGAAAAGAAAAGTCAAGAGAAAAAGAAATGGAATACTGGCAAATAAATTCCTATGTAAAAAAAAAAATATGAATCATCTCTTGAATTTGTGGAAAAAGAAAAAGATGTTACAAAGTTGTTTAGAATGAAGAAAAGGCCCAACATGAATATTCGGCCTAGGTGACTATGTACTTGTAAAGTGTTTTGAGAAGTTTCTTTGTATGATCTTATTATGTCTCTAAACTTTATGAACTCTTTGGAACCTTTGTGATATCTTTATCCTTTTGTTCTTCAACCACATTACAAACCCCTTGGCCCCATTACAACCTTGATTAAAGACCTCTTGATTCATGAAGTGGTATGATCTAAATAGTGGAGAATAGGTGGACAAGCAAGAATATGGTAGAACTGTTTTCATGAGATTGATTGAGTGTAAACACTTCACCACTACTTTAAAGAGTGAAAATCATGAGGGTATCCCATGTGAGAAGTTAAGATTAAATTTAAACATGCACTATTTTAATTGAGATATGTTATGTTAATTTTAGCTTAACTCAAACCATTTACTATCAAGCATGATTTTTTGTGAAACTCTTTAAGCTATTGATTAGTTTATAAGACTTGTTCAATGATTGTCTCTAATTTGTATTGAAAGAGGATTAGATTAGGTTTTATTATTTTGACGCTATTTGATTTTGCTCGAGGACTAGATGTAAATATAATTTTTATTTTAATTTTTTTTAACCCCGGTTAAATGGCGGATAACGGTACTCCGTGATTATTTAAGTCGGTTCCATCAGCTACCCACAAAACTGATATTGTATATAAATTTCTCTTTCAATTTCTCTTTCATTTTTTTTTCAGGATGGATGATATTCTCACAAGATTGCAGAAACGATTTCCTCCTTTTCCTCGAAATATTTTACTGAAGCTTTACCAAGTTCGATTTGAAAGATTAAGAATGCTTATGCACAAAGGGATTCCTGAAGACATACGTTGGATAATTGAAGCCAAGGTACGTGAAGATGAATATCTTCCTGTTTTGCATTTACCAGGTACAGGTAGAAGCACTTTTGCAAAGAAGCGACGAGCAAAGCGCATGAGTTCAAATTGCCACAAATGTGCACGATGGACGTGTAACGGTAAATGTCGTTCTATTGGGATTCCGTCCTCTAATCGAGATGATAAAATTGAATTCATTAAGGATGGACTGAGTAAGGAGAATTTGGGTAATATCCAACTTTCTCTTGAGACGCATCCTAGTGGAGACGTACAAAGAGAAATTCTTGATTTATGGCCGCAATTCAAAAGGGAATGGCAACATCTTGGGAATCTGATGTTAAAAGACCCTGTTTGCCAGCTTGTAAGAAAACTGGATGGGAAGCATATCCTCGACTCATAGAAGGCGTTTAAGCCGTTTCTGGACGTAAAACCAGAGGAAGATGTGAGCCACAATCACAACTACAATAAATGACTTCTCAGCTTTTGGTTTGATTTGCAATATCTTCATTTCGGTTTAATTTACGTGTTATTCGATTTGTGTAATTATTCTTTTTTTTTTTTTTTGCATTGGTCTTTCACGGTTGATTTTTCTTCTCTTTTTGATTTTCGTCCTGAAATCACGCAAAAATCTTTTGTTAGGTTAACATTTTCTTCTGACAGGTCAAATACACTTTCGGCGACATTATTACTCTTGTCTGATTCACTACTCAGTCCTCTATATATTACACCATGTACTCATTCTCTTTCAGGCACTCGAAAAAAAAAAAATGGAAAGTACTTCGTCCCAGCGCATTGAAAAAATTTGTGTCTTTGGAGGTGCTTATCCGGGGAAAAATAAAATATTAGCTGATGAAGCCATAAGAGTTGGAGTAATACTTGCCCAACAAAAGATCCAGTTGATTTATGGAGGCGGTAGTATGGGTTTAATGGGAGCAGTCGCTACAGCAGCACACGCCGGAGGAAGTCCAGTTCTAGGAATCGTGCCAAAACTATTCACATGTTTTTATGGACCTACCGTGGGTAAGGAAATACAAGTCTGGAGTATCCCTGAACGGATGACAATCATGTACCATTGTGCCGATGCATTCATTGCTTTACCAGGAGGTCTGGTTACATTGGAAGAAATAGCTTGCGTGGCTTCTTGGTCATCTTTGGTCACAAAAAAGAAACCCATTGGTTTGCTTAATATTAATGGTTATTTTAGTAATTTGCTTTCATATTTAGATAATGCTGTGGAAAATGGATTCATGTTTTCAGAGGCAAGGAGAACCATAATTTCTGCTACAACCATTGAAGATTTACTCAAAAAGCTCCAAGCTTATGAGTATTTACCTGCTACGGTTGTTTCGAAAACGCTCGGAAAAAGAAAAAGAGATATAGACAAACAAGGAGTGGATTGCACTTTGTCTTTGTGACATTATCTAACATTTTGTTTGTTGTGTCTCAGTTATAATAAGTGGTTAGCAACCTCTGCAGGTAATATCTCCTAAATTCTACCTTTAAAATTTGACATTGGGGACAATGTCATATTTTAGTAGGGGGGTAAGGGACATATTTTGCTAATTTGTAAAAAAAAAAAAAAAAAAAATTTGTTGTGTTTTAAGCCATTTAGAAGTATTCATTCTGAACAAAGTCTGAGTAAGGGAGACTTGAGACATACATTGTCAGTTTGATTTAATCTTCTAAAAAAAAAAAAGAATTTGTTGTGTTTTAAGCCATTTAGAAGTATTCATTCTGAACAAGGTCTGAGTAAGGGAGACTTGAGACATACCTTGTCAGTTTGATTTAATCTTCTAAAAAAAAAAAAAAAATTTCTGGTCCGTTTATTATCTGCATGTGTTTTACTACTTTTATGTATGTATTTTTCTTTTTTTGAGTATTAGTATAATCTTGGCAAGCATGTGGATAAAGCAATAGAGTTACAAAGGCTTTGATTAAGTTATCTAGGTTATTTTCAATTTGGTTTTCTGAAAATTGAATATTTTTGATGATCAAATGTCTTTGAGATTGTTTTTGGCAGATCGGTTCGATTTTTGTTGGAATGTGAATTCATGGCGAGCCTTTGGAAAGCCACGAAAAACTGGGAAGACATAGTAAGTTTACTTTTTCTCTTCATTCCACATGCAGATTTAAGTCATCACATAGATGCTTGCATCTATACATGATTTGATCTTAGAACAAAGTCACTATCCACAAAGCCCCTTACCTTTGCCCCCCTTACATTAGGAGCCCATAGGTTGTAAACCTTCGGGTTGGATCCCTAGATATGAACTCCAGAAATTATGCCAAAGTGAACAGATACGATTCCGACCCCCATTCCCTCTTTATACTTTTATGATAATATTTGTGATCATTGGGTTTGGGATTGTGTGTTTCCTTCTTGTTTATTTTGTTATCTTTTGAAATCTGAAAAAAGGGGAATAATGCAAAAAAGGGTAGTTAGAATAAGTGACTGTTGTTAGAGTCGTGAACTTCGAACTTATTGATGCCAAAACAATGTTGTGATGAGTTGAGAAAAAAAAAAAAGAGCTGATGAAAATCTGTCTTGTTTGATCAATTGAATGAAAAGAAAGAGAAAGAAAGTATGGAATCCAATGTGATTTCTGAAAAAAAAAAAAAAATTTGAATTCAAGATTCGAGGTTCTTCATTATAGAAAGGTTTTTACTTTTCTATTTTCTTTGGATCGAGTGTTTTCTTGCTTTTTGTTTTCTTTTCAAAATATTAATGTTGAACATAGGACTAAGGATGAGTGAGAATGGAAATATTTTGAGAGGATTGATCACATTATTATATTTCTTAAGCCTAACTTGTGATAAACCTCAGATTATGTTTGAACATTCCACCCCTCACTTGTCCATAAGCCTCAGATTCATCTCTGTACCGATCAGATTTGTCGAGTTCACTTGTGAACTGCGGTGACAAGGATCTTAGCATGTGTACTTATGAAGCTATAGTTTGCCTAGTCCTCCATGGCTAGCTAAAGTCTCGCCAAGAAGGAAGTTCCTCAATCGTACGGTAATGCCTTCAATTTTAATCTCATTGACCCTTTACTCGAACTTAATATGCTAATGATACTTAATTAGATGCCTTGCCAATTCTTACGCTTGATCTTGCTTGTTTGTTTGAGATCCCTTTAACTTGTTTTCCTGTTTATTTATTTATTTTTATTTTTTCTAGGATTGAGTCGTTGCTAGGGACTAGCAACAATCTAAGTGTGGGGGTGTGATAACTCGTATAATTATATAGTTTTTAGTTATGTTTTATTATTGTTTTGTGTCAAATACGAGTTATTATTGCTTAGTCTAATTGAGTTTATGATCTTTTATATTTCTATGTAATTTGGTGTTTTTCACGAGTTTCTTTGAGTGATTTCAGATTACTAGGTTAAATCAAGAATTAAGGGCAAATCCAGTTCAGTTCCAGTTCCGACACCTTTTGCCATATCAGCTATATCTGGAGTTTCACTGAAGCATTAAGGCTGAAATTTTTACAGTGCAAAGTTAAGAGGCATATCTATCTTTTTCATGCTTTACACTTCTTGAAACGGAGTCGTTTTCCCTAGCGAAATCAACCATCAAGTTGGCTGATGTGCAATGACGTCTGTGCTGACCAGTTTTGGTATTTTGACCATATCTTCTGATCCACATCAGCAAATAAGCTGATTCCAACGGCTATGGATCACACACGGATAGGGGAACATTTTTCTAGAAGACCATTTGATCAGATCAAGCCTTCACAATTGACAAAATCAACCATCAATCTGGCTGATCAGAATTGTCATATGCAATGACGAAAATTGTTAGAAAAATGCACCCACCTATTATACCTACCTTTGAAATTTATAAAGCTTGTCTTTTGTCATTTAGCTCTCCAAAATGTGTATAAATAGAGGGCCTTGGATGATTGTAAGATACATGGTAGATTGGTAGGATATTAGCCATTATAATAAAATTCTCTAAGTTTTCTTCTACTTTCCTTTCTCTAGTTTTCTTTTTCTTTAATATTCTTCTTCTTCTTTCTTTCTTTTATTTTCTTCTTAGATTCTCTTTAATTTTATGTTTATGTTTACAATGCCTATGCTGGGCTAAACTTCTATTTGGTTAAGGGTGATTTCAAAGCCCTAGACATGTTTTGTGATTGATTTTCAGATTCTATCTATCATTAATTTTCTATCAAAGTTGCTTATGTTCTTCTACAAGAATTGTTCATGATGTTGTCTTGATTTGTTTAGGTGTACAACTAGATAGATCTTGATAATTATCTATTGCTAGTTTAGGAGTCTTGATCCGTGTAATTGTCTTGATTTCCTATTCATAAGTGGCAATTTGTGATTAATGATTATGGTCAAGTTTTCAATAATTGCAAAGTGGAACATAACCTAAGTTGAACAATCCGAGCTTATGTGTTTGTTGCTTAGATCAACCTATCTTTCTCATCATAAAGCTGCCATTAAATTGAACTTAGAGAGCTTATTCTAGGTTGTTTGATGGTTAGAGATTAAATAGAGAGCTTGTTCTATTTAACGACAAACTAAGGAAATATTGGGATAACAGAGCTTGTTGTTATCTACAGTTGTTAACTTTGATAGTTGGTTAATGTTGATAGATATGAAATTGATTCTTAATGATGTCTAGTGGTGGAGAATGAAACCTTAACCATATTTTTCATATTTGATTCTTCTTACTTACTTGTTTTCTTACTTTTCTTGTTTGTTTATTTTTAAAACTATTTCAAAAAACCCCTTTTCTTTTGTTCTCTTTGAACGTAAGTTATAAACTAATAACACATAGATTAAAACCCAATCCCTGAGGACTCGACCCTTGCTAATCATTATACTTACAATTGATCTTTTTAATGCAAGGTTAAATAAGATACACTCTTTTGGGTGCATCATATACCCCCAAAAACCATGTTTGCCATGAAAAACCCTAGCAGACGCCTCACACCCTAGATAAAACATTTTTTTTATAAATATTTTCTCCAGATGGTTATTTTTTTTTATCAAGCCTTTGTGATTTTTCCACATGGTCAAATGAATAAAGAGGAAGGATGTCAACATTATGGTTACATATTTTAGAACAGCTGTATTTGTTAAGAGCTGATCACTTCATCTAAGGGTGGTAAATTCAAATTTTTAGCATATTTGATTAATGGCCTTTGGATCAAATTAGCTAGTAAAAAAATGACAACATAGTGGGCACACCAAGGGCCATTCAGCTAGCTCTATTTAGAGGGGGGAGTTTTCTGCTTTTGGGGGTTCTTTTGGCTGATCATTTTTCATTTGTGAAGCAATAGCTAAGTGTAGAAAAGCAAAGAAAATTTAGAAGAGAAGAAAAGTTTGAAAGATAGCTTTGAAAGGTAGCCTTTTGGCACCTAACTCTTGCATTTTCTTTCTTTTTCCATGCTTGATTTACTGATTTTCCATTTGATTTGATGTTTTCTTGTTATTTTACTATGTAATAAAGGTTTTTAAAACTTCCTTTCAAAGCTCCTATCTTATGTTTTCATGAAAAATTGAAAAACCAATTTTTTTTACCTTTTTTTTTTGGTTGGCCGAATGGTCCTCTTGGAGTGCTTATGTTGTGTTTGATTTATTTCCTATGTCGGTTGTGGTATATTGGCTTGTTTTGATGTTTTAGCTTTTTAAAATAATCAAGATATGGAGCTTATTTTTAACCTTCTTTACTTACTTGATTCTTATTTTGCTGATTTTGTCATTTATTTTCATGTCTACTTACTTTGTTTGTTATTTTTTAATTTTCTGTTTTCACTATATTAAGTTGTTCATGCTCTGTGTTATTGCTACACTATGTGTTTATGTATTTGCCTAGCTACATCTTTGCATTTACATCATGATTGTTTGGTCTAACATGTTTTTTTTAAGTCTTTTATATTTATCATGCCATGTTTTTGTGTTTTAGCCATGCTAAGGATCTCACCTATTGTTGGTAACTATTCGGCTTCTATGTGTCTTTGTGTTGTATGTGCATTTTCATCTTGGTTGGATATCATGCTTTCATTCATGCTTTTTCTCTTTATGCCATGAGGTTGTGTATTTGTTGTGTCATGTTCATGCATTATTATCATGTTCATTTAGTCCTTATTGTTCATAATATAGCCATGCATATTTGTATGACATTTTAGGCATTAGGTCACTTTTGTACTGCCATGCATTTTCTTTGCTTATTAGGCCTTAGGTTATCTTTTTATCCATGAATTTTCATGCACATTAGGTCTAGGTCATCTTTGTATTGCCATGCATTTCATGCATATTAGGTCTAGGTTTGCATTTATTGCATGCACAATTTCTAGCTAGGCATTCGGATATATTTTATGCCATGCATTCTCTAGGTCATTTAGACATTAGGCCATGCATTTAACTTGCTGTTTGTTCATGCATTTCATATCATTCCACTTGATTTTTGACTTAAGCCAATCAATGGCTCAAAGCCAAGCTCACATGAGCATGCTTGTGGAAAATTAAGAAGTTGTCAAGTTGGATTTTCTACCTTTGTGATTTTTTTTTTCCTTAGGAAATCCTTGTCCATAATTTTAGAAATTTTTACTACTGTTTCTAGGTCCTTAGAGGAGTCTTCAACATTTTTATTCTGATTTTTGAGTGATTTTATCAAAGGTTTAAAAATGTTTTTTGGCTAAACAATTTTTCACCCAGTATTCTGAATTTCGTGGTTTTTCTGGTAGGTCATCCTTAGTCTAAAAATTAAGCCAATTTTTTCCCATAGATATCTACATTTTTTGAGTCTCCATAATTTTTTTAGATTGTTTTGAAATTTTAAAAATAGGTAAAAAAATCAAGTTTTAAAACTGGTCAGTAAAGTCAGATTTGATTTTAAGGGAAAAATAATTTTCAGTTTTGGCTAAGGCATTAAGATAGGGCTGATTTAGAATCATAGCTACTGTCATAGGTTGATTTCTAAGTCATTTTAATCCAAAAAAATGATTTTATAAAGGTCGGGTCAAGGGTGGTCAAGTTCGAGTTTTCAAAGTTAGGAAAATAGAGCCTTTTTAAAGGGGATTTCGGCCTTAGTGCCATTTTCATCCAAAATTTTCAAAATTATTTTCAAATTAGTCACAAAGTATATTTGATTTAGAAAAATTTTATTTGATGTCTTTTCCTAAGGTAGTCAGATATCTTTTTAGATATACGAATTTCCTTATTTAAAGGAAAAAAATACACTTTCATGCATTGCATTTTCCATGTTCATGCATATTATATGATATATGATTTTTGCTATGAATTTTTCTATGGTAATGTTATTATTTTGATTTATATTTCATGATGTTATATTGATTGTTATATGGTTGTACATATTTTATGTTATCCTATGCTTTTTGCTTAGTCATTATTTATTTGTCATATTATTTAGGATTTACTATGTTCATGCATTATTTTTTATTTTCATGCATATTTCATGATCATATTATTTTATGTTTCATATCATATCATTTCATGTTATTAATTATATTTCTATGTCATTTAAATTATGCCATGTCATTTAAATTATACCATGTCACTTAGATTTTGCCATGTCATTTAAAATATACCATGTCACTTAGAATATGCCATGTCATTTAGAATATACCATGTCATTTAGATTATATTATGTCATTTACAATATACTATTTTATTTAGATTATATTATGTCATTTAGGTTATATTATGTTATCTAGATTTTGCTATGTCATCTTTACTATGTCATACATGTTCATATTCATATTTTTTTTTAATGATTTAAAAAAGGATAATGGTTTTCAATAGAAATAAAGATATTCCCGAGTTAAAATAATTCATGAGTTCTTTGTCGGGTTTGCTGTGGAGGATATCATCAATTATCATTAATAAGGAATATCTTTCTTTCAAAAATAAAAATGATTCGGAGATTTTCCAAATAAATAAAAATTTCTATATTTTGTCGATTTTGTCGGGGAATATAGGAAAATTTTGAATTAAAAAATTATGGATTATTTTCAATTAAAATAGAATTATTTTTCTTTAAATTGGGAATTATTTTAAAATACCAAATTTAAAACCTACTTTTTACCGAGATTTGAGATAACACACGATTAATAAGGTACCGTTTTATACGGGCGTTGTGGGAGTGCTAATCCTTCCCCGCACATAACCGACTCCCGAACCCGCTTCTTTGATTTCTCTGGTTTAAAAATGCAGGCTTGAAATTGGTTTTAAAAATGTTTTAATTAATTTTAAAATGTTTTACAAAACCGGTTTTAATAGGTGGCCGATCACACCTAGCCAAAAAAGATTGGTGGCGACTCAATGTCTTTTTTCGAGGTTGTTTTCAAACCCTCATTTTATTTCAAGAGGAATTAAGTCGTCTTTTCCTCTGTTTTCCCCAATGTCACACTTAATGAATAAAGCCTCGCGATGAGACCTATTATTTGTTAGGTTACGACAGCTTGGCAACTCCGCTGGGGACATTTAGAGAGTCAGGCCTAGAATTAGTCATGTGTTATCAAAGTCTCAGTTTTGTTGGTTTTATTTGGTATTTAATTTAATTCCCACATTTTTCAATAATGAGGAGAATTTTGAAAATAATAAAATGTTTATAAATATGTCCATACTCATGTGCATGCATTTTATTATTATTCTCTAGTTATCTAATGATGTATATTATAATTGCTTGTTGGTTAATGCGTTACACTATTCTTGAATGTTCTTTTAATAAATTGTTGGGGCATTTAGAATAAGGATTGTAGAATAGGTGGTGAAAGGTTTGTTGTTCCTCCATACACAGTACACTTGCATTTGCATAACATGAACTCTCTACTCGGGTTCCGTCCTTTTTAAGCGGAAGTAAAGAAATTACGCCTTCGTGATTGACCCTTCGCTTGGGCTAGTGAAACACTTCCGGAGTATAAAGTACCTAAGCCTTCGTGATTGACCCTTTGCATGGGCTTAGGAAAATATACTCTAACGAATTGAACTTGCTTTTATCAGGGTGCCTTACTAGCCTTCACAGGCGATAGTGAGGAACAATTCGGGGCCTTTTAGAACCGATTCACCCTCATATAGTGAACTTAGGCGAAGCCATGCCGGATTTCTATTAGATACCCCTAGGAACACACGGAGGAACGTTTCTAACCCTTTATCCCCTAATTCTACACTCTGAATAAGCATTGTAGATCGAGTAACGATGAACGTACTGTTGGTGTAAGCCCTACAAGCCAATCTAGTTAGGCTTGTAAGACACTATTTATATATTCATGTATTGCCCATTATAGTTTATTAATTATAATTGAGGTATTTCTTTATCCATAAGTATTGTTATAATTGTTATAAATGAATTGTGAAGATAAAGCCAACGAAACACAAATTGATTGCAAAGGAATTGTAAGGAGTTACAATAATGAGGATCCTTATGCATCAATGCCGTGTTTCTAAAACTGTTCCTGGTCATTGTATTGTCAATATAGGGCATTGACAATGCTCAAAGACTGGCATATGATAAGCCTTCATGCACTTGATGCATGCAACCGGTCTCATAGGTTGAAAGTATAGAGATACTTGGGGATAACATATGGGTGCTTGTTAGTTTAACAAGTTCACTGAACATGACCCGTTATGAGAGTTCCATTTGGTATTTCACTCAAGTGTCTATTGATGGAGACTCAATTAAGAGTTGTAAACCCAAGTGCAGGTTATGTTCAAGTAATAAATTCTCGGGTGTCCGAGGTCGAACCACAGGGAAGCGTATTAGTAAGTATAAGTTTATAAATATATAAGAAAAAGAAAGTAAACAAGATATTAGGGAATCAACAACAAAACAAGATAAACAATATATTAGAGAACAAAATAAATAAAATAAAATAAAAGAAATTAAACAAGATATAAAAACAATAAGAAAAGATGTTGAGGTTAGAGAATCCACTCTTGGTGTTATGCTAAGATTAATCTTGTTTTATTACACAATTGAAATTCACACATAAGGGAGATTCCAATCGGAAGGTTTAGCAATTCAGTCCAAATTGTCCAACGTCCATAGCATATGATATTATGTTCATTTGGTGTCCTCAAAACTCACAAAAAGAGTCCAAGCATTCCTTATGCCAAGGTATATGTCTACAACAAATCAAGGTTATGAAACCAAGCATTTACTGTGCCATTTTCATTGTCAATAATGAATCAAGATCTCTACTTTGCAAGTATGATTTTAGACCAAAAGAAAATATTATCTATACTAGTGTTTATAAATGATGATTCATTTTAGTTCATGTTTAAGAGACTAACCTTAGCATTTACCAAGAGCTTCACCTCATCACCTCAACAATATGATTAGCAACACATACTAGATATGAATAAAATGAAAAGAAATGTAAGAAGAAAAAGAAAACTAGAGAAATGAAAGAAAAAGAAAACTTAGAGAATTTTATTACAATGGCTAATATCCTACCAATGTATAATGTGTATCCCAATACTCATCCAAGGCCCTCTATTTATACACATTTTGGAGGGCTAAATGACAAGAGACAAGCTTTACAAATTTCAAAGGTAGGTATAATAGGTGGGTGCATTTTTCTAACAATTTTCGTCATATTGTATGACAATTCTGATCAGCCAGATTGATGATCGCTTTTGTCAATGTTGGAGGCTCGATCTGATAAAATTGTCTTCTAGAAAAATATACCCCTATCAGTTACGGATCCATAGCCGTTGGAATCAGCTCATTTTCTGATGGGGATAAGAAGATATGGGCAAAATACGAAAACGGTGCAGAACAGACATCATTGCACATCAGCCAACTTGATGGTTGATTTCGCTAGGGAAAACGACTCCGTTTCAAGAAGTGTAAAACATGAAAAAGATAGATATGCCTCTTAACTTTAAACGGTTAAAATTTCAGCCTTATTGCTTCAGTGAAATTCGAGATATAGCTGATATGGCAAAAGGTGTCGGAACTGGAACTGAACTGGATTTGCCCTTAATTCTTTATTTAACATAGTAATCTGAAATCACTCAAAGAAACTCGTGAAAAACACCAAATTACATAAAAATATAAAATATCATAAACACAATTAGACTAAGCAATAATAACTCGTATTTGACACAAAACAATAATAAAACATAACTAAAAACTATATAATTATACGAGTTATCACACCCCCACACTTAGATTGTTGCTAGTCCCTAGCAACGACTCAATAAAATAAGAAAATCTAATCTAATCCATTTTCGTAGGAAATCACGGTGGCACTTAGCATGTGACACAAGCCTTTAAACCCCCAGGTGTCCCTAGTGGACGAGTTTAGTCTCGTGAGGGTTTACTAGGACGATACCCACAAACATTGAAGACATAAGAAAAACTAAAAATAATAATTATAACTAATCCTTCCAATATAAATTAGAGATAATCATTGGACAAATCTTAAAAACTAATCAATAGCTTAAAGAAATTCACAAAAAATCTTGCTTGAATGTAAATAGTTTGAGTTAAGCCAATATTAACATAACATATTTCAATCAAAATAGTGCATATTCAACTTAATCTCAACCTCTCACATGGGATACTCTCATGATTTTCACTCTTTAAAGTAGTGGTAAAGTGTTTACACTCAATCAATCTCATGAAAACACTTCAACCATATGCTTGCTTTTCCACCTATTCTCCACTATTTAGATCATACAACTTCATAAATCAAGAGGTCTTTATTCAAGGTTGTAATGGGGCCAAAGGGTTATAATGTGGTTAAAGAACAAAAGGATAAAGATATCACAAAGGTTCCAAAGAGTTCATAGATTTTAGAGACATAATAAGATCATACAAATAAAACTTCTCAAAACTCTTATAAAGCACATAATAACATAGGCTAAATATTCATGTTGAGCCTTTGCATCATTCTAACCAACTTTGTAACATCTTTTTCTAGAAGTTCAAGAGAAGATTTTTTTTTTTTTTTTAATATGGGAATGTATTTGACAATGATCCCTTTCTTTTTCTCTTGACTTTTTCTTTTCTTTTCTTCCCCCACACTTATCTTTTGTTTCTAACCCAAATTTTCAACTAAAAATATCCCTTGTTTTTTTGCAATATGTCTCAAAATATATAATCCATCTTTAGAACAAGGGTAAGGATATAAGTATATTTAGGCTAGGTGTAAGTTGTGTTTACCAATAAAACAGCATATTTAATGTAGGCTCAAATTGGCTCACTAGTGGGGATGTTCTCTTAGAACATTAATAAGGGATGGCTGTTTGGCTCTGGTTATAATCCTAATGCCTCTATCATATTCATGTTGTCACATGTATCAATATAGTCTCAAACGGTTTAAAGCAAGTTCTAGAGAATCATGTAATCATAAGAGCACTCAAGAAAGAAATTAGATTGATTTGTATAATGCATCAATCATTATAGGCTCAAAAACTCACAAGGATGATTATACAAGTCAGATTAAGTCTAAGCATGCTTCTTTCTCAATCAACATATCATATTAACATTGGCTCATAAAAAGGTTGACATCAAGCTCAATTCTCATGAAAATCTTCTCACTAATAAATCTGTTTTAGACTTATGCAATTCATATCTCATTATAGTATTGAAAGTAACTAAAAAACACACTAAGTCTAAATATGATTTTTTTTTTTTTTTTGAAGAAGAAGAAGATTAAATCAAACTGACAAGGTATGTCTCAAGTCTCCCTTACTCAGACCTTGTTCAGAATGAATACTTCTAAATGTCTTAAAACACAACAATTTTTTTTTTTTTTTAGCAAAATATGTCCCTTACCCCCTACTAAAATATGACATTGTCCCCAATGTCAAATTTTAAAGGTAGAATTTAGGAGATATTACCTGCAGAGGTTGCTAACCACTTATTATAACTGAGACACAACAAGCAAAATGTTAGATAATGTCACAAAGACAAAGTGCAATCCACTCCTTGCTCGTCCATATCTCTTTTTCTTTTTCCGAGCGTTTGCGAAACAACCGTAGCAGATAAACACTCATAAGCTTGTAGCTTTTTGAGTAAATCTTCAATGGTTGTAGCAGAAATTATGGTTCTCCTTGCCTCTGAAAACATGAATCCATTATCCACAGCATTATCTAAATATGAAAGCAAATTACTAAAATAACCATTAATATTAAGCAAACCAATGGGTTTCTTATTTGTGACCAAAGATGACCAAGAAGCCACGCAAGCTATTTCTTCCAATGTACCCAGACCTCCTGGTAAAGCAATGAATGCATCGGCAGAATGGTACATGATTGTCATCCGTTCAGGGATACTCTAGACTTGTATTTCCTTACCCACGGTAGGTCCACAAAAATCTGTGAATAGTTTTGGCACGATTCCTAGAACTGGACTTCCTCCGGCGTGTGCTGCTGTAGCGACTGCTCCCATTAAACCCGTACTACCGCCTCCATAAATCAACTGGATCTTTTGTTGGGCAAGTATTAGTCCAACTCTTATGGCTTCATTAGCGAATATGTTATTTTTCCCTGGATAAGCACCTCCAAAGACACAAATTTTTTTAATGCGCTGGGACGAAGTGCTTTCCATTTTTTTTCTTTTTCGAGTGCCTGAAAGAGAATGAGTACATGGTGTAATATATAGAGGACTGAGTAGTGAATCAGACAAGAGTAATAATGTCGCCGAAAGTGTATTTGACCTGTCAGAAGAAAATGTTAACCTAACAAAAGATTTTTGCGTGATTTCAGGAAGAAAATCAAAAAGAGAAGAAAAATCAACCGTAAAAGTCAAAAGTAATAATGTCGCCGAAAGTGTATTTGGCATCTTCCTCTGGTTTTACGTCCAGAAACGGCTTAAACGCCTTCTATGAGTCGAGGATATGCTTCCCATCCAGTTTTCTTACAAGCTGGCAAACAAGGTCTTTTAACATCAGATTCCCAAGATGTTGCCATTCCCTTTGGAATTGCGGCCATAAATCAAGAATTTCTCTTTGTACGTCTCCACTAGGATGCGTCTCAAGAGAAAGTTGGATATTACCCAAATTCTCCTTACTCAGTCCGTCCTTAATGAATTCAATTTTATCATCTCGATTAGAGGACGGAATCCCAATAGAACGACATTTACCGTTACACGTCCATCGTGCACACTTGTGGCAATTTGAACTCATGCGCTTTGCTCGTCGCTTCTTTGCATAAGTGCTTCTACCTGTACCTGGTAAATGCAAAACAGGAAGATATTCATCTTCACGTACCTTGGCTTCAATTATCCAACGCATGTCTTCAGGAATCCCTTTGTGCATAAGCATTCTTAATCTTTCAAATCGAACTTGGTAAAGCTTCAGTAAAATATTCCGAGGAAAAGGAGGAAATCGTTTCTGCAATCTTGTGAGAATATCATCCATCTTGAAAAAAAAAATGAAAAAGAAATTGAAAGAGAAATTTATATACAATATCAGTTTTGTGGGTAGCTGATGGAACCGACTTAAATAATCACGGAGTACCGTTATCCGCCATTTAACCGGGGTTAAAAAAATGTTTTTTTTTTTTTGAAGATTAGTAAAAATCATATTTACATCTAGTTATTTTCAAAACAAGGATCAGAAAGAAAAACAACCTCTTCTTGAGTAACATGATTTTCCTAAAAGAGTTTGAGTCTTTGTCCATTTACCTTGAATACGTTACCATTTCTAGGATTCTCAATGTCAACTGCTCCATAATGATACACATGCTTAACCACAAATGGGCCAGTCCATCTTGATCTCAATTTACCAGGAAATATGTGAAGTCTAGAATTATAAAGTAGAACTTTTTGCCCAACATCAAATGTTTTTCTTGAAATTAACTTGTCATGGAAGGCTTTAGTTCTTTCTTTATGAATTTTAGAATTCTCATATGCATCATTTTTGAGTTCCTCAAACTTTTGTTTCCAACAATGCTTAACCTGAAAAGAATTTAACAAAGAATCAGTGTGTGAAATTTCTGAAGCATTATCAAACTCACATTCAATTAAATAAGCTTCTAAAGGATCATGGAATGTGGTAGTGGTGAGATGTTCATGAACAAGTTCTTCAATGAAATCCACTTCATGTACTTCTGAATCATCACCAGGTTGCTTGCAAATGTTGAACACATTTAATTCTAAAGTCATATTTCCAAAAGAAATGTTCAAAATACCATTCCTGCAATTTATCAGAGCATTAGAAGTTGCAAGAAATGGACGGCCTAATATAACAGGAATTTGAACATTTGGATTTGAAACAGGATGTGTGTCCAAAACAATAAAATCAACAGGGAAGTAAAAATTATCAATTTGAACCAAAACATCTTCAACTATCCCTCGAGGAATTTTTACAGAACGATCAGCTAGTTGAAGTGTAACAGGTGTTTCCTTGAGTTCACCTAAACCTAACTGTTGATAAACAGAAAAAGGCAAAAGATTAACACTAGCACCAAGATCAAGCAATGCACGTTCTATTCTAGTGTTTCCAATGATGCATGAGATTGTTGGACATCCAGGATCTTTAAATTTTGGTGGAGTAAGGTGCTGAATGATTGAGCTCACACTTTCCGTCAGAAATGCTTTCTTTTGTACATTATGTTTCCTTTTAACTGTGCACATGTCCTTCAAAAATTTAGCATAAGATGGAACTTGTTTGATTGCATCCAATAAAGGAATGTTAATCTTAACTTGTTTGAAAAGTTCATAAATTTCTGCATTTTGATTCAAATTCTTTATTGTTTGCAACCTTTGAGGAAAAGGAGCAGGATGCATACCTTTTTCTTTGTCCAAATTTTCAAGAAGTTAAGACTTACCATCATCCTTACCATTACTTTTCGGAGGGGAAGGAGGATCTTGGTCTTTTGATGGAATCTTTTTGTCAATTGCCTTTCCACTTCGAAGAATTGTGATAGAACTGGCATTTTCCTGCTGAGTTTCATTGGAGCAAGAAACAAGACATTGAGTAGAAGGGTTAGGCTGAGGTTGAGCAGGAAACTTACCTTTTTCTTGAGTGCGTAATGAAGCTGTCAATGTGGACAAGGTGTTTTTGATCTCATTGATGTCCTGTGAAGTTTGGTTATTCACATTTGCTTGTGTTTGCATGAATGCTTGCAATGTCTCTTCCAAGGTTTGTACACGTAAAGGTTGATAGGAAAAAGTGTTGCCCGGCTTTTGAGATTGTGGTACCTGAACATGATTATTATTCCGCCAACTGAAGTTGGGATGATTTCTCCATTCAGGGTTATACGTTTCAGAGTAAGGAGAAGGAAAAGGCTTTTTAAATGTGTTTATGGAATTTACTTGATCATGCAACGCTTCTTTAAGAATGGGAATGTTTGGACATTCAGAAGTGGGGTGTCCCATGATTTCACAAATTCCACAACTTTCTTCATTTTTAACCGTTTTGACTTCTTTTACTTCTCTAAGTTCCATGGCTTCAATCTTTCTAGCCAAATTAGCTACTTTAACTTTTATCTCATCTTCTTGACTAAAATGATATTTACCTCTGTTAGAAACAAGATTAGATCTATTGGAACTTTCAGAGGAATTATCTGTGTGCCAGGCTTGAGAGTTATCTGCCAAATGGTCTAGGTAGTCAAAGGCTTCTTCAGGTTCTTTTTCTAGAAACTCACCGTTACACATTGTTTCAACAAATTGTTTAGTTTCGGGAGTTAAACTTTCATAAAAGAAACTAATAAGACGCCATTTTTCAAAACCATGATGTGGACAAGAACTTAACAAATCTTTAAAACGCTCCCAGCACTGAAAAAATGCTTCATTTTGATTTTGATTGAAATTTTGAATCTGTCTTTTCAAAGCAGTAGTTTTATGTGCTGGGAAAAATTTCTTTAGAAACTCAGTTTGTAATTCTTGCCATGTGCCAATTGACCTTGGTTTTAAATTATGAAGCCAAATTTTTGCTTTATCTTTTAAAGAAAAAGGAAATAATTTTAGCTTGACAATTTCATTTGTACATTGTTGGTCATTAAAGGTGGCACATACATCTTCGAAGTCTTTTAGAAACGAGTAAGCACTTTCCGATTCTAACCCATGGAAATTTGGAAGCAAAGCTATCATACCTGGTTTAAAACGAAAGTTGTTTGCATTGAGAGGAAAAATAAAACAAGAGGGTGATGAGCTTCGAGTTGGTTGCAAGTAGTCACGCATGGTGCGTACTTGTCTGTTCTCATCTTCAGCATGAACACTTTCATTGTCAGCCATGGTAGGAGTTGTATTAGAAAGATTACCTGAAAAAGTTTCATAATAAAATCTAACTAAACGACGAGATCTAAAATCACGTCGCCAAACAAGCATAAAACAAAGTTAATATACAGATTAGGCGGTATAACCAGCCAATAAAAATAAAACAAAGTTAATATACAATATAAATATATAGAAAATTAGGCGGTATAACCAGCCAATAAAAATAAAAATAAATATACTTATAAACTTATATACTTAGTATTGCCTCCCCGGCAACGGCGCCAAAAACTTGATGGAGACTCAATTAAGAGTTGTAAACCCAAGTGCAGGTTATGTTCAAGTAATAAATTCTCGGGTGTCCGAGGTCGAACCACAGGGAAGCGTATTAGTAAGTATAAGTTTATAAATATATAAGAAAAAGAAAGTAAACAAGATATTAGGGAATCAACAACAAAACAAGATAAACAATATATTAGAGAACAAAATAAATAAAATAAAATAAAAGAAATTAAACAAGATATAAAAACAATAAGAAAAGATGTTGAGGTTAGAGAATCCACTCTTGGTGTTATGCTAAGATTAATCTTGTTTTATTACACAATTGAAATTCACACATAAGGGAGATTCCAATCGGAAGGTTTAGCAATTCAGTCCAAATTGTCCAACGTCCATAGCATATGATATTATGTTCATTTGGTGTCCTCAAAACTCACAAAAAGAGTCCAAGCATTCCTTATGCCAAGGTATATGTCTACAACAAATCAAGGTTATGAAACCAAGCATTTACTGTGCCATTTTCATTGTCAATAATGAATCAAGATCTCTACTTTGCAAGTATGATTTTAGACCAAAAGAAAATATTATCTATACTAGTGTTTATAAATGATGATTCATTTTAGTTCATGTTTAAGAGACTAACCTTAGCATTTACCAAGAGCTTCACCTCATCACCTCAACAATATGATTAGCAACACATACTAGATATGAATAAAATGAAAAGAAATGTAAGAAGAAAAAGAAAACTAGAGAAAGGAAAGAAAAAGAAAACTTAGAGAATTTTATTACAATGGCTAATATCCTACCAATGTATAATGTGTATCCCAATACTCATCCAAGGCCCTCTATTTATACACATTTTGGAGGGCTAAATGACAAGAGACAAGCTTTACAAATTTCAAAGGTAGGTATAATAGGTGGGTGCATTTTTCTAACAATTTTCGTCATATTGTATGACAATTCTGATCAGCCAGCTTGATGATCGATTTTGTCAATGTTGGAGGCTCGATCTGATAAAATTTTCTTCTAGAAAAATATACCTCTATCAGTTACGGATCCATAGCCGTTAGAATCAGCTCATTTGCTGATGTGGATAAGAAGATATGAGCAAAATACGATAACGGTGCAGAACAGACGTCATTGCACATCAGCCAACTTGATGGTTGATTTCGCTAGGGAAAACGACTCCGTTTCAAGAAGTGTAAAACATGAAAAAGATAGATATGCCTCTTAACTTTGCACGGTTAAAATTTCAGCCTTATTTCTTCAGTGAAACTCGAGATATAGCTGATATGGCAAAAGGTGTCGGAACTGGAACTGAACTGGATTTGCCCTTAATTCTTTATTTAACATAGTAATCTGAAATCACTCAAAGAAACTCGTGAAAAACACCAAATTACATAAAAATATAAAATATCATAAACACAATTAGACTAAGCAATAATAACTCGTATTTGACACAAAACAATAATAAAACATAACTAAAAACTATATAATTATACGAGTTATCATCTATGGAAAATACTTTCATGTGTCAATAGTGTACGTAATCCTTTGACTTGTGACACCAGGTCATCTTGTATGTGAACTGTCATACTTAGATTTCATCACGAACGGGTCCCAATCACGAGGATGCTTATGGTAGGGTGTTATTGGGTATGACATGAAGCATACGAAGACGAATGAGTGGTCCAGAAAGGATTCATCACCCCAAGTGATATGAGGAGACATATTTCACATGTATCTGGCTTATATTAACTTATGGAAGTCCTTGGCCAAGGCAATACTTAAGGAGTTAATATTAAAACTGCAGATCTAATATTCTGGCTCTTAGATTGGATCAAGAAGGAGAATATTTAACCCATAATTTCTTGGATCATTTGATGGAAAATGGAATTCTGTCGCAATGGACTCCACCTGGAACTCCTTAGCATAACGGAGTGTTCGAGAGGACAAATCGAACCTTGTTGGATCCATGATGTCTAAGGCTAACCTTCTGATATCCTTTTGGGGATATGCCTTAGAGACTGCAGCTTACCTTCTAAATAGGGTTCCAAGCAAATCGATAGATAAGGTACCATATGAGATGTGGTATGGCAAGAAGCCATACTTATCTTATCTAAAGATTTGGGGATGTACTACTTATGTGAAGCAAGTACTTTCTGATAAGCTGGGAGCTAGATCAGAAAAATGTAAGTTTGTGGGATATCCTAAAGAGACTGTTGGATATTACTTTTATAGTCCTACTGATCAAAAGGTGTTTGTGTCAAAACACGATGCTTTTCTGGAGAAAGAGTTTATACTAGAAGGATTCAGTGGAAGTAAAGTAGAACTTGAAGAAGTTCAAGAACCACAACCTAACATTCCCTCGGAACCTGAGCCATCGGTCGAGGCATTAGATGCTCGAACTGATGCTCAAGAAACATAAGTGCTCCAAATATCTAGTGAGGATATGATCCAGTGAAATATGGTTTTCTACTGGAATGTGATGCTTTGCATATTGATTAACGCTAGCGTCTCGAAGTTGGAACATCAAAATTGATGAAACAATCCAAGGATATGGTTTTATCTAGAATCCTGATGATCCATATGTTTATAAGAAGGTAAATGGACTGGCAATTGTTTTTCTAATGCTACATGTTGACGACATATTGCTTATAGGAAATGTTGTACCTATGCTACAGACGATTGAGGTCTGGCTATCCAAACAATTCTCCATGATTGATTTGGGAGAAGCAACATTTATTTTGGGAATTAAGATCTATAGAGATAGATCGAAAAGGTTGCTTGGGTTCTCCAATCCACTAACATAGACAAGGTGCTAAAAGGTTTAGCATGGATACCTCCAAAAGAGGAAACTTGCCTATGTTGCATGGCATACCTCTCTCGAAAGAGATGTGTCCTAAAACATTAGATGAAAAGACACAGGTCGATAGGATTCCATATGCTTCGGCAATTGGATCTATCGGGTATGCTATGTTGTGCATTAGACCAGATGTATCATACGCTCTGACTGTCATGAGCAAATACAAAAAGGGCAATCCTGCTGAAAGTCACTAGACTGCTGTGAAGAATATCCTTGAGTACTTGAGAAGCATTAAGGATACTTTCTTGGTCTATGGAGGGGCTGAACTCCAAGTTAGGGGGTAATACAAATGCTGAATTCTAATCTGATTAGGATGATAGTAAATCGCAGTGTAATTATATATTTACCTTGAATCTTGGTGCAGTCAGTTGGAAAGGTTCCAAACTAGAGATGACTGCACATTCAACAACCAAAGCCGAGTATATCTCCTCGTTTGAGGCAACAAAGGAGGTTGTTTGGATCTAGAATTTCATTAAAGAACTTGGTTGGTTCCGAGCAGTGTTCATCTAGTACCACTTTACTGTGATAACAATGAAGCCATAGCGCCTAAGCAACTAAGGTCTCATCATAGATCCATACATATATTACGGCAGTTTCACCTGATTAGTGTAATCATTGAAAGAGGTGACATTAATATGAAAAAGGTTACCCACTAAGGTTCTGTCCCAGCAGAAACATAATTGTCACATGGAAGGACATGGGCTTAAGTACATGGGCAATTGGCTTTAGTGATAGTGGGAGATTGTTGGTGTAAGCCCTACAAGCCAATCTAGTTAGGCTTGTAAGACACTATTTATATATTCATGTATTGCACATTATAGTTTATTAATTATAATTGAGGTATTTCTTTATCCATAAGTATTGTTATCATTGTTATAAATTTGTGAAGATAAAGCCCATGAAACACAAAGGCATTGCAAAAGAATTGTAAGGAGTTACATTATGAGGATCCTTATGCATCAATGCCGTGTTTCTAAAACTGTTCCTAGTCATTGTATTGTCAAGATAGGGCATTGACAATACTCAAGGACTGGCATATGTTAAGCCTTCATGCACTTGATACATGCAACCGGTCTCATAGGTTGAAAGTATAGGTTGAGAAACATATGGGTGCTTGTTAGTTGAACAAGTTCACTGAACATGACCCGCTATGAGAGTTCTATTTGGTATTTAACTCAAGTGACTATGGAAAATACTCTTATGTGTCAATAGTGTAAGTAATCCTTTGACTTGTGACACCAAGTTATCTTGTATATGAACTGTCATACTTAGATTTCATCACGAACAGGTCCCAAACACAAGGATGCTTATGGTAGGGTGTTATTAGGTATGACATGAAGCATACGAAGATGAATGAGTGGTCCAGAGAGGATTCATCACCCCAAGTGATATAAGGGGACATATCTCACATGTATTTGGCTTACACTAACTTATGGAAGTCCTTGGCCAAGGCAATACTTAAGGAGTTAATATTAAAGCTGCAGATCTAATATGGAATGGGAATAAGAGTAGACACTAAACCATGCTCTTTCTATGCCAGGATATTTGATGAAGGGATCGAATTACACAGACATATTGTACACGAAAGGCTAGTCGAAGCTTGATGACTCTCTTGACATTTGGGTGGTCATGATGCATTGCTAGATGTCGCTCATGATCTATAAATATAAATAGGAAATTCTTAATTGAATTAATTATATTTATTGCCAACATGTTAAGGGCCTAATAGGTCACACACAAAAGGTGATTAATGAAATTAAAATGAGATTGGACCATATTAAATATTCATTAAGTGTTGTGGGCTTATTGTGAATATTTGATAATATGTATAAGGGTTTTAGTGCAGTTAGTCCAACAGTTGGCATGCACTAAACCTACTTATATATATGCTTATGTTGTTGCCGCCTCCCCCCTAAGGATAACCTAAACCGGCGCCTCTCACACTAACAAGTGGGATTCGGCCGAATAGCTAGAGAAAAGAGAGAATTCGATTCTTTCATTTTCTTTAGGCTAACTAAGGTAGAGGAGGAAGGTTTCTCATAACCTAGTGTCGCAACCTAAAAAATAACAAGTCTCATCGCAAGACTTTATTATTTGTTAAGCGTGACATTAAAAAAAACCGAGGAAAACTCGACTTAATTCCTCTAGAAAAATGAAGGTTTTGAAAATAACCTTAAAAAAGACATGGAGTCGCCACCAATCTTTTTTGGCTAGGTGTGATCGGCCACCCATTAAAACTGGTTTTATAAAACATTTTAAAATTAATTAAAATATTTTTTAAAACCAATTTCAAATCTGCGTTTTAAACTAGAGAAATCAAAGAAGCAGGTTCGGGACTCGGTTACGTGTGGGGAAGGATTAGCACCCGCACAATGCCCATATAAAATGGTACCTTATTAATCGTGTGTTATCTCAAGTCTCGGTAAAAAAAGTCGATTTTTAATTTAGTATTTCAAGTTAATTCCCAATTTAAAGAAAAATAATTCCATTTTTAATTGAATATGATCCAGAATTTATAAATTCAAAATTTTCCTATATTCCCCAACAAACGTGGCAAAATGTAGAAATTTTTATTAGTTTGGAAAACTTTCCGAATCATTCTCGTTCTAAAAGAAGATATTCTGTTATTAATGATAATTGATGATATCCTCCCCAGCAAACCCGGCAAAGAACTCATGAATTATTTTAACTCGGAAATATCTTTATTTTATTGAAAATCATTACCTTTTTCAAAACATTTTAAAAAATATGAATATGAATATGTGTGACATAAATAAAATGACATAGCAAAGTCTAGATAATATAATGCAACCTAAATGGTATGATATAATTCAAATGTCATAGCATATTCTAAATAAAATGAAATATCCTAAGTCATATGATATATTCTAAATGAAATGAAATAACCTATGTAACATGATATATTCTATTTGAAATTAAATATTGTAAGTGACATAATATATTCTATATGAAATGAAATGACCTAGGTAACATGATATATTCTATATGAAATGAAATAACCTAAGTAACATGATATATTCTATATGAAATATCCTAAGTCACATAATATATTCTATATGAAATGAAATGACCCAGGTAACATGATATATTCTATATGAAACGAAATAACCTAAGTAACATGATATATTCTATATGAAATGAAATATCCTAAATTACATAATATATTCTATATGAAATGAAATGACCTAGGTAACATGATATATTCTAAATGGAATAAAATGATTTAAATGACATGGCAAATATAAATGATATGGCATATAATCTAAATGACATGAAACATAAAATAATGCTATCATATAATATGCATGAAAATAAAAATAAAATTAATAATGCATGAACATAGTATATACTAAATAATGTGACAAAAATAAATAACTAAATAAAAAGCATAGGATATCATAAAATATTCAAAACCATATAATAAACAACATAACATCAAAAATATAAATAAAAAATAATAACAACACTATGGAAATTATCATAGCAAAAATCACATATTATATAATATGCATAAATATGAAAAATGCAATGCATGAGAATGTATTTTTTCCTTTAATTAAGGAAATCCGTATATCTAAAAGATATCCGGCTCCCTTAGGAAAATATATCAAATCAAATTTTCTAAAAATCAAAATACTTTGTGATTGTTTGAAAACAATTTTGGAAAACTTAGATTAAAAAATAAAAACCTAGCTAAACCCTTTTTAAATGGCTTTAAGTTCCTAAGTTTAAAATCCTGGACTTGACCACCCTTAACCCAAGGTTTATAAAATCATTTTTAGAGTTTAAAAAATCTTGGAAACTACCCTAAGACAGTTGCTAAACTTCCTAATCAGCCCCCTCTAAATAACTTAGCCAAACAGAAAAATAATTTTCCTTCAAATTCAAATCTGCCTCCACTGTCCAGTTTTAGAACACGTTTTTTAACCTATTTTTAAAAATTCAAAAAAATCTAAAAAAAATATTGGAGACTCAAAACATGTAAAAACACACGGGAAAAATTTGGCTTAAGTTTATGGTTAAATATGACTGCCCAGAAAAATCGAGAAAGTACGAGTACCGGGTGAAAAATCTGTTTTGCCAAAACACATTTTTTCGCCTTTGATAAAATCATTTAAAAATCAAAGTAAAATGTTAGAGACTCTCCTAAAGATTCACAAGCAGTAGCTAACACTTTTGAAAAGTTAGGCAAAAATTAGCTAAGTAAAAAAAATCGCAAAGGTAGAATAATAAATTTGACAACTCTTTAATTTCCCACACGTATGCTCAAAATGAGCATAACTTTGAACCATTGATTGGTCTAAGTCATAAATCATGTGGCCTTGATATGAAATGCACGAAAATACAAAAAATATGATGCATGAAATGCATGATTTAAGACCTAAATGACATAAAAAATGCATGGCATAGAGAATATGACCTAGACCTAAATGAACTTGCATGGCATTTAATACAACCTAGTCTAAAATACATGAATATGCATGGCAAAGCAACCCAAACCTAAAACTAAAAGATGCATGGCAAATACACAAACATATAGCATATTTTAACAAAATACACAACAACATATCATGGGAATGCAAACCTATCAACTAGCATAATAAAATTGCACGCATAAAGCATAAGAGAGGGGGTAGCCGAATAGTCCATATGGACATGGCATTTCCACAAATACTTAACACACTAACATGTATAGATAAAGAATAATACTTAAATCATGTAAATATAAAATAAAGGCATGAAAACCAATAGGCATTTTCACAAACACATGGGTTAACAAAATGTAAATCATAAACAAACTTAAACACTTTGAAAACAGAAAATCAAAAATGTAAGACAAGTAAAAATAGACATGATAACAAGATAATAAACTCAACAATGGAAACAAGCAAGCTACCAAATCAAAACAAGCTTCATATTTATGTATTTGAAGAAGATTTAAAGCATCAAACTTGTTAAATATCACTAAGAACATGAAATAAGAAACAAAAACAACAACTACACAAAAAGAATGGGCCATTCGGCTACCCCTGTAAATCATTAAAAAAAATTTCTCAAAGCTTTTTCCAAGAAAGTATAAAGAAGAACTTAAAGGAGAAACTTAAAAACACTTATTTTAAAAAGGAAAATCTAAATAAACTCACCCAAATAGCAATCAAAATAGCAAATCGAGAGCAGAAAATCAAGGAAAGTGCAAGAGTATGGTGCTTAAAGCAACCTCTAGAAGCTATATTGCAAGTTTTTTCTCTTCTAACTTTCTTTTCTTTTCTAAAATTTTCTTTTTGCATTTCAAAAATGGAGAACATTCAGCAAAAATCAGAATGTGAATAGAGTGAAAATGAAAGAAAGAACCCCTCCCCCCTTGTAGTGGCCGGCTAGCCCCTTGGAAAAACCTAGGAGGTTCTAGATTTTTTTTTTCAACAAATTTGATCCTATGGCCTTCAATCCAAGATGCCTTCTATGTAGGATTCTCACTCTTAGATTAGAATCATTAGCCCTTGAATTATGATGTCATAAAGATGTCATAAATATATCTCTCTCCAACCATTGGCCCATGTTTCAAAGGCTTGATCACAAAAATAACTACCTTCCTCTTCATTATTGGCCTTTTGATTAAAAAACAGAAAATATCTGCCCACCATTGGGCCTTGGCCGGCTGACCCTCATCTTCCAGCCCATGCTTCATTTTTTTAAGAAGCAAGAAAAGCCCTTTTCGGTTTCTTGGGTAAAATGACCTTTTTGCCCCCCGAACATCAATAAATAGCAAACGGACTCCAAATTCAAAATTTATTTTTTAATACTTCCAAAATAGTAAAAAATTGAATTCTCGAGGTTTTCAAAATTTTTTGAGCCCATTTCTATTTATTTGGATTTTTTCTTCCAAAATTACCTTTTTGTGTTCCCAATCTTTACCATTTTTTAAACGAGCTCCAAATCCAGATTTTCTTCACCAATATCTTCCAAATAATTTAAAAGTATGATTTGGAAGTTTTCATAATTTTTAGAACACATTTGGTATTTTTTCGGGATTTATCTGCTTGAATTACTACATAGTGGGCTCGGGATTTGGCCATTTTGCAAACGAACTCCGAATCAAGATTTTTTCTTTGCCAATCTCTTCAAAATAATTTAAGAATGAGATCTACAAATTTGCAGAATTTTTGAAGCTCCTTTGGTAAATTTTTGGGATTTTTCCTTTTGAATTTCTACATAAGGGACCCAGGATTTTTCGATTTTGCAAACAAACTCTGAATCCGGATTTTCTTTTTCCAATCTCTTTGAAATGGTTTAAGAATGATATCTGCAAATTTTTAGAATTTGTGGAGTTCATTTGCTATTATTTCCAAATTTTCCAATTTTGCCCTTTTGCCTCCAAAATTCGATTTTGCTCAAAACAAGTCCGATTTTTAGATTTTCTTCAAAATGTGCCTTGGGCTATCCTTGTTTGATCACTCCTCATCAATTAGGGGCTTTAGTCTTACTGAATCGGGCCATTTCCGTAATTATTCAAAATTTTACCGAAATCCACCAAAAACTCTAATTCTCGATTTTCTTCCGAATTGACTTTTCTTTCAATTTTTCTTTCAAGTAGCTTCTCGATTACCCGTAGTCACTGCTTATCTTTCATTTGGAACCTTCAATTCTGACCAATTTGATCGTTTAAGCACTTTTCCCCAAATTTCCCGAATTAGGGTTTCCTTTCTACTGAATCTCCGTAACCCAACTTCCGAACTCCATATCTTTCAATGTAGACCTCGGATTATCAAAATTATTTTTCCCTTTTTCAATTGAACTTCAAATCTTGTTTTGAAAGTGGGTTGACTTTTTCAGTAGTTGACTTTTTGAGGTTGACTTTTCCAGGGTTGACTTTTTCAAGTTTGATTTTTTATACTCGTCTTCTTAGACTAAGTCTTGGAGTACCACCTGCAGGATGAAAAAAATATTTTTACATTCTGAAACATCAATTTAGGAAGAAAACATACCTGTTTTAGTGGTCCAGACAAAATTAGGTGTCTACAGCTGCCCCTCTTTGGCTATTGCTGAGAATCAGGAATCAGGAAAAGATTAACAAATACTAATTTTGTCTGGTTAGTGAAATCACATGTGAAGAAAAGGGAAAAGGGGTTTTCTCTCACTTCATTCATCATTTATTCATCATTTTTTTTTTGTTGAAAAAAGCTGTAAATAGAAGATATTGTCCTTAAATTGAATTCCCTGACTAATCAAGGCTCGACCCGTCTTAAGGAAACGAGTTCGATTTGCAAGAGAAGAAAAGACCTCGACGATGGTCTCGGGGGCTTATCCTTTCCTGTGCTAAGCTGTGTTTAAAATTCTGGGTATCTCCTCCAGAAGCTTCGGTTATCACCACCAAAGACTTTCTCAAGCAAATGTAAAACTCTGGATATCTCCACCAGAGGCTTTGGCTATCACCACCAAAGACTTGTTCACTTTTAATGCTGAAAAACTCTGGATATCTCCATCAGAGTCTTTGGATCACCACCAAAGACTTGTTCATTGTTTAAAACTGTAAAAAATTTGGAAACTTGTTCCTGGAGGTCTTAAAAATGGTGCCCGGAGGCCTTACCCATGATTAAAATACCTTGACGACGGTCTCAAGGCTCGACTCATTTGATAAATAGAATGAATTTGATTTAAAACCAAAGGAAATACCTCGACGGTGGTCTCAAAGCTCGACTCATTTGATAAAACAGAATGAATTCGATTTAAAACAAAAAGAAATACCTAGATGGTGTTCTCAAGGCTCAACTCATTTGATAAAACAGAATGAATTCAATTTAAAACAAAAGGAAATACCTCGACGGTGGTCTCAAGGCTCAAGTCATTTGATAAAACAGAATGAATTCGATTTAAAACAAAAGGAAATACCTTGACGGTGGTCTCAAGGCTTGACTCATTTGATAAAACAAAATGAATTCGATTTAAAACAAAAGGAAATACCTCGACAGTGATTTCAAGGCTCGACTCATTTGATAAAACATAATGAATTCGATTTAAAACAAAAGAAATACCTCAACAGTGGTCTCAAGGCTCGACTCATTTGATAAAACAGAATGAATTCGATTTAAAACGAAAAGAAATACCTCGATGGTGGTCTCAAGGCTCGACTCATTTGATAAAATAGAATGAATTCGATTAAAAACAAAAGGAAGTATCTCGACGATGGTCTCGGGGCTCGACTCATTTGATAAAACAGAATGAATTCGATTTAAAACAAAAAAAAAATACTAAGAATGATTCTTGGTTTGGTTCATTTGGAAAAAATAAATCGAACTTGAAAATGAAAGGAACATACCTCGACGACGATCTCGGGGCTCGACTCATTTGAGAAGCGAAACGAGTTCGATTTGGAAAGAAACGTACCTCGACGGTGATCTCAGGGCTCGACTCGTTTGAGAAGCAGAACGAGTTCACGTGGGGAAGTCCAAGTTTTCCTGATTTCTGCAATGTTAGCTAAATGCAATAATGAGAATGACATGCTTTGCAAATGCTTGTATGTTTCCTAAGAGTGAATGCAATCAAATGATTGTGTCATGATTTCTAATCCATGGTTTCTTTGAGGTTCACAGATTATCCAACATCATGACGGAGTCTTCAATTATTCACTGATGCCCCACTTAAGGAATCCTTCACTCAAGATAACTTGTCAAACAATCTCAGTTTCTAACTTTCGCTGAATTCACAAATTTTCTAACTTCGTGATGAAGTCTCCAACACGTTCACTGTTTTCTTTCACTTGGTGAATTTTCCATCAAGATTAGTGGTTTCAAAACTTTTTCTAAGATTTAAATCTATTCCTTAGTAATACTCTAAATTTCTTTATTTAAAGACTTCTATGCTTACTAATCATCATTCAATCTTATAACAAATAAGATGCAATTTCAAAAATGTATGAAAAAAATATGAAACAAGCAAGATGTCATGAAAAGGATAACAAGAATTTATTGCAACAAATGTTTTTTAAAATTGTAAAAGTGAATATCAAGGATATAAGAAACAAATTTAATGTTATAGGTTGTAGATGCCCCGGATGCGAAATATCTTGGACCCCTCTCTTTTCAAACCATCTGAAATTTCTCTTGAACGAGAAATTTACCTGGGTAACCGCTCGGCTTCTATAGTTACGTCAGACTGAGTTGTTCCCCTTTCCTCTGATTTTCTGATACTTTCTCCCTCTTTACATGGAGCATTGATTCGAACTTGAATCAGTACCTGAGCCGCCCTTTGCGGGTTTTCAACTCAAGTGTCCTCCATTTGGTATTAAGTCGCCCTTCGGGTTTTTGACTTAAACCTCTCCTTTTACGTTCTTTTTTCATTTTCATTTATTTGTTTTCTCTTTTTTTTTTTTGTATTCTACCATTCATCTGAGAATTCTAAATGCTTAAAAATATCAATTCAAAAGATAGGATGAATTCTGAGAATAACGTTTCAAATTAAATATCCATGCTTGATCAAAATGGGCTTTTAAAGCACGTAATGTAGGCCAAGGCTCAAGTTTAGAAAGAAAGGACAAATAGGCCCAAAATGTGTTTAAGGGTGATTGGATCAAGTGTCATTTCTTGAGGAGAGTTCATTCTTGAAACATTTGTCCTTTTTTTGGACTTTTTTTTTTGCTTTGTTGGCTTTCATTTGCCATTCTTTGATTTTCACATTTTTCGATGGCTTTCTTTTTTCCATGATTTTTATTATTTTCCCTCACATTTGCCTTCCAGCGTAGAGAGTGATCCTTGATTAAGGTTTAAAGAAAGAAATAATTCCTAAGGCTCAAAGGGGTGACTAAGGATAATTTCTTCTTAGTGAAAGGAATATGAAAGATGGCCATTCATCATGTCAAGCATGAATATTCTCATTAAAAAGCAATCCATAGGGGAGATAGATATATATAATTTCCATTTTTAAGCTTGGAATCATTCTAATTTCCATGTGGATAGCATCACATTTTTTTTAAGCATAATACTTCTTCAGTTCATCAGCATTTACGGGATTTCTGAAATCCTCCTCGTCCATCCGAGTTAGAATCAATGTTCCTCCAGAAAAAGCTCTTTTTACCACATAGGGTCCTTCCCAATTCGGAGCCCATTTTCCTCGTGGGTCCTTCACTATAGGGAGAATTTTCCTCAGTACCAACTCCCCCTCTCGGAACTGTCTGGGATGAACCTTCTTGTTGTGGGCTCGAATCATCCTTTTTTGATACAACTGCCCGTGACAAATTGCTTTCAATCTTTTCTCCTTGATGAGATTTAGCTATTTTTGATATATCAGTCATCTTCTCAACAATATTCTTGATGTTCTTGTTAGCTACTTCTACTGCCCCATTCATCTTCGGACGGTAAGGTGTCGAATTATGATGTGTGATTTTGAACTGAGTACACACTTCTCTCATCATCTTATTGTTCAGATTGAGAGCATTATCTGAAATAATTCTTGCTGGCAATCCATAACGGCATATGATTTCTTTTTTAACAAATTTCCATACCACCTACTTTGTTACATTCACATAGGAAGCAACTTCTACCCACTTTGTGAAATAATCTTTGGCCACCAAGATGAAACGATGTCCATTTTTGAAGCTTTCGGGGTAATAGGCCCGATCATATCCATTCCCCACATTGAAAATGGCCATGGTGAAGTCATGACATGCAATGGCGATGGCGGCATATGGATCTTGTCCGCATATATCTGGCATTTATGGCACTTCCGGGAATAACTGATACAATTTCCTTTCATTGTCAACCAATAATATCCTACACTCATAATCTGCTTAGCAAGCATGTGACCATTAGCATGAGTGCCACATATCCCTTCATGGACCTCTTCTATAATTCTTCGAGTTTCGACAGATCCGACACATCTCAATAAGACTTGGTCTTTTCCTTTCTTGTAGAGAATTTCATTGTCTAGAACAAAACCCATTGCTAGCCTTCTTAAGTCCTTTTGTCATTTTTTGTTGTTTGTTCCGGATACTATTGACTCTTGATGTACTGCAAGATATCGTTATACCAAGGGAGGCCATCTGCTTCTTCTTCAATACTTAGACAGTGGGCAGGAGACTCATATATACTCATCTTTATTGGCACAACTTCAGCCCCTTCATTCACTTTAAACATTGATGACAAAGTAGGCAGAGCATCTGCCATTTGGTTTTCTTCTCGAAGGAAGTAATTGAAATTCACTTCTTCAAATTCCTCCAATAAACTCAGTATAATTTCTCGGTATCGGATTAGCTTTGTATCTCGGGTTTCCCATTCTCCCCGTAGCTGGTATATCACTAGGGCTGAGTCTCCGAAAACTTCCAATACTTTGATCTTTCTGTCCACTACAGCACGAAGGCCCATACTACACGCTTCGTACTCAGCAGTATTGTTTGTACAATCAAAATCCAATCTAGTAGTGAAAGGATAATAATCTTCTTCTGGGGATATGAGGATTGCATTGATTCCGTGCTCCATGGCATTAAATGCGCCATCAAAGTACATTTTCCATACTTTCTTCTTCATGGGAATCTCATCTGCTTGAGAAACATACATGAAATCTTCATCCGAGAAGTCAAAGTTCAACGGCTCATAATCTTTCACTACCCGACTTGCTAAAAATTCAGCCACTGCACTGCCCTTTATAGCTTTCTGATTTACATATACAATATCGTATTATGGTAATAAAACCTGCCGTCTTGCTATTCTCCCTGATAAAAAAGGTGCTTCCAACATGTACTTGATTGGATCGAGCTTGGCAATCAACCACGTTGTGTGGTATAACATGTATTATCTGAGTCATTGAGCAGTCCAAGCTAAGGCACAACACAACTTTTCTATCGGCTAATATTTTAACTCATAATCTGTGAACTTCTTACTGAGGTAGTAAACTGCTTATTCTTTCTTTCCAATCTCATCAAGCTGCCCCAAAACACAACCCATGGATCTTTGAAATACTGATAAATACAGTATCATTGTTTTATCCGAAACAGGTGGCATTAATACTGGTGGGTTTGATAGATAATGCTTAACTTTTTCAAAAGCGATCTGGCATACTTCATCCCATTCTCCTGGATCACGTTTTCGAAGTAACTTAAATATTGGATCACATTTGTTGGTATATTGAGAAATAAATCAAGCAATGTAATTCAATCTCCCCAGAAAGCCTCTTACTTCTTTTCGAGTACGAGGTGGTGGCAAATCCTGAATGGCCTTCACTTTATCTGGGTCAATCTCAATTCCCCTTTTGCTGACGACAAAACCTAGCAATTTTCCCGAGGTGACTCCAAAAGTGCATTTTGCCGGATTTAGCTTGAGTCAAAACTTTCTTAGTCGTTCGAAGAGTTTCTTAAGATTCGCAATATGCTCCTCTTCTCCTTGTGACTTTGCAATCATATCATCAACATAGACCTCAATTCCCTTATGCATCATATCATGAAACAAGGTCACCATGGCTCTCTGATATGTTGCCCCAGCATTCTTCAATCCAAACGGCATTACCTTGTAGCAGAATCTTCCCCACATTTTGACAAATGTGATTTTCTCCATATCTTTCGGTGTCATATTAATCTGATTATATCTCGAGAATCCATCCATGAAAGAAAATAAAGAACTCTTCGCCGTATTATCCACTAGAGTATCGATATGTGGCAAAGGGAAATTATCTTTAGGGCTGGACTTGTTCAAATCTTTGTAATCAACGCACATCCGCACCTTGCCATCATTCTTTGGTACTGGAACAATGTTTGCCACCCATTCTGGATATTTTGCCACCTATAAAAATCTAGCATCAAATTGCTTCTTCACTTCCTCTTTTATCTTTAACAGCATGTCCGGCCTCATTCTTCTCAACTTTTGCTGAATTGGGTTGCATTCTGGCCTTAAAGGGAGCTTATGAACCACAATATTCGGATCCAACCCTGGCATGTCTTGGTAAGACCATGCAAATACATCCACATATTCTTGGAGCAAGGCTATCAATTCACCCTTTATTGATGATGACAATAAGTCCCAATTTTGATCTCCTTTATCTCCTCATCATTTCCCAGATTTATCATTTCCAATAGTTCCTTATGAGGAAGTACTTGTTTCTCCTCTTGTTCTATTTTCCTTAATAGATCCGAAGGTAGACCATAATCCTCAATATCTTCGTTAGCCTCAAAATCACCCGTGCAAATGGGTCTTTCAAAATCAATTTCAGAATTACTGATAGGAAGGTCCTCATATTCTGCAGCCGTACACCTATAAATAGGTGGGGAAGAAACAATATAGGAAAAATATATATAATGAAAACAAAATAAATAGCAAAAATGAAAGAATATGGACACATCAATATGAATAAAATGCATCGTGCTTGTTATTTATTGAATGAAAATGTTTAAACAAAAAGCCCATTACAGAAAAAACTCTTAATATCTCTGGGTAAAGATAATTAAGATTGTTTTTTAAAGTATTACTTTGGAATAGACTTAAAAACTATGGGCAACTCAGTCGCACTCCAATTGGTCAATCTATATCCTGGTGGACAAGGTCGCACCATCCAGTTCGCATTGTCATTTTCCATCCCTTCTTTCCCAGTCATGCAAATTACCATATCCTGAACCTGCCCACTCTTATTCACATGGAACTTTTCAAAAGCTTGCTCGACCATTATGAGTACATCTTTTGAATTCTTTTTTTCGAATAGAAAACTAGTAGAGCAAAAGCTGTGAAGGATTGGTAGGAAAGTCATAGGTTCCCATTCAATATCCATACCCGCGAGACGGGCCATCCTCCTTTGTCGGTTCCTTTCAACTTGTTTCCTCTTCTCATGGGCCTTCGAAAGATACCCTAAGCCAAACCGGTCTTTCTTTCCCACTACTTCCATTGCTCGGGCCATCCCTTGAAGATATTTTCCAAGACCTTTTCCAACCCTACAGTCCTTTCCCATTGTAGTTTTTACTCCCAGCCATGTGTTCTTGGACAACCTTGGTTTTGGAATTTTTCATCCTTCAGCGGTGAAAACCGCATTTACAAATTCCAAAGACCGAAAGAAACATTCTACGGTGTCTTCATTGGGTTCAACATAAGGAGATTTAGTAGATGCAGAGGATATTATGTCTTATTCTCCTGATACAGTGACCAAACGACCCTCCATCATAAATTTTAGCTTTTTGTGGAGAGATGAGGGTACAGCCCCTGCTGAATGTATCCACGGCTTTCCCAACAAGCAATTATAGGATAGATTAATATCCATGACATGAAAGTTCACCGTATAGGTGCATGGGCCTATGTCCGAAAGAACCTCAATAGTTCCCATTACCTCTCTCCTGGTACCATCAAAAGCTCTAACTACTGTGCAACTCGACAGCATATAAGAAATATCAATTGGCAACTTAGACAGGGTTGCGAGGGGCATTAAATTTAATGAAGAACCATTATCCAGAAGCACCCTTGGTAGTATATCCCCCTTGCAAGTGGTTGTTATGTGAAGGGGCCTTTGTGGACCCAATACTATTGGATGGTATTTCATCATAACTGAAATATATATGTTGTTAGCCACATATGCCTGATTCATACTCTCAACAGGGCATTTCTGTGTGGCTCCGAGTTTAATAGCAAAGATAAGATAGAGATTCTTGCTGGCTGATGCTGCAATTGCTCAACCACACTATGCTCACTAAGCTTTATGAATTTTAAGAACTCGCAGGCCAAATTCTCGTTCACTAGCTCTTTCATCCTGTTTACTGGGGCTGATCCCCTTTCTACTTCTTTTGACAAATCCATCTCAATATGGATTGGTTCAGCTGCTTTCTTTCCTTTGTCCATTCCTCCATCCTTTTTTGTTGATCACTGTTCAACAACCTCAAGGGCATAACACCTTCCACTTTGTGTTAAGTGCCCCACACCCTCTAATATCTTGCTGACTTGAAGACCCGGGCATAACCATGCTGCAGTCATATTTCCATGGTGCAGTTCTATTTTCCTTGTAAGAAAAGGAAGAAGGCAAATCTATGATTAGCTTAGACGCAATTTCCTCAACAACCAGAGTAGTCTTCTCTGGTTCATCGTAATAGATGATCAAAGGTCTTCCTATTCCATAGCCAGCCGCATTCTCAATAACCTATACTTCATCCTCTATTTCTTCATAAAACTGGGCTTCCCCCTCATCCATCATCTTTTGGACTTTAGCTAGAAAGTTTTCGCATCCCTGTATGATATGACCTTTACATCCATGGAACGGGCACCAATCCTCCACCCTATTTGCAACCATTTTTAAACTGTCACCATCCTCCACCATTCCCACTTTTAACATTTCGACCCACACTTTTATTATTGGGGTCTTGACTTCATTGATATGTCTTTTCAACCTTCTTTCTTCCCCTACCAATACTATATTTACTCGGTTCTCAAAATGATCGGGTAATGGATTTCCTGCTACATTCGGCCCATTCCTTGTCCCTAACTTCACCAACCTAGTATTAATCAAACTTTGCAGTTTATTCTTAAAGGCAATACAGTCCTTAGTCGAATGCCCCTGGATCCCTGCGTGATTTGCGCAACTAACATTTGCATTGTACCACCTTAGATATGGTGGTGTCAGAGGTTTGAGGTATACAGGTGCAATAAGTTGACTCTGCAACAGTTTAGGATATAACTTACCATAGGTGGTAAGAATCGAATCAAATTGGGGTTTCTGATCATTCCTTGGTGAACGTTGATCATTGTGTCCAGCACCTTGGGTGTTTGGGACAGTGTTTCGGGGAAGATTTATCTGTGGGGATAGGCCAATTGGAAAAGGCTATTGCGTTATATTGGTATAGGGAAATAGAGTTTGGGTAAGATGGTTCACATTGGGATATTAAGGACCATACCCCGGATAAGGTGTGTAGGGTGTAGGAGGTGCATAAGATGTTGGAAGAGTAGAGGGCCTGGGAGGTGTGTATAGTGTAAGAGGTGCATAGGGGTATTGATTGAAGCTAACTGCATGTGTCTCCTCCTTCTTCTTTGCATGGAAAACCCTCTTCGGGGTAGTAGACTAACCCCCTTCCTTTTCCTGTTCTTAATGCCAGACTCTATCATCTCCCGGGATATTACCATATCCGCAAAGTCCTTGGTGGCATTCCCCACTATTTTATCATAATACGGTGTCTTCAAGGTATTGATGAAAAGTACTGTGGTTTCTTTGCTAGTTAAAGAGGGTTGCACTTATGTAGCTAGATCCTTCCACCTTTGCGAGTATTCTTTGAAACTTTCAGTGGTCTTCTTTTCCATGTTCTGTAGTGACAGCCTATTAGGTACCACATCAGATACATGCTTATAATGTTCCATAAAAGCCCTGGCTAAATCCGTCCATGAACGAATCTGAGTACGAGTCAATTGATTATACCATCGAGTCGTAGAGCCTGTTAAGCTATCTTGGAAACAATGGATAAGCAGTTTATCATCATCTGGTGTCTTGTCATTCTTCTGCAATACAAGGTCAAATGTTCTGATGGGTTGGTAGTTCCGTTATACTTCTCAAAGTCTGGTACTTTGAACTTTGGAGGAATCACCAGACCATGTACTAAACTCGTTTCTTTGGCATCCAGACTACCAAATAGCTCCGCCCCTTCGACTGCTCTCAATATTTCCTCCAGCAACTGATATTTTTTCTAATATTCTGTCGTTTCAACACTCTTCAGCTCAATCATCTTTCCCTTTTCCTTTTCAGCCAATTCCTCAAAGTCTGGAACATCCACATCAATTGGATCAATCCCAATATAACCCTTTTAGGACCAAAATTCTGTGCTTCAGCCGCTGGTTGGATGTAAACATAGAATGCTGCCCCAGTTGGAAGTTCATTTCCCATATGCTAGGATGTGTGGCCATTCTGTTGTACCACCTCCGATCGGCCTTCCTGGTTTACTGCCCCTATTCCTGTAATTGAATTTTCCTGGCCATTTCTACCTCATCATGGTATTCATTATCTCCATGAGTTTGGTTATTTATTCCCGTGACTCCTCCTAAGACTTAGCCAACTGTTCCTGCAGTTCCCTTTGAGTTCTTTCCATCTTTTCAATTCTAGCAAGCTGATCATTCTCCATAGCTTTGGCTTGAGATCGAGTATTGTAAGGGTATCAAAAGTCTGATTCTTTCTGAGTACGACCAATTGTACCTTTAGTTTTAAAAAACCATGAATTAGAAATTATTGACACACATTTTTTGTTTTTATTTTATAAAAATGAATGAATGAATAAATGACTAAATGTTAATGAATAACAAATAAGTAAATGACTAAGTATATGAACATGAATGAATAATTATAAAGAATAAATGAATGGACAAATAATGAATAAATGAATAGACAAATAAATAAATGACTAAGTGTATGAATAATTTATAAAGAATAAATGAATGAATGATTATAAATATAAATAAATGAATGAACAAACAAACAAAATATATAAAGGAAAGAACAAATGAATGATGAATGCATTTAAAAGTATTGGCCCCGTGATAATTCCAACCAAACGGTCTTTCATTGATTTCCTAGAACTAAATACATCAAAGATAAAAGATCACTGCTTAAGACAATCTGATAATCTGTCTATCCTAATTCAAAAATGCTATTACAAAACACCGATCCTATAGTAATTCCCTCGGATCTTGGACCTTTTTTACTGTCCTCTTTTGATTGCCTTGCTCTTCAATCTGACCCCTACTTGTTCACGGCCCTTTGACATGTCAGCAGAAGCATCACCGTGTAAGCTTTCCTTAGCTTGTTTCTCCAGTTGATTGGCTCGGGCTTCCTCATGCTTTGCTCTCTCTTTCCAATAGTTCTTCTCTTTATTGAGGTTTTTGACCTCTTGCTCCCATTCCCCGGAAGTCTTGAGGGTCCCCTCAAATCTGAGCTCGAAGCGGTACCTCTTGTTCTCCAAGTGTAATTCATGAAGATCGCTCTTAGCAATGTCCCTTTCTCTCTTGATCTTTTCCTTTTCTCTTTCTCGAGCTAATTCCCTATTTTTCATGTCCTCAAGCTCTTCTTGCAGTCGGGCAATCTCTTTGCTCATTTGGGCCTTTTCTTTTTCTTATTTTGCCATTGCAATTTCTAACTCTGATGGCGTTTCCATAGGTGGTGGACTCATGAACTGGACCTCTTTCCATCTTATGTCAACAACCTATCATTAACCCTCAATTCCCTCCATACCAAGTAATCAAGTGTGACGATGTCAGCATATCTAGCTACCTCCACCCGATGAGTTTCCTTCCATGCTACTACAATCTCACGTACCTTTCTCGAGTACCCATCTTCTCCATAAGTAAATTCCAAATCACTAAGGTCATGGGTCGTAGGAGTAAACTGACGGGATTTTGATTGTCTTAGTACCAGTAGTGGTGCATAGCTCACTCCTCCCCATACTCCCAATAATGGAATAAAAGCTTTATCTCCGCACTTGTACAATGTCGGCATAGGAGCTATCCATGGAGCTCTCCAAATTATCATCTTAGTCCTAATATTCTGGAATATGATGATCCATTGTTCCTCAGTCCTATTTTCAAGCCAATCCCTCTTAAGAAATTAACCGATTGGTGCAAAAGACTTCCAATACGGGCGAAAAAGGGAATTCTCCTGTTTACAAAAAGGCTTTGAACCCATATGTAAAGAAGCTGTATACAACCTATAAAATGCTCTTTTTCTTCCCGTCTACAAAAATTCAAAGATAGAATTGTATCTGCTATAATCGTCGAGGCTGGGTTTATCCTTTGCTCAAGCCTCTAAAAAACATCAAATACAGCCACATCCACATACCATAATGTCTTTGGGAGGATAAGTAAACCATAGATAGCCAAAGCAAAAATATTCCTTACTTGAATGGTTGTGGATTAAGGTCTGTAAAATATCCCATTATATAGAGTAGCTTACCCCATTTCGGACAACATGGCTTTCGACCCAATTTCTTTCCACTCCCAGAATCTTAGACACCTTTTTCTTGAAACCCGGCGTCTTTGTATCCTTCAAATAAATACGATCGGGAATAATGTTCTCACTATGCAGCAAGTTTGAATATTCCTCTATGGTTGGAGTCATATCCTCTCTGTTGAAAGTAAAACACGGATAAGCGGGATTCCAGAATTGCACCACAGCTCGGATCACCTCTCCACTGACCTTAACCTGAACTAACAATGCTATGTCCCCATAAGTCTGAGTGAAGGCTTCTTTTTCTGATATGTTTCATTGATTCCATATATGCATCAATTCTCGGAGATCATTTTGCCTGATAGTAAGATCAACCTCGGCTGGCAATACTGACACATATCCCATTTTCAAACAATCCCCGTTATCCTGTTGACCTTCCTCGGACTGTTTCCTAACCTCTAAATACTTCTCGACCACTGAGACGTTCTGACCCTCCATGGAAGCCCTTTTGGTTGAATATTATCTCGAGACCAATAACCTTCCATGTGCAAAAATGATTGCAAGAATGCAAAAAAAAAAAAAAGCAACAACAAAAAGAAAATGAATTAGTAACGAGAATAAATTCGAATAATACAAAAACATATAATTCAAAACAATAATTATCCCTACCAACAAAATTTCAGCATTATAACACCCCTGGTACGAAACACCAACACTTATTACGGGCATTGTGATGTATGTACGAAAAGTAGAATAGAAGGTAAAAGGATTGGAAATATTCCTCCATGTGTTCTTAACTTTGGGATATCTAATTGGAAATCCGGCATGGCTTCGCCTAGGTTTATTATATGAAGGTGAATTAGTTCTAAAAGCCCCGAATTGTTCCTCACTGTCGCCGGTGAAGGCAAGTAACGCACCCCGATAAAAGCAGGTTCAATTCGTTAGAGTTTATTTCCTTAGTCCATGCGGATTGTTAATCACAAAGGCTTAGGTAATTTAGTACTCCGGAAGTGTTTCACTAGCCCATGCGGATTATTAATCACGAAGGCTTAGTTACTTTGCTCCCACCTAGAAGGACGAAACCCGGGTATAGGGCTCATGATATGCAAATGCACGTGTAGTGTGTGAGGAGAAATAACAAACCTTTCACCACTTATTCTACATCCCTTATTCTAAATGCCCCAACAAGATTAAACAGCATAAGTCATCAATTAATCAATAAATGAATATATGCACCAAAATAACCAGAGAACAATTATAATATGTATGCACATAAATATGGACTTATTTAAGAGCATTTTATTATTTTCAAAATTCTCCTTGTTTTTATTATTATTTTTTTAAAATGTGGGAATTAAAATTAAATACCAATTAAACCAACAAAATCGAGACTTTAATAACACGACTAATTCTAGGCCTGACTTTCTAAATATCCCTAGTGGAGTCGCCAAGCTGTCGCAACCTAAAAAATAACAAGTCTCATCGCAAGACTTTATTATTTGTTAAGCGTGACATTAAAAAAACCCGAGGAAAAGTTGACTTAATTCCTCTAGAAAAACGAAGGTTTTGAAAATAACCTTGAAAAACACATGGAGATGCCACCAATCTTTTTTGGCTAGGTGCGATCGGCCACCCATTAAAACCAGTTTTATAAAACATTTTAAAATTAATTAAAACATTTTTTAAAACCAATTTCAAGTCTGCGTTTTAAACCAGAGAAGTCAAAGAAGCGGGTTCAGGACTCGGTGACGTGTGGGGAAGGATTAGCACCCCCACAACGCCCGTATAAAATGGTACCCTATTAATCGTGTGTTATCTCAAGTCTCGATAAAAAAGTCGATTTTTAATTTAATATTTCAAGTTAATTCCCAACTTAAAGAAAAATAATTCCATTTTTAATTGAAAATGATCCGGAATTTATAAATTCAAAATTTTCCTATATACCCCAACAAACGTGACAAATTATAGAAATTTCTATTAGTTTGGAAAACTTTTCGAATCATTCTCGTTTTAAAATAAGATATTCCGTTATTAATGATAATTGATGATATCCTCCCCAGCAAACCCGACAGAGAACTCATGAATTATTTTAACTCGGGAATATTTTTATTTTATTGAAAATCATTACCTTTTTCAAAATATTTTTAAAAAATATGAATATGAATATGTGTGACATAAATAAAATGACATAGCAAAGGCTAGATAATATAATGCAACCTAAATGGTATGATATAATTCAAATGTCATAGCATATTCTAAATGAAATGAAATATCCTAAGTCATATGATATATTCTAAATGAAATGAAATAACCTAGGTAACATGATATATTATATATGAAATGAAATATCCTAAGTGACATAATATATTCTATATGAAATGAAATGACCTAGGTAACATGATATATTCTATATGAAATGAAATAACCTAAGTAACACGATATATTCCATATGAAATGAAATATCCTAAGTGACATAATATATTCTATATGAAATGAAATGACCTAGGTAACATGATATATTCTATATGAAATGAAATAACCTAAGTAACACGATATATTCTATATGAAATGAAACATCCTAAGTGACATAATATATTCTATATGAAATGACCTAGGTAACATGATATATTCTAAATGGAATAAAATGATTTAAATGACATGGCAAATATAAATGATATGGCATATAATCTAAATGACATGAAATGACATGAAACATAAAATAATGCTATCATATAATATGCATGAAAATAAAAATAAAAATAATAATGCATGAACATAGTATATGCTAAATAATGTGACAAAAATAAATAACTCAATAAAAGCATAGGATATCATGAAATATTCAAAACCATATAATAAACAACATAACATCAAAAATATAAATAAAAAATAATAACAATACCATGGAATTATCATAGCAAAAATCACATATTATATAATATGCATGAATATGAAAAATGCAATGCATGAGAATGTATTTTTTCCTTTAATTAAGGAAATCCGTATATCTAAAAAATATCCGGCTACCTTAGGAAAATATATCAAATTAAATTTTCTAAAAATCAAAATACTTTGTGATTGTTTGAAAACAATTTTGGAAAACTTAGATTAAAAAATAAAAACCTAGCTAAACCCTTTTTAAATGGCTCTAATTTCCTAAGTTTAAAATCCCTAACTTGACCACCCTTAACCCGAGATTTATAAAATTATTTTTAGAGTTTAAAAAAGCTTGGAAACTACCCTAAGACAGTAGCTAAACTTCTTAATCAGCCGCCTCTAAATAACTTAGCCAAAATAGAAAAATGATTTTCCTTAAAATTTAAATCTGCCTCCACTGTCCAGTTTTAGAACACGATTTTTTAACCTATTTTTAAAAATTCAAAAAACTCTAAAAAAGTACTGGAGACTCAAAACATGTAAAAGTACACGAAAATTTTTTTCTTAATTTTTTATTTAAAGATGACTACCCAGAAAAATCGGGAAAGTACGAGTACTGGGTGAAAACTTGTTTTGCCAAAACATATTTTTTTGCCATTGATATAATCATTTAAAAATAAAAGTAAAAATGTTAGAGACTCTCCTAAAGACTCACAAATAGTAGCTAACACTTTTGAAAAGTTAGGCGAAAATTAGCTAAGTAAAAAAAATCGCAAAGGTAGAATAATCAATTTGACAACTCTTTAATTTCCCACAAGTATGCTCAAAATGAGCATGACTTTGAACCATTGATTGGTCTAAGTCATAAATCATGTGGCCATGATATGAAATGCTTGAAAATACAGGAAATATGATGCACGAAATGCATGATTTAAGATCTAAATGACATGAAAAATGCACGGCATAGAGAATATGACCTAGACCTAAATGAACTTGCATGGCATTTAACACAACCTAGTCTAAAATGCATGAATATGCATGGCAAAGCAATCCAAACCTAAAACTAAAAGATGCATGGCAGATACACAAACATATAGCATATTTTAACAAAATACACAACAACATATCATGGGAATGCAAACGTATCAACTAGCATAATAAAAATGCACACATAAAGCATAAGAGAGGGGGGTAGCCGAATGGTCCATATGGACATGGCATTTTCACAAACACTTAACACACTAACATGTATAGCTAAAGAATAATAATTAAATCATGTAAATATAAAATAAAGGCATGAAAACCAATAGGCATTTTCATAAACACATGGATTAACAAAATGTAAATCATAAACAAACTTAAACACTTTGAAAATAGAAAATCAAAAATGTAAGACAAGTAAAAATAGACATGATAACAAGATAATAAACTCAGCAATGGAAACAAGCGAGCTACCAAATCAAAACAAGCTTCATATTTATGTATTTGAAGAAGATTTAAAGCATCAAACTTGTTAAATATCACTAAGAACATGAAATTAAAAACAAAAACAACAACTACACAAAAAGAATGGGCTGTTCGGCTACCCTCTAAATCATGAAAAAAAATTTCTCAAAGCTTTTTCCAAGAAAGTATAAAGAAGAACTTAAAGGAGAAACTTAAAAACATTATTTTAAAAAGGAAAATCAAAATAAACTCACCAAAATTGCAATCAAAACAGCAAATCAAGAATAGAAAATCAAGGAAAGTGCAAGAGTATGGTGCTTAAAGCAACCTCTAGAAGCTATATTGCAAGCTTTTTCTCTTCTAACTTTATTTTCTTTTCTAAACTTTCCTTTTTGCCTTTCAAAAATGGAGAGCATTCAGCAAATATCACTAAGACACCTTTGTAGTGGTCGGCTAGCCCCTTGGAAGAACCTAGGAGGTTCTAGAATTTTTTTCAACAAATTTGATCCTATGGCCTTCAATCCAAGATGCCTTCTATGTAGGATTCTCACCCTTAGATTAGAATCATCAGTCCTTGAATTATGATTTCATAAAGATGTCATAAATATATTATCTCTCTTCAACCATTGGTCCATGTGTTGCAAATTCAAAGGCTTGATCACAAAAATAACTATCTTCCTCTTCATTGTTGGCCTTTTGATTAAAAATAAAAAAATATATTCCCACCATTGGGCCTTTGCCGGCTGACTCCTCATCTTCCAGCCCATGCTTCTTGTTTTAAAAAATGAGAAAAGCCCTTTTCGATTTCTTGGGTAAAATGACCTTTTTGCCCTTCGAACATAAATAAATAGCAAACGGACTCCAAATTCAAAAATTATTTTTTTAATACTTCTAGAATAATAAAAAAGTGAATTTTGGAGGTTTTTAAATTTTTTTGAGCCCATTTGCTATTTATTTGAATATTTTTTTCCAAACTTGCCCTTTTGTGCTCCCAAACTTTACAAAAATGTTTAAACGAGCTCCAAATCCAGATTTTTCTTCACCAATCTCTTCCAAATAATTTAAAAGTATGATCTGAAAGTTTTCATAATTTTTGGAACTCCTTTGGTATTTTTTTGGGATTTTTCCTTTTGAATTTCTACATAAGGGGCCCGGGATTTGGCCATTTTGCAGACGAACTCTAAATCAAGATTTTTCTTTGCCAATCTCTTTGAAATGATTTAAGAATGAGATTTGCAAATATTCATAATTTTTGGAGTTCATTTGCTATTTTTCCAAAATTTTCCAATTTTGTCGTTTTGTCTCCGAAACCCGGTTTTGCTCAAAACAAGTTCGATTTTCAGATTTTCTTCAAACTGAGCCATGGAATATCCTTGTTTGATCACTCCTCATCAATTAGGGGCTTTAGTCTTATCGAATTGGGCCATTTCTATAATTCTTCCAAATTTCACCGAAATCTACCAAAAATCCTAATTCTCGATTTTCTTTCGATTGATTTTTCTTTCAAATTTTCTTTCAAGTAACTTCTCCATTACCTATAGTCAGTGCTTATCTTTCATTTGGAACCCTCAATTTCGACCAATTTGATCGTTTAAGCATTTTTCTCTAAATTTCCAGAATTAGGGTTTCCTTTCTACTGAATCTCCGTAACCCAACTTCCGAACTCCATATCTTTCAATGTAGACCTCGGATTATCAAAATTATTTCTCCATTTTTCAGTTGAACTTCAATCTTGATTTTGAAAGTGGGTTGACTTTTTCAATAGTTGACTTTTAGGGTTGACTTTTTTAGGGTTGACTTTTTCAAGTTTGATTTTTTATGCTCGCCTTCTTAGACTAAGTCTCGGAGTACCACCTGCAGGATGAAAAAAAAACTTCTTGCATTCTGAAACATCAATTTAGGAAGAAAACATACCTGTTTTAGTGGTCTGGACAGAATTAGGTGTCTACACCTAGACTATTAGCATCGTCTTAGCAAAACATAATCTCAACCTTGCGAAGGTTTTCAAATCCCCTGTGTGGATTACTGTTAGAGGTCGGACAATTGGACTGTTTTGGTTTTCAACAAGCATGCTTTGTGTACAAGAACAAGGACATCAAGAATCTCTCTTGAGGTTTTAGCAATCTCCAATACAGAGGTATGAGATTTTAATTGTTATCTGTTCTTGACAGCCTAATCGTTTTGAATTCATAGGCAGATCCTTGGAGGGATTCAATATTCTCTATGTTTTATTTTATTCCACTGCGTTGTATGTTTAACTTGTCGATTAAATTATACATTATCTCTGTTTGAGCATGAGCCGAACCCAACACGTACATCGCCCGTAATAAATTTAAATAGACCACCCCAAAAGGCACCGTGATGCCTAAACAAGTTGATATTATTGGGCACATATTCATTAATTTTCTTACTTTGCATTGATTATTCCACTCTTTTATTGCTTTACTATTTTTTCTATGTAATAATGCCGAAAGGTAGTATCTTTGGGGTTGTTTAAAAAAAAAAAAATCCTTTACAGGAATTTGAAAAAAGAGAAAAGATGATAGAAAAATATTTCCTTTTTGAAAAGTGAAAAAATAAAAGAAAAATAAGGAGAAAATGATGAAAATTCTTTTGTAATGGAGTAGTGAGATAAAAATAATAAAAATCTTCTTTTAGTTTTAGACTTTTGAAAAAAATGAGAAAATAAAAATGTCAAAAAAATAGTTGTCAAGAAAATTCAAAGAAAATAGAAAGAGAAAAAAATCAAAATGATGTTAGGATCTTCTTTTCCTTGATCTTTTCATTTGCATTTTAGCATAATAGGCAAGCAATTGTAAATATGAAAATTCACCTCATCAAACATTTTCGTCTTTGTACATTTCATGCATCAATCATCATCACATTCATGCATATGTGAATAGAGCATGTCCATTTATTTGCATTTTTGATCTCATGATAATAATGTCATTTTCATTTGCATGAAAGGATTTTGAGATATGAGGAATGAATCGGAGGAACGATTGGGTGCTTTAGAGCGCAATAAAGAGGAATTTGGACATGAAATTCGGGAGGTGAAAGAACAGCTCACCAAATTGATGAAAATGGTTGAGGATATGGGTAAGAGTAAGAGGGAATTTTCTCAGGTTTCTTTATCACTTTTGGATCAACCAAAACCATCAGGTCCAGAACATACAATCCTTGCTGAATCTTGCACTTGTCAATGCCACAAAGTTTTGAACCCTGATGAAATTGTGAACAATATCGTGAAAATGATTAAACCAAGAGAGCTTGATACCAAGGACAAAAACCTTTGATCTAAACAGTCCCTGCAATTTTTCCTAGGTCTAAACCAATATCCTCACCCTACTATGGTCCAATTGTCCACTGCGATGACCAATGCGGGATCCCTGGGTCCTACTCCATCACCACCAATTGGCAATTCGTACTTTTGCCCTCATCAACCACCTCATTAAACAACCAAGATAAAACTTTGAACTGTGTGCAACCTCTAAAGGTTCTGTGTCCAAATCCATACCCTCGCCTTGCTATTATTCCACCACCTTTCTAGGCAAGTACGCCGATTCGAGCCTTAGCGCCACTATCAAATAACCTAACTCCTAGGATGTGTGTGACTGAGAAACAACCCAAGAACAAGACCCAAAAGCATTTTGATCCTATTCTAATCAGCTACCAAGAGCTTTTCCCTATGTTGATTCGAAATCACCTGGTTGCCTATGTGCCATTGGAACCCCTATCACCATCATATCCCAAGTGGTATAACCCGAATGCAAGATCTGATTATCACGGTGGAATTGTCGGGCATAGCATTGAGCACTATAAGGACTTCAAGAACAAAGTGCAGTCTCTTATAGATGCCAAGTGGTTGGATCCGAAGACACTAATTGATGGAAGACTTGGGAAAGCCAAATAGGGTTGGAAAATTGATGTTGACTTTGGCCTTTCATGATGTAATAGGACTTTGGTCTTTTTAGTAGCGGGCTCTTATAGCCTTAGGATGCTAGCAAAAATAAAAGACTTGTAAAGACAGCAGTAGACACCTAATTTTGTCCGGACCACTAAATCAGGTATTTTTCTTTCTAAAATGATGTTTTAGAATGAAAAAAGTCTCTTTTCATCCTAAAGGTGGTACTTCGAGACTTAGTTCAAGAGGACAAGCATGAACAGTCAATCTTGAAAAAGTCAACCTAAAAAAAGTCAACTCTAAAAAGTCAACCACTGAAAAGTCAACCCATATTCAAAATCAAGATTCAAAGTTTAATTGAACAATGGTGAAAGAATTTTGATGATCCAAAGTCTACAATGAAAGATATGGAGTCCGGAAGATTGGTTACGGAGATTTAGTGGAAAAGAAACCCTAGTTAAAAAAATTTAGGAAAAAGTGCTTAAACGATCAAATTGGTCAAAATTGAAGGTTACGAATGAAAGATAGTCAATGAATACGGGTTTTGGAGAGGCCATTTGGAAGAAAAACCAAAGGAAGAGTCAATTCGGAAGAAAACCAAGAATTAGGGTTTTTGGTGGATTTTGGCAAAATTAGGGAAAATTGCATAAATGGCCTGATTCAATAAAATTAAAGCCCTTAATTTATGAGGAGTGAGTAAAAAGGATAGACCAAGGCTCAGTTTGAAGTAATTCTGAGAAAATAGCCGATTGGAGGAAAAACGAAAACATGAGGAAATTCTCGATACTAAAAAAAGGAAAAATCAAATTGGAAGAGAATTTGATCTTAAAAATTGGGCATTTTTTGACCAACTTCAATTCAACATATAACAAAGGCATAGAAAGAAAATCTGTAAATTGGACTTGTTTTGAGTAAAACCGAGGCTTTGGAGGTTAAAGGGCAAATTTGGAAAATTCGGGAAAATAGCCAATCAGCTCGAAAAATTACCAAAACTTTCAGATCTTAATATTATGTCATTTAGAAGGGATTGGAAAAGAAAAATCTAGATTAAGAGTTGGTTTACAAAATGGCAAATTCCAGGCCTATTAAGTTGAAATTCAAGAAGATAAATCTCGAAAAAATAGAAAATGGGCTCGAAAAATTATGAAAACTTCCAGAACTCAATTTTATATTATTTAGGAAGTATTGAAAAAAGAAAATTTGGATTTGGAGTTCGTTTTCTATTTAATTAGGTTCGGGGGCTAAAAGGATAATTTTACAAGAAAAAATCGAAGAGGGCCTTTCTTGAATTTTAAAAAATAGAGATTGGGATTGAAAGTGAAGGGCCATTCAGCCAAGCCCAAGGGGAGGATGAATTTTGCTGAGTTCTTGCATCCAAAGGCGAAAATTGGATAGAAAGGTAGTTATTTTTTTATCAAGCCTTTGTAATTGTGCCACATGATCCAATGCATGAAAAGGAAGGATGTCAACATGATGGCTACATATTTTTGAATAGCTATATTAGTTAGGGGCTGATCACTTAATCTAAGGGTGGTAATTTCACAGTTTAAGCATCTTGGATTAGTGGCCTTTGGATCAAATTGGTTAGGGGAAAAAATGACAAAATCGTACACCATTCTAGGGACTATTCGGCTATCACTTGGAGGGGGGTTTCATTTTTCATTTGGGTCTTGGCTGATCATAGAGAGGGCAATAGCTAAAGGGAGCGGAAAAAGAAAGGGGAAAAAGAAAAAAGAAATGTTTTCTTATTACTCTTTGATTTGGAAAGCTAAAGCAAGGTAGCTATTTTCTTTCTTGCTCTCCTCCGTACTTTGTTCATATGACTTTGTTATTTTCATTTTCATTTTCATTGTTATTTTAGTTTCTTTCATGAAATAAAATTGTATTTCAAAACAAGTTCTTAAAGTTCCTATCTTATGCTTTCATGAAAAATCAAAGAAAAAACAAAATTTCCTCCATTTTTCCATGTTGGCCGAACCTACCATTGTTTGTGTATGTATTGTTTTTGATCTATTTTCCATGTTGGTTGTGATATATTGGCTTGCTTTGATGTTCTAACTTTTTAAAATAATTAAGACATGGAGCTTGTTTTCAACCTTTTTCAGTTATTTACTATTACTTTGCTGATTTTATCATTTTATTTTCATGTCTAGTTACTTTGTTTGCTATTTTTAATTTTTTGTTTTCAATATGTTAAGTTGTTCATGCTTTGTATATTGCCATACTATGTGTTTGAGTATTTTCCTAGATACATCTTTGCATTTACATCATGGTTGTTTGGTCTAACATGTTTTCTTTTTAAGTCTTGCATATATTATGCCATGTTTTTGTGTTAATGCCATGCTAGAATTTCACATGTTGATTTCATGCCCATTCGGTTTCCACTATATTTTTTGCCTTGTGTGTGCATTTTCATTTTGATTTGTTGACATGCTTGCATTTCTATGCCATGATATTATGTATTTGATTTACTATGCCATGTGTTTGTGTTAATGCCATGCTAGAATTTCACATGTTGATTTCATGCCCATTCGGTTTCCACTATACTCTTTTTGTCTTGTGTGTGTATTTTCATTTTGTTTAGTTGACATGCTTGCATTACTATGCCATGAGATTGTGTATTGGTTGTGCCATGTTCATGCATTAGTATTAGGTTCATTAGGTCATTATATGTTCATGTAACTTTCATGCATTTTCATGCTCATATTAGGTCTTAGGTCAATTTTGCATTGCCATGCATTTTCATGACATTTTAGGTATTAGGTCATCTTTGTATTGCCATGCATATTCCCATGCATATTAGGTCTTAGATCATATTGGTATTGCCATGCATTTTCATGTCTCATTAGGTCTAGGTCACATTTGCATTGCCATGCATTTCATGCATATTTAGGTCTAGGTTGCATTTATTGCCATGCACAAGTTCATGTTAGGCATTAGGTCATTTTTTATGCCATGTATTTTCTATGTCATTTAGGCTTTAGATCATGAATTTCATGAATTTAACTTGTTTTTTGTTCATGCATTTCATATCATTCCACTTCATTCTTGACTTAAGCCAATCAATGGCTCAAAGCCAACCTTATATGAGCATGCTTGTGGAAAATTAAGAAATTGTCAAGTTGGATTTTCTACTTTTGTGATTTTTTTTTCATTAGGTGACCGTTGTCCAAATTTTTAGAAATTTTTTCTACTATTTGTAGGTACTTAGAGGAGTCTCCAATATATATATTTTTTAATTATTTTTGAATGATTTTATCAAATGCTTAAAATTGATTTTTGGCTAAACAGTTTTTCACCTAGTGTTTTGACTTTCGTGATTTTTCTGGTAGGTCATCCTAAGTCTATAAATTAAGCCAAATTTTCCCATAGATTTAGACATGTTCTGAGTCTCCTATAATTTTTTCAGATGTTTTTGAATTTTTAAAAATAGGTAAAAAAAAAATCACGTTTTAAAACTGGTCAGTAAAGTCAGATTTGATTTCAAGGCGTAAATAATTTTCGGTTTTGGCTAAGGCATTAAGAGAGGGCTGATTTAGAACCTTAGCTACTGTCCTAGGTTGATTTCAAAGTCATTTTAATCCTAAAAAATGATTTTATAAAGCTCGGGTCAAGGGTGGTCAAGTCTGGGTTTTCAAAGTTAGGAAAATAGAGCTTTTTTAAAATGGGGTTTCAGCCATGGTGTTATTTTTCATCCAAAATTTTCAAAATTATTTTTAAACCAATCAAAAAGTGTTTTTGATTTAGAAAAATCTGATTTGATGTCTTTTCCTAAGATAGTTGGATATCATTTTAGATATACAGATTTCCTTATTCAAAGGCAAAAATACACTTTCATGCATTGCATTTTCTATGTTCATGCATATTATATGATATATGATTTTTGATATGATTATTTCTATGGCTATGTTATTATTATTATTTTTTTTTATATTTCATAATGATTCTATGTTTCATATCATTTCATGTTATTAATTATATTGCTATGTCATTTAAATTATGCCATGTCATTTAGAATATACTATGTCACTTAGATTATATCATATCCTTTAGATCATACTATGTCATTTAAATTTTACTATGTCATACATTTTCATATTAATCTTTTAAAAAATGTTTTAAAAAAAATTATGATTTTAAATAAAATAAAGTTATTCCCGAGTTAAAATAATTCATGAGTTCTTCTCCGGGTTGTCGAGGAGGATATCATCAATTATCATTAATAACGGAATATCTTTTTCAAAACGAGAATGATTCAAAATATTTTCTAAATAAATTAAAATTTATATATTTTGCCTCGTTTGTCGGGGAATATAGGAAATTTTTTAATTAATAAATTCTAGATTATTTTGAATAAAAAATGAAATTATTTTTCTTTAAATTGGGAATTATTTTGAAATGCCAAATACAAAACTGACTTTTACCGAGACTTGAGATAACACACGATTAATAAGGTACCGTTTTATACGGGCGTTGTGGGGGTTCTAATCCTTCCCCGCACGTAACCGACTCCCGAACCCGCTTTTTTTATTTCTCTGGTTTAAAAACACGGACTTTAAAATTGGTTTTAAAAATGTTTTAATTAATTTTAAAATGTTTTACAAAACCTATTTTAATAGGTGGCCGATCACACCTAGCCAAAAAAGATTGGTGGCGACTCCATTTCTTTTTCAAGGTTGTCTTTGAACCCTCATTTTGTTTCAAGAGGAATTAAGTCGTTTTTTCCTCTGTTTTCCTCAATGTCACACTTAACGAATAAAGTCTCGCGATGAGACTTGTTATTTTTTAGGTTGCGACAGCTTGGCGATTCCGCTGGGGACCTTTAGAGAGTCAGGCCTAGAACTAGTCGTGTGTTATCAAAGTCTCGATTTTGTTGGTTTTTATTTGGTATTTAATTTTAATTCCCATATTTTTCAATAATAAGGAGAATTTTGAAAATAATAAAATATTTTTAAATATGTCCATATTCATGTGCATACATATTATTATTGTTCTCTCGTTATTTTGTTGCATATATTTATTCTTTGCTTACATTGTTTAATCTTATTGGGGCATTTAGAATAAGGGGATTAGAATAGGTGGTGAAAGGTTTATTGTTCCTCCTCACACACCACACCACACGTGTATTTGCATATCATGAGCCCTATACCCGGGTTCCGTCCTTTTAGGTAGGAGCAAAGTACCTATGCTTCGTGTGGCAATAGCCTCAGCATAAGTCGGGAAAATAAACTCTAACGAATTGAACCTGCTTTTATTGGGGTACCTTACTAGCCTTCACCGGCGACAGTGAGGAACAATTCGGGGCCTTTAGAACCGATTCACCTTCATATAGTGAACTTAGAAGAAGCCATGCTGGATTTTTGTTAGATGCACTGAAGCTAGGAACACATGGAGGAATATTTCCAATCCTTTTACTTTCTATTCTATATTCTAAATAAGTTTACCTTTGCAAATCGAGCAATGATGAACGCACATCACATCGTCCATAAGAAGTTTCGAAAATAACAAAATATTTTTGCATGCATATTATTATTGCTCTCTGGTTAATGCGTTACAATATTCTTGATCTTTGTTTTAATAAATTGTTGGGGTATTAGGATGAGGGTTATGGAATAGGTGGTGAAAGGTTTGTTTTGTTCCTCCACACACATTACACTTGCATTTTCATAACATGAACTCTCTACCCGGGTTCTGTCCTTTTAAGTAGGAGTAAAGTAACTACGCCTTCGTGATTGACCCTTCGTATGGGCTAGTGAAACACTTCCAGAGTATAAAGTACCTAAAGCCTTTGTGATTGATCCTCCGTATGGGCTTAGGAAAATATACTCGAACGAATTGAACCCGTTTTTATCGGGGTGCCTTACTAGCCTTCACAGGCAACAGTGAGGAGCATTTCGGGGCCTTTTAGAATTTTGTTCACCCACATATAGTGAACCATAGAGCCAACATAGGCGAAGCCCTGCCGAATTTTTGAAGATAGGAACACATGGAAGGATATTTCTAACCTTTTGTTACCTATTTTACATTCTAAATAAGCATTGTAGATCGGGTAACGATGAACGTATATCGCCCATAATAAGTATGATAGTCTGCTCCAAAGGCACTGTGATGCCTAAATAAATAGATACTATTGGGGCACATGTTCATTAACTTTTTCACTTTGCATTGATAATTTTACCCTTTTACTTGCTTTGTTTCTTATTTCCACACATCATTGTAATAATACTGAAACCTAGTATTTTTAGGTTGTTTTGAAAATTTTTCTTTTATAATTTACCTTTTTAGATATTTCTAGAAAAAGAGAAATAGAGTTTTTGTATAAAAAATTTTCTTCTTTGAAAAAGAGAATAAAGAGTGATATTAGGATCTTCTTTTCCTTGATTTCTTTTTATCGGCATTTTTGCATAACATTCATATTATTTGAGAAATTGAAAATATAAAAATTCCTTTTCAAACATTTTGCACATTTCATGCATATGTTAATAGAGCATGTACATTTATGGTTGTATTTTTTGATCTCTTTCTTTTCAATAAATGGATGGTAATCATTATTTCATTCGATGTTTTCATAAACATTCATTGGTAGAATAAGAGTTCTAGACCGGTAGTGTTGAATGAACATTTGGACATTGTACCATAGTAAGATCCACTACCCCGAAATTCTTTTGAAAATAATATGTTAGTTTTTTCATGGAGAAAACATGTTTCAAAAAAAAATCATAGATTAAATTTGGAGGCAAATCTTGCATAATGAGATTTTTGAATAATCAAGATTTGGTCCCACCAATTTCGTGTAATCACTAATTAATTTCTTTGTATATACCTTTGTGTTAATTCATTTATTCTTTACATGTATCATTTTTGCATGATCATTAATTGTAGAATACATTTGGGATATACATGGTCATTCTTTGTATATATCCTTGTGTTTATTTATGAATTCTTTACATCATGTTACAGTTCTAAGCATGCATGCTCATTCATTGTAGAATACATTTATGACATGCATGGTCATTATCTGTATATAACCATGTATCAGTTTATTTAGTCGTTACATACATCATGTTGGCATCAGGTTGCATTCATGGCATACATAGTCATCATAATTTCTCTATGCATACCCATGCATTTTTATTTTTTCACGTGTATCAAATTGCATTCATGACATTCATGGCTTATTCATGAAATATATTTGGGGGGATAAATCAGAAATTGGCTTGGCTTTAAGAGTTTTAAAGAAGCTTCTCTTTCAACTCAGAGGTATAAAAAGTACTGAATACCTTTTTAATACAGGCAAGAGTTATGGAGAATGAACAAGCTGCCCGAATGGAAGAATGTAAAGAGTACAGGAAGAATTGCGAGAAAAGTTGGCAAAATCTAAAGCAGAATCTAAAGATCAAATGATTAAATTGATAGAGCTAATGTCCACCATAATCAAGGGACAGGGATACACTAAAAATTTGGCCGCCAGAGAAGGGTTAGAGGCACAAAAGGGTCAGAGTGAGGTCATGATGTTGGATGGTCAGAACACAGTCAATCCCAGCAACATCCTGAATTTAGATGATCTAGCTAAACAAGCAAAACTGAAAATGGTTGGGTCGAATGAGGTTGAATTGGCAGATTCCCAAGGGAAATATCAGTTGTTAGATGAAAGGCTTTCAGGCAGTGGCAGGTAAAGATGTATTTGGGAGTGTAGATGCGAAAGAACATTGCTTGGTCCCCGATTTAGTCATTCCTCCTAAATTCGAGGTCCTCGACTTTGAGAAATATGATGGGACAACCGATCCATCAGCCCACATCACTATATTCTGCCGAAAGATGACAGGTCATATAGATAATGATATGCTTTTGATCCACTACTTTCAGGATAGCCTCAGCGGGTCAACAATTACATGGTATAGTCAGTTGAGCAAGGACCAGATTTGCTCTTGGAATGATCTGGCTAAGGCTTTTCTAAGCCAGTACAAGCATATGACCAATATGGCGCCTGACCGTCTCACCTTACAAAATATGGAGAAAAGAGCTACTAAGAGATTCAAAGAATATGCTCAGCGGTGGGCTGCCAAACTACAACAACCTTTGACACAGAAAGAAATCACCGTCCTTTTTCTGAATACACGAGGGGCCCCATACTATGATAGACTCATCGGCAATGCCACAAAGAATTTTGCGGATATGGTGATCTCAGGGGAGATGATTGAGAATGCTATCAAGGATGGGAAACTTGAAGGAGAAAGAACATCCAATGCCGAGTGAAATGGGGCTTCTAAAAAGAAAGAGGAAGATACCCAAGTCATGGAAGCCTTTGCCCCACCTCTCCAATTCTACTCATATCAGCCATTCTACCCTACCTTGAACAACGTCCCTCAAGGTTTTTATCCTTACCAACCAATGCCTGCAACCGCACCAACCTTTACATCTGTCTATCAATCCAACACCCGTGGGAATAATCGAAGAGGGCATAAAAAGGGAGGAAGAAATCAGGTTGACCTGATTCCTATGTCATACAGAGAGCTACTACCTCAACTCATCCAAAATCAGCTTGTGACACCCATGCAATTTGAACCTCTGAAGCCCCTTTATCTGAGATGGAATGATGCTAATAAGTGTTGCGGTTATCATTCTGGCAATCAAGGTCACTCAATAGAGAACTGCCTCGCTTTGAAGTACAAAGTCAGGGATCTATCTCATCAAGGTTGGTTCGATAAGTTTTGAAGATGGGAAAGCCAAGTGTCATAAGAAACATGGTGCATAATCATATTAGGATTTTCGATGCATGTAGTTCAATACACTATGATGATGAAAGCACTTGTCTCATGTTGACATCTACATGAAATAAAGAAATTTTGAATTTAAGTGTTTTGTGTTCTTTATGAATTGATAATAATTTGAATTTGCAAAAAAAATGAAACTTTGAAATTTTTTGGTAAACAATAATAAGGGGTATTCATATGAAATAATGGACAATCTCGAGAATATTGATGATCATTCTGAAAAATGACCCAATACCCTCCCCCCTCTCTTTTGGGCTTTCCTATGCTTAAACCCTTTGAATCGAGATCACTTGAAAGACCTAATGCTTCAAGGAATATGAATAATTAAATTTCATAAACCATTGTCATTGTAGAATAAGAAAAGATGTAGATCCTAGTTTAGGCTATGAACAAAGGAATGAACTTTTTGAAAAAATTTTGAACTCCTTGAAATTCAAACAAATGAGACATTCTTTTAAGAATCTAGATCTTGGTAATTCGATGTGTGTCAAGGTTGTGCTAAAACCATTCACATCCTTTTCCAATGAACACAAAACACCAACTGCCCAAACATCACTTCATGATTGACACCTCGGGGCACCATGACTAAACCATATCCTATTTTGGGTCACATTCTTTCTTGTCTCTTGAAAAATACCCAGGATTGAAACTCAGCCTTTTCAGTGTAAACCTAGACTTGCGATGTTCCTCGTAATGGTACAAATTCTCATAGTTAATCAAGTTAGGGCATCATATGTGGAAATGATGGATACATGGTGAATAAGGATGGAAATAATGCATGAATTATTTGGGGCATGCGAAAAAGAAACAGCACAAAACAAAAAAAGGAAAAAAGAAAAGGAAAGGAAAGAAAAGAAAAGAAAATAAAATAAAAGAAAATAAAATAAAAGAAAGAAAAAAGAAAAACTGTGATATCATGCGTAAGAGAATTCGGATGATTCCAAGTGCAGAGTGAAATTCTGATTATCAATTTCCCCTTGGGGATTGCTTTTCAATGAAAATATTTGTGCTTGATATGAAAATTTCATATCCCTTTCGCAAAAATAAATTATCCATAGTCACCCCTTTTGAGCCGAAAAAATTCTTTCTTCTTTGAACCCTGATCAAGGTTCACCCTTTACACTAGGGGGCAAATGCGAGGAAAGATCTTCTCAAAGATCACTTAGAAATGAGTCCTAAACTCAAAGATAGAAACAAAGCAAATCGAGCTCCCAAATAAATACGAGCTCACTTTGTCAAAATGAAGCTGCAAGAGAAAAAGAAAAAGAAGTGAAAAAGTATGGCAAATGAAAACCAAAAGCAAAGAAGAAAAAGAGCAAAGTAAAAATGAAAGAAAAGTCCAAAGGGGACATATGCTTCAAAGGGAATATTCCTTAAGAAATAATCCTTGATCTGATTACCCTTAAACACATTTTTTGGGCCTATTTATCCTTTCTTTCTGAACCACAAACCTTGGCCTACATTACGTGCTTTAAAAGTCGATTTTGATCAAGCATAAGCATTCAACTTGAAGGGTTTTTCCTCATATTTTATCCCATCTCATCGAATTATCATTTCACTCTGGAAGAATTTAGAATTCTCAAGTGCATGGTAAAACAATAAAAAAAAAAAAAAGAAAGAAAGAAAGAAATATGGAAAAAATGGGACTCTAGGGCGAAAACCCAAAAATGGACGGTCTAGAGTAAAATGAGAATTTTCAGTGCAATCTATGTTAGTGTCGATGCCACAAAAGAGAAGGTCATCTTGAAGAAATTGAGGAACATCAAGGAATTCCTGAACCTCTTAAACTGACAACTCTTATTTGGAGGATTTCAAAAATTGAAACTTTTTTCCTCCAAGATTAAACTTTCCAGTTAAAACATCCCGGCCAATATTGACGCTTGTCAAAATGCCTTGATATGGAAACTAAAAGAATGTTGAATTGTTTGATTCTCAATGAATTCATTATTTATAAAATATGTTCTATTTGTGAGCCTAGAAGGGACATACATTTTTGTTTTGAAGTTTTCCTGGAAAAACCAAAATCCTGTTGTACCAAGCCTTGTCAATTCAAATTGAAAAAACCAAATTGACATTCAGAAAGATTCCTGATGGTGATCATCAGTCTTCAAGAGATTCGTACATCACATACTGTGGGGTTAATATTTTTGGTTCAGAAGTTTTCATTAAATGAGCAAAATTATTTTTCAAAAAGGAAAAATAAAAATATTTTTGAAATACCCATTTTTTGTGTTGACATGAGATAAGGGTTTTTTCTAACCCAAAGGTGTGGAACTACTAGGGTTAACCTTGGCTTCCAAATATGAAAATAAGATATAGAACTTGGCAAGCAGACTTCTGTCAGTATGAGTTTGAAAACTGTTGGGGAAAAGAGAATAGCCAAAGATTGAAAAAGGAATTGAAGATATACTCTGATTTTAAGAGGAAAATGAATTGGAAAGGCTAAGCCAAAGTCTAGAAAAATGATCGAGGGCATTTGCATCACTCATCTCTTTATTGAGCTCTGCATCTGCACAGTGTCAGCAAGCATTTGCATCATTCATGGGTATTTGCATTGGCACTATTCCATAAGCATCTGTATTTCACCTTTACATTTACATCTTTCATGGATATTTGCATTTGCGTCATCTCAAGAAATTATATCTTTTATAGAATAATTGCGTTTTCATTATTGTATGGTAACTGCAGTTACACCATTCATAGACCGCTTACATGAACACGATTAGTAGGGACATTTGCATTGGCACTATGAAACATTTGCATCTTATTCAACATATGCATCTGCATCAAGAAGCATTTGCATCAATCAGAGACATTTACACTTGCATCAATCTAAGACATCTGCATCTGCATCATGAAGCATTTGCATCCTATTCAACATATGCATTTGCATTAAGAAGCATTTGCATTAATCCAAGACATTTTCATTGCCATCAATCCAAGTCATTTACGTTTGCACCATGAAGCATATGCATCTTGATTAAAGACATTTGCATCTACATCCTCTCTCAAAGCTTTCGGGTATAATTTTCAACATGTTTTTAAAAGTGAACAAGTCTTCGGTAGCAATAGCTAACGCTTCTGGATGAGATATCCATAATTTTACATGTTTTTAAAAGTGAGAAAGTCTTCGGTAGGGATAGTTGAAGCTTTTGGAGGAGATATTCAGAATTTTACATGTTTTTAAAAGTGAGCAAGTCTTCGATAGCTAAAGCTTCTGGAGGAGATATCCAGAATTTTACATGTTTTTAAAAGTGAGAAAATCTTTTATAGCGATAGCTGAAGTTTCTGGAGGAGATATCTAGAATTTTACATGTTTTTAAAAGTGAGCAAGTCTTCGGTAGTGATAGCTAAAGCTTCTGGAGGAGATATCCAGAATTTTACATTTTTAAAAAAAAAAGTGAACAAGTCTTCGATAGCGATAGCTGAAGCTTCTAGAGGAGATATCCAGAATTTTACATGTTTTTAAAAGTGAGAAAGTCTTCGGAAGCGATAGCTGAAGCTTCTGGAGGAGATATCCAGAAATTTACATGTTTTTTAAAAGTGAACAAGTCTTGGGTAGCGGTAGCTGAAGCTTTTGGAGAAGATACCTAGAATTTTACAAATTTTAAACAATGAGCAAGTCTTCGGTGGTGATAACTGAAGCTTCTGGAGGAGATATCCAGAATTTTTACAAATTTTAAAAGTAAGCAAGTCTTTGGTGGCGGTAGCTGAAGCCTCTGGTGGAAATATCCAGAGTTTTAAAGTTTTAAGCCGAAGTTTCTGGAGGAGATACCCAGAATTTTAAACACAGCTGAGCACAAGACAAGATAAGACCCCGAAGACCATCATCGAGGTATTTTCTTCTCTTGCAAATCAAACTCATTTCCTTAAGACGGGTAGAGCCTGGATTAGTAAGGGAACTCAATGTAAGGACAAAATCTTATATTTACAGCTTTTAAAAAAAATGAATGAAAAAATAAAAAAAATTAAAAATGAAAAAAGAAAAAAGAAAAGAAGAAAAGAAGAAAAAAATGGAAAAAATGAAAATCCCTTTCCTTTCTTTCACTAGTGATTTCACTAACCGGACAAAATTAGTGTTGGTTTATCTTTGCCTGATTCCTGATTCTTAGCAATAGCCAAAGAGGGGCAGCTGTAGACACCTAATTTTGTTCGAACCACTAAATCAGATGTTTTTCTTACTAAAATGATGTTTTAGAATGAAAAAAAGTCTTTTCTCATCCAGCAGGTGGTACTCCGAGACTTGGTTTAAGAGGACAAGCATGAAAAGTCAATCTTGAAAAAGTCAACCTCATAAAAGTCAACTCTGAAAAATCAACCACTAAAAAGTCAACCCACATTCAAAATCAATATTTAAAGTTTAGTTGAACAATGTTGAAAGAATTTTAATAATTCGAGGTCTACAATGAAATATATGGAGTCCGAAAGATGGGTTACGGAGATTCAGTGGAAAGGAAACCCTAGTTCAAAAAATTTGGCGAAAAGTGCTTAAACGATCAAATTGATCAAAATTGGCAGTTTCGAATGGAAGATAATCAATGACTACGGGTATTGGAGAGGCCATTTGGAAGCAAAACCAAAGGAAGAGTCAATTCGGAAGAAAATCGAGAATTAGGGTTTTTGGTGGATTTTTGTAAAATTGGGGAAAATTGCATAAATGGCCTAATTTGATAAAACTAAAGCACCCAGTTGATGAAGAGTGAGTAAACAAGGATAGCCCAAGGTTCAGTTTGAAGTAATTCCGAGAAAAAAGCTGATTGGAGGAAAAACAAAAAAAAACGAGGAAATTCTCGATACTAAAAAAAGGAAAAATCAAATCGGAGGAGAATTTGATCTTAAAAATTGGGCACTTTCGGACCAACTCCAATTCAATACATAAAAAAGGCATAGAAATAGAAAATCTGCAAATCGGACTTGTTTTGAGTAAAACTGAGGCTTTGGAGGTTAAAGGGCAAATTTGGAAAATTCAAGAAAAATAGCAAATCAGCTCAGGAAATCGCCAAAACTTCCAGATATTAATATTATTTCATTTGGAAGGGATTGGTGAAGAAAAATCCAGATTTATAGCTCGTTTGCGAAATGGCAAATTTTGGGCCTACTAAGCTGAAATTCCAGAAGATAAATCCTGAAAAAATAGAAAATGGACTCGAAAAATTATGAAAACTTTTAGAACTCAATTTTATATTATTTAGGAAGTATTGAAAAAAGAAAATTTAGATTTGGAGTCCGTTTGCTATTTAATTAGGTTCGAGGGATAAAAGGATAATTTTATCAAAAAAACCGAAGAGGGCCTTTCGTGAATTTATAAAATAGCGATTGGGCTGGAAAGTGAGGGGACATTCAGCCAAGCCCAAGGAGAGGATGAATTTTGCTGAGTTCTTGCATCCAAAGGCCAAAATTGGATAGTAAGGTAGTAATTTTTTTTATCAAGCCTTTGTAATTGTGCCACATGGTCCAATGCATGAAAAGGAAGGATGTCAATATGATGGCTACATATTTTTGAATAGCTATATTATTTAGGGGCTGATCACTTAATCTAAGGGTGGTAATTTCACATTTTAAGCATTTTGGATTAGTGGCCTTTGGATCAAATTGGCTAGGGAAAAAATGACAACATCCTATACCATTCTAAGGTCCATTCGGCTATCACTTGGAGGGGTTTCATTTTTCATTTGGGTCTTGGCTGATCATAGAGAGGGCAGTAGCTAAAGGGAGAGAAAAAAAAAGAGAAAAAAAAAGAGAAAGAAAAAAAAAGGGTTTTCTAACTACCCTTTGATTTGGAAAGCTAAAGCAAGGTAGCTATTTAATTTCATGCTCTTCTCCATACCTTGTTCATATGATTTTGTTATTTTCATTGTTATTTTATTTTATTTTCTTTCTTTCATGAAATAATTTTTTTTTTCAAAACAAGTTCTTAAACCTCCTATCTTATGCTTTCATTAAAAATCAAAGAAAAGACAAATTTTCCTCCATTGTTCCATGTTGGTCGAACCTACCATTGTTTGTGCATGTATTATGTTTGATCTATTTTCCATGTTGGTTATGATATATTGGCTTGCTTTGATGTTCAACTTTTTAAAATAATTAAGATATAGAGCTTGTTTTCAACCTTTTTCATTTATTTACTATTATTTTGCTGATTTTATCATTTTATTTTCATGTCTACTTACTTTATTTGCTATTTTTAATTTTTTGTTTTCAATATGTTAAGTTGTTCAAGCTTTGTATATTGCCATACTATGTGTTTGTGTATTTGCCTAGCTACATCTTTGCATTTGCATCATGGTTGTTCAGTCCAACATGTTTTCCTTTTGAGTCTTTCATATAATATGCAATGTGTTTGTGTTAATGCCATGCTAGAATTTCACATGTTGATTTCATGCCCATTCGGTTCCCACTATATTTTTTTGCCTTGTGTGTGCATTTTCATTTTGTTTAGTTGACATGCTTGCATTTCTATGCCATGATATTGTGTATTTGATTTACTATGCCATGTGTTTGTGATAATGCCACGCTAGAATTTCACACGTTGATTTCCTGCCCATTCAATTTCCACTATATTTTTTTGCCTTATGTGTGCATTTTCATTTTGTTTAGTTGACATGCTTGCATTATTATGCCATGAGATTGTGTATTGGTTGTGCCATGTTCATGCATTAGTATTAGGTTCATTAGGTCATTATATGGTCATGTTACTTTCATGCATTTTCATGCTCATATTAGGTCTTAGGTCAATTTTGCATTGCCATGCATTTTCATGACATTTTAGGCATTAGGTCATCTTTGCATTGCCATGCATATTCCCATGCATATTAGGTCTTAGATCATATTGTTATTGCCATGCATTTTCATATCTCATTATGTCTAGGTCACATTTGCATTGCCAAGCATATTTAGGTCTAGGTTGCATTTATTGCCTTGCATAAGTTCATGTTAGGCATTAGGTCATTTTTATGCCATGCATTTTCTGTGTCATTTAGGCCTTAGATCATGCATTTCATGCATTTAACTTGCTATTTGTTCATGCATTTCATATCATTCCACTTGATTCTTGACTTAAGCCAATCAAAGGCTCAAAGCCAAGCTCATATGAGCATTCTTGTGGAAAATTAAGAAATTGTCAAGTTGGGTTTTCTACCTTTGTCTTTTTTTTTTTTTTTTTCATTAAGAAATTTTTACTACTGTTTGTAGGTCCTTAAAGGAGTCTCCAATATTTTTTTTTTTGGAATGAATTTATCAAAGGCTTAAAAATAATTTTTGGCTAAACAGTTTTTCACCCAGTGTTCTGACTTTCATGATATCTTTGGTAGGTCATCCTTAGTCTAAAAATTAAGCCAATTTTTTCCCATAGAGTCCGACCTCTTCGGAGTCTCCCATAATTTTTTCATATGTTTTTGAAATTTTAAAAATAGGTTAAAAATCACGTTTTAAAACTTGTCAGTAAAGTCGGATTTGATATTAAGGGAAAAATAATTTTCTGTTTTGGCTAAGGCATTAAGAGAGAGCTGATTTAGAACCTTAGATACTGTCCTAGGTTGATTTGTAAGTCATTTTAATCCTAAAAAATGATTTTATAAAGCTCGGGTCAAGGGTGGTCAAGTCTAGGTTTTCAAAGTTAGAAAAATAAAGCTTTTTTAAAAGGGGTTTCGGCCATGGTGTTATTTTTCATCCAAAATTTTCAAAATTATTTTTAAACCAATCACAAAGTGTTTTTGATTTAGAAAAATCTGATTTGATGACTTTTCCTAAGGTATTCAAATATCTATATAAAATTGAGATTTGAAAGTTTTGATAATTTTCCAAGCTAATTTGCTATTTTCCCTGGATTTATCTTCTGGAATTTCAACTTAGTGGGCCCAAAATTTTCCATTTTGTAAACAAGCTCTGGTTCTGGATTATTCTTCGCCAATTTCTTCCAAATAATACAAAATTGAGATCTGGAAGTTTTCAAAATTTTTTGAGCTAATTTGTTAATTTTCCTGGATTTATCTTCTGGAATTTCAGCTTAGTGGGCCCGAATTTTGCCATTTTGCAAACGAGTTTCGATTTTAGATTTTTCTTCACTGATCTCTTCCAAATGACATAAGATTGAGATCTGGAAGTTTTGGTAATTTTCCGAACTCATTTGTTATTTTTCCCAGATTTTCCAAATTTGCCTTTTAACCTCTGAAGCCTCGATTTTACTCAAAACAAGTCTGATTTCAAGATTTGCTTTTTCTATGCCTTTTTTATATACTAAATTGGAGTTGGTCCAAAAACGCCCAATTTTTACGATCAAATTCCCCTCCGATTTGATTTTTCCTTTTTCCAAAATCGAGAACTTTCTCATTTTTTTCCCCTCCAATCGGCTCATTTCTCGGAATTACTTCAAACTGAGCCTTGGGCTATATTTATTTACCCACTCTTCATCAATTAGGGGTTTTAATTTTACCGAATTAGGCCATTTCTATATTTTTCTCCAATTTTGCCAAAATTCACCAAAAACCCTAATTTTCGATTTTGTTTCGAATTGACTCTTCCTTTGGTTTTGCTTCCAAATGGCATTTCCAATACCCATAGTCATTGATTATATTCCATTCGAAACCTCAAATTTCGACCAATTTGATTGTTTAAGCATTTTTCCTAAATTTACCGAACTAGGGTTTCGTTTATACTGAATTTCCATGACCCATTTTCCAGACTCCATATCTCTCGTTATAGACCTCGGATTATCAAAATTCTTTCACCGTTGTTCCATTAAACTTTGAATCTTGATTTTGAATGACGGTTGACTTTTCCATGGTTGAATTTTTGGAGTTGACTCTTTTGGGGTTGACTTTTTTTAGATTGACTTTTTGTGCTTCATTTCTTAAACAAAGTCTTGGAGTAGCACCTGTAGGATGAGAAGAGATTTTATGTATTCTAAAACATCATTAGGAAGAAAATTTACCTGATTTAGGGGTCGGACAAAATTAGGTGTCTACAGCTGTAATGTGGCTTAATCGTGTTTATAAATTTTAAACGATGTATTAAAAATATTTTAATCAACCAGGATTAAAGCCATTACATGCCTAAGTAAAACGAGTTATTTTGAGGCCTAAAAACGTTGTTTTGAGTCCGAATTTTGGGACTATATAAAAACCATTTTCTGGATTTTTTAATTCTGGAAATTATGTTTATATATTTCCATTGAAGTTTCAAAATTGATTTGGGTTTAAAACGTTTAAACAAAATTATTTTCGGGACTAAAACGATGTTACTACAATGCTGAATTTTTTTGGGCTGTTTTGTAGGTGTTTGCGTGCCTTAAAACTTCGAGCATGAGTGTGGAAGCATTCCTCATGCTTGATGGAAATTTTGGCTAGAATATTAGGTGAATACAATTCATTTTTTATTGCTGGTTCGGGCATGGAACATGGCTAGAAAGGCAGCAATGTTGCTACACTCGGTGCACCCAAACCGTGACAATGCATAAAGGTAATTGTTGTCGATTTGCTTGCTGCCTTGAAAGCTAGACAGCAGCCCATTTTTGGAGCATCTAGAAGCCACCTAAAGTGTCATACATCGGCCTAATCATAGGTGGGCAGTATCCATCCGATGGCTCAAAGAGGTTGCCTACGCCTAGGACACTAAGTGTTAGAGTCCTACTCCGACATGGAAATTGTTTCCTAGTGGGAGTGTGATTCCTAAAAATTAGGAAAATGTTTTAGTATGAATAGGTAATTGTTACCTGAGAGGATTGAAGTTCCTAAGTGTTAGGATAGGTTTCAAATCTTTAAAATTCAGTTTAAGACAAAATACCTAAAAGTTAGGTAATGTCCGATTTTAAGACAACTTTCCTAAAAGTTAGGAATTTGATTAAAAATGTTTTATTCAAAGAATCGAAATTGATGAAATAATTTGATAAATTATCTCAAATGCGTCGATGATATTTATGCAAATAATACACAAGATCACCAAGTGACATTGGCTATGCATGTTTTTATTTCATGTTTATGATATGATTATGTTAGCATGAGGCTGATTATGGACTAGACCTTAGTATGACAATAGAATGTATGGTTAAATTTTTCTAAATGGTATTTTTATAAATAGGGTCTACGAACCCTGCCTTCTCTTTTCATTCTGGGTTGTAAATTCTCTTTTTACTTAACTCCCCTCGAATGTAACTCAAGGTTTCTACTAAAAGTGTAATTGTTATATTTTAGAGTTAGGTTAGAATTTGAATTTATGTAATTCCAAGATTGTAAGGAGAACAAGGCACCAAGGAGAAATGACCAGGGAGATCACCATCAAGGCTTGAGAAGACTGTGTATGGTATCTCTAGGAATTTGACCAACTAGTTTCCTAATGGCTCAAGGAAACTAGATTAGATTAAAGTCCATAATCATCCTAGTAGATAACATGTGATAGATTTATTTTTGAGGTTATATAATTGATATATAAATTGAATAAATGCTATGTATGCTATTCAAACAAACAAAGCAATGAGACCTAATTAATAAATGAAATCCCTCATTAAATTATATTGAGTCCATGTTACGCATGATTAGTTGCCTTCCACCATCTTAACAAGATAAAACTGAGTTCCTACCATATGAGGCTTGTTGAGTCACTCACGGTCATCCTACTGTAGCACATGTTTGAGTTATTGAAAGTGGGTCTTACTCAACTAAATGTTATGTTATCCGAATGTGTCAAACTCGATCGCATGACATTTAGAGGCAATGGTTAGGCAATATGTATATGATGCCTTTAGGCAACGAGTTGTCCCCTAACTGATCTAGGAATTGATGGTATATGCCCTAGAGCTAAACCAATTGGACATGGGATATACAGTTAATAAAGCAAACTCTTCACTATGAAGATAGTGATACAAGGTTTTCCTTAATGTTAGTACAACAATAAAGAGTTAGTAAGTACTAATCGGATGAAGCCCATGGAACATAATGGCCTTGCAAAGGAATTATAAAGAGTTATAATTATGAGATCCTAATGCATCAAAGGTTGCTTCCTCAAACTGTTCCTGGTCATCGCATTAAGTTAAGTCTTCTTACTTAGGAAGTAAGCAACTGTTGTCAGATTTAACTATGCAAGTGCACGTTATCACAAATAAGTAATAAAGTGAAAGTAAAGTGTCGAACCCACGAGGAATTGTTATTAAATTCGTTAAATACTAAAATTAAAATAGCTTACTCTTATCAAAATAAGCAATTAAAAGGTTTGTGAATTAAAAGCTAATAGAAGAAAACAATAAAGAAAACAAATAAAAATTGGATTTGATTCAATGGAGAAAAACTTAGGATTACAATTTCTCTCAACACTTTGCTTTGATGTCTCCTACCCTCTTAACTTGATTAATGACCTTTAGTTGTTAACCTAGAGTTCTAATCTATTTATAAGTATCTATCAATGGTCTTATAAAAATATCTCTCTTAACCAATTAACTATATGTCTATGATAATTGAATTAAAGAGAAACTCATTAAGCGTAGACTCTAAAATTGATTACACATGACACGTAAGTATATTTCTACCCTACATGCAGATCAATTCATCATAATAAATGAATACAAAACATGTGTTATTCAATCCATGTCTTACACTAAAATCCCTATGTCTAGTTGTATTTATGTTACCAAATCAGTTTAATTGGTGATCAAGCAATTAAAAACATTAAGCACAAGATTAAATAAACAACTCAAATATTATTAAATCAAACTAGGGAGTAAAATTATTCAAACTACATATTGAGTTCCATTGCAATCCTAGAAAGGAATTTAGTTCATGCTCAACATTGAAAACAATAAACAAAGGAGTTTCACAAACATCAAATTACAATAAAAAAATTAAGAAAAAAGAGAAGACTAAAGGTTGTCAGATCTTCAATCTTCTAGTCTCTGAAATCTCTCTTAGCTCTTTGCAGAATTGTTGTGGCTGCTATCCTCTTCAGAAAAATTAAAGCTAAGAACTAAGAAGTCTCAAAAAATCAAGTCCTAATGGTTCCTATTTATAGATTTCTTAAAAAGTTTGAAGAAGGGAAACTTTGTGGCCAAGTAATTGCTTTCAGCTTGGACTTTCCATATATGAGCTTAGTTTCTCCTTCTTGCTCTAGGACTCTACAGAACTACAAAAGACATTAAATTAATAACTAAAATTAAACATAAAATAAATAATTAAAAATAGTTTAAACTACAACGACTTATCTGATTTTAAAGCACAAAATAGGATAAAATAACTCTATTTTATAGAGTTATCACACCTCCAAACTTATGATTTTGATAGTCCTCGAGCAAAACAAAACAAAAACAATCTAATTAAATAAAATGAAACAAAACATAACTAGAGATGAATGCACTTAACTAATGATTTCCTTAATTGTCCTCAAAAGTTATCTCAAAATATCAAGTCAAAGTAGAACACAAACATAATCCAAATTTATGATTTAATTCAAATGTATGTCTCATGCTTGAATGGATTTTCAGTGTGTGTGTGAATAATCGCCTTGCAAATCATTGCATGCAATCTAAATAAGTTTATGCCAATGCAAAATACGAATTAGTATAAATTCTCATATGTTTGCTTTTCATCTCTCTCTCCACTAATGTAGACTAACACTTCGTCAAGGATCAAATAGGTCTTTATTAAGCTTGTAATGTAAGGCTAGGGTCAAGGTAGGATAAAAATATATTTCGGTTTAAGTCACCCATAGACACTTTACATTTTTTTCAAGATTTTTGAGAGCCATAATCTTGTCCTCAAATTACATACTTCATTCTTTGAATACACTTCCTTTTTGCTTTAACAACTTTATTTATTTGTTTTTTCCGATTCTTCATTTTCGAAGCACCATAATATTCGCTTTTTTTTTTCTTTTTTTTTTAAGAGAAATTTCATTCACATACCATTTCACCCAAAGTTGACATGGCTCATAATTTATTTTTTTCTGTATGTCATACACATGCCCATGTAGTGAGGGTTTTTCATGGTTTTTCTTATTAGGCTAGGCTAAAATATATAGCAATCAAAGAAAAGATATATATCAATTAGGTTCAAAGAGGTAGACTAAGGATATTAATATATAAAGGTAGCCTCGAAAGGCTCAAATGATCCAAAGATGGCCTAAATAATCTCCTCAACTTAGTGTTGCATAGGATTTTGCCTCGAGAGAGAATCAAACAAATTCTAGGCTCTACACATAATCACAATTCACAATAACATAATCAGTCTTTAAAAAAGCAATGCAAATCTAAGCAAGAGATCAAGTGCTCAAATTAGTGAAAATCACATCCTAACATGAAACTAACAAAAGAATTTAACATAAAATCAAATCGTACCTATGTTGTTCCCAAGAGTCAAAATAAATCAATAACCAAATTCTCATCATTGGATAAGGATTCCATCATAATAAGTGCATTATATCTCAAGCAATTTTTTTTTTATTTTTTTATATTTTTTTTTTATAAATCCTAAACATAAACATAGTTAATAAACTAAAAAAACACACAAACTTAAGCATAATAAACTAAAAGATAATAAAAACATATAAACACCCCCAAACTTAAATAAAACATTGTCCCCAATGTTGGAAAAATAAAAGAACAGGAAGAAGAAAACTCCCCTGTCATTGAAGAAAACCCGAGAGAGCTCTAATCTTCCTCTTCCGCTTCCTGGGCATCCAAATGTGTTGGTGGTTATGGCAAAGTGGAAAATTGGGTCATGTCGGCAACCATATGACGAGCACAAAAATGGATCATTGGCTCAACAGCTTTGAAGCATTCAGTCTGATGGGCATGATATGCAAGGTTCCTTTTTTGAGCCAATCTTGATAGATGATCTGCCACTTGATTTTCTGTTCCTTTTCTGTCTTGGATTTCTTAATCAAATTCTTGCAAAAGAAGTATCCAACAGATCAAGCAAGGTTTTGCATCCTTCTTTTCAATCAAGTACTTGATAGCTAAATGATCGGTGTAGACAATGACTTTGGTGCCCATGAGATAAGATCAAAATTTATCAAAAGCAAATACCACTGCAAGCAACCCCTTTTCGGTGGTGGTGTAATTCAACTGAGCATCGATCAAAGTCTTGGTTGCATAGTAGATGGAATGAAATACCTTCTCTTTTCGTTGGCCTAAGATAGCACCAATTGCAAAATCACTAGCATCACACATGAGCTTGAATGGCAGATTCTAATTTGGAACAATGATGATAGGTGCAGAAATCAATCTCTCATTCAATTTCATAAAAGCTGTTAGACATGTATCATCAAACTTGAAAGGGACATCTTTTTCAAGGAGATTGCAAAGTGTCTTAGAGATCTTGGAAAATTCTTTAATGAATCTCCTACAAAACCCGACATGACCCAGAAAACTTGGAATGCCCTTGACGGAGATTGGAGGTGGAAGCTGCTCAATAGTCTCAATCTTTGCTTTATCTACTTTATCCCCCTACTAGAAACTTGATGTCTTAAACCAATGCCTTCTTGAACCATGAAGTGACATTTTTCCCAATTTAACACCAAATTTGTTTCTTCACATCTTTTAAGCACTCTAGCTTGGTGATGTAGACAATAATCAAAAGAATCTCTAAAAACTAAAAAGTCATCCATAAATACTTCTAAACATTGCTCCACCATGTTGGAAAATATGGCCATCATGTATCTCTAAAAGATCGCAGGAGCGTTACAAAGTCCAATTGGCATTCTTCGAAAACAAAAAAGTCCCCATAAGGACATGTGAAGGTAGTTTTTTCTTGATCTTCAGGAGCTATCGCAATTTGATTGTATCCTGAATATCCATCCAAGAAATAATAAAACTCCTTACCAGCCAATCTGTCAAGCGTTAGATCAATGAATGGCAAAGGATATCGTAGTAGCTTTGTTAAGCTTTTGATAGTCCATGCATATCCGCCAACCAGTCACAGTTCTAGTTGGAATGAGCTCATTATTAGCATTGGCAACTACCCTCATGCCTCCTTTCTTGGGCACACATTAAATTGGACTTACTCATGAACTGTCAGAGATAGGATATATGATGCCTGCATCCAACCACTTGATAATCTCCTTTTTTACCACTTCTTTCATAATGGGATTAAGTCGCCATTGATGCTCTATGGTAGCCTTGTGATTGTCTTCAAGAAGGATTTTATGCATGCAAATTGAAGGAATAATCTCCTTGATGTCGGCAATTGACCATCCCAAAGCTTTCTTATGTTCTCTAAGCACCCTAAGGAGTTTATCTTCCTGCTCAACATTAAGAGAAGATGAGAATTGGTAATTCAGATTTTTCACCAAGAAAAACATTCCGCAAATGTGGAGGTAACAGCTTAAGCTCCAAGGATGGTGGCTCTTCAATGAAAGGCTTTGTGGATGATGTTTAACTTGTCGTAAGTCCTAATGGTTCAAACTGAGGAATGGATCTTCCAATACGTGGATGAGCATTTAACAAATTTAAACATTCAATAAAATCATCATAATCCCTTTCTGAAGTAATCATCAAAGATGCCTCAAGTGGATCAATAGGATAACTATTTTTGAAAACCTTAGTTGTAGCTCTATCCACCACATTAACTGCAAAACACTCATCAGATTCATTAGGAAATTTCATAGCTTTAAAAACATTAAAAGTTACCTCTTGGTCTTGAACTCTCATTCTAAGTTCGCCTTTTTGCACATCGATCAGAGTTCTACCGGTAGCTAAGAAAGGTCTCCCAAGAATAATGGGTATTTCATGATCCTCATCCATATCCAATACAATGAAATCTGCTGGAAAGATAAATTTCTCTATCTTCACTAATACATCCTCAACTATGCCTCTTGGATATGTGTAAGATCTATCTGCCAGTTGTAGTGTAACTGTAGTAGGCTTAACTTCCCCCAAACCCAGTCTTCGATATATTGATAAAGGCATAAGATTGATGCTTGCTCCCAAATCACATAAGGCTCTACCAATGACACTACCAGAAATTGCTTGAACAGTGACGGGAAAATCCATCACAAAATGCTATAAACCTGTCACTGTTGTAATTTAGTGATGGAACTAGTGACGGATTTTTTTCGACATGGATACCCCCTTACTGATAATACCATCACAAAGTTGATTGATTCCGTCACTAAATTTGTGACGGTTTTTCTATCACAAAACTTTTAAATTTCTATCACAGCTTTTTCGTTAACTCGAGCAGCTGGCCGTCACCATATTCCGTCACAGACGTTAAACTCCGTTTGTATTTTCTATCACAATTTGAAATTCTATCACAAATTTTTGTTTTGTATAAATTCCGTCACTATTTCTGTCACTGAATTCTGTCACACTTTTAATTTTTGTAACAAATATACTGTCATAATTTTTTGTCTCGTATAAATTCCATCAATATTTCCATCACTAAATTCTTTATTAATCTGTCACAAAATATAAAATCTGTCACAAATTTACGATCTGTCACTATTTGTGTCACAAATTGTCTCATTCCGTCACAAATTATAAACATCTGTCACTGTCTATCACAATTCCTGTCACAGTTTTATAATCTATCACAAAATCCTGTTACAAATCAGTCCACCACTAAGAAAACAACCACAACCAATCAACCACAATCAAAATTCATCACAAGAAATCTATTAAGAGTATTTAATTAATTTAACCATTAATTATAATAAAGTAGTTCATAGGTTAAACTATAACGAGATAATAGGTAAAATAGTCCTAACATATAATCAATCGTACTTGAACCATAAATGTTAGTTAAGATAAATATTAAAAGTTCAGAAATGTTCATTAAAAGATATTTCAAATCAAGTATGATCATCGGCATCTCCACTAAGCCCAGCTACATCATCTCGTCCTGAACATTATCACCGAGCTCTCCACTCAAGTCATCGTCCTCTATATCGTCAGCATGAGCTGCTGGTGAAACACCCGATGATGGTGGATTGGAAACTTGAATTCCCATATCTTTTAAGGCATCTTGGAGGCGAGGTACTAGAATTTCAGCCAAGCGTTGCATTACTTGCATTAAAATTTGATCCACATGCTCAGACTGAAGTGGAGGAAATCTAGAAGAAGTAGAAGTAGATGACCTCGAAGGACGAGTAGTGCCAAGTATATCTCGAGGGTCCTGTCTTCCAAACCTATACAAGTGGCCATGACCTACTCACCAACTGTTTGATGACATGTAGCGGCATCAAACTAGGGTTGTGAAGAAGTATTACCATACTTCTCAACCAATGCAGTAGAATATCTCTCCTACAAAAATATAAATAACAAAAGTTAATGTTTCACCCCTAACATGAAACGAGAATAAAGTGTTTAATATGTAAAGTTTACTTACACTGACAGATTTGGATTTAGCATCCACAAATTCACCATTTGATCGCTTATGAGTACGATCAAATACCTCAACTTGAGTTACATTACGTCCCACCTCCTTTTCCTGCAACAATTTACATAAATATTAATGAATATCGTGAAGGTAAGCAATTAATAAATTATTTTTTAAAAAACTACACACCATTCTTCTTTCATGGATAATAATAGGCACTGTTCCACAAGCATGTTTTGATATCGACCCTTCCTTTTCAGTGAGGTGATTGACTCAGACAACAACACTTTTTCCTTTCCATTCATCTTTGACCCATACATTGTTAATTAACCATGCCCAATTCTCTTCACCCGACCAATATGGCCAAAAATCTTTTGTACCACTGATAGAAGTGGTGTTGGCGTCACGCATAGCCTTATGCCGAGCTTTATTCATCATGCTACTGAATTGTCTACCACAAATCGCATACCATACCTCATATATGGCAGCAGTTTCCCCTTCAGCCCATTTATATTTTTCCTTTGAAAAAAAGTATATGATTAAAATTAAAAGATAAGTCATATGAAACAAGATATGCTTTAACAATTGTGTAAATAATACCTCAAACGTTGTCCAGTAGGCGGATATACGATCTTCAGGAATTTTCTTCCATGTTGCCCAAGGCCTACTATAATAAGCTTTTAGTATGCATGTGATAGTACCAGCTACCAGTTCCTTCTCATCCTTACATATTAATGTGCTATAACATTCAAATTACAATCAAATTAATACACAATTTTCACAACTTTGTTAGAAACGTAATGTTTTTATAATTTCAAATTATACATGGAGCTAAGAATGGATATAACCTTTCTGTGAGCTAAGATGGAAGGAGTTTCAAACCCTTTATTTCCTCCTCTACCCCTTTTTCGTCTAACGCCAGCAGGTTGTATAGTAGACTCATCTTCATTGTCTTCTAGATTAATTGGTCTAGTGGGCTTGACAGTAGTGGGTTAATTAGAGATAGGCTCTATAACTGAAGGTTGAGTGGAAGGTGCCTCCACTATATGTCCATGCTCAAATGGAGTATGTAATGGAGGTGAATTTACAAATGGACTTGCCACAGAAGATCGAACATTCCTAGTAGATTGCAAATATGTCAAGATTTGGCTTCTTGAGATCGTTCTGCCTCCTCCTCGACCTCCTAGTCCTACTTGAGATTTTTTACCTCCAGCCTTAGTCATAATTCCTATATAATGAAAAAGATGAATTATTAAAAACAAATTAAATATAATAATTAAAGTAATGATAAAAAAAGTAAAAAAAGAAAATAACATTTGACATTAAAATATTGATTAATCAAAGTATAAAAATAACATTTCACTAAAACAAGCATTTACCTACTCAATCATCAATTTCAATATCTTCGGAGTAATCATCACTATTAGACAAGTTGAACTCCAATTCATCCGTTGGAACATTATCTTCTTCGGACTCTTCAAAAAATGCTCATCGTCTTCTTCTTCTTCTTCGTCATCATCGTTATCATAATCATTTTCCTCTTCTTCGTTTTCCTCTTGAAATCTAAAACTAAATCAACTAATTCAAGATCACCTTCACCAACAATAACACTTGGATCATCAAGTTCTAAAGTGGGAAGAATATGAATAGGAGTAGACTCATTTTCTTGGTAAAACCTATTAACCTTTCACATTGATGTTCATCATCATGTAATGGTATGTCGAATCTACTCCTAGCTTTAATTTTAAAATAGCCAACCAATCACGTCGCTCTCTTTTACTAGAAGGATAACTAGTGTAATAAACTTGTTGAGATTGTTGAGCCAAAACAAATGGCTCATTTGTTAAAAGGCTAGACTTGTATTTCACTTCAAGAAGACCATAACTGGGGTGCACCCTAACACCCTTTTCAATGTCAAACCAATGACATTTAAATAACACAACTCTATTTCCAGTACCAACATACTCTAACTCAACAATATCCACTAGTATCCCATAAAAATCACAATTATAATCATTGTAGCAACTCCCTTTGACACATATCCCATAATTCATTGTTTGTCGATTTCGTCCATGTTGATAAGTATGAAACTTAAAACCATTTACAAAATAACCTTTGTAAAATTTAGCCATACGCGAAGGACCATGCACTACCTCCTCAAATTTCCTATATTGCAATTTAGAGATTATGATTATTATTTAAATTAATTATATTAATAGTTTAAATAAGTCCATTAGTAACTTACTCAACATATGGCCATATCTCTTCGCAATTCAACAAAACATATATGACAACCGTTTCATACTCATCATCAAGGAGATATTGACAAACACCTTTAAGACCAAAAGCTCGACCGAATGACTGAAAATTGATAATCGTCCCATTGCCTCCACTTCACCTCCATCATCGTTGCGTGGAACTCGATTCAATCTTGTTGGGACTTGGGCTCGAAATAATACGAGCAAAATGTTGCTATTTCCTAAACAATGTAAGCTTCACAAATAAATGCTTCAACAAATGCTCGATTTTTACTTTTTTTTAAGTGATGCATACACGTAAACATTATAAATATTAAAATATTAATCATTTGAATATTGTTATTCTTAAATTAATATTAAATGAAAATTTTACCTATCAAAAAGGTACATCCAACGATAATGGATTGGTCCACCAACTTTAGCCTCATACGCTTAGTGAATTGGCAAATGCTTTATGGAATAAAAAAATCTCGGTGGAAAGATTTTCTCTAACTTGCATAGTGACTCCATAATATTTTTTTTCTAAGACTTCCATGTCCTCCACTTGTAATTCAGTAGAGCAAATATCCTTAAAAAAATGACTCATCTCTGTAATGGCTTCCCAAATTGGATTTGGCAACAAATCTCGAAAAGCAATTGGAAGCAACCGTTACATAAACACATGACAATCATGACTCTTAAAGCCATAAAATTTATTTTCATCATGTACACTTCTTGCAATGTTCGAAACATATTCATCAGGGAACTTCATTTCTTTGACCCATTTGCACACATCATTTATTTGCTACTGACTTAAAGCAAAAGCTGCTTTAGCTTGAAAAGTTTACCATTACATTCAACCAACTCTAATTTATGTCGCTTGCACATAACTTTCATATCCATTCTAAACTTCACATTATCTTCGGATTTACCCTTAACATTCATCACCATGTTAAATATATTCTCAAACACATTTCGCTCAATATGCATAACATCCAAATTATGACGAATAAGGTTTGAGTGCTAATAAGGTAACTTCCAAAAGATACTTCTTTTAACCCAATTATATGTATCTCCAAAATCAACTATTTTTTGCTTCTCATGTAATTTACCAAAAATCACATCAAGATGTGCACGTACCCGACACAACATTTCTTCTCCTAATAATCGATGAATCGGAGGATCATTCTCCACACTAATCTTGAACTTATCCCTTTGCTTTTTGTAAGGATGATTTAAAGGTAGAAATTGCCGATGACAATAAAAAAATGATGTTTTACCACCATAATCAAATCGAAAAGCTTACTTTGCTCCATACAATAAAGACAAGACAACCGCCCATGAGTACTCCACCCTGACAACATGGCATATGCAGGAAAATTGCTAATTGTCCATAAAAGTGCTGCTCTCAACACAAAATTGTCTCCTAAAAGCATCACAAGTTTCAACTCCAACATTTCTCAATAATTTCAACTCATCTATCAAAGGTCTTAAGAACACATCTATATGTTTAACTGGACTTTTCGGACCGGAATAACCATATTTAACAATAAATAAGGTTGCTTCATGCACATTCATGGAGGCAAATTATAAACAACAATAATTATCGGCCAACACGAATATGGTTTAGCAGATGATACAAACGGATTAAACCCATTAGTACTTAACCCAAGACGCACATTTCATGTTTCAAGTGCAAATAAAGGGTGAGTACGATCAAAGTATTGCCATGCCTCACCATCAAACGGGTGCCTAAGTTTCCCGTCAGTGCTACGTCCATGTAAATTCCATGTCAAGTGTTCAGAAGTTTCGACAGACATATAAAGTCTTTGAAGCCTCGGTATAAGCGATAAATAATGCAAGACTTTGTAAGGTACGTTATTTTTTTTTACTACCACTTGATGTAGGTTTATACTTTATACAGAGGATGGCCACACACCAAACACTCAGTCATTGACTCATTTTCAGCATAAAATAATATGCAATTATTCTCACATGCATGTATTTTACTATAACCAAGTCCTAGTTTCGTAACCATTTGCTTTGCCTTATAAAAATTGCCAGCCAATTTCTCATCAATTGGCAACATATCTTTAACTATAGACATGATGCGATCATAACAAGCCTGACTCATATTGAACTCCGACTTCACATTTAGAAGCTGGGACATAGTTGAAAGTTTTGTGTGCTTTTCACAACAGGTCTGTCGCAACCTAAAAAATAAAAAGTCTCATCGCAAGACTTTATTATTCATTAAGCATGACATTAAAAAAAAAACGAGGAAAAGTCGACTTAATTCCTCTAGAAAATGAAGGTTTTGAAAATGACCTTGAAAAAGACATGGAGTCGCCACCAATCGTTTTTAGCTAGGTGTGATCGGCCACCTATTAAAATCGGTTTTAAAAAATATATTAATATTAATTAAAACATTTTTAAAACCAATTTCAAGTCTGCGTTTTAAAACCAGAGAAATCAAAGAAACGGGTTTGGGACTCGATTACGTGTGAGGAAGGATTAGCACCTCCACAATGCCCGTATAAAACGGTACCTTATTAATCATGTGTTATCTCAAGTCTCGGTAAAAAAGTCGGTTTTAAATTTAGTATTTCAAGTTAATTCCCAATTTAAAGAAAAATAATTCCATTTTTAATTGAAAATGATCCGAAAATTATAAATTCAAAATTTTCCTATATTCCCCAACAAACGTGGCAAAATATAGAAATTTTTATTAATTTGGAAAACTTTTCGAATCATTCTTATTTTAAAGAAGATATTCCGTTATTAATGATAATTGATGATATCCTCCCCAGCAAACCCGGTAGAGAACTCATGAATTATTTTAACTCGGGAATATCTTTATTTTATTGAAAATCATTACCTTGTTGCAAACATTTTAAAAAATATGAATATGTATGACATAAATAAAATGACAGAGCAAAGTCTAAATAATATAATGCAACCTAAATGATATGATATAATTTAAATGTCTTATCATATTCTAAATGATATGAAATATCCTAAATGACATAATATATCCTAAATGAAATGAAATGACCTAAGTAATATAATATGTTCTACATGAAATGAAATGACCTGGGTCACATAATATATTCTATATGAAATAAAATAATTTAAATGACATGGCAAATATAAATGGTATGGCATATAATTGAAATGACATGACATATAAAATAATGCTATCATATAATATGTATGAAAATAATAATGCATGAACATAGTATATGCTAAATAATATGAAAAAAATAACTAAAAAAAAGCATAGGATATCATGAAATATTCAAAACCATATAACAAATAATATAATATCAAAAATTTAAATCAAAGATAATAACACCATGATGAAAATTAAACATAGCAAAAATTACATATTATATAATATGCATGAATATGGAAAATGCAATGCATGAGAATGTATTTTTTTCCTTTAATTTAGGAAATCCGTATATCTAAAAAGATATCCGACTACCTTAGGAAAATATATCAAATTAAAGATTCTAAAACCAAAATACTTTGTGGTTGTTTGAAAACAATTTTGAAAAGCTTAGATTAAAAATAAAAACTTAGCTAAACATTTTTTTAAATGGCTCTAATTTCCTAAGTTTAAAATCCCGTACTTGACCACCCTTAACCTGAGACTTAAAATCATTTTTAGAGTTTAAAAAGGCTTAGAAACTACCCTACGTCAGTAGCTAAACTTCCTAATCAGCCCCCTCTAAGTAACTTAACCAAAACAAAAAAATGATTTTCCTTCAAATTCAATTCTGACTCCACTGTCCAGTTTTAAACCACGATTTTTTACCCTATTTTTTAAAGCAAAAAATCTAAAAAAAAATACTGGACACTCAGGACATGTAAAACTACACGGGAAAAATTTGGCTTAATTTTTTGATTAAAGATGAATGCCAAAAAAAATCGAAAAAAATACGAGTACTGGGTGAAAAAACTGTTTTGCCAAAACACATTTTTGCCTTTGATAAAATCATTTAAAAATCAAAGTAAAAATATTTAAGACTCTCTAAATGACTCACAAACTGTAGCTAGCACATTTGAAAAGTTAGACAAAAATTGGCTAAGTAAACAAAATCACAAAGGTAGAATAATCAATTTGACAACTCTTTAATTTTCAACAAGTATGCTCAAGAGAGCATGACTTTGAACCATTGATTAGCCTAAGTCATAAGTCAAGTGGCATGGACATGAAATGTATGAAAAATACAGCAAATATGATGCATGAAATGCATGATTTTAAACCTAAATGTCATGAAAAATGCATGGCATCAATAAAATGACATAGACCTAAATGAACTTGCATGGTATTTAATGCAACCTAGTCTAAAATGCATGGATATGCATGGCAAAACAAATCAATCCTAACATCTAAACTATGCATGGCAGTAACACAAACACAAGGCATGCTTAAACCAAATACTCAACCAAATGTCAGGAAAATGCAAACCTATCAACTAACATAACAAAAATGCATACACAAAGCAAAGAAAGTGAAGCGGCCAAATAGCCTCATGTTCAATGTGAGCATGGCATTTTCACAAACACTTGATATACTAACATACTTAACTAAAACATAACACTCAAATCATTCAAATATAAAGTAGAGGTATGAAAACTAACAAGCATTTTCACAAACACATGGATTTCAAAATATAAAACATAGAAACAGAAAATCAAAAATGCAAGAACATGATAATAGACTCATAAATGGAAATAAGCAAGCAACCAAATTAAAACAAGCTTCAAGTATATGTAGTAGAAGAAGATTTAAAGCATCAAGACTTATTTAATATAAAAAATAACATGAAATAATAAAGCAAAACAGCAACTAAAACAAAAAAAGGGCTATTCGGCCATGTCAAAGAACAAGGGAAACAAAATATTTTAAGAACTTTTTATAAGAAAAGATGAAGAAAGAACTTAAAGAAGAACATTAAAAACACTTATTTAAAAAGAAAAATCAAAAGAAACTCACCAAAATAATAATCAAAACAGCAAATCAAGAATGGAAAATCAAAGAAAGTGCAAGAGTATGGTGCTAAAAACAACCTCTAGAAGCTATCTTTCAAGCTTTTCATCTTCTAACTTTCTTTTCTTTTCTAAACTTTTCTTTTTGATATTCAACAATGGAGAGAAAATCAGCCAAAATCAAGAGAGAATAGAGAATAAGAGAGTTCTGAAAATGAAAGAAAACCCTTCCCTTGTAGTGGCCAAACCTTCCCTCTCTAGGCTAGGATGTTGTCATTTTTCCTCCAACCAATTTTTATCCAAGGGTTATTGATCCAAGATGTTTAAAACATAAATTATCACCCTTAGATTAGGACATCAGCTATCCACAATTACAACTGTTCAAGAATCTTAAGCCATTATGTTGACACTCTCCCTCTTCATGCATTGGTCTATGTGGCTTATTTGCAAAGGCTTAATAAAAAAATCACTAACTAACTCTTCATTTTTGGCCTCTTGAATAAAAAATCAAAACCTCTTTCCCATCCTTGGGCCTTGTCTAGCCAGCCCTCCTTCTTCCAACCCAAGTTTGATTTTTTTTTTAAAGGCAAGAAAAGCCATTTTCGGTTTCTTGGGTAAAATGACCTTTTTCCCCCCCGAATGCAAATAAATGGCAAACGGACTCCAAATTCAAATTTTATTTTTTCAATACTTTCAAAATAATAAAAAATTGAATTCTGGAAGTTTTCAACATTTTTCGAGTCCATTTGCTATTTATTTGGATTTTTTCTTCCAAAATCGCCTTTTTATGCCCCCCAATTTTACCATTTTTAAACGAGCTCCAATTCAAGATTTTTCTTCACCAATATCTTCCAAATAATTTAAATATGTGATCTAGAAGTTTTCATAATTTTTGGAACTCATTTTGTATTTTTTTGGGATTTATCTGCTTGAATTACTGCATAAGGGGCCCGAGATTTGGCCATTTTGCAAACAAACTCAGAATCAAGATTTTCTTTCGTCAATCTCTTCAAAATAAGTTAAAAATGAGATTTTCAAATTTTATAGAATTTTTGGAGTTCATTTGCTATTTTTTCGGGATTTATCTTCTTGAATTTCTACATAGAAGACCCGAGATTTGGCCATTTTGCAAACGAACTCCGAATCAAGATTTTCTTTCACCAATCTCTTCCAAATAATTTAAAAAACGAGATTTGTGAATTTTCAAAATTTTTGGAGTTCATTTGCTATTTTTTCAGGTTTATCTACTTGAATTTCTAAATAGGATACCCGGGATTTGGCCATTTTGCAAATGAACTCCGAATCAAGATTTTCTTTTTCCAATATCTTCCAAATGATTTAAAAAAGAGATTTGCAAATTTTCAGAATTTTTGGAGTTCATTTGCTACTATTCCCAAATTTCTAATTTTGCCATTTTGCCTCCTAAACTCAGTTTGCTTAAAACAAGTCTGATTTTCAGATTTTTTTCAAACTGAGCCTTGGGCTATCCTTTTTTAGTTACTCCTCATCCATTACTGGCTTTAGTCTTACCAAGTTAGGCCATTTCTGTAATTCTTCCGAATTTCATCGAAATCCACCAAAAACCCTAATTCTCGGTTTTCTCCTGGATTGACTTTTCTTTCAGTTTTTCTTTCAAGTGGCTTATCCATTACCCATAGTCAGTGCTTATCTTTCATTTGGAACCTTCAATTTCAACCAATTCGATGGTTTTAGCACTTTTCCCCAAATTTCCTGGATTAGGGTTTTCTCTCTACTAAATCTCCATAACCCAACTTCCGAACTCCATATCTTTCGATGTAGATCTCGGATTATCAAAATTCTTTCGCCATTTTTCAATTGATCTTCAAATCTTGATTTTGAAAGTGGGTTGACTTTTTTAGTAGTTGACTTTTTAGGGTTGACTTTTTGGGGTTTACTTTCTGGGGTTGACTTTTTTCAAGTTTGACTTTTTATGCTTGCCCTCTTAAACTAAGTCTCGAAGTACCACCTGCAGGATGAAAAAAGTCTTTTTACATTCTGAAACATCAATTTAGGAAGAAAACATACCTGTTTTAGTGATCCGAACAAAATTAGGTGTCTACAACTGCCCCTCTTTGGCTATTGCTGAGAATCAGGAATCAGGCAAAGATAAACAAATACTACTTTTGTCCGGTTAGTGAAATCACATGTGAAGAGAAGGGGATTTGTTTTTTCTTTTTTCATTTTTCATTTTTCATTTTGCATTTTTCATTTTCATTCATTTTTATTTATATATATATATATATATTTATTTTTTTGAGAAAAACTATAAGTAGAAGATATTGTCCCTAAATTAAATTCCGTGACTAATCAAGGCTCGACCCGTCTTAAGGAAACGCATTCGATTTGCAAGAAAAAAATTGTGCCCGGAGGTCTTAAGAATGATGCCCGGAGGTCTTAAGAATGGTGCCCGGAGGTCTTAAGAATGGTGCCCGGAGGCCTTACCCGTGATTTAAAATACCTTGACGACGGTCTCAAGGCTCGACTTATTTGATAAACAGAATGAATTCGATTTAAAACAAAAGGAAATACCTCGATAGTGGTCTCAAGGCTCGACTCATTTGATAAAACATAATGAATTCGATTTAAAACAAAAAGAAATACCTCGTCGGAGGTCTCAAGGCTCGACTCATTTGATAAAACAGAATGAATTCGATTTAAAAGAAATAGAAATACATCGAAGGAGGTCTCAAGGCTCGACTCATTTGATAAAATAGAATGAATTAGATTTAAAACAAAAAGAAATACCTCGACGGAGGTCTCAAGGCTTGACTCATTTGATAAAACAAAATGAATTCGATTTAAAACAAAAAGAAATACCTCGATGGAGGTCTCAAGGCTCGACTCATTTGATAAAACAGAATGAATTCGATATAAAACAAAAAGAAATACCTCGACGGAGGTCTCAAGGCTCGACTCATTTTATAAAACAGAATGAATTCGATTTAAAACAAAAAGAAATACCTCGACGTGGTCTCAAGGCTTGACTTATTTGATAAAACAGATTGAATTCGATTTAAAACATAAGGAAATACCTCGACAGAGGTCTCAAGGCTCGACTCATTTGATAAAACAGAATGAATTCGGTTTAAAACAAAAGTAGATACTATGAATGATTCTGGGTTTGGTTCATTTGGAAAAAATAAATTTAACTTGAAAATGACAGGAACATACCTCGACGGCTGTCTCGGGGCTCGACTTATTTGAGAAGCAAAATGAGTTCGATTTAGAAAGGAAACGTACATCGACAGTGATCTCGGGGCTCGACTCTTTCGAAAAAACAGAACAAGTTCACTTTGGGGAAGTCCAAGTTTTCCTAATTTCTGCAATATTAGCTAAATGCAATGATGAGAATGACATGCTTTGCAAATGCTTGTATGTTTCCTAAGAATGAATGCAATCAAATGATTGTGTAATGACTTCTAATCCATGGTTTCTTTGAGGTTCACAGATTATCCGACTTCATGACGGAGTCTTCAATTGTTCATTGATGCCCCACTTAAGGAAACCTTCACTCAAGATAACTTGTCAAACAGTCTCAGTTTTTGGCTTTCGCTGAAGTTCACAGATTTTTTGACTTCGTGATGGAGTCTCCAACCCATTCACTGTTTTCTTTTACTTGGTGAACTTTCCAAACCTTTTCCAAGATTTAAATCTATTCCTTAGTAATACTTTGAAATCCTTTTATTTAAAGATTTTTTTATTACTAATCATTATTCAATTTAATAACAATCATAATGTATCTCAAAAATGTATGAAAGAAAATATGAATCAAGAAAAAATAGTCATGAAAAGGATAACAAGAATTTATTGCAAGAAATGTTTTAAAATAGTAAAAATAAATATCAAGGATATAAGAAACAAATGTAAAGTTATAGGTTGTAGATGTCCCCGATGCGGAATATCTTGGACCCTTCCTTTTCAAACCATCTAAAATTTCTCTTGAATAAGAAATTTACTTGGGTAACCTCTCGGCTTTCGTAGTTACATCAGACTGAGTTGTTCCCTTTTCTTCTAGTTTTCAGATACTTTTTCCCCCTTTACACGGAGCATTGATTCAAACTTTTAATCAATACCTGAGCCACCTTTTGCGGGTTTTTGACTTAAGTGTCCTCTATTCGGTATTAAGTCGCCCTTTACGGGTTTTCGGCTTAAATCTCTCACTTTACATTCTTTTTTCATTTCCATTTTTTTTGTATTCTACCATGCATCTGAGAATTCTAAATGCTTCCAAGGTAAAAATATCAATTCAAAAGATGGGATGAATTCTGAGAATAACCTTTAAAATTAAATATCCATGCTTGATCAAAATGGGCTTTTAAAGTACGTAATGTAGGCCAAGGTTTAGGTTTAGAAAGAAAGGATAAACTAGGCCCAAAGTGTGTTTAAGGGTGATTGGATCAAGGATCATTTCTTGATAAGAACTCATTCTTGAAACATTTGTCCCTTTTTGGACTTTTTTTTTTTTTTTTTTTTTGCTTTGTTGGCTTTCATTTGCCATATTTTCCGATGGCTTTTTTTTTTTCTACCATGATTTTTGATTATTTTTCCTTGCATTTGCCCTCCAGTGTAGAGGGTGATCCTTGATCAAGGTTTAAAGAAAGAAATAATTTCTAAGGCTCAAAGGGGTGACTAAGGATAATTTCTTCTTAGTGATAAGACTATGAAAGATGGTCATTCATCATATCAAGCATGAATATTCTCTTTGAAAAGCAACTCACAGGGGAGATAGATATATAGAATTTCCATTTTTACACTTGGAATCATTCAAATTTCCATGTGCACAGCATCATTCTTTTTTTAAGCATAATACTTCATCAGTTCATCAGCATTCACGAGATTTCTGAAATTCTCCCCGTCCATTCTAGTTAAAATCAATGCTCCTCCAGAAAAAGCTCTTTTACCACATAGGGTCCTTCCCAATTTGGAGCCTACTTTCCTCTCTGGTCCTTCACTATAGGGAGAATTTTCCTCAGTACCAACTCCCCCTCTCGGAACTGTCTAGGATGAACTTTCTTGTTGTGGGCTCGAATCATCTTTTTCTGATACAACTGCTCGTGACAAATTGCTTTCAATCTTTTCTCCTCAATGAGATTCAATTGTTCATAACAAGCTCTAACCTATTATGCTTCCTCTAGGCCAACTTCCATCAAAACCCGAAGTGAAGAGATCTCAACTTCAATAGGTAGCACTGCTTCCATCCCGTATACCAAAGAAAACAGCATTGCCCCTGTAGATGTACGGACCAAAGTACGATATGCATGAAGAGCAAAAGGCAAGATCTCATGCCAATCCTTGTACACATTGGTCATCTTGTTAACAATCTTCTTCATGTTCTTATTGGCTGCTTCTACTGCTCCATTCATCTTCAGACGGTAAGGTGCTGAATTATGATGTGTGATTTTGAACCGAGTACACACTTCTCTCATCATCTTATTGTTCAAATTGATAGCATTATCCGAAATAATTCTTGCTGGCAATCCATAACGGCATATGATTTCTTTCTTAACAAATCTGCATACCACTGACTTTGTTACATTCGCATAGGAAGCAACTTCTACCCACTTTGTGAAATAATCTACGGCCACCAAGATAAAATGATGTCCATTTGAAGCTTTCGGGTAATAGGTCCTATCATATCCATTCCCCACATTGAAAAGGGCCACGGTGCAGTCATGACATGTAATAGCGATGGCAGCATATGAATCTTATCTGCATATATCTGGCATTTATGGCACTTCTGGGAATAACTAATGCAATCTCCTTCCAACATCAACCAATAGTACACTGCTCTCATAATTTGCTTAGAAAGCATGTGACCATTAGCATGAGTGCTACATATCACTTCATGGACCTATTTTATAATTCTCCGAGCTTCAGCAGATCCGACACATCTCAACAAGACTTGGTCTTTTCCTTTCTTGTAGAGAATCTCACTATCTAAAACAAAACCCATTGCTAGCCTTCTCAGAGTCCTCTTGTCATTTCTGTTGCTTGTTCTAGATACTGTTGACTCTTGATGTACTACAAGATGTCGTTATACCAAGGAAGGCCATCTACTTCTTCTTCAATACTCAGACTGTGAGCAGGAGACTCATATATACTCATCTTTATTGGTACAACTTCTGTCCCTTTATTCACTTTAAACATTGATGACAAAGTAGCCAAAGCATCTGTCATTCGGTTTTCTTCTCGAGAGGAAAGTAATTGAAATTCACTTATTCAAATTCTTCTAATAAACTTAATATGAGTTTTCGATATCAGATTAGCTTTGTATCTCGGGTTTCCCGTTCTTCTCGTAGCTGGTATATCACTAAGGCTGAGTCTTCGAAAACTTCAAATACTTTGATCTTTTTGTTCACCGCAGCACGAAAGCCCATAGTACACGCTTCATACTCGACAGTAATGTTTGTACAATCAAAATCCATTCTAGCAGTGAAAGGATAATAATTTTCTTCTGGGGATATGAGGACTGCACCGATTCCATGCCCCATGGCATTAGATGCGCCATCAGAGTACATTTTCCATACTTTCTTTTTTAGGGGAATCTCATCTGCTTGTGAAACATACATCAAATCTTCATCCGGGAAGTCAAAGTTCAACGGCTCGTCAAAGTACATTATGTCTTCTTCTCCTGATACGATACTCAAATGGCCCTCCATCACCAATTTTAGCTTTTGGTGGAGAGACGAAGGTATAGCCCCTGTTGAATGTATCCATAGCCTTCCCAACAATATCCATGACCTGGAAATTCACCGTATAAGTCCACGGGCCTATCTCCAGAGGAACCTCAATAGTTCACATTACCTCTGTCCTAGTACCATCGAAAGCCCTAACTATTATGCAACTTGGTAACATATAAGACATATCTATTGGCAACTTAGACAGGGTTGCCAAGTGCATTACATTTAATGAAGAACCATTATCCAGAAGCACCCTTGGTAGTATATGCCTCTTGTAGGTATTTCTTATGTGAAGAGCCTTTGTGGACCCAATACCATTAGGTGGTATTTCATCATAACTGAAAAATATATGGTCATCCGCTGCGATGTTTCCCACCAGCCTGTCCAACTTTTCTACTGATATGTTGTTAGCCACATATGCCTGATTCAACACTCTTAACAGGGCATTTCTGTGTGGCTCTGAGTTTAATAGCAAGGATAGGATGGAGATTGTTGCTAGCTGACGCTGCAATTGCTCAACCACACTATACTCACTATGTTTTATGAACTTTAAACACTCACATGCCTCATTCTCGTTTAGCGGCTCCTTTATCCTATTTACCGGGGCTAATCCCCTCTCTACTTCTTTTGACAAATCCATCTCAATATGGATTGGCTCAACTACTTTCTTCCCTTTGTCTTCTCCTCTATCTTTCCCTGTTAACCAATGTTCAGCAGCCTCAGGAGCATAACACCTTCTGCTTCGTGTTAAATGCCCCACACCTGTGATATCTTGCTGACTCAAAGACCCAGGCATAACCATGCTGCAGTCGTATTTCCATGGTGCATCTTTGTTTTCCTTGTATGAAAAGGAAACAGGCAAATCAATGATTAACTTAGGTGCACTTTCCTCAATGAATGGCATAACTTTCTCCTCTGGTTCATCATAATAGATAATCAAGGGTCTTCCTATCCCGTAGCTGGCTGCATTCTCAATAACTTCTATTTCCTCCTCTATCTCTTCGTAAAATTGGGCCTCCCCATTATCCATCATCTTTTGGACTTTTACCAGAAAGTCTCCGCAGTCCTGTATGACATGATCTCCACACTTATTGAACGGGCACCAATTCTGCACCCTCTTTGCAACTATTTTTAGACAGTCTGCATCTCCCACCATTCCTGCCTTGACCATCTCAACATTGGATTTTTGACTTCCCTGACGTCCCTTCAATACTGCATTTACCCGATTCTCAACATGATCGGGCAATAGGTTTCCCGCTACATTCGGCCCATTCTTTGACCCAAACTTCACAACTCTGGTATTAATTAAGCTTTGGGCTTTCTTTTTTAAAGTCATGCAATCCTCCGTTGAATGCCTCTGAATTCTTGCACGATATGCACATGTGGTATTTGCATTGTACCATCTTAGGTATGGTGGGGTAAAAAGTTTAAGATATACGAGCACGACAAGTTGGCCTTGTAGTAGTTTAGGATATAGCACACCATAGGTGGTAGAAATGGGATCAAATTGGGGTTTTTGATCGTTCCTTAGTGAACGATAATCATTGCGCGCGGGACCTTAAGTGTTTGGGATAGTATTTCGAGGAAGGGCTATTTGTGGGGATATACCAATTGGGAATGACTATTGTGGTATATTGGTATAGGGGAATGGATTTTGGGTAAGGTGGTTCACATCGGGGTAGTAAGGATTATACCCCGGGTAAGGTGTGTAAGGTGTCGGAGGTGCAAAAGATGTGGTAGAAGTATAAGGCCTGGGAGGTGTGTATGGTGTAGGAGGTGTATAAGGGTATTTATTGAAACTGACTGCATGTGTCTCCTCCTTCTTCTTTGCAGGAAAAACTCTCTTCGGAGTAGAAAACTCACCCTCTTCCATTTTCCTGTTCTTAATAGCGGACTTTATCATCTCCCAGATATCACCATATTTGCAAAGTCCTTGGTGGTGCTTCCCACCAATTTATCATAATAAGGTGCTTTCAGGGTATTGATGAAAAGCACTGTAGTTTCCTTGTTGGTTAAAGGGGGTTGCACTTGTGTAGCCTGGTCTCTCTATCTCTGAGAATATTCTTTAAAGCTTTCAGTAGCTTTCTTTTCCATATTTTGAGAGTTAGACGGTCATGCACCATGTTTGTCACATGCTTTTACTGTTCCATGAAAGCTTTGGCGAGATCCATCCAGGAACGGATCTTAGAATGGGTAAGCTGGTTATACCAACGAGTTACGGACCCTATCAAACAATCTTGGAAACAGTGGATGAGTAATTTGTCATCTTCATCATGTCCAGTCATCTTCCGACAATACATGGTCAAATGAGCTGATGGGTTGGTAGTTTCGTTATATTTTTCAAAGTCTGGTACTCTGAACTTTGGAGGAATCACCAGACCGTGCACTAAACTCATCTCTTTGGAATCTAGACTGCCAAATAGCTCCGTCCCTTCAACGGCCATCAACCTTCCCTCCAGCAGCTGATATTTTTTCTAGGATTCTGCAATTTTAACCCTCTTTAGTTCAGTCATCTTTGCCCTTTCCTTTTCAGACATTTCTTCAAAGTCTTGAACTTCCACATCAATTGGATCAACCCCAATATTACCCCTTGTAGGACCGAAATTTTGTGCTTCGGCTACTGGTTGGATGTAAATATAGGATGCTGCCCAGTCGAAAGTTCATTTCCCATAGGCTGGGATGTCTGACCATTCTTTTGTACCACCTCTAGTCGGTCTTCCTGGTTCACTGCCCCCATTCCTGTAACTGAAATTTCTCCTGGCCACTTCTGCCTTATCATGGTACTCATTATCTCCATGAGTTTGGTCATTTGTTCCCGTGACTCCTCTTGAGACTTAACTAACTATTCCTGCAGTTCTTTTTGAATTATTTCCATCCTTTCAATTCTAGCAAGCTGATCTATCTCCATAGCTCTTGCTCGAGATCGAGTATTGTAAGGGTGTTGAAAGTCTGATTCTTTTTTAGTGCGACCAATTGTACCTTTAGTTTTAAAAACCATGGATTAGAAATTATTGACACATTTCTTATTTTATTTTATAAAAATGAACGAATAAATGAATAAATGATTAAATGTTAATGAATGAACAAATAAGTGAATGACTAAGTGTATGAACCTAAATGACTAATTATAAAAAAGAAATGAATGGACAAATAAATAAATGACTAAGTGTATGAACAATTTATAAAGAATAAATGAATGAATGATTATGAATATAAATGAATGAACAAATAAAATATATAAAAGAAAGAACGAATGAATGATGAATGCATTTAAAAGTATTGGCCCCGGGATAATTCCAACCAAACGGTCTTTCATTGATTTCCTAGAACTAAATACATCAAGGAAAAGATCATTGCTTAAGACAATCTGATAATCTGTCTTTCCTAATTTAAAAATGCTATTACAAAATACTGGTCCTATAGTAACTCCCTCGAATCTTGAACCTTTTTCACTGTCCTCTTTCGACTGCCTTGCTCTTCAATCTGAACCCTACTTGTTGACGACCCTTTGACATGTCAGCAGAAGCATCACCGTGTAAGCTTTCTTTAGCTTGTTTCTCCAGTTGATTGGCTCAGGCTTCCTCATGCTTTGCTCTTTCTGCCCAATAGTTCTTCTCCTTCTTGAGGGTTTTGACTTCTTGTTCCCATTCCCCGGAAGTCTTGAGAGTCCCCTCGAATTTGAGCTCGAAAGGGTACCTCTTGTTCTCCAAGTGTAACTCCTGAAGATCACTTTTAGCAGTGTCATTTTCTTTCTTGATCTTTTCCTTTTCTCTTTCTCGGGCTGATTCCCTATTTTTCATATCCTCAAGCTCTTTTTGCAAACTCGCAATTTCCTTGCTCATTTGTGCCTTTTCTTCTTCGAATTCTGCCCTTGCGATTTCTAACTCTGATGGCACTTCCTTGGGGGCAAAATCAAATCCTGAACTTCTTCCCTATCTGATGTCAACAACCTATCATTAACCCTCAATTCCCTCCATGTCAGGTAATCAGGTGTGACGATGTCGGCATATCTAGCTTCCTCCACTCAATGAGTTTCCTTCCATGCTACTATAATCTCACGTACCTTTCCCGAATATCCATCTTCTCCATAGGGCAAATTCCAAATTACTAAGGTCATGGGTCATAGGAGTAAACTGACGAGATTCTGATTGTCTTAGTACCAGCAGTGGTGCATAGCTCACTCCTCCCCATACTCCCAATAATGGAACAGAAGCTTTATCTTTGCATTTGTATAATGTCGGCATAGCAGCTATCCATGGAGCTCTCCAAATTATCATCTCAACCCTGATATTCCAGAATATGTTGATCCGTTGTTCCTCAATCCTATTTTCAAGCCAATCCCTCTTAAGAAATTCACCAATTGGTGCAAAAGATTTCCAGTATGAGCGAAGAGGGAAATTATCCTGTTTACAAAAATGACTCTGAACCCATATGTAAAGGAGCTGTATACAACCTAGAAAATGCCTTTTTCCTTCCCGTCTACGAAAATTAAGGATCGGATTATTTTAGCTATAATTGCCGGGGCTGGGTTTATCCTTTGCTCAAGCCTCTCAAAAACATCAAATATCGCCACATCCACATACCCTAATATCTTTGGGAAGATAACTAAACCATAGATAGCTAAAGCAAAAATATTCCTAATTATCTCCTTACTTGAATGGCTATGGATTAAGGTCTGTCAAATGTCCCATGATATAAAGTAGCTTATCCCTTTTAGGACAACATGGCTTTCGACCCAATTTCTTTCCACTCCCAGAATTTTAGACACATTTTTCTTGAAACCGGACGTCTTTGTATCCTTCAAATAAATATGATCGGGAATAACGTTCTCAATATGCAGCAAGGTCGAATATTCCTCTATGGTTGGAGTCATATCCTTTCGGTTTAAGGTAAAACACCGATAAGCGGAATTCCAGAACTGCACCATAGCCCGGATCACCTCACCACTGACCTTAACCTGAACTAACAGTGCTATGTCCCCATAAGTCTGAGTGAAGGCTTCTTTTTTTGATATGTTCCATTGACTCCATATATTCATCAATTCCCGGAGATCATTTTCCCTAATAGTAAGATCAACCTCGGATGGAAATACTGACACATATCCCATTTTCAAACAATCTCCATTATCCTGCTGACCTTTCTCGGACTGTTTCCTAACCTCTAAATGCTTCTCGACCACTGAGACATTTTGGCCCTCCATGGAAGCCCTTTTGGTTGAATATTATCTCAAGACAAATAACCTTCCATGTGCAAAAAATGATGACAAGAATGCAAAAAAAAAAAAAAACAAAAAGAAAATGAATTAGTAACGGGAATAAATTCGAATAATACAAAAAAATATATAATTCAAAACAATAATTATCCCTGAGGATGCCAACAAAATTTTGGCATTATAACACCCCTGGGACGAGACACCAACACTTGTTATGGGCATTATGTTGCATGTTCATCATTGTCCGATTTTCAAAAATAAACTTATTCGAAAAGTAGAATAGAAGGTAAAAGGATTGGAAATATTCCTCCATGTATTCTTAACTTTGGGATATCTAGTTGGAAATCCAGCATGGCTTCGCCTAGGTTTACTATATGAAGGTGGATTAGTTCTAAAAGTCCCGAATTGTTCCTCACTGTCGCCGGTGAAGGCTAGTAAGGCACCCCGATAAAAGCGGGTTCAATTCGTTAGAGTCTATTTCCCTAGCCCATGCGGATTGTTAATCACGAAGGCTTAGGTAATTTAGTACTCCGAAAGTGTTTCACTAGCCCATACGAATTGTTAATCATGAAAGCTTAGTTACTTTGCTCCCACCAAAAAGGATGGAACCCGGGTATAGGATTCATGATATGCAAATGCACGTGTAGTGTAGTGTGTGAGGAGAAATAACAAACCTTTCACCATCTATTCTATATCCCTTATTTTAAATGCCCCAACAAGATTAAACAACATAAATCATCAATTAATCATTAAAGGAATATATGCACCAAAATAACCAGAGAACAATTATAATATGTATGCACATGAATATGGACATATTTAAAAACAATTTATTATTTTTGAAATTATCCTTATTTTTTTTAAAAACGTGGCAATTAAAATTAAATACTAATTAAAACAACAAAACCGAGACTTTGATAACACATGACTAATTTTAGGCCTAACTCTCTAATATTTCCCAGCGGAGTCGCCAAGCTGTCGCAACCTAAAAAATAACAAGTCTCATCGCAAGACTTTATTATTCATTAAGCATGACGTTAAAAAAAAAAAGAAACTGAGAAAAAGTCGACTTAATTCCTCTAGGAAAATGAAGGTTTTGAAAATGACCTTGAAAAAGACATAGAGTCGTCACCAATCTTTTTTAGCTAGGTGTGATCGGCCACCTATTAAAACCGGTTTTATAAAATATTTTAAAATTAACTAAAACATTTTTAAAACCAATTTCAAGTTTGCGTTTTAAAACCAGAGAAATCAAAGAAACAGGTTCGGGACTTGGTTACGTGTGGGGAAGGATTAGCACCCCCACAATGCCCGTATAAAACGGTACCTTATTAATCATGTGTTATCTCAAGTCTCGGTAAAAAAGTCGATTTTAAATTTAGTATTTCAAGTTAATTCCCAATTTAAAGAAAAATAATTTCATTTTTAATTGAAAATGATCCGGAATTTATAAATTCAAAATTTTCCTATATTCCCCAACAAACGTGGCAAAATATAGAAATTTTTATTAATTTGGAAAACTTTCCGAATCATTCTTATTTTAAAGAAGATATTCCGTTATTAATGATAATTGATATATCCTCCCCAGCAAACCCGGCAAAGAACTCATGAATTATTTTAACTCGGGAATATCTTTATTTTATTGAAAATCATTACCTATTTAAAAATATTTTAAAAAATATGAATATGAATATATATGACATAAATAAAATGACATAGAAAAGTCTAAATAATATAATGCAACCTAAATGATATGATAGAATTTAAATGTCTTAGCATACTCTAAATGAAATGAAATATCCTAAATGACATTATATATCCTAAATGAAATGAAATGACCTAAGTAATATAATATGTTCTACATGAAATGAAATGACCTAGGTAACATAATATATTCTATATGAAATGAAATAATTTAAATGACATGGCAAATATAAATGATATGGCATATAATTGAAATGACATGACATATAAAATAATGCTATCATAATATGCATGAAAATAATAATGCATGAATATAGTATATGCTAAATAATATGACAAAAATAACTAAATAAAAAGTATAGGATATCATGAAATATCAAAACCATATAACAAATAATATAATATCAAAAATTTAAATCAAAGATAATAACACCATCATGAAAATTAAACATAGCAAAAATTACATATTATATAATATGCATGAATATGGAAAATGCAATGCATGAGAATGTATTTTTTCCTTTAATTTAGGAAATCCGTATATCTAAAAAGATATCCGACTACCTTAGGAAAATATATCAAATTAAAGATTCTAAAACCAAAATACTTTGTGATTGTTTGAAAACAATTTTGAAAAGCTTAGATTAAAAATAAAAACTTAGCTAAACATTTTTTTAAATGGCTCTAATTTCCTAAGTTTAAAATCCCGGACTTGACTTCCCTTAATACGAGACTTAAAAAATCATTTTTAGAGTTTAAAAAGGCTTAGAAACTACCCTAAGTTAGTAGCTAAACTTCCTAATCAGCCCCCTCTAAGTAACTTAACCAAAACAGAAAAATGATTTTTCTTCAAATTCAATTCTAACTCCACTGTCCAGTTTTAAACCACGATTTTTAACCCTATTTTTAAAAATTCCAAAAACTCTAAACCAAATACTGGAGACTCAAGACATGTAAAAATACATGGGAAAAAATCAGCTTAATTTTTTGATTAAAGATAAAGCCCAAAAAAATCGGGAAAGTACGAGTACTGGGTGAAAAAACTGTTTTGCCAAAACACATATTTGCCTTTGATAAAATCATTTAAAAATCAAAGTAAAAATATTTAAGACTCTCTAAATGACTCAAAAACAGTAGCTAGCACTTTTGAAAAGTTAGACAAAAAATGGCTAAGTAAAAAAAATCACAAATGTAGAATAATCAATTTGACAACTCTTTAATTTTCCACAAGTATGCTCAAGAGAGCATGACTTTGAACCATTGATTGGCCTAAGTCATAAGTCAAGTGGCATGGACATGAAATGCATGAAAAATACAGCAAATATGATGCATGAAATGCATGATTTTAAACCTAAATTCGTGAAAAATGCATGGCATCAATAAAATGACTTAGACCTAAATGAACTTGCATGGCATTTAATGCAACCTAGGTCTAAAATGCATGGATATGCATGGCAAAACAAACCAATCCTAATATCTAAAATATGCATGGAAATAACATAAACACAAGGCATGCTTAAACCAAATACTCAACCAAATGTCATGAAAATGCAAACCTATCAACTAACATAACGAAAATGCACACACAAAGGAAAGAAAGTGAAGTGGCCGAATGGCCTCATGTTCAAAGTGAGCATGGCATTTTCACAAGCACTTGATATACTAACATACTTAACTAAAACATAACACTCAAATCATGCAAATATAAAGTAGAGGTATGAAAACTTACAAGCATTTTCACAAACACATGGATTGCAAAATATAAAACATAAACAAACTTAAACTTTTTGAAAACAGAAAATCAAAAATGCAAGAACATGATAATAGACTCATAAATGGAAATAAGCAAGCAACCAAATTAAAACAAGCTTCAAGTATATGTAGAAGAAGAAGATTTAAAGCATCAAGACTTATTTAATATAAAAAATAACATGAAAAAATAAAGCAAAACAGCAACTCAAGAATGGAAAATCAAAGAGAGTGCAAGAGTATGGTGCTAAAAGCAACCTCTGAAAGCTATCTTTCAAGCTTTTTCTCTTCTAAGTTTCTTTTATTTTCTAAAATTTTCTTTTTGCTATTCAAAATGGAGAGAAAATCAGCCAAAAGCAAGAGAGAATAGAGAATGAGAGAGTGCTGAAAATGAAAGAAAACCCTTCCCTTGTAGTGGCCGAACCTTCCCTCTCTAGGCTAGGATGTTGTCATTTTTCCTCCACCCAATTTTCATCCAAGGGCTATTGATCCAAGATGTTTAAAACATGAAATTATCACCCTTATATTAGGCCATCAGCTATCCACAATTACAGCTGTTCAAGAATCTTAAGCCATTATGTTGACACTCTCCCTCTTCATGCATTGGTCCATGTGGCTTATTTGCAAAGGCTTGATCAAAAAATCACTAACTCTTCATTTTTGGCCTCTTGATTAAAAAATCAGAAACCTCCTTCCCATCCTTGGGCCTTGGCTAGACAGCCCTCCATCTTCCAACTCAAGTTTGATTTTTTTTGAAAGGCAAGAAAAGCCCTATTCGGTTTCTTGGGTAAAATAACTTTTTTGCCCCCCGAATGCAAATAAATGGAAAACGGACTCCAAATTCAGATTTTATTTTTTAAATACTTTCAAAATAATAAAAAAATTGAATTCTAGAAGTTTTCAAGATTTTTCGAGTTCGTTTGCTATTTATTTGGATTTTTTCTTCCAAAATTGCCCTTTTATGCCCCCAAAATTTACCATTTTTTAAACGAGCTCCAAATCAAGATTTTTCTTCACCAATCTCTTCCAAATAATTTAAAAGTATGATCTTGAAGTTTTCATAATTTTTGGAACTCATTTGGTATTTTTTCGGGATTTATCTACTTGAATTACTACATAGGAGGCCCGAGATTTGGCCATTTTGCAAATGAACTCCGAATCAAGATTTTATTTTGCCAATCTCTTCCAAATAATTTAAAAATGAGATTTGCAAATTTTCAGAATTTTTGGAGTTCATTTGCTATTTTTTCGGGATTTATCTTCTTGAATTACTACATAAGATACCCGAGATTTGGCTATTTTGCAAACGAACTCCGAATCAAGATTTTCTTTCGCCAATCTCTTCCAAATGATTTAAAAATGAGATTTGCAAATTTTTAGGATTTTTGGAGTTCATTTGCTATTTTTTTCCAAATTTTCGATTCTAGCTTTTTGCCTCCGGAACCCGGTTTTGTTCAAAACAAGTTCGATTTTCAGATTTTCTTCAAACTGAGCCTTGGGCTATCCTTTTTTAATCACTCCTCAGCCATTAGGGGCTTTAGTCTTACCAAGTCGGGCCATTTCTGTAATTCTTCCCAATTTCACCGAAATCCACAAAAAACCCTAATTCTTGATTTTCTCCCAAATTGACTTTTCTTTCAGTTTTTCTTTCAAGTGGCTTCTCCATTACCCGTAGTCAATGCCTATCTTTCATTTGGAACCTTCAATTTTGACCAATTCGATCGTTTAAGCACTTTTCCCTAAATTTCCCAGATTAGGGTTTCCTTTCTACTGAATCTCTATAACCCAACTTTCGAACTCCATATCTTTCGATGTAGACCTTGGATTATCAAAATTCTTTCGCCATTTTTTAATTGATCTTCAAATCTTGATTTTGAAAGTGGTTTGACTTTTTCAGTAGTTGACTTTTTAGGGTTGACTTTTTTCAAGTTTACTTTTTATGCTTGCCCTCTTAAATGAAGTCTCGGAGTACCACCTGCATGATGAAAAAAAGTCTTTTTTACATTCTGAAACATCAATTTAGGAAGAAAACATACCTGTTTTAGTGGTCTGGACAAAATTAGATCTCTACAAGGTCCACAAAGGCTCATTAGTGTCATGTAATTGAGAAAAGAATTTGGCTGCATTATGATTTGGCAATTCATCAGACACTCCAGACTCTCCCGCACTCTCTTCAAATTCAGAATAAGTAGCATCCATAACCATCCTCCTATATGGATTGACAACATCATCTACCCTACTTGAAGATTCACCTTCAGCCAAATTACTAGTAGAACACTCTCCATGTGCCAACCATACCATATAATCATTTGAATAAAGATGATAAATCACACCATCTCGAGTTTGAAATTTTCTATTATCACATTTGCTACATGGACACTTAATCTTATTTTGACTCACACACGAATCTTGTGAAAAGGCAAAATCTACAAATTCTTTGACTCCTTTTGTAAACTCATTATGAATATACCCTTTCTTATCAACCCGAGCATACATCCAAGAACGATCACTTGACATACTGTAATTCTAAAAATTGATAAAATTCTCAAGTAATATCCATGTAACAACAAAACCTATATACATTTTACTTTAACAATTAGTAATCAAGGAATAAGTTCGAACAAAGTAGCATTCTCATATTAAGAAGCACCAAGAAATCATGCTAGTATCAGATTTCAAAGCAATAAGTTCACAACCTAGAAACACCAAGAAACTTCAAGATATGCAGCAGAAGATGAATAAAAAAATATAACACAAAGAAAATGACTTACCTCAATATCAAAGATAGCAGTTCGCAAGACGCAGCCCTAGTTCACTAACCGTAGATCCCTGTAAAGTGCACGGAAAAATCTAAGAGGCAATGCAAATGAAAAAGAAAAAAACTTATGAACAATCATAAAATAGAAGAATTTTTGTTTGCATAATAGTATTAAAGAGTCCCTTGAAGCATGAAGATATTCTACCAAAATTCCCCTTCATGAGAAAATCCTCCTATAACATCCTCTACTAGTTATTCTTAAGCATAATAAAGTAACTTTCAACAATTTCTTAAAAGAATTCTTGAAGATGCTATTTTCTAGTTCATAATATAAACTTTTCTAATGACTCATCTTCTCATTATGTACAATATCTTATAACTGTGAAAGTTCTTTTCTCTACTATAGTACCATATATAGTTATAAATTTAACTAAAAAATAGTAGAATATTGGTGATTAAACAATAGTACTATATATAATATTGTTTTATAGATAGAGGTAATCATAAGGTTTTTTTTTTTTTAAATTTGCATGGAAATTAAAGAACAAATTTCAATTTATAAAAATTTGTTTTAAAAGTTAATTATCTCTTGACATAATCACTTTTAAATAGATCTAGCAACGAACTATCCAACAAGTTCAGCTCAAATTGAATGTATTTTTGAGATTTAGTTTTTTTATAATCCGAATCAGTCCGAATTATTATTTAAGTAATAATTTTATATAAATTTAATTAGAAAAATATTTAAATTTTAGCATAAAATATTTTCGAGTCAGATATGACGCAATTTTTTTTTTATTCAGACCTCTATTTTTATGTCACTAAGTTATAACACTTTTCATCACGTGTCTCTCTATTTTTTTCAACTTACAAAATGTTCACTATAGAAATTAGATGATAAATTTCATTGAAAGATAGGCATGGTCAAGCATTGAAAGATAATGACAATGAGTTCGGTTCATGAACAGATTTAATTTACAACCTGATTCGTCAATTAATTAATATCACTATATGCATCACAATCATTTTCTTTTTTCTTGTTAAAATATATATATATGTGGGTTGTACTTTTTGGTACTAAAAAAGTGTTTTTCTGGACTGAAGTTGTGAAATAGTTTGGAAACCTAGAAACTTATTTTATTTTACTAATTTTTATTGGATATTGGGTTTTATTCAGTTATAATAATTAATAATAGTATTAATTAACAATCAATTGAAGAATTTTTTGCTGGTCCCCATGATGAAGAATTTGACAAAAGAAGAAATTAAAGGTCAATGATAAACATTTGAGAAGAGGCAAGAAACTTGCTATTCTTCTAGGCTAGCTATATGGTGTCAAAGCTCAAAAGAGCACTATGTACAAAGTGAATAAAGTGGGAGAAAGAGGGACATAATCAGACCAAAGAGAAGCTAAAGTTCCAGCCAGCTACTTACTAAACTAGGAAATCAAGTATGATGATTTCAACATGATGCATAATTTGCTTTAAATAGGAAAGTAAATACCCAATAGCTTTCTGGACTTGAAAAAAGACAAGATTGAATTAGTTTTATCCAAAAGCTCCAGCAGTCTAATTAAAATGTCCCATCAATTCCATGTTCGTTATAATATGTTTAAACTAACCTGTCTAAGGAAGAGACGGACCACTTTCTTCTCCTGATAAGATATGCAGTGGGCGTAACTTGAGAGGAAGTCTAACTTTGATAGTTTAAAAGAAGCCTATAACACATCCAGTTTCAGACAGCATAAACAATACCAAAACATAAAACTTTGAAATTGCATACTCATCATCAAGGAGAAAAAAGTACCTAAAAAATTTACAGACCAAGTTTGGGTTTAGAAGCTGAATGACGACGGCAAGGTGGGCTGAACGACAACAGCGACACAAAGGAGAGACAATAGGGAAGACGATGGCACTTTCTCGAGGAATAGAAGAGAATGGAGGAGCGTATGGCAGGGTGGCGGGCTCAGGCCGACAGAGGTAACGTTGGTATTGTCTCCTTCTGTTCTTGGCTACTGTGAAGGTTGAGGGTCAGCTTCTTTAGTTGCCGCTGGAGAGAGAAAAAAAATTGAGGCTAGGGTTCAAAAGCGGAGGAAAAAAATGTAAGTAGGTTAATGTATTTTTAACTCTGTGATAGCTATTTCCATCACCGATACTTTGTCACTATATTAGTAATAGAACAGTCGTCACTATCTTTTCGTCACTGTGCAATTTTTTTTATTTACAAAAAATTATTTTTTACTAAAAAATAGTAAATTAATTGAATTTGTCACAGATCCGTCACAAATTTCTGTCACTACGTACAATTTCAAATTGTGACAGAGAATGTCGTCACAACTATTTTGTCACTAACTTAGTGAAAAATTTGCCGTCACAAAATCGGTCACAAGATTTTCTACATTCATAAAAAAATATTTAAATAAAATAAACAATTTAATTATATTTGTCACAATTCTATCACTAAGGACCGTCACTATTTGTGATTTCAAAAATTGTGACGGAAATTTTCGTCACAGAGTGTTGGTAGGAAATTAATTTTATTTGTAATAAAAACTCTGTGACAGATGTTGTAATGGAAATTTAATTCCGTTACTATCACGTCACAAGTCCGTCAATAACTTCTGTCACAAGGAATGATTCTCATTTAAAGATAATTTTTGTCACAACTCCGTCACTGTTAAGCTATATCAGTGACGAGAAATAGTGATGGAGAAATTTTCTGTCACTGCTCAAGCATTATCTGGTAGTGTGAACTAATTTCCAATTGTGCATGGAATGGTAAAGCTTCCCGGATCTTTGAGCTTTGGTGGAAGTTTCTTTTGGAGGATATCACCGCACTCCTTAGTAAGTGCAACAGTCTCAAATTCGCCCAATTTCCTTTTCTTGGATAATATGTCTTTCATAAACTTGACATATTTTGGCATTTGTTCCAAAGCTTCAGCAAAAGGTATATTAATATGAAGCTTTTTAAACCTCAAAAAAATTTTGGAACTGCTTGTCAAGCTTGTTCATTTGAAGGCGTTGAGGAAAGGGTGGTGGTGGATAACATTGCTTATTTTCATGTTGAGTCATGTCAACTTCTTTTTCCACCATATCTTTTTCTTTAAAAGGCATGGTTGGCAATTCTGGCTTATTGCTTTCCTCTTCTATCTCCCTTCAATTCCTAAGTATGATGGCTTTGCAATGTTCTTTTCCATCTCCCCTAGGATTGGGTTCAATATCACTTAGAAAAGATCCCCTAGGGCGATTGTTAATTGCATTAGCAAGCTGGCCCACTTGTGTCTTAAGATTTTTAAGTGTTGCTGTATGATTCTAATTTGTCACGGCTTTACTAGCCATGAACTATGTAAACATCTCTTCCAATGATGTCTTTTTTTTTTTTGAAACGGGCTTGTGATGGAAACCCAGGAGGGATTGCTGGTTTAGTAGAGGATGAAGGCCCTTTATTGTTATTCCACAAAAAATTTGGGTGATTACTCCAACCGCAATTATAATTGTTGGAATAAGGATTGTTTTGCTGTCTATTATAGTTTCCAACATATTGCCCTGATTCGGAGTTGGTTGGGCAGCTATCACTGGTGTGTTCTTCTCCACATAATTCACAAATTACAAATGGGCTCTGGATGGCTTGAACACTTACAGTATCCAATTTCTTAGCTAATGTAGCTATCTGGGCACTTATGGTGCACATTGCATCCAAGTCATGAATCCCTGCAGATTTTCTTGGTACAAGTCTTTGTGATGGCCATTGATAATTATTAGATGCCATCTCTTCAATCAAATCATAGGCCACTTTAGGCAATTTTCCCATGAAGGCTCCACCTGCAGCGGCATCAATAGTGGTTCTAATTGGTCCTAACAACCCACTGTAGAATGTTTGCACTTGAAGCCATTTAGGTACCCCATGGTGAGGACATCTTCGAAGTAAATCCTTGAATCTCTCACAAGCTTCATATAGCGATTCAAAATCAAATTGCGTAAATGATATGATTGTTTTGTATGCCCTAGAGCCAATCAAATTGAGCCTGGGATACACAGTCAATAAAGCATACCCTTCACTATGATGGTAGTGATACAAGGCTTTTCTTCATGTTGGTACGATGATAAGGAGTTATTAAGTACTAATCGGATGAAGCCCATGGAACATAATGGCCTTGCAAAGGAATTATAAAGAGTTATAATTATGAGATCCTTATGCATCAAAGCTTTGTTCCTCAAACAATTCCTGGTCATCGTATTGCCAAGACAGGGCATTGGCAATACTCATAAACTACTATATGTTAAGCCTTCTTACTTATGAAGTAAGCAATCGATCTTATATAGGTTGAAGTATGGGATACTTGGGATAACATATAGGTACTTGTCTGTTGAACAAGTTCACTAAACATGGCACGCCAAGAGAACTACATTTGGTATTATATCACTCTAGTGTCTATGATAATGTTCTCTTAGTACCAGTCGTGTAAATTAGTCCTCAGACTTGTGATACCAGGTCATCTTATATGGAGAGTGTCATACTTAGATTTCATCCCAAACGGGTCCCAAACATGAGGATGCTTATGGTAGGGTGTTATTGGGTATGACATGAACCATACGAAGATGAATGAGTGATCCAAAGAGGATTCACCACTCCCTGTGATATTGGAGACATCTCTCATTTGTTCTTGACTACGATTAACTTGATTAAGTCTTTGGCCAAAGCATAATGGATTTAGAAGAAACTTGTTTCTCTAAATTCATAAGGTTAATCATAAAGTTATGAAGAACAAATATGGATGGATCGTGAGTAGACACTGTACCATTCTTATGCGCTATCCGAGATATATGGTGGAAGGACCGTAGTACACCGACAGGCTGGGTGCTGAAAGGTTCTAAAAGGTCACGCTGACTTCACAATATTTGGGTGATCATTTGCTAGATCTGGCTCTTGATCTATGATAACAAGTTCATGTGATTAACTTATAATCATTGCCAACATATTGGGAACCTAGAGGGTCATACACATAAGAACATATATGTAAAGATTGAACATGGTATTCCATTAAGGTAAAAACTTAATGGAATAAAAGATCTATATTAAAGACTCAATTGAAGAAGTTCAATTGAGATAAATTAAGACATAATTGAGATTGAGAGATCCAAGGACAATGTTTTAATGAGATAAGAGGAATCAAGAAGTCTTATCTAGTGTAGTAGTCGACTTTGACATGAATAATATCATTGGAATAATATCATGTGCAAAGCGAATTGCGATTGACTATACTATATTGGAATAATATCATGAGATGATATTAGTAGATTAATGACATGAATTGTTCATAAAGGAGATAGATATTTAATTGAGAATTAAATTACTTTCGTTTAGAAATTAATCTATCCAATAAATAAGCATGATAAATTAGAATGGGTCCGAAGTGACTATTCTAATCTAGGACTGTCCATTAAGGATTGTTAGCCCAACTAAAAGCATTAAGATTGTTGGACCATTATTATTATTATTAGATAATATAGTGGGTCTATTGATCCATCATAGGATTAAATAGTTTAAGTCCAAGTGGATTAATGAAAATCTTGTTCAACAAGTCACAGGTGGCCAGCCAAGCATAAGGAGATAGGGATTAGGGTGTGCACCACTATATAATCATAATTAGAGGTTGTAGTCACCCAAGTGAGTTATGTTCCACTTGTGATATTTTGATTTTGCTAAAGAAAAAGTTGGTTTCAAGAAGAGAACTCCTACTTAGCAAAAAGGTGAAATCACAACCTCCCTAAACTCCCTAGTGCTTGCCGCAATTCCTCTTTTCTTGGTATCCGTCTTGCCACTTCTTCACCTAGTTGAGTGAGATTGATTAAGGGAGAAAGATACAAGAATACAGACCTTTTGATTGTGATCTTAGGATCAACTTGCTAGCACAAGTGAATCGCCATACCTTAGAGAATGATCTATCAACTATTCGTGTGGACTAGCTCTAGAGAAATAACAATTGTGCTTCTTGTGGTATTGGACGAGTTGGAAGCTTTATAGATCTTGGATTCGAGATTAGGATCTAGAACTTAAGGTTACAATATCTTAAGCAGGTAACTTCTAAATCATATGGGTGATTTAATTGTTTTTGAATGTTATAAACCTATGCAAATACAAGCCTAAGATCCTGTTGTACTTCAGGTACTTCTTTGTTTATTTCCGCTGCACTTTGATTATCATGTTTTTGCATGAGCCCAGAGTAGTATTTTCCCAACAGTGGTATCAGAGCCAAGGTTATGTTGTTTACATGAGGTTTATGCATGTCAATTATTGGTGATATACAAGTTAATGTGTTGAGTATTGATTTTGGCATGATTTCGGTTTCTATGTTTGAAAAGAAAAGTTATTTTCTTTATTTTGTTAAATCTGGACAGCAGCTATATAATGACTTTAATCATGTTTAATAACATTTCAATGGTAGATTAAAATTGTTTTAATCAACAAGGATTAAAGCCATGACATGTCTTAGTAAACCGACAAGTTTTGATGTTAAAATATATAGTTTTGAGTCAAGTTTTGTAAGCTGATTTGGAGATGATATAAAATTGATTTTAAAGATGTTTTAGATCTGGAAATTTTATATTATATGCTACAATTGAAATTACAAAATTGTTTTGAGCTTAAAACATTTAAGCGAAGTTGTTTTTTGACATGAAACGTTGTTACTATAATGCTGAAATTTTCTCGACTGTTTTGTAGGTGTTTGCATGCCATAAAACTTGAGAATGAGTGTGGAAATGTTCCACATGTTTTCTAGGAGTTTTGGACATCATCTAAGGTGAATATGATTCATCTATGATGACTAGTTTAGGCATGGAACATGACTGGATAAAGTGGCAATTGTTGCTACACGCTAATAGGCCGAACTGCGGCACCAAGGAGGCAATTGTTACCGAATTGTGTGCGGCTGTAAGGGGCGGCCAGTGAGCTCTTTTAGGATATCCAGTAGCCATTGTAGATGGCATACAATAGTCTGATCATAGGCTGGCAGCGACCATTCGATGGCCAAAGAGATTGCCTGTGCCTAGGACACTAAGAGTTAGAGTCCTACTCTAACAAGGAAACAGTTTCATAGTGGGAGTGTGAATCCTAAAGGTTAGGAAAAACATGTAGTATGATTAGGTAAGAGTTACCTAATAATACTTTAAGTTCCTAAAGAGTTAGGATGGATTGCAAACTTAAAGACTTGGTATAAGACAAACATAGATGTCCTAAATGGTTTAGGATTTTAAGCATGCTAGAATGTTATGTCCTAATTAAGACAAGCAACCTAAAAGTTAGGTAAAGTCTGATTTCAAGATAGCCTTCTTAATTGTTAAGATGTTATTGAAAGTGTTTTAATAGTTGGAACTGAAACTGCTAGAATGATTTGATAAATTGTCTCAAATTTGTTTGGTGACATTTTATGCAAATAGTACACAAGATCACTAGGTGATATTGACTATGCATTTTTTATTTTATGCTTATAATATGATTATGTATGCATGAAGGATGGTTATGGACTAGACCTTAGTATGACTAGGTAATGTATGGTTGAATTTTCTTATTAGTATTTTATAAATAGGGTCTGCGCACCCTGCCTTCTCTTTTTCATTCCGGAGTTGTAAATTCTCTTCTCATCTAACTCCCCTCGAATGTAACTCGAGGTTTCTGATAAAGCAATGTAATTGCTATATTCTTTATAGATTTAGATTTAGGATAGGAAGTAGAATTTATTTAAATTCCAAGATTGTAAGGAAATACGGCGCTAAGAAGAAGCAACCAAGGAGATTACCAGCAAAGCTTTCGATGACTATGTATGGTATCCCCTAGGAATTTGACCAACTAGTTTCCTAATGGCTCAAGGAAACTAGATTAGAATAAAGTCCATAATCATCCTAGTAGATTGCATGTGATAGATTTATTTTGAATTATGTATATGCGATGTATGTAATTGAATGAATGCTATGCATGTCAATCAAGTATGAAACCAATGAGACCTATATAAAAGTTAAATGAAATCCCTCATTAAATTATATTGAGTCCATGTTACGCACGATAAGTTGCCTTCCACCATCATAACAAGATAACCAGAGTTCTTTTATTCGGAGGCTTGTTGAGTCACTCAAGGTCAAACTTATGTACGAACATTTTGAGTTGTTGAAGGTGGGTCTTACTCAACTAGGTGTTATGTTATCTGGATGCGTAAAACTATCTAGGAGTTGCATAAAGATGTAATTGGTAAGCTAAGTTACCTACTCAATTAATTTCCACATAGCTTGTTGAGTCACTCAAGGTTATGCTAGAATGAAAGGGGTCCTAGCTCATTAAGAAGTTTAATAGTTAAATTTCTCGAAATAGTAGAATAGGGCTATTATTTTTTTAAAATAATGAGAATAATCATTTCAGTATTAAAGCCTGACATAAATGATTACTAATTGCTATTTATTAACTGTTAAATGTTTTGATTCATATAGAATATAAACGCTAAAATGGCAAATGCATTATCATTGAGAAGCATACTTGATGCTAACAAGTTAACCGGGCCAAACTTCGTTGACTGGTTTCACAATGTTAAGATTGTCTTGACACAGGAAAAGAAAGCATATGTTCTTGATGAGCCTATCCCAGATGAGCATGCTGCTGATGCAACTGAGGAGGAAAGGGTGGCCTATAGAGTTCATAGAGATGATCTCGTACAAGCAACATGTGTGATGTTGGCTAGTATGGCACCCTATCTCCAAAAGCAGCATGAGGCCATGAATGCTCAGGATATCATCTTTAACCTTAGAGAACTGTTCTCTAAGAAGAATCGCACTGAGAGATTTGACATCTCAAAGGAATTGTTCCAAAAAATGATGTCAGAGGGAAGCCCAGTGAGGCCTTATGTGCTTAAGATGATAGGGTATATTACCCTATTAGAGCAGATTGGATAGGTTATGGATCATGATCTAAGCATTGATCTAATTCTTTCTTCACTGGCTGAGAGCTATTCGCAGTTTGTGTTTAATTTCAACATGAACAACTTGGAGGAAAGCCTTTTTGGGTTATTGAATATGCTCACACAGGCCGAGCAAACCATTGTTAAGGACAAGCCATCTGTCCATTTAGGCTCTTCGTCTAAACCAAAAGGTAAGAAGAAAAGGAAGACTAGATGGGATGTATCTCCTGCTTCAAAGAGTTTGAAGCTTGATGATGGTGTTGCAAAGGATATGGATAATGCTAACAAAGCTTGCTTCCATTGTGGGAAAACTGGTCATTGGAGGCACAATTGCAAGGAGTACCTTAAGTCTAACAAGGGAAAGAAACTGAAAAGAGTTTCAACTTCAGGTATAATTTGATTCACTCCTCTTGGTATATGATACCTATAATTTGGTATTAAATATGTATGACATATTGTAGGGACCAAGGGAAAGAGTAGTGAAGCTGGACCATAAAGATGGCAACCGAGTTTGATACTGCATAAGAGATTGCCGATCTTATGGGTTTTTAATAAGACTTTTTAGTTATGATTTATTTAGAAACATTTAATGTTTTCATTAGCATTATAGGCCAACGTTGAGGATATTTTATTTATGTTTTCGAAACATATTGTTTTGTTGGCATAGGATGACATGCTTTTTTAGTTTCCTCTTAAATAAATCAGTTATAGAATAGTTCTATAACATAGGCTTATATATTATACAATTTGCAAAGTATTTTGAATACCATTAAGCTTAGTAATATAGAATTCGAATTGTTATTGAATTAGTCCCTTAACATCTACATATGTAGGATTAAGTGGGAGCTATTAATAATATTTTGAATGGTAAAATGTTATGATAAATTGCCATTTTTTAAAAATGCAATTAGTAGGAAATGTTCCATACTTGAGAAGATTGCACATTTATATTAAAGGTTTTAAAGACTAATACTTTTGTTTTGTCTTGCAAAAGGAGTTATATTTGGATCATTAGCTACTAGCTAACAAGTAGATTCCAATAGTTGATTTAAAAACAATTGAGCCATATGTATGTTATCTAGGTCTCGTTGTGATTCGAATTATTAACCTTGATAATAAGATTATCATGTATATGACAAGGCATATTTTCAATGCACTTAAAGCTATGTCCTAGTAGAGACACAATTACTAATCGAAAGAGTTCGGCATTGTATGCGTTAGTGATTGGCTTAGTGCAAGTGGGAGATTGTTGGTGTATGCCTTAGAGCCAATCAAATTGAGCTTGGGATACACAGTCAATAAAGCATACCCTTCACTATGATGATAATGATACAAGGTTTTCCTTCATGTTAGTACGATGATAAGGAGTTATTAAGTACTAATCGGATGAAGCCCATGGAACATAATGGCCTTGCAAAGGAATTATAAATAGTTATAATTATGAGATCCTTATGCATCAAAACCTTGTTCCTCAAACTATTCCTAGTCATCGTATTGCCAAGACGGGGCATTGGCAATGCTCAAAGACTAGTATATGTTAAGCCTTTTTACTTATGAAGTAAGCAACCGATCTCATACAGGTGGAAGTATGGGATACTTGGGATAACATATAGGTGCTTGTCTATTGAACAAGTTCACTGAACATGGCTCGCCAAGAGAACTTCGTTTGGTAATATATCACTCTAGTGTCTATGATAATGTTCTCTTAGTACCAGTCGTGTAAATTAGTCCTCAGACTTGTGATACCAGGTCATCTTGTATGGAGAGTGTCATACTTAGATTTCATTACAAACGGGTCCCAAACATGAGGATGCTTATGGTAGGGTGTTATTGGGTATGACATGAACCATACGAAGATGAATGAGTGGTCCAAAGAGGATTCACCACTCCCTGTGATATTGGAGACATATCTCATTTGTTCTTGACTACGATTAACATGATTGAGTCTTTAGCCAAAGCATAATGGATTTAGAAGAAAGTTGTTTCTATAAATTCATAAGGTTAGTCATAAAGTTACGAAGAGAACTAATATGGATGGATCATGAGTAGACACTGCACCATGCTCATGCGTTATCAAAGATATATGGTGGAAGGACTGTATTACACTGACAGACTGGTTGCTGAAAGGTTCTAAAAGGTCACGCTGACTTCAAAATATTTGGGTGTTCATGATAGGTTGCTAGATCCCGCTCTTGACGTATGATAACAAGTTAATGTGATTAACTTATAATCATTGCCACCATATTGTGAACCTAGAGGGTCACACACATAAAAATAGATATGTATGGATTGAACATGGTATTCTATTAAGGTAAAACTTAATGGAATAAAAGATCTATATTAAGGACTCAATTGAAGAAGTTCAACTGAGATAAATTAAGACATAATGGAGATTGAGAAATCCAAAGTCAATGTCTTAATGAGATAAGAGGAATCAAGAAGTCTTATCCAGTGTAGTAGTCGACTTTGACATATAGATGTGCAAAGTGAATTGTGATTGACTATACTATATGCGAATAATATCATGAGATGATATTAATTGATTAATGACATGAATTGTTCATAAGGAGAAAGAAATTTTGTTGAGAATTAAATTACTTTCGTTTAGATATTAATCTATCTAATAAATAAGCATGATAAATTAGAATGGGTCCAAAGTGACTATTCTAATCTAGGACTGTCCATTAACGATGGTTGGCCCAACTTAAGGCATTAAGATTATTGGACCATTATTATTATTAGATAATATATTGGTCCTATTGATCCATCTTAGAATTAAATAGTTTAAGTCCAAATTGATTAATGAAAATCTAGTGCAACAAGTAATAGGTGGCCGGCCAAGCATAGGGAGATAGTGATTAGGGTATGCGCCACTATATAATCATATTTAGAGGTTGTAGCCTCCCAAGTGAGTTGTATTCCACTTGTGATATTATAATTTTGCTTAAGAAAAAGTTTGGTTTCAAGAATAGAACTCCTCCTTAGCAAAAAGGTGAAATAGCAACCTCCTTAAGCTCCCTAGTGCGTGCCTCAATTCCTCTTTTCGTAGTGTCCTTCTTGCTACTTCTTTACCTAGTTGAGTGAGATAGATATAGGGAGAAAGATACAAGAATATAGACCTTTTGATTGTGATCTTAGAATCACCTTGGTAGCACAAGTGAATCGCCATACCTTAGAGAACGATCCATCAACTTTTCATGTGGACTAGCTCTAGAAGAAGTACAATTGTGCTTCTTGTGGTCTTGGACGAGTTGGAAGCTTTGTAGATCGTGGATTCGAGATTAGGATCTGGAACTTAAGGTTACGATATCTAAAGTAGGTAACTTCTAAATCATATGGGTGATTTAATTGTTTTTGAATGTTATAAACCTATGCAAATATAAGCCTGAGATCATGTTGTACTTTGAGTGCTTCTTTGTTTATTTCCGCAGCACTTTGATTATCATGTTTTTGCATGAGCCCGGAGTAGTACTTTCCCAACACATAGCTCATGAGCAGGATCTAGAAACCCATCATGAGCATCCAAAAATTGTGAAGTCAGCTTGACCTTTTAGAAACCTTTCAGCAACCAGCCTATCAGTGTAATACGGTCCTTTCACCATATATCCCGGATAGCGCATGAGAATGGTGCAGTGGCTACTCATGATCATTCCATATTAGTTATTCGTAACTTATGATTAACCTTATGAATTTAGAGAAACAGTTTTCTCCTAAATCTATCATGCTTTGGCCAAAGACTTAATCAAGTTAACTGTAGTCATGAACAAATGGGATATGTCTCCATTATTACTAGTAGTGGTGAATTCTCTTTGGATCACTCAGTCATTTTCGTATGGTTCATGTCATACCCAATACCACCCTACCATAAGCTTCCCTTCTTGGCACCCTTCGTGATGGAATCTAAGTATGACACTTTCCATACAAGATGACCTAGTATCACAAGTCTGAGGATTAATTTACACGACTGGCACTAGAGAACATTATCATAGACACTAGAGTGATATTACCAAATGAAGTTCTCATAGCGGGCCATGTTCAGTGAACTTGTTCAATAGACAAGAACCTATATGTTATCCCAAGTATCCCATACTTCAATCTATATGAGATCGGTTGCTTACTTCATAAGTAAGAAGGCTTAACATATACTAGTCTTTGACCATTGCCAATGCCCCGTCTTGGCAATACGATGGCCAGGAACAATTTGAGGAACAAGGCTTTGATGCATAATTTTAACTCTTTAAAATTCCTTTGCCAGGCTATTATGTTCCATGGGCTTCATCCGATTAGTACTTAATAGCTCTTTATTGTCGTACTAACAAGAAGGAAAACCTAGTATCACTATCTTCATAGTGAACGATTTTCTTTATTAACTGTATATCCTATGTCCAATCGGATTGGCTCTAGAGAATATACCATCAGATTGATCATGAGTAAACACTACACCATGCTCATGCGCTATTCGGGATATTTGGTGAAAGGACTATATTACACTGATAGGCTAGTTGCTGAAAGGTTTTTAAAAGGTCATGCTGACTTTACAATATTTATGTGGTCATGATGGGTTGCTATATCCCGCTCTTGATCTATGAAGATAGGTTAATGAGATTAACTTATATTCATTGCCAACATATGGGTACCTAGAAGGTCACACACATAAGGAGAGTAATGTATGGATTAAACATGGATTCTATTGAAGTTAAACTTAATGGAATAAAATATCTATGTTGAGGACTTAATTGAAGAGTTCAATTAAGATTGATTAAGATATAATTGAGATTTGAGAAATCCAAAGATGATGTCTTAATGAAACAACTAGTCTTATGAAGACAAATATTGGCGACTTTGATATTGAGATGTACAAAGTGGTATTCGAATGGCTATGCTATATTCGATTAATGTCATGTGATGATATTAATAGATCAATATCATGAATTGTTCATGAGGAGAAAGAAATTTAACTTAGAATTAAATTACTTTTGTTTAGTTATTGATCTATCCAATAGTATGAATGAAAAGTTAGAATGGGTCCAATAAGACTATTCTAATTTAAGACTATCCACTAAGGATGGTTGGCCAACTTAAGACATTAAGGTTATTGGACCAGTATTACTACTTGTAAGTATATTGGGCCTATTGATCCTGTAGACACCTAATTTTGTCCGAACCACTAAATCAGGTATGTTTTCTTCCTAAAGTGATGTTTCAAAATGCAAAAAGACTTTTCTTAACCTGCAGCTGGTACTTCGTGACTTAGTTTAAGAAAGCAGACATAAAAAGTCAAACTTGAAAAAGTCAACCCCAAAAAAGTCAACCCTAAAAAGTCAACTACTGAAAATGTCAACCCACTTTCAAAATCAAGATTTGAAGTTCAATTGAAAAATGGTGAAAGAATTTTGATAATCCGAGGTGTACATTGAAAGATATGGAGTTTGGATACAGAGATTCAGTAGAAAGGAAACCCTAGTTCGAGAAATTTGGGAGAAAATGCTTAAACGATCAAATTGGTCGGAATTGAAGGTTCCAAATGAAAGATAAGCATTGACTACGGGTAATGGAGAAGTTACTTAGAAGAAAAACTGAAGGAAAAGTCAATTCAGAAGAAAACCGAGAATTAGGGTTTTTAGTTGAATTTGGTGAAATTTGAAAAAATTGCAGAAATGGCCCAATTCAATAAAACTAAAGCCCCTAATTGATGAGGCGTGATTAACCAAGTATTGACCAAGGCTCAGGTTTGAAGAAAATTCGAGAAAATAGCCGATTGGAGGAAAAACGGAAAAAACGAGGAAATTCCCGAAGTAAAAAAGGGAAAAATCAAATTGGAAGGGAATTTGATCGTAAAAATTGGGTATTTTTGGATCAACTCCAATTCAATATATGACAAAGGCCCAGGGAAAGAAAATCTAAAAATCGGACTTGTTTTGAGGAAAACCGGGCTTCGAAGGCAAAAGGGCAAAATTGGAAAATTTGGAAAAAAAAAATAGCAAATGAACTCCAAAAATTTTGAAAATTTGCAGATCTCTTTCTTAAATCATTTCAAAGAGATTGGTGAATGAAAATATGGATTTGGAGTTCATTTGCAAAATGGTGAAATCTCGGGTCCACTATGCAAAAATTCAAGCAGATAAATCCCAAAAAAATAGCAAATGAGCTCCAAAAATTATGAAAACTTCCAGATCACACTCTTATACAATTTGGAAGAGATTGGGGAAGAAAAATCTATATTCGAAGCTCGTTTAAAAATAGTAAAAGTTCGGGTACACAAAAGGGCATTTTTGGAAGAAAAATCCAAAAAATAGCAAATGGATTCGAAAAATTTTGAAAACTTCTTGAATTCAAATTTTTATTATGTTTGAAGTATTAAAAAAAGAAAATTTGAATTTGGAGTCCGTTTGCTATTTATTTAGGTTTGGGGGTCAAAAAGGTCATTTTACCCAAGAAACCGAAAAAGGGCTTTTCTTTATGTTCATGCATCTCATGTCATGCCACATGATTTATGACTTAGGCCAATCAATGGCTCAAAGTCATGCTCATTTCAGCATACTTGTGGAAGATTAAAGAGTTGTCAAATTGATTATTCTACCTTTGTGATTTTTTTACTTAGCCAAATTTTGTCTAATTTTTTAGAGGTATTAGCTACTGTTTTTAGGTCTTTAGGAAAGTCTCCAACATTTTTACTTTGATTTTTAAATGAGTTTATCAAAAGCAAAAAAATGTGTTTTGGCAAACAGTTTTTCACCCAGTACTTGGACTTTCCCGATTTTTCTGGGAAGTCATCTTTAATTAAAAAATTAAGCAAATTTTTCACATGTATTTTTACATTTTCTGAGTCTCCAATATTTTTTTTATATTTTTTGAATTTTTAAAAATAGGTAAAAAAAAATCATGATTTAAAACTGGATAGTAGATGCAGATTTGAATTCAAAAGAAAAACAATTGTTGAATTTGGCTAGGGCATTTTAAGGGGTTGGTTAGGAACTTTAGCTACTGTCCTAGCTTGGTTTTTAGACTATTTTAAACTTTCAAAATGATTTTATAAACCTCGGATTAAGGATGGTCAAGTCCGAGATTTTAAACTTAGAAAATTAGAGCCATTTTTAAAAGGGATTCGGCTAACAGATTTTATTATCCAAGATTTTCAAAATTGTTTTCAAACAATCACAAAGTTTTTTTTTTTTGGTTTTAGAAATTTTAATTTGATGTCTTCTCCTAAGGTAGCCGGATATCTTTTTAGATATACGGATTCCCTTATTTAAACGAAAAAATACACTTTCATGCATTGCATTTTCCATATTCATGCATATTGTATAATATATGATTTTTTTTGCTATGATAATTTCTATGGTATTGTTATTATTTTGATTTATATTTTTTGGTGTTATGTTGTTTGTTATATGGTTTTGAATATTTTATGCTATCCTATGCTTTTTATTTAGTCATTTATTTTTGTCACATTATTTAGCATATACTATGTTCATGTATTATTATTTTTATTTTTATTTTCATGCATATTTCAATATAGCATTATTTTATGTTTCATGACATTTCATGTCACTTAGGATATTTCATTTCATTTAGAATATCATATCATTTAAATCATATCATTTCATTTAGAATATACCATGTTACTTTGGTTGTTTTCTTTCATACAGAATATATTATGTCACTTAGGACATTTCATTTCATTTAAGATATTTCATTTAGAATATCATGTCATTTAAATCATTTCATTTAAAATATATCATGATACTTAGGATATCTCATTTCATTTAGAATATACTATGTCATTTAAATTAAATCATTTAGGTTGCATTTAGACTTTGATTGTCATACAAATTCATGTTCATATTGTTCTTAAAAAAATGTTTTTTTTTTTATAAATATAATGATTTTCAATAAAATAAAGATATTCTCGAATTAAAATAATTCATGTGTTCTCTTTCGGGTTGCTGGGGAGGATATCATCAATTATCATTAATAATGGAATATCTTTCTTAAAACGAGATTGGTTCGGAAAATTTTCTAAATTAATAAAATTTTCTATATTTTGCCGAATTTTCGGGGAATATAGGAAAATTTTGAATTAATAAATTCCGAATCATTTTCAATAAAAAATGAAATTATTTTTCTTTAAATAGGGAATTAACTTGAAATACTAAATTAAAAACTGACTTTTTACCGAGACTTGAGATAACACATGATTATTAAGGTACCATTTTATATGGCGTTGTGGGGGTTCTAATCCTTCCATGTACGTAACCGAGTCCCGAACCCTATTCTTCGATTTTCTCTGGTTTATAACGCCGACTTGAAATTGGGTTTAAAATTGTTTTAATAAATTTTAAAATGTTTTATAAAATCGGTTTTAATAGGTGGCCGATCACACCTAGCTAAAAAAGATTTGTGGCGACTCCATGTCTTTTTCAAGGTCATTTTCAAAACCTTCATTTTCCAAGAGGAATTAATTTGATTTTTCCTCGGCTTTTTTTTTTAATGTCACGCTTAATGAGTAATAAAGTCTTGCTATGAGACTTGTTATTTGTTAGGTTGCGACAGCTTCGCGACTCCGCTGGGGATATTAGAGAGTTAGGCCTAGAATTAGTCATGTGTTATCAAAGTCTCGGTTTTGTTGGTTTAATTGATATTTAATTTTAATTCCCATATTTTTTTTAAATAAGGAGAATTTTGAAAATAATAAAATGTTTTTAAATATGTCCATACTCATGTGCATGCGTTATGTTATTGTTCTCTAGTTATTTAATGTTGTATATTAAGATTGCATTCTTTTGGTTAATGCATTACACTATTCTTGATCTTTGTTTTAATAAATTGTTGGGGTATTTAGGATAAGGGGTGTAGTATAGGTGGTGAAAGCTTTGTTGTTCCTCCTCACACACAACACGTGCATTTTGCATAACATGAGTCGTATACTCGGGTTCCATCCTTTTAAGTGGAAGTAAAGTACCTACGCTTCGTGTGGCGATAGCCTCCGCGTAAGCTAGCGAAACACTTTCGGAATATCAGATTCCCTATGCTTTGTGTGGTAATAGCCTCCGTATAAGCCGTGAAAATGAACTCTAACGAATTGAACCCGATTTTATGGGGGTGCCTTACTAGCCTTCACCGACGACAGTGAGGAACAATTCGGGGCCTTAGAACCAATTCACCCTCATATAGTGAACCTAGGCGAAGCCATGCCGGATTTTCGTTAGATGCACCAAAGCTAGGAACACATGGAGGAATGCTTCAGATCTTCTGCGATTTATTTTTACACTCTGAATAAGTGTTGTAGATCGGGCAATGATGAACGTACATCGCCTGTAATAAATGTGATAATCTGCCCCAAAGGCACCATGATCCTATATAAGCAGATACTATTGGGGCAAGTGTTCATAAACTTTTTAAAATTGAAAATATCAAAACATTCTTTTTCAAACATTTTTGCATTTTGCACATTTCATGCATGTGTGAATAGAGCATGTACATTCATGGTTGTATTTATTGATCTTATTCTTTGCAATAAACAGTTGGTAATAATAATCTCATTTGATGATTTCATAAATCGGTAGTGTTACATGAACATTTACATATTCTACCAGTAGGATCCATTACCCCGAATTTCTTTTGAAAAATAATATGTTTGGTTCTGGAAAATAATATGTTTGGTTTTTCATAGAGAAAACATGTTTCAAAAAAATCATAGATTAAATTTGGAGGCAAATCTTGCATAATGAGATTTTTGAATAATCAAGATTTAGGTCCCACCAATTTCGTGTAATCATTGGTTAATTTCTTTGTATATACCTTTATGTTAATTCATTTATTCCTTACATGTATCATTTTGACATCATGTTATAGTCATAGCATGCATGTCATTCATTGTAGAATACGTTTATGACATGCATGGTCATTATTTGTATATACCTGTGCATCAATTTATTCATTCTTTAAATGTATCATGTTGGCATCAGGTTGCATTCATGCATTCATAGTCAGCATGATTTTTCTATATATACCTATGTATCAATTTATTCATCTTTACATGTATCAAGTTAGCATCAGGTTGCATTCATGCATTCATAATCAGCATTTTTTTTATATATCCATGCATTAATTTGCTTATTCTTTACATGCATCATGTTGAATTTGAGTTGCATTATGACAATCATAGTCAGCATGATTTCTCTGTATATGTTCAAGCATTAATTTGATTACTCTTTACATGCATTGATTTGTTTATATAAATCATGTTGACTTTGGATTGCATTCATGGCAAACATAGTCATCATGATATGCTCATGCATTATTCTGTCACATTAACATCAGGATGCATTCATGACACACATGGTCAGCATGATTTTCTTTGTATATACTCTATATCAATCATTCATTGTTTACATGCATCATAATTGACATCACGTTGCATTCATAGTGTATATGATCATTCATTGGAAAATACACTGAAATACATGGTCATTCATTGCATATATCCATGCGTTGATTTGTTTATTCTTTGCTTGCAGCATGTTGGCATCGTGATTGCATTTATTACATATATAGTCAACATGTTTCCACTGTACATGTCCATACATAATATTGTTTAGGTTTCACGTGCATCAATTTGCATTCATGACTCTTTCATCATGACATACATTTGGGGAAATAAAACAGAAGTTGGGTTGGGTTTAAGAGTCTTTGAAAGAATTTCCATTTCAAATAAGAGGTTTAAGAAGTACTAAGTACCCTTTTAATACAGGCTATTGCTATGGAGAATGAACAAGTTGCCCGAATGGAAAAGGTACAGGAAGAATTGCTAGAACAGCTGGCAAAGTCTCAAGCAGAATCTAAGGATTAGATCACTAAATTGATGGAGTTGATGTCATTTGTAATCAAGGGAAAAGGATACACTGAAAACTTTGCCGCCAGAGAAGGGTTAGAGGCACAAAAGGGTCAGAGTGAGGTCATGATGTTGGATGGCCAGAACACAGTTAATCCCGTCAACGTCCTAAACTCAAAAGATCCAGCTGAACAGGAAAAATTGAAAATGGTTGAGTCGAATGAGGGTGAGTTGGTAGATTCCCAAGGGAAATATCAGTTGTTAGATGAAAGGCTTCGGGCAGTAGAAAGTATAGATGTTTTTGGGAGTTTAGATATGAAAGAACGATGCTTGGTCCTCGATTTAGTCATTCCTCCTAAATTCAAGGTCCCTGACTTTGTGAAATATGATAGGACGACCGATCCGTCAGCCCACATCACTATGTTCTGCCAGAAGATGTCAAGTCATATAGATAATGATAAGCTTTTGATTAGTGATAACCTCAGTGGGTCCGTAATTAGGTGGTATAGTCAGTTGAGCAAGGATCAGATTCACTCTTGGAATGATCTGGCTAGGGCTTTTCTAAACCAGTACAAGCTTATGACCGACATGGCACTTGACCGTCTCACCTTGCAAAATATGAAGAAAAGAGCTATTGAGAGCTTCAAAGAATATGCGCAGAGGTGGATGAGCCTGACCGCCAAAGTACACCGCCCTTAACTCAGAAGGAAAACACTGTCTTTTTTGTGAATACACTACAGGCCTCGTACTGTGATATACTTGTCGGTAACACCATGAAGAATTTTTCGAACATGGTAATTTCAGGGGAGATGATTGAGAATGCTATCAAGGATGGGAAAGTTGAAGGAGAAAGAACATCCAATACCAAGAGAAATGGGGCATCTAAAAAGAAAAAGAAAGATACCCAAGTCGTGGAAGGCTTTGCCCCACCTCCCCAATTCTCCTCGTATCTGTCGTTTTACTCTACCTTGAACAATGTCCCTCAAGGTTCTTATCCTTACCAACCAATGACTGCAACTACAGCAGAATTTACATCTGTTTATTAATCTAACACCCTTGGGAATAGTCGAAGAGGGCATAAAAAGAGAAAAAGAAATCAGGTTGACCCAATTCCGGTGACATACAGTGAGCTACTACCTCAACTCATCCAGAATCACCTTGTGACACCCATGCAATTAGAGCCTTTGAAGCCTCCTTATCCAAGCTGGTATGATGCTAATAAGTGTTGTGGTTATCATTCTGGCAATCAAGGCCACTCAGCAGAGAACTGCCCCGCTTTGAAGTACAAGGTCAGGGATCTCATCAAGACTGGTTCGATAAGTTTTGAAGATGGGAAAGCCAAGTGTCATAAGAAACATGGTGCATAATCATATTAGGATTTTTTTTGCATGTAGTTCTATACACTGTGATGATGAAAGCAGTTGTCTCATGTTGACATCTACATGAAATAAATAAATTTTGAATTTAAATGTTTTGTGTTCTTTATGTTTTAATAATAATTTCAATTTGCAAAAAATGGAACTTCATGAAAATTTGTGGTAAACAATAATAAGGGGTTTTCACATGAAATAATGGACAGTCTCGAGAATATTGATGATCACTGTTAGAAATAACCCAACACTTTCGCTCTCTCTTTTAGGCTTTCCTAGGCCTAAATCCCTTGAATCGGGACCATTTCAAAAACCTAATGCTTCAAGGAATATGAATGATTGAACTTCATAAAACCATTATCATTATAGAATAAGCAAAGATGTAAATCCTAGTCTAGGCTATGAACAAAGGAACGAACTTTTTGAAAATTTTCGAACTCCTTGAAATTCAAACAAATGAAACATTCTTTCAAGAATCTAGATCTTGGTTATTCGATGTGTGTCAAGGTTGTGCTAAAACCATTCACATCATTTTCCAATGACCACAAAAAACCAATTTCCCAAACATCACTTCATGATTGAGACCTCGGGGCACCATGAGTAAATCAGATTATCCTATTTTGGATCACATTCTTTCTCGTCTCTTCAAAAAAACTCAGGACTGAAACTTAGCTTTTTTTTAGTGTAAACCTAGACTTGCGATGTTCCTCGTAATGATACAAATTCACAAAGTTGATTAAATTGGGGCATCATATGTAGAAATGATTGATACTCGGTGAATAATGATGGATTAATGCATGAATCATCGAGGGTATGTAAGAAAAAAGAGAAAGAGAAAAATTATGATATCATGCATATGAGAATTCAGATGATTCCAAAGTGGAAAATGAATTTTTGATTATCTATCCCCCTCAGGATTGCTTTTCAATGAGAATATTTGTGCTTGATATGAGAAATGGCCATTTTTCATATTCCCTTTCACAAAAAAAAAAAAAAATCACTATCCATTAGTCACCCCTTTTGAGCCAAAAGAATTCTTTCTTCTTGGAACCCTGATCAAGGATCAACCTCTATACTGGGGGGCATATACGAGGAAAGATCTTCTCAAAGATCACAAGAAAAATGAATCCTAGCTCCAAGACAGATACAAAGCAAATTGAGCCCCGAATAAATACGGGCTCACTCTGTCGATGTAAAGGAAAAGGGAAAGGAAAATATGGTGAAATGAAAGCCAAGAACAAAACAAAAAGAAAAAGGGAGAAAAAGTATGAAAGCCAAAATCAAGGAAGGAAAAGAGCAAAAGTCAAAAAAGGAATGAAAAGTCCAAAAAAGGGATAAATGCTTCAAAGGGAATCTTCCTCAAAAATGATCCTTGATCTGACTACCCTTAAACACATATTTTGGGCCCATTTATCCTTTCTTTCTGAACCCTGAACCATGGCCTACATTACGTGCTTTAAAAGTCCATTTTGATCAAGCATGAATTTTTAACTTGAAGGGTTTTTTCCTCAGATTTTATCCCATCTCATCGAATTATCATTTCACTATGGAAGAATTTAGAATTTTCAAGTGCATGGTGGAACCACCAAAAAAAAAGAGAAAGAAAGAAAAAGAAAGAATGGGAAAGAATGGGATTCTAGGGATAAAACCCAATGGTCTAGAGTAAAATAGAAATTTTTGATGCAAACTATGATAGTACCGAAGAACATCTAGGAATTCCTGAACCCCCAAATTGTTAGCTTTCATTTGGAGGATTGATTTCAAAAACTGAGACTTTTTCCTTTCAAGATTAAACTTTCCAGTTTAAACATCCCAACCAATCTTGACGCTTGTCAAAATGCCTTGATATGGAAACTAAAATAATGTTTGATTTGTTTGGTTCTCAATGAATTCATGATTTATAAAACCTGTTCCATTTGTAAGACTAGAAGGGACATACATTTTCATTGTGAAGTTTTCTTCGATCAACAAAAATTTTGTTCTACCAAGCCTTGCCAATCCCAGTTGAAAAAACCCAGATTGACACTTGGAGAAATTTCTAACAATGATCATCAATCTTCAAAAGATTTGTACATCACACACTGTGGGGTTAATATTTTTGTTCAGAAGTTTTCAAAATGAGAAAACAAATAAAGATATTATTTTTGAAATATCCATTTTTTATGTTGACATGAGACAAGAGTTTTTCTAGCCCAAACGTATAGAACTACGAGGATAGGTCTTGACTTCCAGATATGAGAAGAAGAAATAGAACCAGTTTCAGACCTCTGTCGATGAAAGTTTGAAAACTGTTGGGGCATAGATAATGGCCAAAGATTGAAAAAAGGAGTTGAAGATATACTCTGATTTGAAAAGGAAAAAAAATGAATTTGAAAGGCTAAGCCAAAGTCTAGAAAATGATCGGGGCATTTGCATCACTCATGAGCACTCATCTCTTTATTAAGCTTTTGTATCTGCATAGTGTCGGTAAGCATTTGCATCATTCATGGGTATTTGCATTAGCACTATTCCATAGGCATCTGCATTTTACCTTTACATTTACATCCTCCATGGATATTTGCATATTATGTCATCTCAAGCAATTGCACTATTTCTAGAATCATTGCATTTTCATTATTGTGTGGTAATTGCAGTTACACCATTCATAGACCACTTACATGAACACGATTAGTAGGGGCATCTGCATCAAGAAGCATGTGCATCAATGTAAGCAATTCGCCTTTGCACCATGAAGCATCTGCATCATATTAAATATCTGCATCTGCAAGCATGTGCATCAATCCAAGCCATTTGTATTTTCACCAAGAAGCATTTACATTAATCCAAGCCATTTACATTTGTACCATGAAGCATGAGCATCTTGTTAAATACATTTGCATCTGCATCCTCTCTCAAAGCTTTTGGGTATAATTTTCAACACGATTTTTAAAATGAGCAAGTCTTCGGTGGTGATAGCTGAAGCTTCCAGAGGAGATACCAAAAATTTTAGAAATTTTTAAAAAGTGAGTAAGTCTTCAGTGGTAATAGCTAAAGCTTCTGGAGGAGTTACCCAAAATTTTACAATGAGCAAACCTTTGTTGGTGATGGCCAAAGCTTCTGGAGGGGATATCTAGAATTTTACAAATTTAAAAGTGAACAAGTCTTCGGTGGTGATAGTTGAAGCCTCTGTGGAGATATCAAGAGTTTTATAATTTTTGAACAATGAGAAATCTTTTTCTGGAGGAGTTACCCAGAGTTTTACAATTTTTTTTTTTAAAAATGGTGATGAGAAATTCTTTGGTGATGATAGCCGAAGCTTCTGGAGGAGTTACCCAAAGTTATACAGTTTTAAAAATGAGCAAGTCATTGGTGGTGATAGCCGAAGCTTCATGAGGAGATACCCAGAACTTTATTCAACATCTGCATCTGCATCAAGAAGCGTTTGCATCAGTCTAAGTCATTTGAATCTGCATCAAGAAACATTTGCATCAAATCAAGTCATTTACATTTGCATCAAAGATATTGGCATTTTATTTAACATCTGCATCTGCACTAAGAAGCATTTGCATCCCTTCTCAAAGCTTTCAGGTATAATCTTCAACATGTTTTCAAGAACCAATATCGAGAGTTTTAAAATTTTTTGAAAGAGAGAAAGTCTTTGGTAGTGATAGTCGAAGCCTCTATAGAGATATCCAAGGTTTTATAGTTTTTTTTATAAAAAAAAAAAACAAGAGAAAGTCTTTGGTGGTGATAATCGAAGCCTCTGTGGAGATATCTAGAGTTTTAAAGTTTTTTGAAAAGGGAGAAAGTCTTTGGTAGTGATAGCCTAATCCTCTATGGAGATATCTAGAGTTTTAAAATTTTTGAAAACGGAAAAAGTCTTTGGTAGCGATAGTGGAAGCCTTTGTGGAGATATCTTCAATTTTTTTGAAAAAGGAGAAAGTCTTTGTAGTGATAGCCGAAGCCTCTGTGGACATATGCAGAGTTTTTTGTAAATTTATTTTGAAAAGGTAGAAAGTCTTTGGTGGTGATAGCCAAAGCTTCTGGTGGAGATATTTAGAGTTTTACAGTTTTAAAAATGAGCAAGTCTTTGGTGGTGATTGCCAAAGCTTCTAGAGGAGATGCCCAAAATTTTAAACACAGCTGAGAACTAGACAGGTTAAGACTCTGAGAGTGTCGTCGAGGTCATTTCTTCTCTTGCAAATCGAACTCGTTTCCTTAAGACGGGTCGAGTCTTGATTAGTCAGGGAACTCATTTAAGGACAAAATCTTTTATTTACAGCTTTTTCAACAAAAAAAAATGAAAATAGAAAGAATGAAAATGATGAATGAAAACCCTGTTCCCTTCCCATGTGATTTCACTAACCGAACAAAATTAGTGTTTGTTTATCTTTGCCTGATTCCTGATTCTTAGCGAGGGGTAGCTGTAGACACCTAATTTTGTCCAGACCACTAAATCAGGTATCTTTTCTTCCTAAAGTGATGTTTTAGAATGCAAAAAGACTTTTCTTAACTTGCAGGTGATACTCAATGACTTAGTTTAAGAAAGCAGATATAAAAAGTCAACCCCAAAAAAGTCAACCCCAAAAAGTCAACTACTGAAAAAGTCAACCTACTTTCAAAATCAAGATTTGAAGTTCAATTGAAAAATGGTGAAAGAATTTTGATAATCCGAGGTCTACATTGAAAGATATAGAGTTCGAAAGTTCGGATATGGAGATTTAGTAGAAAGGAAACCCTAGTTCAGGAAATTTGGGGGAAAATGCTTAAACGATCAAATTGGTCGAAATTGAAGGTTCCAAATGAAACATAAGCACTGACTACGGGTAATGGAGAAGTTACTTGGAAGAAAAACTAAAGGAGAAGTCAATTCGAGAGAAAATCGAGAATTAGGGTTTTTAGTGGATTTTGGTGAAATTTGGAAAAATTGCAAAAATGGCCCGATTCAATAAAACTAAAGCCCCAAATTGATGAGGAGTGATTAACCAAGGATAGTCCAAGGCTCAGTTTGAAGAAAATCCGAGAAAAGAGCTGATTGGAGGAAAAACAAAAAAAAATGAGGAAATTCCCGATAGTAAAAAAGGGAAAAAATCAAATTGGAAGGGAATTTGATCATAAAAATTGGGCATTTTTGGTATATGACAAAGGCCCAGGAAAAAGAAAATCTGAAAATCGAACCTGTTTTGAGCAAAATGGGCTTCGGAGGCAAAAGGGCAAATTGGAAATTTTGGGAAAGATAGCAGATGAACTCCAAAAATTTTGAAAATTTTCAGATCTCATTCTTAAATCATTTCAAAGAGATTGGCGAAAGAAAATCTGGATTCGGAGTTCCCTTGCAAAATAGCCAAATTCCGGATCCACTATGCAAAAATTTAAGCAGATGGCAAATGAGCCCCAAAAATTATGAAAAGTTCCAGATCACACATTTAACTTGTTTGGAAGAGATTCGTGAAGAAAATTTTTGATTTGGAGCTCGTTTAAAAATGGTAAAAGTTTGAGTACACAGAAGGGCATTTTTGGAAGAAAAAATCCAAAAAAAATAGCAAATGGGTTCGAATTTTTTTGAAAACTTCCAGAATTAAATTTTTTATTATTTTGGAATTATTGAAAAGAGAAAATTTGAATTTGGAGTCCGTTTTCTACTTATTTAGGTTCGGGGGTCAAAAAGGTTATTTTACCCAAGAAACCGAAAAGGGCTTTTCTTGCAATGGAATTGGGCTTGATTTTAAGAGGACAATCAGCCAAGCCCATGATGGAGATTAATTTTGCTGAGCCATTTCATCTAAGGGCCAAAAGAGAAGAGGGTAGATATTTTTGTGATCAAGCCTTTGAATTTGCAACACATGGACCAATGGTTGGAGGGGGATGATGTCATAATTATGTTCTATTTATGACATCATCTTCATGACATCATAAATTTAGAGGCTGATTATTCTAATCTAATGGTGGGATTTTTACATATAAGGCATCTTGAAGTGATAGTCAATGGATGAGAAAAAATAACCACCGTGCTTCTAGAAGATACACCATTCAGCTAAGGTATTTTCAAGGGGGAGCAATTTTTTTCAGAAGTTTTGGAGGCTGAAAAGAAGCAGTAGCTAGGGATAAAAGAGAGAAAAAACAAAGGAAAAAGATAGGAGAAAAATGGAGAAGGAAAATAAGGGTTTTGGTTTGTTTTTTCTTGATTTGGAAAGCTAGAGAAAGGTAGCTATCCTCTTTCATGGTTATTTTTCATATTTTATTGACATTATCTTTTTTATTGATATTTTTTCCTTCTTATGAAATAAATTTGTTTCTAAAGAGCTACTATTTGTTTTTTTAAAAAATAAAATAAAAAAACAAGTTTTCATCCTTGTTTTTATCATGGCCGGATGGCTTGATTTTTTTTGGTAAATGATTTTTTTTTTATCTTGTTCATGAGTATATACCATGTTATGTGTTTGTGAAAATACCATGTTAGGTTTATGATAGGTCATTCGGCCATGATGTTTTTTTGGTGTATTTTTACATTTTTATCATGCTTGCTTGTTTAATATGTTTCCATTGATCTTCATGCATATATACAAGGCCATATTCATGTTGTTTCAATCGGTTATGTTGGATTTTTTGTGTGCATGTTTGCATTATTTCTCATGTTTGCTACTATGTGTTTGTGTTATTTGCTAGCTAGGATTATACCATGTGATTTGAGGACCATTCGGCCAATATGATCCTTTTTGCTTTGTGTCTGCATTTTCATTTTGTTTAGTTGTTAGGTTTGCATTTCATGCCATAACATTGTATATTTTGATTTGGTTTGCCATGTGTTTTTGTTATTTGCTAGATAGGATTACCCTAGTTTGTTTAGTGGCCATTCGATCCCCTTCATGTGTTCCTTGCCTTGTGTTTGCATTTTCATTTTATTTAGGAACCATTGCTTTGCATTACTATGCCATAAGATTGTGTTTTAGTTGCTGTTTGTTCATGCATTAGTATTAGGTTTATTGATCATTATATGTTCATGACGTTTTCATGCATTCTCATGACATTTAAGGTCTAAAAAAAATATTACTATTGCCATGCATATTCCTATACATATAAAGTCTAGAATCATATTGGTATTGCCATGCATTTGCTATGCTACTTAGGTTTTAGGTCACTTTGTATTGCCATGCATTTCATGTCACTTTAGGTCTAAGTCTCATTTGCATTATTATGCATGTCATGCATACTTAGGTTAGGATTGCATTTATTGCCATGCAAACTCATGCTAGGCATTAGGTTATTTTGTATTGCCATGCATTTCTCACATCATTTAGATTTTAAATCGTGCATTTCATGCATTCAATTGGCTGTATGTTCATGCATCTCATGTCATGCCACATTATTTATGGCTTAGGCAAATCAATGGCTCAAAGTCATGCTCATTTCGGCATACTTGTGGAAGATTAAAGAGTTGTCAAATTGATTATTCTACCTTTTTGATTTTTTTTTTTACTTAGCCAATTTTTGTCTAACTTTTTAGAGGTATTAGCTAATGTTTGTAGGTCGTTAGGAAAGTCTCCAACATTTTTACTTTGATTTTTAAATGATTTTATGAAAAGCAAAAAAAATGTGTTTTGCCAAAACAGTTTAGCAGTACTAAGACTTTCCCAATTTTTCTGGGAAGTCATCTCTAATAAAAAAATTAGGCCAATTTTTTATCATGTATTTTTACATATTATGAGTCTCCAGTATTTTGTTTTATATATTTTTGAATTTTTAAGAATAGGTAAAAAATCGTGATTTAAAACTGGATAGTAAAGGCAGATTTGAATTCGAAAGAAAAACAATTGTTGAATTTGGCTAAGGTATTTTAGAGGGGTTGGTTAGGAACTTTAGCTACTATCCTAGCTTGGTTTTTAGACTATTTTCAACTTTAAAAATGATTTTATAAACCTCGGGTTAAGGGTGGTCAAGTCCGGTATTTTAAACTTAGGAAATGAGCCATTTTTAAAAGGGATTCGGCTAAGAGATTTTATTACCCAAGATTTTCAAAATTGTTTTCAAACAATCACAAAGTTTTTTTTTTTGGTTTTAGAAAATTTAATTTGATGTCTTTTCCTAAGGTTGCCTTTTAGATATACGGATTTCCTTATTTAAAGGAAAAAAATACACTTTCATGCATTGCATTTTCCATATTCATGCATATTGTATAATATATGATTGTTTTTGCTATGATAATTTCTATGGTATTGTTATTATTTTGATTTATGTTTTTTGGTGTTATGTTGTTTGTTATATGATTTTGAATATTTATGCTATCCTATGCTTTTTATTTAGTCATTTATTTTTGTCACATTATTTAGCCTATACTATGTTCATGCATTATTATTTTTATTTTTATTTTCATGCATATTTCATGATAACATTATTTTATGTTTCATGATATTTCATGTCACTTAGGATATTTCATTTCATTTAGAATATCATATCATTTAAATCATATCATTTCATTTAGAATATCATATCATTTAAATCATATCATTTCATTTAGAATATACCATGTTATTTAGGTTATTTCCTTTCATATAGAATATATTATGTCACTTAGGACATTTCATTTCATTTAAGATATTTCATTTAGAATATCATGTCATTTAAATCATTTCATTTTATTTAAAATATATCATGATACCTAGGATATCTCATTTCATTTAGAATATGCTATGTCATTTAAATTAAATCATTTAGGTTGCATTATCTAGACTTTGATTGTCATACATATTCATGTTCATATTGTTCTTAAAAAGAAAATGTTTTTTTTTTTTGAAAAAGATATTCATTTTCAATAAAATAAAGATATTCCTGAGTTATAATAATTCATGTGTTTTATTCCGGGTTGCCGGGGAGGATATCATCAATTATCATAAATAACGGAATATCTTTCTTAAAACGAGATTGGTTCGGAAATTTTTTTAAATAAATAAAAATTTCTATATTTTGCCAAATTTTCGGGGAATATAGAAAAATTTTGAATTAATAAATTTTGAATCATTTTCAATAAAAAAATGGAATTATTTTTCTTTAAATTGGGAATTAACTTGAAATACTAAATTAAAAACTGACTTTTTACCGAGACTTGAGATAACACATGATTAATAAGGGACCGTTTTATACGGGCGTTGAGGGGGTGCTATTCCTTCCCCGTAGATAACCGAGTCCCGAACCTGATTCTTCGATTTTCTTTGGTTTATAACGCAGACTCGAAATTGGTTTTAAAAATGTTTTAATTAATTTTAAAGTGTTTTATATAACCGATTTTAACAGGTGGCTGATCACACCTAGCTAAAAGAGATTGGTGGCGACTCCATGTCTTTTTCAAGTTCATTTTGAAAACCTTCATTTTTCAAGAGGAATTAGGTCGACTTTTCCTCAGGTTTTTTTAATGTCACGTTTAATGAGTAATAAAGTCTTGCGATGCGACTTGTTATTTTTTAGGTTGCGACAAATCCAGCTTTTAATTAAACTGTTTAAGTCCAAGTGGATTAATGAAAGCCTTATACAAGAAGCTACTACTGGCCGGCCACCCTTAGGGAGAGTAATCAAGGTTAGCACTTGAGTATATGAGATGTATTCTTGCTATAGCCACACATGATGAGAGCTATTAGACTTGGTACATTTCGATTTTGCTTTGAAAGTTAGTTTCAAGAAGAAAACTTTTCCCTAGCAAAAACACCAAATCGCCACCTCTCTATGAGATTCTCTTGTTGCCGCAGTCTCTGTTTCTTGGTGTCTGTCTTGTCGTTTCTCATACCTGCTTGGTGAGATTAGTCTTGATAGATAAACACCATAGATTGATCTTTTGATTGTGATCTTATGATCAACTTGCTAGCACAAGTGAATCACTATACCTTGGAGAAGGATCCATCAACTGTTCGTGTGGACTAGCTTTAGAGGAAGGGCAACTTAAGGTTACGAGATCTTAAGTAGGTAACTTCTAAATCATATGGGTGATTTAATTGTTTTAATTATTATAAACCTAGGTAAAATGCAAACCATAGATCCTGTTGTTCTTCGGGTGCTTCTTTGTGTATTTTTGCTGCACTATCTTGATAATTTATGTTTAAGCATGAGCCCAGAGTAAACCAATAGGAGTTGCATAGAGATGCAATTGGTAAGCGAAGTTATCTACTCAATTAGTTTCTACATGGCTTGTTGAGTCGCTCAAGGTCATGGAAAAATGAAAGGGGTCATAGCTCATTAAGAAGTTTAAGTGTTAAATTTCTCGAAATAGTAGTTGAGGGCTATTATTTTGTTAAAATAATGAGAATAATCATTAGAGTATTAAAACCTAACAGTAATAATTATAACTTGCTATTATTAACTATTGAAATGTATTGGTTCATAAAGGATATAAACACAACATGACTAGTAACTATTGCTAAGTAGCATACTTGATGCTAATAAGTTTAATAGGTCAAACTTCATTGATTAGTCCCATGATATTAAGATAGTCTTAATATAAATGAAAAGGCTTATGTTCTTGATACACCTATCCGAAAAGAGCCTGTTGCTAATACATCTAAGGAAGTCAGGACAACCTATCAAGTTCATATAGATGACCTTGATCAAGTCACATTGTTATGTTGGCTAGAAATGTGCCTGAACTTCAAGAGTAGTACGTGGCAAAGAATGCTCAGGTTATCATCTGAAACCTTATAGAATAGTTCAATAAGGTGCATTGCACTAAGAGGTTCGACATCCCTAAGGAATTGTTCCAAAGTAAAATGTCAGAAGGTAGCCATATAAGGCCTCATGTGATGATAAGATGACAACCCGACTTGAGAAACTTAGATGGGTGTTAGATCATAATCCAAGCAGTGACCTTATACTTTCTTATGAAGAAAGACAAAGGAATTGATAAGAAACATGACATCATTGTGGAAAACTAAATCACTGGAGGATAAATTGCAAGACTTACATTGATATGATCAAAGGAAAGAAGCTTAGAGAAGCTTTGACTGAAAATATACCTAGAGATTAATTCACTCCTCTAAGTATATGATACCTTGTTTTTGTTACTAAATATGTATGACATATTGTAGGGACCAAAGCAAAGAAGTATTAAAGATGGACCATGGGAGATGGCAATCTTGATGATATTGATCATTGCTTGCCTTCTTGATTAGTGTTTCTGAAACATTATTATCATTTATTTATAAACATTAGATGTTTATTTTGGCAATCATGTGCTTATTTGAGAATGATATAATTATGTTTTGAACATATTTATTATGCTGGCATTAGATGCCATGCATTGATTCATTCCTCTTAAATAAATAATTTATTATAGAATTGTTCTATATAGTAGTCTCTTTATTCTGAAATATATTACTTGCAATAGTATTTAAGAATACCAATTGGCCTAGAAACTTATGGGATTCAAATTTTTTTCGAATCCAATTCCCGTTAACTTCTACACATGTAGGATTCAATGGGAGAAATTTATGATCTTTAAATGTTAAAATATCATAATAAAACTTAGTGATAATTGGCCATTATGTGGAATGCAATTATTTGGAAATGTTCCAAACTAGAGAGGATTGTGTGTTTATACCCTACAAACTCTTCTGTTTTGGCTGCAAAAGGGTTATATTTGATCACTAGCTACAAGCTAATAAAAGATTCCAATATTTGTTAAAGTAACAACTGAGCCATATGATTGGAATTTGGGTCTCGTTGTGATTTAAATTGTTTAATGACTTGGATAATAAAATTATCATGAATATGACCAAAGCATATTCTCATGAGGCACTTAAGCAATATGATTGCCTCAAGTGCAAGTGGGAGATTGTCAATATATGCCCTAGATCCAATCAGATTAAACAAGGGATATACAGTTAATAATCCAAATCCATCACTATTCCTTAGTGATATAAGGTTTTCCTTCATGTTAGTATGATGATAAGGAGTTATTAAGTACTAATCGGATGAAGCCCATGGAACATAATGGACTTGCAAAGGAATTATAAAGAGTTATAATATTGAGATCCTTATGCATCAAAGACTTGTTCCTCAAACTATTCCTGGTCATCGTATTGCCAAGATGGGGCATTGGCAATGCTCAAAGACTAGTACATGTTAAGCCTTCTTAGTTATGAAGTAAGAAACTGATCTCGTAGGTTGAAGTATAATGGCTACTTGGGATAACATGTAGGTGCTTATCTGTTGAACAAGTTCACTGAACATGGCCAGCTACGAGAACTCTATTTGGTATTGTCACTCAAGTGTCTATGGAAATGTTCTCACGTGCCAGTCGTGTAAATTAGTCCTTGGACTTGTGATACCAGGTCATGTTGTATGGAGAGTGTTATACTTTGATTCCATCTGAATGGGTCCCAAAAAAGGATGCTTATGGTGCGGTCGTTTTGTTAGGATTCGACCTCATGCTCAAACAATAATCGAATTAAAGAAGAACATGAACACAGCGAAAAAATAAGCAAAGAGATAGTCGAATCTTACAGGATCATGCTTGAAAATTTTTAATGCGATCTTGTAATCATAAAGCATACATCTGATTAAGATTCATACCTTAACTCTTCTTGCATATACTTTAAGGTTAGTGGAAGCAAATTTATCGTTTCGGTGTTGTATGTAAATGATATTTTACTTGCTAGCAATGACTTAGGTTTGTTTGTGAAAGTGAAAAGAATGTTCTCTCAAAATTTTAATATGCAAGATTGAGAGGCAAATTTTGTTTTGGGTGTTAAAATTCACATAAATAAAGGTAAAAGGTTCTGGATTTTTCTCAAAGAGCATATATTTATCGAAAAATTGTAAACCAGGTTTAATTCCCATCATTAAAGGAGACAAATTTAGTAAAGATCAGTGTCCTAAGAATGATGTTGAGACAAAATCTATGAAACATATACAACTGGAAAACAACAATACAAAAACATCACATATTCCTACTCAATCTTGAGTAACAGCCTACTCAATCTTAACACCAAGTAGTCAATCCGAGACTTCAAGCCACACTAGTGTCTGGCCTCTAAGGGTGATCCACACAAGATGATCAAGAGAACCTTCATAAGGTAGGAATGGAGTCCTGCCGAAAACCATGCTAGTGGTTTAGGTTTCAAGAAACCTCTCCCTATCTAATCATCCATGGCCGAATGCTTCATAAACATCAAGAATGAAGAAAATGCTTTTCTACATTCACAGGGTTTGGTACGCCATCCAAGAAAGAAAATATTGATCTTCTTTCTCTTTCGCAGGGTTTGGAGCATTAACCAAAGGCAAGATCTTGATATTCTTCTTCTTGATCTAAGTCTTTGCTCTTTGCTCTCTTGAGAGAAACCTTTTCTCTCCAGCAATCCATAAAGAGGAAAGACGCAAGAAAAGAAATCAAGAAAAACACATATCACAAGGCATATCTCATGTGTCGCAAGCCATACTCAATTTAGCTAAGCTATCATGTTTCTTTTAAAGTGGGCGGCAACACTCCTAGACATAGGGTTAGGGCTATATAATATAACTCTTATGTTATTTGTCTTTAAGTCCCTCCACTTAATTAAACTATTTAATCAAGTCCCTATTGATTAAATTCTCAAATTAATCAATTATGCTCTTTCCATTTTAATCTCTTAATTCACCTTTCTGTGTGTGACCTATTAGGCTTCCAATATGTTATCAATGAATATAAATTATAATCCAAGGATAATTAATTTACATTAATAGATCATGAGAGGACTCTAGCAAGCCATCATGACCACCCAAATACTGGAGAGTCAAGTTAGTCTCGACATAACCTTCCGCGTTCAGTCTATCAGTGTAATTCGATCCTTTCACCAAATATCTCGGAAAGACCATGAGCATCATGTAGTGTCTACTCATGTTGAATCCATATTAGTTCTTGCAGCTATTGGTTAACTTTGTCAACTTAGAGAAACTATTTCACCTAAATTCATCATACTCTGGCCAGAGATTCAATCAAGTTAGCTTAAGCTAAGAACATATGAGATATGTCTCCGATGTCACTTGGAGTGGTGAATCGTCTTTGGATCACTCATCCATCTTCGTATGGTTCATGTCATACCTAAAACCACCCTACCTTAAGCATCACTCATGTTTGGGACACGTTTGTAATGGAATCAAAGCATGACAATTCACATACAAGATGATCTGGTATCACAAGTCAGAGGACTACTTACACGACTAACACGTGAGAATGTTTCCATAGACACTTGAGTGACAATACCAAATGGAGTTCTCATAGCGGGCCATGTTCAGTGAACTTGTTCAAAAAACTATCACTTACATGATATCCTAAAGTATCCCTTATACTTCAACACGTGAGATCAGTTGCTTACTAATTAAGTAGGCTTAACATGTACTAGTCTATAAGCATTGCCAATGCCCCGTCTTGGCAATACGATGACCGAGAACCGTTTTAAGAACATGGCTTGGATGCATAAGGATCTCACAATTATATATAATTCCTTTTCAAGGCCTTTATATTCCATGGGCTTCATCCGATTAGTACTTAATAACTATTTATCACTGTACTAACATGAAGGAAAACCTTGTATCACTAAGATATAGTGATGGGTTTGCATTATTCGTAGTTTATGCCTAACCAAACCGATTGGCTCTAGGACATACACCAACAATCTCCCACTTGCAGTAAGCCAATCGCTAACGCATCCAATGCCGAACTCTTTTGACTAGTAATTGTGTCTCTACTAGGACATAGCCTCAACATTATTGTGAGAATATGCTTCAGTCATATACTTTTGATAATCTCTATTATCATAGTCACAATACTTATCCGGATCACAATGAAACCCGATTCCTTATGGGTCATGTTGTTACATTAACAACTAGGAATCTTTTAATTAGCCCAGTAAGCTATAGATCCAAATACACCTTCTTGTAGACTTAAACAAAAAGTTTGAATTCTGACTTAGAATATAAATAATTTAGTCCTCTCTAATTTGGAACGTTTCCAAATGACTGAATTCATTTACATCATGGCCTTAAATCACTTGTTGGATTTTCTCTATGTTAAATTTATTTAACATTTAATCTAATCATCTATGGCTAAATCTTTTAGATCATAGCATTACTGTCGATTTACTTTTTAATCATCAATGTATCTGATATACATTGTTTAATGAGTAATCTGCATTACTCCCACAAACCCTTAAGTGTGCACAAAAGATATCCCATCCTTTTGATAAATTCAACTCTTGAATGTCGTTATCAAAACTGGATATCTCAATCCATTATCTAACAATGTTCTATTAAGTAGACTCATCTCTTATGAGTTATGCATCACTATGCATCCTACTTAATCGTTATGTTTGGTAGACTCATCTAGTATGAGTAATGCATCCTAATGCATCCTACTAAATATTTGTGCCTTTATGAATCCTAGGCATAAACTTCAGATTTCTACTTATGACCTTTAACTTTTAAATGTCATAATGCTCCCACTGTTTTCTACTTGTGTAGAAACATTCAAAGTAAACTCATTTACTTTCCTATGGGTTGAGAATTCAAACTTTTTTGAATGCACATTTGTGATCTTAAAACTAAACATCTCATACCGCATACAAAAGTTTGTTTTCCATTACAACTTGAAATCCTTTATAGGTTAGTGTCTCGGCAATCTTGGCTATTTGGAGCATCATGGACTTTTTTATGTCATTACATAGTGATGTCCATCCAATTCATTTGATATGAATTCTATTAGATAATCAATCGATTTAGTTTCAAGCCATTCTTCATTTAGATCATATCTTAATAAGAATACTCTTTAACTAAATTAGTTTCATAATCTCATTATGAAATTCCTTGAGCCAAAGCTCATCTAATTGTCAAGTTTTGTATAAGATTTCCTTTGATTCATAATCAAAGAAACTACTAGTATCTATATACTTTAATCTTATACTTTTGACTTGAACAATCTTTGATTATCTTTTATGCAAGTTTCTAGCTTACTATGAGTGTACTAAGACCATTATGGAACAAATTCCATATGTCCTTTCGATTCATTCTTGGATGAATGGCCAAGCATCTAATGCTAGCAAAATCGAAATATCAATGTTAATGTTTCTAAAACATTCATCATGAATAGGTTGGCAAGCTTGATCAAGTATCATCTAAGGTTGCCACCTCCTCGATCTTATTCCTTTCATTTGTCCTTACTATTAGTTCCATCAATATGTCAAACATATCTTTGAACCAATCTTATAGCTATCATATACCTAAAGGTAGTAAAAACAAACTCATAATAACCATGAAGTAAAATTTCTCAAGTTTCACTTCCCTTCAAGTATCGAATATACTTCTTGCATTTAAGCCTTCAATGCCTTGCATTGCCACAATGATGGTATGTCCCTTTATCAATATCAATTTCTTTCTTCATCTCATCATCCTTACTTTGAAGAATGTTTCTTCGGTTACCTTCCCTTGGTAGAAGTAACAAAATGGATGATCTTCTAGTCTAGTGAGCACATTCAGTAACACCTTTCGGTTCATGTTGTAATACAACACGACTTGCAAATTGCTCTTAGACAATGAAGAAAGAACTAAGTCTATACTTAGATTATGATCCATAAATGAACCAATTTTCTCAAACTTGTTGATGTATCCATTAGCACATGATGCACGAAGGATTTAGGAGAAATCGTTTCTCTAAATTCATAAGGGTAACCATAAGTTGCAGGAACTAATATGGAATGAACATGAGTAGACACTGCACCATGCTCATGGGCTTTACTGGATATTTGGTGAAAAGACTGTATTACACTGATAGGCTGGTTGCTGAATGGTTTCAACGAGGTCACGTTGACTTCTCAACATTTGGGTGGTCATGACGAGCTGCTACATCCCACTCATGATCTGTAGTTATAAATTAATGAGATTAATTTATACGCATTGCCAATATGTTGGGAACCTAATAGGTCACACACAAAGATGAAATTATTGGATTAAACTTGTGATTTAATTAAGTAATGACTTAATTGAATAAAAGGTTAATTTAGAGGACCAAATTAAATAATATCCAATTTAGGTAGGTTTGTCGCAACCTAAAAAATAACGAGTCTCATCGCAAGACTTTATTATTCGTTAAGCGTGACATAAAAAAAAATCGAGGAAAAGTCGACTTAATTCCTCTAGAAAAATGAAGGTTTTGAAAATGACCTTAAAAAAGACATGGAGTCGCCACCAATCTTTTTTAGCTAGGTGTGATCGGCTATCAATTAAAATCGGTTTTATAAAATATTTTAAAAATTAATTAAAACATTTTAAAAATCAATTTCAAGTCTGCGTTTTAAACCAGAGAAATCAAAGAAGCGGGTTCGGGAGTCAGTTACGTGTGGGGAAGGATTAGCACCCCCACAATGCCCGTATAAATCGGTACCTTATTAATCGTGTGTTATCTCGAGTCTCGGTAAAAATTGGTTTGAAATTTAGTACTTCAAATTAATTCCCAATTTAAAGAAAAATAATTCCTTTTTTTATTGAAAATGATCCGGAATTTATAGATTAAAAATTTTCCTATATTCCCCAACAAATGTGGCAAAATATAGAAATTTTTATTAGTTTTGGAAAACTTTCCGAATCATTCTTTTCTTTTTTTTTTTGAAAGAAAGATATTCCTTTATTAATGATAATTGATGATATTCCCTCCAGCAAACCCGGTAGAGAACTCATTAATTATTTTAACTCGGGAATATCTTTATTTTTTATTGAAAAATCATTATCCTTTTGAAAACATTTTAAAAGATATGAATATGTATATGCTTGACATAAATAAAATGACATAGCAAAATCTAAATAATATAATGCTTCCTAAATGATATAATATAATGTAAATGCCTTAGCATATTCTAAATGAAATGAAATAAATGCCTTAGCATATTCTAAATGAAATAAAATATCCTAAGTTATATGACATATTATAAATAAAATGAAATGACCTAGGTAACATAGTATATTCAATATGAGATGCAATATCCTAAGTCATATGATATATTCTAAATGAAATAAAATAACCTAAGTAACATAACATATTCTATATGAAATGAAATAACCTAAGTAACATGATATTTTCTAAATGAAATAAAATAACCTAAGTAACATAACATATTCTATATGAAATGAAATAATTTAAATGACATGGCAAACATGAATGATATGGCATATAAATTAAATGAGAGGGAATATGAAATAATGCTATCATATAATATGCATGAAAATAAAAATGAAAATAATAATGCATGAACATAGTATATGCTAAATAATATGACCAAAAAAATAACTAAATAAAAGCATAGGATATCATGGAATATTCAAAACCATATAATAAACCATATAACATGAAAAAATATAAATCAAAATAATAACAATATCATAGAAATTATTATAACAAGAATCACATATTATATAAAATGCATGAATATGAAAAATGCAATGCATGAAATGTATTTTTTTCCTTTTATTAAGGAAATCCGTATATCTAAAAAGATATCCGGCTACCTTAGGAAAATATGTCAAATTAAATATTCTAAAACCAAAATACTTTGTGATTGTTTGAAAACAATTTTGAAAAGCTTGAATTAAAAATAAAAACTGGGCTAAATCTTTTTTAAATGGCAATAACTTCCTAAGTTTAAAAATCCGGACTTGACTATCCTTAACCCGAGACTTGAAAAACCATTTTTAGAGTTTAAAAAGGCTTAGAAACTACCTTAAGTCAGTAGCTAACCCTCCTAATCAGCCCACTCTAAGTAACTTAACCAAACCAGAAAAATGATTTTTCTTTAAATTCAATTCTGACTCCACTGTCCAGTTTTAAGCCACTATTTTTTATCCTATTTTTAAAAATTCAAAAAATTCTGAAAAAAATACTGGAGACTCAGGACATGTAAAAATACCCTAGAAAAGATCGGCTTAATTTTCTGATCAAAGATGAATTCCCAGAAAAATCAGAGATGTACGAGTTTTGGGTGAAAAAAAAAACTGCTTTGCCAAAACACATTTTTGCCTTTGATAAAATCATTTAAAAATCAAAGTAAAAATATTTGAAACTCATAAAATGACTTACAAACAGTAGCTAGGACTTTTTGAAAGTTAGATAAAAATTGGCTAAGTAAAAAAAATCACAAAGGTAGAATAATCAATTTGACAAACTTAATTTTCCACAAGTGTGCTCAAGAGAGCATGACTTTGAACCATTAATTGGCTCAAGTCATTATTCAAGTGGCATGAACATGAAATGCATGAAACAATACAGCAGACATAATGCATGGATTTAAACCTAAATGTCATGAAAAAATGCATGGCATTCATAAAGTGACCTAGACCTAAATGAACTTGCATGGCATTTAATGCAACCTAGACCTAAAATGTATGAATATGCATGGCAAATAAACCTAACTTAATAACTAAAATATGCATGGCATTTTCACAAACACAAAGCATGCTTAAACCAAAAACTCAATCAAATATCATGCAAATGCTAACCTATCAACTAACATGGCAAGCATGCACATAAAATGCAAAAATTCCTAGGATGGCCGAATAGCATAATGTAACTAGCAAACATGGCATTTTCACAAACACTTGGTATACTAGCATGCGAAACTAAATCAAATGTCATGTAAATGCAAAAACCTACCAACTAACATGGCAAAAAATGCAACACACAATACAAAACACATGGAGTAGCCAAATGGCCTCAAGCTCCAACAAGCATGGCATTTTCACAAACACTTGGTATACTAACATGCTCAACTAAAAGATAACACTTAAATCATGCAAAAACCACACAAGCATTTTCACAAACACTTAATATACTAAATCTAAAACATGCTCAACTGATAACTCGTATAATTATATAGTTTTTAGTTATGTTTTATTAATGTTTTGTGTCAAATACGAGTTATTATTGTTTAGTCTAATTGTGTTTATGATCTTTTATATTTTTATGTATTTTGGTGTTTTTCACAAGTTTCTTTGAGTGATTTCAGATTACTAGAATTAAGGGCAAATCCAGTTCAGTTTCAGTTCCGACACCTTTTGCCATATCAGCTATATCTCGAGTTTCACTGAAGCAATAAGGCTGAAATTTGTAGCCATGCAAAGCTAAGAGGCATATCTATCTTTTTCATGTTTTACACTTCTTAAAACGGAGTCGTTTTCCCTAGCGAAATCGACCATCAAGTTGGCTGATGTGCAATGACATCTGTGCTGACATGTTTTCGTATTATGCCCATATCTTCTTATCCACATCAGCAAATGAGCTGATTCCAAAGGCTATGGTTCCGTAACTGATAGGGGAACCTTTGTCTAGAAGACCATGTGATCAGATCAGGCCTCCAATATTGAAGAAATCGACCATCAAGTTGGCTGATGTGCAATGACGTCTGTGCTGACATGTTTTCGTATTTTGCCCATATCTGCTTAACCACATCAGCAAATGAGCTGATTCCAAAGGCTATGGTTCCGTAACTGATAGGGGAACCTTTGTCTAGAAGACCATGTGATCAGATCAGGCCTCCAATATTGAAGAAATCGACCATCAAGGTGGCTGATGTGCAATGATGTCTGTGCTGACATGTTTTCGTATTTTGCCCATATCTGCTTAACTACATCAGCAAATGAGCTGATTCCAACGGCTATGGTTTCGTAACGGATAGGGGAACCTTTGTCTAGAAGACCATGTGATCAGATCAGGCCTCCAACATTGACGAAATCGACCAACAAGTTGGCTGATCAAAATCGTCATATACCTACCTTTGAAATTTGTAAAGCTTGTCTCTTGTCATTTAGCCCTCCAAAATGTGTATAAATAGAGGGCCTTGGATGATTGTAAGGGATCATATTGGAGATTGGTAGGATATTAGCCATTTTAACAAAATTCTCTAAGTTTTCTTCTTCTTTCTTTTCTCTAGTTTTCTTTTTCTTTAGAAAGAGCAAGAGGTTGGATAATTAATATTCTTCTTCTTCTTCTTTCTTTCTTTTATTTCCTTCTTAGATTCTCTTTAATTTTATGTTTATGTTTATGATGCCTATGCTAGGCTAAACTTCTATTTGGTTAAGGGTGATTTCAAAGCCCTAGACACGTTTTGTGATTGATTTTCAGATTCTATCTATCATTAATTTTCTATCAAAGTTGCTTATGTTCTTCTACAAGAATTGTTCATGATGTTGTCTTGATTTATTTAGGTGTACAACTAGATAGATCTTGATAATTATCTATTGCTAGTTTAGGAGTCTTGATCCGTGTAATTGTCTTGATTTCCTATTCATAAGTGGCAATTTGTGATTAATGATTATGGTCAAGTTTTCAATAATTGCAAAGTGGAACATAACCTAAGTTGAACAATCCGAGCTTATGTGTTTGTTGCTTAGATCAACCTATCTTTCTCATCATAAAGCTGCCATTAAATTGAATTTAGAGAGCTTATTCTAGGTTGTTTAATGGTTAGAGATTAAATAGAGAGCTTGTTCTATTTAACGACAAATTAAGGAAAGATTGGGATAACAGAGCTTGTTGTTATCTACGGTTATTAACTTTGATAGTTGGTTGGTATTGATAGATCTGAAATTGATTCTTAATGATGTCTAGTGGTGGAGAATGAAACCTTAACCATATTTTTCATATTTGATTCTTCTTACTTACTTGTTTTCTTACTTTTCTAGTTTGCTTATTTTTTATATTTATTTTTATTGGCTGGTTATACCGCCTAATTTGTATATTAACTTTGTTTTATTTTTATTGGCTGGTTATACCGCCTAATTTAGTATATATATTGGCTGGTTATACCGCCTAATTTAGTATATATATTTTTATTGGCTGGTTATACCGCCTTGCATCTTATTCTTATTATTTACTTTAGTTTAAATCTGGCTTCAAAAACCCCTTTTCTTTTATTGTTTTCTTTGAACGTAAGTTATAAACTAATAACTCATAGATTAAAACCCAATCCCTGAGGACTCGACCCTTGCTAATCATTATACTTACAATTGATCTTTTTAGTGCAAGGTTAAATAAGATACACTCTTTTGGGTGCATCAAGTTTTTGGCGCCGTTGCCGGGGATTGCTTTCTTTAGTTTATTAGTTTATTGGTTTATTCTTATTTTCTGTTCTAATTATTTACTTTCTTATTTTTTTTTTTAGTGAATGTTCCAAGCCCCCGAAGAAGACTTACGACTTAGGAAAATTCGGGAATTTATAACTTCTCACCAACAACCAATTGAGGAGTTGATCCAAAACATCCAAGAGAAGCAAGGAGAGATGGCAGCAGCTGACAACCGAACTCTCAAGGAGCTAGCCGCTCCGGACTTGGGTCAACAACCATTATGCATTGAATATGCTAATCTTGAGGTAGCTTTTGAATTAAAATCTGGTTTGATTCATCTTCTCCCAACTTTTCATGGTTTTGCAGGAGAGGATCCAAATAAGCACCTCAAGGAATTCCATGTAGTTTGCTCAAGCATGAGACCAACAGGGGTCACGGAAGAGCAAGTTAAGTTGAGAGCCTTCCCATTCTCTCTAGCTGATTCAGCAAAGGAATGGCTCTACTATCTACCATCCGGGACCATCACTACATGGAATGATTTGAAGAAAGCATTCTTGGAAAGGTATTTCCCAGCATCTAAGGCTGCCAACATTAGGAAAGAGATATGTGGGATTCGGCAATACAACGGAGAGTCCTTATATGAATATTGGGAGAGGTTCAAGAAACTTTGTGCATCATGTCCACACCATCAGATAAGTGAACAACTTCTCATCCAATACTTCTATGAAGGTCTCATGCCCATGGAGAGAAGTATGATAGATGCCGCTAGTGGGGGAGCTCTAGTTGATAAGACTCCCAGGGCTGCTAGAACATTAATCTCCAATATGGCAGCAAATTCTCAACAGTTCTCAATGAGACAAGATCCACCACCACAACCCAAGAGAGTTAATGAGGTAAGTATATCATCCCTTGAACAAAAATTTGATAAACTGACTTCTCTTGTTCAACAATTGGCTGTAGGTAAAATACAGCAAATAAAGGCTTGTGGTATATGTTCAAACATAGGGCACCAAACTGATATGTGTCCAACACTTCAAGAGGATACCAATGAACATGTGAATGCCATGGGTGGATTTCAGAACCAATCAAGGAAATATGATCCCTACTCAAACACTTACAATCCAGGATGGAGGGATCATCCAAACTTCAATTATGGAGGGAACCAATCACAAACTATTCCTCCACCATTTGACCACAGGCCACCGGGTTTTCAGCAAAGAGTGCAACAACCATACCAAACCCGACAACAACTACCACCCACCCAAAATTCAGGTACTTCTCTTGAAGATCTTGTTAAAGCTCTTTCTACTAATACAATTCAATTTCAACAGGAAACAAAGACAAGTATTCGAAATTTGGAGACTCAAATAGGGCAATTGGCAACAACCATGAGTCAAATGCAAGCAAGGGATTCTGGGAAATTACCTTCCCAAACCATAGTGAATCCAAGAGAGAATGCCAATGCTATAAATTTAAGAAGTGGGAAACAGCTAGAGAAACCACAAAATGATAGTGCTCAAGGGGAGAACAATACCATGGCATCCTCTTCACATCCCAACGAGCCACTAAAAAAGGTAATTCCTAAACCATCCTTTCCTTCTTATATAACTCCTCCACCTTTTCCTAGCAGGTTAGCAAAGTCCAAGAAGGAGGAGCAAGAGAAGGAAATTTTGGAAACCTTCCGGAAAGTAGAGGTGAACATTCCTTTACTAGATGCTATCAAGCAAGTGCCAAGATATGCCAAGTTCCTAAAAGAGTTGTGCACATCTAAACGGAAGTTGAAATGGAATGAAAAGGTAAGTGTAGGGGAGAATGTGTCAGCTGTTCTTCAAAAGAAACTCCCACCTAAATGCAAGGATCCAGGTATGTTTACCATTCCTTGTAAGATAGGCAACACCAGGTTTGAGCGTGCTATGCTAGATCTAGGGGCATCTATTAATGTCATGCCATATTCAATTTATGCTTCATTGAATCTAGGACCATTAGAGGAAACCGGTGTTATAATACAACTTGCTGACCGTTCTAACACTTATCCAAGAGGAGTTGTAGAAGACGTTCTTGTACAGGTTAATGAATTGGTTTTTCCCGCTGACTTTTATGTTATTGAGATGGAAGATGAGATGTCTTCTAATCCCACACCTATTCTATTAGGGAGACCATTCTTGAAAACAGCAAGAACTAAAATAGATGTACATGATGGCACTTTAACTATGGAATTTGATGGTGAAATAATTCGCTTTAACATTTTTGAGGCCATGAGATATCCTAGTGATGTGCATTCTGTTTTTAATATTGATATAATTGACTCACTAGTGCAGCAAGCTTATGAGCTAGATGGTGAAGATAGTGTAGAAATAGTCCTTAGCAACCATCTCGGAATGGGGAATGCTAAACTAGCCTTGAGTGACCAGGTGGAAGGGGCACTAGAATCTTTACACTCGCTGCAACCTAAAGATGCAAGGTTTGATGTTTCATTTATTGATTTGCCTTTATCTAATGAGAAACTTCTACCTTCCATTTTGCAGGCACCAACTTTAGAGTTGAAACCACTACCGAACCACTTGAAATATTTGTTCTTAGGGGAAAAGGACACACTACCTGTCATCATTGCCAAAGAGCTCACACCTTTGCAAGAAGAGCGACTTATCCGGGTGCTTAGAGAGCATAAAACAGCAATTGGTTGGACAATTGCCGATATCAAGGGAATAAGCCCATCCATGTGCATGCACAGGATTTTGTTAGAGGAAGGGTCTAAACCAACAAGAGAAGCACAAAGGAGATTGAACCCTCCTATGATGGAGGTTGTGAAAAAGGAGATACTGAAGCTCCTAGATGTTGGAGTGATCTATCCTATCTCGGATAGCAAATGGGTGAGCCCAGTCCAAGTGGTTCCAAAGAAATCAGGTGTAACGGTGGTAACAAATAATGAGAATGAACTTGTTCCTACTAGGATTCAAACAGGATGGCGAGTTTGTATTGATTATCGTAAACTTAATTCCACAACTCGCAAAGACCACTTTCCTTTACCTTTTATTGATCAAATGCTTGAAAGGTTAGCTGGCCATTCTCATTATTGTTTTCTTGATGGTTTTTCAGGTTATAATCAAATAGCCATTGCTCCGGAGGACCAAGAGAAAACAACATTCACATGTCCATTTGGTACTTTTGCATACCGGCGTATGCCATTTGGTCTTTGTAATGCACCAGCTACATTCCAAAGGTGTATGGTTAGCATATTTTCAGATTATGTAGAGAACATCATAGAAGTGTTTATGGATGATTTTAGTGTCTATGGTGATTCTTTTGATAGATGTCTAGAGAACCTTACACTTGTACTTGAAAGATGCATGGAAACTAACCTTGTTTTGAATTGGGAAAAATGTCACTTTATGGTAGAACAAGGAATAGTTTTGGGTCATGTTATTTCTTCTAGAGGGATGGAGGTTGATAAATCTAAAATAGATATTATGCATTCTTTACCACCTCCCACAAATGTGAGAGAGGTTCGTTCTTTTCTTGGACATGCAGGTTTCTATAGGAGATTTATCAAAGACTTCTCAAAGATCACATTACCTCTTTGCAAGCTACTACAAAAAGATGTGGTTTTCCACTTTGATGATAAATGCAAAGAGGCGTTTGAAACATTGAAGGGACTCTTGACATCAGCTCCTATCATGCAACCACCAGATTGGAATATACCTTTTGAAATCATGTGTGATGCTAGTGACTATGCCATTGGAGCTGTTTTGGGCCAACGGGTTGGCAAAGCCTCACATGCCATTTATTATGCCTCACGAACTCTTAATGATGCTCAATTGAACTATTCCACTACTGAAAAAGAACTTTTGGCTGTTGTATTTGCTTTAGAAAAATTTCGATCTTATTTAATTGGTACTAAAGTAATTGTATTTTCTGACCATGCAGCCCTTAGGTACTTACTCACTAAGAAGGAGGCCAAACCAAGGTTGATCAGATGGATACTTCTCTTACAAGAGTTTGATTTGGAGATAAAAGATAAGAGAGGTAGCGACAACTTGGTTGCGGACCATCTTAGCCGTTTAGTTCATGAAGATGATGCACTACCCTTGAATGAGAACTTTCCGGATGAGCAACTTCTTTTTATAAGAACAACAACTCCTTGGTATGCTGATATTGTTAATTACTTAGTTACCAAGAAGTTGCCACAAGAGTTGACACAAGCTCAAAGAAATAAGATCAAGAGTGATGCCAAATACTACATATGGGATGATCCTTACCTTTGGAAGCATTGCTCCGATCAGATTATAAGAAGGTGTGTACTCGAAACTGAATTTCAATCTATTCTCACCTTTTGTCACTCTTATGCATGTGGAGGACACTTTGGATCCAAAAGAACAGCCATGAAAGTTCTTGATTCTGGATTTTATTGGCCTACCATATTCAAAGATGCATACCTATTTTGCAAGTCATGTGATCGTTGCCAAAGAACTGGTAACTTAGGTGCTAGAAATCAAATGCCTCAAACTCCAATACTTATTGTTGAAATTTTTGATGTATGGGGCATGGATTTCATGGGACCTTTTCCTCCTTCTTTTGGTAATCTTTATATTTTACTTGCCGTTGATTATGTTTCAAAGTGGGTGGAAGCAAAATCCACTAGGACTAATGACTCTAAAGTTGTTTCAGATTTTGTCAAGACTAACATCTTTGCTAGGTTTGGAACGCCAAAGGCTATAATCAGCGATAGAGGTACTCACTTTTGCAATAGGACTATGGAAGCACTTTTGAGGAAGTATAACATCACACACAAAGTCTCCACCTCATATCATCCTCAAACTAGTGGGCAAGCTGAAGTGTCAAACCGAGAAGTTAAGTCCATCCTTGAAAAGACAGTTAATCCAAATAGGAAGGATTGGAGTTCACGACTTGATGATGCACTTTGGGCTTATAGGACAGCATATAAGACACCCATTGGTATGTCTCCTTATCGACTTGTTTATGGTAAGCCTTGTCATCTTCCGGTTGAATTGGAACATAAATCATATTGGGCTATCAAACAATGCAACATGGAGATGGATGAGATAGGAAAGAAAAGAAAACTTGACCTACAAGAATTAGAGGAGATAAGGAATGATGCCTATCAGAATTCTAGGATTTACAAGGAAAAAACTAAGGCATTCCATGACAAGATGATATCAAGAAAAGAATTTGTTGTTGGACAAAAAGTTCTTCTCTTCCATTCACGCCTTAAGTTATATCCAGGTAAGTTACGTTCTCGTTGGGTTGGACCTTTTGTTATTACTAATGTATTTACTCATGGTGCAGTTGAAATCCAAAGCCCGAAAACAGATAAGGCATTCAAAGTGAATGGTCATAGATTGAAGCCTTACTATGAGAACTTTCCAATACAAGATGTGGAGGAGTTTCCACTTTTTGAGCCAAAGTATGTTGAATAATAATGGCATGGGTCTAAGTCAAGCTGAGGACAATAAACCAAGCGCTTCTTGGAGAGGCAACCCAAAAGGATGGAGAGCATCTATTATATCAGATTTGCATATTCCTTACTCTCCATCATTCTATCTTTTATTGTTTTTCTTTTCTTTTGTTTAATAGTTCTTTTCTCTTACATATAATTCTTGCATTGGGGGATAATAGCATTACATTGAGGACAATGTAAAAATTATGTGTGGGGGGAAGAATTTAGGATTTTATTTACAGTGTTTTGTTTTTGAGTCTTTTTATGTTGTTTTTCTTTCTGATCCTTGTTTTGAAAATAACTAGATGTAAATATAAATTTTTTTTTTTTTAACCCCGGTTAAATGGCGGATAACGGTACTCCGTGATATTGTATATAAATTTCTCTTCCAATTTCTCTTTCAATTTTTTTTCATTCTTTTTTTTTTTCAGGATGGATGATATTCTCACAAGATTGCAGAAACGATTTCCTCCTTTTCCTCGAAATATTTTACTGAAGCTTTACCAAGTTCGACTTGAAAGATTAAGAATGCTTATGCAAAAAGGGATTCCTGACGACATACGTTGGATAATTGAAGCCAAGGTACGTGAAGATGAATATCTTCCTGTTTTGCATTTACCAGGTACAGGTAGAAGCACTTTTGCAAAGAAGCGACGAGCAAAGCGCATGAGTTCAAATTGCCACAAATGTGCACGATGGACGTGTAACGGTAAATGTCATTCTATTGGGATTCCGTCCTCTAATCGAGATGATAAAATTGAATTCATTAAGGATGGACTGAGTAAGGAGAATTTGGGTAATATCCAACTTTCTCTTGAGACGCATCCTAGTGGAGACGTACAAAGAGAAATTCTTGATTTATGGCCGCAATTCCAAAGGGAATGGCAACATCTTGGGAATCTGATGTTAAAAGACCCTGTTTGCCAGCTTGTAAGAAAACTGGATGGGAAGCATATCCTCGACTCATAGAAGGCGTTTAAGCCGTTTCTGGACGTAAAACCAGAGGAAGATGTGAGCCACAATCACAACTACAATAAATGACTTCTCAGCTTTTGGTTTGATTTGCAATAACTTTATTTTGGTTTAATTTACGTGTTGTTCGATTTGTGTAACTATTCTCGTTTTTTTTTATTTGTCTTTTACGGTTGATTTTTTTTTTTTTTTTTTTTTCTCTTTTTGATTTTCTTCCTGAAATCACGCAAAAATCTTTTGTTAGGTTAACATTTTCTTCTGACAGGTCAGATACACTTTCGGCGACATTATTACTCTTGTCTGATTCACTACTGAGTCCTCTATATATTACACCATGTACTCATTCTCTTTCAGGCACTCGAAAAAAAAAAAATGGCAAGTACTTCATCCCAGCGCATTAAAAAAATTTGTGTCTTTGGAGGTGCTTATCCAGGAAAAAATAACATATTCGCTGATGAAGCCATAAGAGTTGGAGTAATACTTGCCCAACAAAAGATCCACTTGATTTATGGAGGCGGTAGTACAGGTTTAATGGGAGCAGTCGCTACAGCAGCACACGCCGGAGGAAGTCCAGTTCTAGGAATCGTGCCAAAACTATTCACAAGTTTTTGTGGACCCACCGTGGGTAAGGAAATACAAGTCTGGAGTGTCCCTGAACGGATAACAATCATGTACCATTCTGCCGATGCATTCATTGCTTTACCAGGAGGTCTGGGTACATTGGAAGAAATAGCTTGCGTGGCTTCTTGGTCATCTTTGGTCACAAATAAGAAACCCATTGGTTTGCTTAATATTAATGGTTATTTTAGTAATTTGCTTTCATATTTAGATAATGCTGTGGATAATGGATTCATGTTTTCAGAGGCAAGGAGAACCATAATTTCTGCTACAACCATTGAAGATTTACTCAAAAAGCTCCAAGCTTATGAGTGTTTATCTGCTACGGTTGTTTCGCAAACGCTCGAAAAAAGAAAAAGAGATATGGACGAGCAAGGAGTGGATTGCACTTTGTCTTTGTGACATTATCTAACATTTTGCTTGTTGTGTCTCAGTTATAATAAGTGGTTAGCAACCTCTGCAGGTAATATCTCCTAAATTCTACCTTTAAAATTTGACATTGGGGACAATGTCATATTTTAGTAGGGGGTAAGGGACATATTTTGCTAATTTAATAAAAAAAAAAAAAAAATTTAAGAAGTATTCATTCTGAACAAGGTCTGAGTAAGGGAGACTTGAGACATACCTTGTCAGTTTGATTTCTTCTTTTCAAAACAAAAAAAAAAAAAAAAAAAAAAAAAGAGTTTGTTGTGTTTTAAGCAATTTAGAAGTATTCATTCTGAACAAGGTCTGAGTAAGGGAGACTTGAGACATACCTTGTCAGTTTGATTTTAATCTTTTTATGTTTACTTGTTAATTTTTGTTTAGTATTTTAGGATTATTTAGGTTGCATGAGTTTGTTTTGTTTTGAGTCTTAGTTGTTCCTATTCTTATGTTATTAGTTCTTTTCTCTTACACATGATTCTTTGATTTGAGTTAATAGACTTACATTGAGGACAATGTAAGAATTAAGTGTGGGGGGGAATGATTTAGGATTTCTTTTATTTTTGTCTACTATTTTTTTTTTGAGTCTTTATTATTATTATTATTTTTTTTAGTGTGTTTTAGTTCCTTTTTAATACAATGATGAGATATGAATTGCATAAGTCTAAAACAGATTTATTAGTGAGAAGATTTTCATGAGAATTGAGCTTGATGTCAACCTTTTTATGAGCCAATGTTAATATAATATGTTGATTGAGAAAGAAGCATGTTTAGACTTAATCTGACTTGTATAATCATCCTTGTGAGTTTTTGAGCCTATAATGATTGATGCATTATACAAATCAATCTAATTTCTTTCTTGAGTGCTCTTATGATTACATGATTCTCTAGAACTTGCTTTAAACCGTTTGAGACTATATTGATACATGTGACAACATGAATATGATAGAGGCATTAGGATTTTTAGCCAGGGCCAAACAGCCATCCCTTATTGATGTTCCAAGAGAACACACCCTTAGTGAACCAATTTGAGCCTACATTGAATAAGCTATCTCTTTGGTAACCATAACTTGTCCCTAACCTAAATATACTTATATCTTTACCTTTGTTCCAAAGATGAATTAGCATGTTTTGAGACAAGTTGCAAAGACAAGGGATATTTTTAGTTAAAAATTTGGGTTAGAAACAAGAAATAAGTGTGGGGGGAAAAGAAAAGAAAAGTCAAGAGAAAAAGAAATGGAATACTGGCAAATACATTCCTATGTAAAAAAAAAAAAAAAAAATATGAATCATCTCTTGAATTTGTGGAAAAAGAAAAAGATGTTACAAAGTCGTTTAGAATGAAGAAAAGGCCCAACATGAATATCCGGCCTAGGTGACTATGTACTTGTAAAGAGTTTTGAGAAGTTTCTTTGTATGATCTTTTTATATCTCTAAACTTTATGAACTCTTTGGAACCTTTTTGATATCTTTATCCTTTTGTTCTTCAACCACATTACAAACCCCTTGGCCCCATTACAACCTTGATTAAAGACCTCTTGATTCATGAAGTTGTATGATCTAAATAGTGGAGAATAGGTGGACAAGCAAGAATATGGTAGAACTGTTTTCATGAGATTGATTGAGTGTAAACACTTCACCACTATTTTAAAGAGTGAAAATCATGAGGGTATCCCATGTGAGAAGTTGAGATTAAATTTGAACATGCAATATTTTGATTGAGATATGTTATGCTAATATTGGCTTAACTCAAACAATTTACATTCAAGCATGATTTTTTGTGAAATTCTTTAAGCTATTGATTAGTTTATAAGACTTGTTCAAATATTGTCTCTAATTTGTATTGAAAGGATTAGGAGTAAATATTTTTAGTATATGCAGTTTATTTATATTTTAGTTTTTCAATGTTTGTGGGTATCGTTCTAGTAAACCCTCACGAGACTAAACTCGTCCACTAGGGACACCTAGGGGTTTAAAGGCTTGTGTCACATGCTAAGTGCCACCGTGATTTCCTACGAAAATGGATTAGATTAGATTTTCTTATTTTATTTTTATTGAGTCGTTGCTAGGGACTAGCAACAATCTAAGTGTGGGGGTGTGATAACTCGTATAATTATATAGTTTTTAGTTATGTTTTATTAATGTTTTGTGTCAAATACGAGTTATTATTGTTTAGTCTAATTGTGTTTATGATCTTTTATATTTTTATGTATTTTGGTGTTTTTCACAAGTTTCTTTGAGTGATTTCAGATTACTAGAATTAAGGGCAAATCCAGTTCAGTTTCAGTTCCGACACCTTTTGCCATATCAGCTATATCTCGAGTTTCACTGAAGCAATAAGGCTGAAATTTGTAGCCATGCAAAGCTAAGAGGCATATCTATCTTTTTCATGTTTTACACTTCTTAAAACGGAGTCGTTTTCCCTAGCGAAATCGACCATCAAGTTGGCTGATGTGCAATGACATCTGTGCTGACATGTTTTCGTATTATGCCCATATCTTCTTATCCACATCAGCAAATGAGCTGATTCCAAAGGCTATGGTTCCGTAACTGATAGGGTAACCTTTGTCTAGAAGACCATGTGATCAGATCAGGCCTCCAATATTGAAGAAATCGACCATCAAGTTGGCTGATGTGCAATGACGTCTGTGCTGCCATGTTTTCGTATTTTGCCCATATCTGCTTAACCACATCAGCAAATGAGCTGATTCCAAAGGCTATGGTTCCGTAACTGATAGGGGAACCTTTGTCTAGAAGACCATGTGATCAGATCAGGCCTCCAATATTGAAGAAATCGACCATCAAGGTGGCTGATGTGCAATGACGTCTGTGCTGACATGTTTTCGTATTTTGCCCATATCTGCTTAACCACATCAGCGAATGAGCTGATTCCAACGGCTATGGTTTCGTAACTGATAGGGGAACCTTTGTCTAGAAGACCATGTGATCAGATCAGGCCTCCAACATTGACGAAATCGACCAACAAGTTGGCTGATCAAAATCGTCATATACCTACCTTTGAAATTTGTAAAGCTTGTCTCTTGTCATTTAGCCCTCCAAAATGTGTATAAATAGAGGGCCTTGGATGATTGTAAGGGATCATATTGTAGATTGGTAGGATATTAGCCATTTTAACAAAATTCTCTAAGTTTTCTTCTTCTTTCTTTTCTCTAGTTTTCTTTTTCTTTAGAAAGAGCAAGAGGTTGGATAATTAATATTCTTCTTCTTCTTCTTTCTTTCTTTTATTTCCTTCTTAGATTCTCTTTAATTTTATGTTTATGTTTATGATGCCTATGCTAGGCTAAACTTCTATTTGGTTAAGGGTGATTTCAAAGCCCTAGACACGTTTTGTGATTGATTTTCAGATTCTATCTATCATTAATTTTCTATCAAAGTTGCTTATGTTCTTCTACAAGAATTGTTCATGATGTTGTCTTGATTTATTTAGGTGTACAACTAGATAGATCTTGATAATTATCTATTGCTAGTTTAGGAGTCTTGATCCGTGTAATTGTCTTGATTTCCTATTCATAAGTGGCAATTTGTGATTAATGATTATGGTCAAGTTTTCAATAATTGCAAAGTGGAACATAACCTAAGTTGAACAATCCGAGCTTATGTGTTTGTTGCTTAGATCAACCTATCTTTCTCATCATAAAGCTGCCATTAAATTGAATTTAGAGAGCTTATTCTAGGTTGTTTAATGGTTAGAGATTAAATAGAGAGCTTGTTCTATTTAACGACAAATTAAGGAAAGATTGGGATAACAGAGCTTGTTGTTATCTACGGTTATTAACTTTGATAGTTGGTTGGTATTGATAGATCTGAAATTGATTCTTAATGATGTCTAGTGGTGGAGAATGAAACCTTAACCATATTTTTCATATTTGATTCTTCTTACTTACTTGTTTTCTTACTTTTCTAGTTTGCTTATTTTTTATATTTATTTTTATTGGCTGGTTATACCGCCTAATTTGTATATTAACTTTGTTTTATTTTTATTGGCTGGTTATACCGCCTAATTTAGTATATATATTGGCTGGTTATACCGCCTAATTTAGTATATATATTTTTATTGGCTGGTTATACCGCCTTGCATCTTATTCTTATTATTTACTTTAGTTTAAATCTGGCTTCAAAAACCCCTTTTCTTTTATTGTTTTCTTTGAACGTAAGTTATAAACTAATAACTTATAGATTAAAACCCAATCCCTGAGGACTCGACCCTTGCTAATCATTATACTTACAATTGATCTTTTTAGTGCAAGGTTAAATAAGATACACTCTTTTGGGTGCATCATCAACTAAGATATAAAACTCAAATCATGCAAAGACCACACAAGCATTTTCACAAACACTTGATATACTAAATCTAAAACATGCTCAAATTTAAACAATATGAATACAGAAAATTAAAAATACAAAAACATGATATTTAAAACATAAATGGCAACAAACAAAGCAACCAAATTAAAATATAACTCAAGAATATGAAGTAACATAACATTTAAAACACCAAGATCAAAGAAAATAACATAAATAATATGGTAAAATAAATCAAAACAGCAACTTAACTAAATAATGTAGGCCATTTGGCCATGGTGAGTTTATTGTAAAAAAATATTGTAAAAAAATATACTCAAGAAGGAGATGAAGGAAGAACTTAAAAAGAACAATAAAAAACATTTATTTAAAATGGAAACTCACCAAATAGAAATCAAAATAGCAAAAACAAGAATGGAAAATCAAGAAAATGCAAGAGTTGGTGCTCAAGAGCAACCTCAAGAAGCTATATTCCAAGCTTTATCTCTTCAAACTTTCCTTTCTTTTCTAAACTTTTCTTTTTTGCTTTCAACCAAGAAGAGAAAAACTAAGAAAAACTAAAAGAAATCAGCAAAATCAAGTTCCAAAATTCGAAATTCTGACCTCCCCTTAATGTTGGCAGAATTTTACCTCTCTCCTCCCCTAGGATGTTGTCATTTTTTTGTGTAACCAATTTTCCATCAAATGGCTAATAATTCAAGGTGAAAAATCATGAAATTACCACCTTTAGATTAGCATCTCAGCTCTCTCAAATTACAGCTGTTAAAGAATAATGTTGACATCTCTCTTGGCCTATTACCATGGCTTGATCAAAGAGAATCTCTAACTAACTCTTGATTTTTAGCCATTTGATTGAAAAATCAGAAGTTCCTCCTTCCTTTGGGCTTGGGCAGGCCAACACTTCTCTTTTCCAGCCCAACTCTGATTTTTTGAAAGGCCCAAAGAAGCCTTTTCGGTTGCTTGGGTGAATGATCGTTTTGCCCCCTGGATGCAAATAAATATCAAACGGACTCCAAATTCAATTTTTATTTTTTTAATACTTCCAAAATAATAAAATATTGAGTTCTGGAAGTTTTCAAAATTATCCGAGTCCGTTTGCTATTTATTTGGATTTGTTTCCAAAAATGCCCTTTTATGCCCCTACATTTTACCATTTTTTAAACGAGCTCCAAATCAAGATTTTTCTTCACCAATCTCTTCCAAATAATTTAAAAATGTGATCTGGAAGTTTTCATAATTTTTGGAGCTCATTTGGTATTTTTTCGGGATTTATCGGCTTAAATTACTGCATAGGAGGCTCGGGATTTGGCCATTTTGCAAACGGACTCCGAATCAAGATTTTATTTCGTCAATATCTTCCAAATAATTTAAAAATGATATTTACAAAAATTCAGAATTTTTGGAGTCCATTTGCTATTTTTCCGGGATTTATCTTTTTGAATTATTGCATAGGAGGCCCGGGATTTGGCCATTTTGCAAAAGAACTCCGAATCAAGATTTTCTTTCGCCAATCTCTTTAAAATAATTTAAAAATGATATTTGCAAAATTTCAGAAGATTTGGAGCTCATTTGCTATTTTTTCGGGATTTTCCTTTTTGAATTATTGCATAGGAGGCCCAGGATTTGGCCATTTTGCAAACGAACTCCGAATCAAGATTTTCTTTCGCCATTCTCTTCAAAATAATTTGAAAATGATATTTGCAAAATTTCAAAATATTTGGAGCTCATTTGCTATTTTTTCGGGATTTTCCTTTTTGAATTACTACTTATGAAGCCCGGGATTTGGCCATTTTGCAAACGAACTCCGAATCAAGATTTTATTTTTCCAATCTCTTTCAAATGATTTAAGAATGAGATTGAAAAATTTTCAGAATTTTTGGATTCCATTTGCTATTTTTCCCAAATTTTCCAATTTTGCCCTTTTGCCTCCGAAACCCGGTTTTGCTCAAAACAAGTCCGATTTTTAGATTTTCTTCAATCTGAGCCTTGGGTTATCCTTTTTAATCATTCTTCATCCATTGGGGGATTTGGTCTTACCAAGTCGGGCCATTTCTGTGATTCTTCCCGATTTCACCAAAATCCACTAAAAACCCTAATTCTCGGTTTTCTCCTGGATTGACTTTTCTTTCGGTTTTTCTTACAAGTGACTTCTCCATTACTCGTAGTCAGTGCTTATCTTTCATTTGGAACCTTCAATTTTGACCAATTTGATCGATTAAGCACTTTTCCCCAAATTTCTCGGATTATGGTTTCCTTTCTACTGAATCTCCAAATCCCAACTTTCGAACTCCATATCCTTCAATGTAGACCTCGGATTATCAAAATTCTTTCACCATTTTTTAATTGAACTTAAAATCTTGATTTTGAAAGTGGGTTGACTATTTTCAGTAGTTGACTTTCTGGGGTTGACTTTTTCGGGGTTGACTTTTTTTTTGGTTGACTTTTTTTCAAGTTTGACTTTTTATGCTCGCCCTCTTAAACTAAGTCTTGGAGTATCACCTGCAGGATGAAAAAGTCTTTTTACACTCGGAAACATCAATATAGGAAGAAAACATACCTGTTTAGTGGTTCGGACAAAATTAGGTGTCTACAAGGTTAAGACATAATTTGGATTTGGGAAATCCAAATAAGGATGTCTTAATAAGACAATATGGATATGCTTGTCTTAAGCAGACCATGTCTTAATTTAGACATGTCTTAAGAAAAAGTTGTCCTGGCCGAAAATAAGAAGTTGTCCGAAATGAAAAAAAGATTCTCGTTTTAGTGGAATTTGATTACAAATAAATTTTGAGTTCTCATATTTCATTAAACCAACATTGCTTCGATTATGTATAAGTTCGAGTCCGGCACTAAGAGTTAGTGTTTGACTAGGACTTTAACACTTGTTAAGTGAAAGAGTTTAACTTAAAAAAGGACTATTAACCCGAGCTGGTTGAGTTTAATTAGGACTCTAAGAGTTTGATTGAGAATCAAATTCTTATCCCTATGAAATCGAGCAATTAACGTAGACATAATCTGAGATAGGTTCGACCTCGCCTTTAAGAGTTAGATTTTCGGTTGAACTAGGATGCTTGAGGTTGAAAGAGTTTAACCTCAACTAGGTTTTTTTTTATTTAATTTAAACTACTATCCTTATCTATCCTAGGCAACCGAATGGGGACTTAAAAGTGTCTAGGTTCATCCAAGCCTTTGTGAAAGAGTTTGGGTAAAACTAATTCACTTTTAAGTGAGAAGAGTTCTCATGTGATTAGGAGTTTAAATAAAATTAAAATCCTATACTATCCCTAAATAGTGGCCGGACAAAGCAAGTTAGATTAGACTAGAATTCTTTTGGCCTTGGTTTTTACGCTAGCAAAAGAATTCTAGGAAAATAGTCTTACGATTTTGGTGTGAAATTTTTCTAATAATAAAAAGAAAGGATTCTTTAATTTGTTTTGATGCCAAAAAGAAATAAAAGGGAATCTTTAATTTTGTTTCACGCCAAAAAGGAAGATATAGTATTCTCTATTTTGTTTTAAAGCAAAAAGAATAGAGGGTATTTTCTTAGATTTGTATCTTCACGCTTTTTGAAAAAATTGAAATAGAACTTACGGGATTTGTCAAAAACAATTTTTAAAGAAGAGAATAAAAGTTTTTCTCCTTGGATAAAAAGACAGCATTCGGCCAATAATGAATGGATATTGCCGAACCTCCACATCTTCTCTATTTGATTTTCTTTGTTGCCGAATACAAGAGAATAGTTCTTTATGGGTAATCGAATATTGAGGGAAAATCTAGAAGGTGAACCTTTCGATTATTGATCAGAAGATCAACCTGCTAGCACAGTGGAATCCCCAAGCCTTACAAAGGTGCCAACAGCCGTCCACATGGATTACCTTGGAGGCAAGACACCTATGTTGCTCGTGGCGTCGGAAAAGCCATTCGGTGATAATCAACTTGCTGCCATATTGCAGGGAAAGGCATACTCTGGATTACGAATTCTTGAGTAGGTATGATTCTGATCATATGATTGATTTATGTTTTTAAATGCCTTTAAACCCATGTAAGTTACAGACCAAAGATCCTGAGGTAATCCGAGTGCTTCTTTGTTTACTTCCGCTGCAATATTTTGCTATATCTATGTATATGCATGAGTCCGGATTAACCAACAATTATTAACTTGCAATAGTTGTTGTAACGTGATCCTTCACATACCTGTCAGAAGACGTTAAAAGAAAAATCTAAAAAGCATTGGGGAAAAGAGGAAAAGACGACTTAATTCCTCTTAAATTAAAAATTGATGGTTTGAAAACAACCTCGAAAAATAAATGAAGTCCCCACCAATCTTTTTTGGGTAGGTGTATTGGCCACCTATAAAAACCGGTTTTTGTAAAACATTTTTAAAAGTAATTAAAATATTTTTTTAAACCAATTTTGAAAAAGTCTGCACTTTGAACCAGAGAAAACAAGTGCAGGTTCGGGAGTCGGTTTCATGTGGGGAAGGATTAGCACCCCCACAACGCCCATATCAAACGGTACCTTATTAATCGTGTGTTATCTCGAGTCTCGGTAAAAGTCATTTTATTTTTATGTTTAAAAATAATTCCCTTAAAAAAATTTATATTATTTGAGTATGATTCAGAATTTATTAACACAAAATTTTTTCATATTCCCCGGCAGACCCGGCAAAACATAAAAATTTTTATTTATTTTGAAATTTCTCTGAATCATCCTTGTTTTTGAAAAATCGTCGTTAATGATAATTGATGATATCTTCCCCGGCAGACCCAATAGAGAACTCATGAATTATTTTAACTCGGGAACAACCTTGTTTTATAAAAAATCATTAATTATTTTTCATGCAATTTAAATCATAAAAAATGGTCATGAATATGCAAATCAATACTAAGAAACAAATGTAATTTAGAAAACATGTATAATTATCATGGCATTGCAAACATTTATTATGACATGGCCAAAAGAATGAATAACATGGCATGCTTGACATGGCAAAAGAATGAATGACATGGCATGCTTGACATGGCAAAAGAATTAATGACATGCATGTTTGACATGGCAAAATCTGAATGACATGGCCAAAAGAATGAATGACATGGCATGCTTGACATGGAAAATCCTATTATGACATGGCAAAAGAATTAATGAAATGTCATGTTTGACATGGCAAAATCTGAATGACATGGCATACTTGTCATGGCAAATCCTATTATGACATGACAAAAGAATTAATGACATGGCATGCTTGACATGGGAAAATCTAAATGATATAGACAAAAGAATGAATGACGTAGCATGCTTGACATGGCAAATCCTATTATGACATGGCAAAAGAAATAATGACATGGCAAAATCTGAATGACATGGCCAAAAGAATGAATGACATGGCATACTTGACATTGCAAATCCTATTATGACATGGCAAAAGAATTAATGACATGGCATGCTTGACATGGCAAAATCTAAATGACATGGCCAAAAGAATGAATGACATAGCATATGAATCAACGACATGGCATGCTTGACATGGTAAAATCTTATTATGGCATAACAAAACAAATCATGACATGGTAAACAAGGAAATCATATATGCAACAATCACAAAATGGCATCATCATAGAATTTTTATAATCACATCATGATCACACTAGCAACATGAATATAAAATGACATCAACATGGAATATACATAAACATATAATTTACATAATTAAGATGATAAATGTAGATATCATGGAATATGCACACATCATCATCTTGAAATTGATTTTTCATTTGAGGAATCACATAAATGGCATATGTCGAAGAATATTACCGTATCCCTGAAAAACCCGACAAAGCTTGGAAAATAATTCTTTCATATGTCATTTACATGATTCTGAGTAAAATGAAAACCATACCCTTCGATTCCATAAACACGTGCGTTGAATAATTTCCTAACCTCCTCGGCAAACCCGACAAAGATTAGGAATTAATTCTCGCCAAATGTTTAGGAAACTAAAAAATACGTATTTTTTTTTACACTAAATTAAATAAAAACATTAAAAATATACAATGCATGAAGATGTATTTCTCTCTCGAAGTAAGGACATCCGTACACCTAAAAAGGTGATCGACTACCTTTGAAAGAACTTAAATTGGATATCTAAGTTGAATGATTTTTGGCTCAGATTAAGAAAAATACAAATTTTGAAACCTGGATTAACTACCCAAAACCCGATCTTTGCAAAACCAATTTTTATCCTTGAGATAACATAGAAAACATCCTAAAATAGTAGCTAATGACTCCAACCAACCCCTCTTTTTTTACAAATAAAATCATAAATTTGCTAGTTTAGAAAAATTCATTTTGACTCATAAAACTGATTTTAGAAAATATTTTTCTACCATTTATAAAAAGTTCAATAAATTCTGAAAAAATCAGTTTTGAATTGAGACATGGTGGTCTTTATGAGGAAAAATCAGTTTTAAAATCGGACCAAAAATACCTAGGCCAAAGTGGTCTAAAAAACAGAATACTAGTTAAAGATTGTTTTACCGAAAACAATTTTTTTACCCTTGAAGAAAAATTGTAAAAATTAGTTTTGACTTAAAACATGATGATCTATTTGAGAAAAAATTAGTTTTAAATTCGGACCAAAAATACCTAGGAAGAATATTGCCCAAAAATAGAATACTAGTTAAAGATTGCTTTACCCAAAACCATTTTTTACGCTTGAAGAAAAATTCAAAAAATTCTGGAAAAATTAGTTTTGACTTAAAACATGATGAACTATATGAGGAAAAATCAGTTTTAAATTCAAACCAAAAATACGTAGGAAGAATATTGCCCAAATTAAACTATCCAATTTACAAATTATCATTTTTCCAACTAGTTTGCACAAGAAACTTTGCCTATAGAGCATTGATTGGTCTTAGCCAAAAATCAAGTTGAGAATGATATGAATGCATGATTTTCCAACAATACAAACATATGAAAATGATCAATATGAGATAAAAAATAAACAAACAAAGAAAAATCATGGTTGGCTCAATGGTTGGTTCTTTGGACATAGTCCTACCTAACTAAAATCACTTGATAAAAATCAAGATCCTCAAGCTTCTCAAACCTTTTATTTCATTTTTTAAAAAGAAAAAAAAATAAAAAAATCTATCCTACCACAATAGTGAAACCTACATCCAACATGAAAGCAAGAAACCCAAGCAAAAGACAAGCATAATATCAGCCAACATGTTTCGGCTATGAAAAGAAAATATGGAAGAATTTTTGCGAACTTTGATATTTTGTAGAGAATAGAAAAAAAGCTTCTTAAAACTCTTTTAAAAAATCATTTTGAAGAAGAGAAGATGAATATGACATAGAAGAGAAGAAATCATAGACATGGAAATTCAAAGAAAATCACAAAACAAGAGGAGAAATGAAAGCTACCTAGAAAGCTTCCAAAATCCTCTTAGAGTTCAACCCTTTTTCTCCACTTTCTCTCTCCCTTTCCTTTTTTTTAAGAGCTTTTTAGCTACTGATTTTTTTCTTGCCGATGTAGTGAATAACCTAAAAAAATGAATAAATAAACCCCCTTCCTTGAAGTGGCCGATCCTCTCTCTAAATGTAGAGAAAATTTTTGCTCATCTTTTTAGCCTTTACTCATGCCTTGTGCATGCTCTCCCAATATCTTTGCCACATGGCCATTTCTTGTCCCCTTTTTGCATGATGCTTTCCTTAAATTAAGGGTCTTCTAACCTCCCTTTGGCCAACAATGCCAGCTCAATTATTCTTGTCTCCTATCTCTACAAAATATCTAAGCCATTTGTCATGATCATATGGTTTACTACCAAAATATCTTCCTAGGTGGCATTTTTATTCCACTTAGCATCATCACATAGCCTCCACATGCTCTTCACATGGCCTTCACATTTCTTTGCAATTAAAAGGCCTCCCATTGGCCAAAAATGCCATGTAGGGAAGTAGTGGAGAATCTTGTCCCCTTTTAAAAATGTCATCTTTTTACTCAATCTTGGCCATTTGATAAGATGATCAGTCCTCTCTCTTTCTTCTCCATGAGCTCGCTGAAAAAGGCCTGGAAAATTCCAAGCCATTCCTCTTTGTTATTTGCAAAATGGTCTTTTTCAGTTTTTCGGTAAAACTGCATTTTGGCCCTCAAACTTAATCTATTTGAAAATGGACCCCAATTTTGGATTTTTCTTCTTCAATCCATCCCATCCAATATAAAACTTAGTTCTGGAGGTTTTCATAATTTTCTGAGCTCGTTTTCCATTTTTCCCGAATTTTTCTCAAATTTTGGTTTAGTACCCCCAAAAACTCAGTTTTACTTGAAACGGGCCAATCTTCTAGATTTTCTTTTTCCATTGCCTTTGTCATATATTGAATTGGAGTTGGACTGATTTTACCAAATTTTTACGTCCGAATTCCTCTCCAATTTAGTTTTTTCTTTTTTTCCTCAAAATTGGGAATTTTCTCGATTTTCTAGTTTCTCCTCCAATCGGCTCTTCCTTTGGATCCACTTCAAATTGGAACTTCAAATATCCATATTTATTCATTATTTATCAACTAGGGACTTCAATTTTACCGAATTGGACCATCTTTCTAGTTTTCCTCAAATTTGCCAAATTTTCTATTTTAGCACTAAATCCTTATTTTCCTTTTTCTCTTCAAATTGATTCTTCCTTCACCTCTACTTCAAATTTGACCTTCCAATATCCTTATTTATAGCTCTAATTCCATTTCAACCTTCAAATTTTTTTCCAATTTGATCATTTACGTACTTTTCTTCAAATTTGCAAAATTTCCATTTTCCTACAAAATGGCAATTTCCAATTTTGTCCACTTCTTCTTCCGATTGATTTCTCTTGGTGAAATTGGACCTTGACATATCCTTTTATATTGATTATCCTTCAATTTGGGCTTTCAGTTTCATTCAATTTGATCATTTACGTACTTTTCCCCAAATTTTGGAAATTCCATGCTTTTCTCCTACACTGAATTTTGCAATTTGTCTTTCCACCTCTCTATCTTCAATTGTAGATCTTCGATTATCAAAATTCCTTCACAATTGTTCAATTCATCTTCGAATCTTGATTTTCCTTGAAAGTTGACTTTTTCAGTGGTTGACTTTATCGGAGTCGACTTTTTCAAAGTTGACTTTTCGGGTTAAATTTTTTGTATTGAAGTCCAAATCAAAGTCTTGGTGACCCATCTGTGGAATTAGTGGAGATTCTTTCCATTCCGGGAAGTTAAAGGAAGAACTGACCTCGTTTAGGGGTCCTGGACAAAATTAAGTGTCTACAATAATATTTAGAATACTAATCGGTCCTGTAACTTTAGGATTCAAAAATAATTTTTTCGAATCTAACCCTCTTTAAATATTCACATGAAGGATTAGGTGGGAGCTATTAGCCACTCTTTAAAAGTTAAAGATCATAATTAACTTAGTGATGAATGGCCATATTGTAGAAGTGCAATTATTCAAAATGGTTCCAAACAAGTTGCATGATTATACCAGCTCATGAAACACACTATTTTCTTCTTAGCTTGCAAAAAGAGTTAAATTTGGATCATTAGCCAATAAGCTAATAATAGTTTCTTATAATTGTTAAAGTAATAATTAAGCCATAAGAATGGAATTGGGGTCTCATTGTGATCTAAATAGTTCAATGACTTTGATAATGAGATTATCATGTTTATGAATAAACATATTCTCACAAGTAACACTCAAGCAATATGATTGTCTCAAATGCAAGTAGGAGAATGATAGTGTATGCCCTATCTTGCGAGTGAAAATATTAGTGTCAGCAACTATGAGAGTTTGCTGGAGTGGATGTGGCCATTGTAGTGGTAGAGACCAAGGCTGAACACTAATGGATAGTAGAGTACTGATGTGTTGGGTGTGCTTGGGCCAAAGTAAGTGGCACTTAGGTGGACATCGGACACATGGGGGCCGAAGTCAATAGATGTGCATGGCACTTGGAAACGAAAGTGGTTAGTCTCTCGGCAAGTGTACAAGGCACTTAGGAAACTGATGTGATCAACCGTTTGCTAGAGGTGCGAGGCACATCGGGGGACATCGGGACTCATCGGGACCAAAGTGATCTTCACTAGTTGGATGGTTTCCTGCAAGGAAGCAATGAGCTGAGAGGGGCTTCGGAGGTTTACCTCCGGGGCACTCTCCGACGCTCAAGTCAGTATCACCTCAAGTGTTTAGCACATAAAGACATAGGATCACTTATGATATCCAAAATTTAAAATGTAGAGTGAGATAGGAAAAATTGATCTGGTTAGAGAACTTTCTCTCTCTAGTATGAATTTTAGGCCTATTATGGGATGTCTTGGAGTAGGCTAGTAGTAGCCTATTTATAGGCTTATAGACGGTATAGATTGTGCCACATGTCAGCATCTGAGTCAGGGTGCATGATAAATGATGTAGCTGCATTACACCCAATCTGAACACATTTTTTTGGGATAGCTATGTAGGAGCTATTTCGGTGTTCCGATTTTGCGTCCGGTTCGGATAGTTGGACAATAGTAGGCCTGGTTCCAGGTCCTCCCTAACATTCAGTCCCCCCTCAAGATCGAAAGTGTGTATCAATTTCGGTCACTCGAGGAGGATTGGGTGCAATGATGACCGGGTTGAGCGGGGCACGTCTCTTGGGGTGATGAAGAGTACGATGGGTGCCTTGCAACTCACAGCGTGGGTGTGCGAGAGCTCTTCATGCCCTACATACAATTTTTGGTAGGACATCTCCACTTCTGGTGATTGAGTCTTCACATATGGAGCTTTGTTGTAAAGCTCAAACTTGGGTCATCTTTGGTGTGTATCCTTATCCGTTTTCTTTGTCCGTGAAGGATGGTGCCATGTTTGGGAGACAAACGTCCGTTAGTTGCAAGTTTTTGGACATTAGGGTTTTAGCTTTGTGACCCCATCGTGTGTTTAGCAAGTTTAACTTGATTTTATGCATGTAGAGGAGTTGCCTTTGCAGATTTGGAGGCCAGCGTTGTGGCTTTTCCTTGTGCATTGGTCATATGAGTTTTGCTACACCTTTGTTTAGAGGACCTTTGTTCGTTCAAGTGATTTGTGGAAAGATGGACGTTTGGCCTCATTTGTTTCACAGCGCATTATAATGTGAGTGTATCACTTTTTGCTGTTCCAAAATGAGCGTTGATTTGTCACATATTTTGAAGGAGTCTGACCATTTTGGAGATGAAATGTGTTTTGTTGAGATGTGGAACACATCTGGCAGATATGTTTTAACATCTTCTTCTGTCTGTGTGTTCATAGCAAGCCTCTAAGTGATCTTTTTGAGGTGTGAGGTAGCCTAGGAGGTGTGTTTAACATATTCTCCTATTTGCATGCTCGGACTTCCCTATGATCACCTTCGAAGAGGGGCTCGAATTGCTTTGCACGTTTAGAAGGTCGGACTCCTTTTGGAATGTGTTTACAATTATCGTGGCCTCCTTCCTTCTTCTTCATCCTTTGCACGTTTGTGGAGCTGTTGTGTATCTTTGGCTTGACTTCTTGACATAAGGACGGATGTCAAGGTTGTGCCTTGTGGCTGTACCTTCTTTGGCTCCATCTTTTGTTAGAAGTGAGTTATTAGTTCGGTGATTGTCGTCTACATCCTATTTCATTATTCATAGAATGACATGGCCCTTTGGGATGTCTTGTGATGCCTTTAACATCTGATAAGTCGTGCGCCATTTCTCTTGTTCGACCATATTGTGGCATGGGAGTGTCTTGGTTTTTTCCAAGTTGTGGTCCACACTTGTAATTGTTGTGATGCACCATTTCTCTTGTCCGACCACATTGTGGTGTGGGAGTGTCTTCGTTTTTTCCAAGTTGCGCACCACACTTGTAATTGTTGTGGAGTGGGGGCACTACTTCCTCCTTCGAGAAGTTGAGCGTGTTTGCTCAAGTATTATCTTTTTGTCTGAAGTGGTTGAATGGCGCGTCTTGACTTTTTCTAAGGACATCCACCAATTTTTTTTTATATGGCTTCGGACGTAGTCATGCAAGAATGGTGACTACATCATTTTATAGAGGTGAGTTTCATTTCTTCCTCTTGGCATGATTGAAGTCCGACCTTGTTTGGATAGACTTGATTGGCTCGACCCTAATTTTGTGGAGGCGAGTACCACATCTTCCCTCGAGTTTGTTCCTGTTGCCGTTGTGTTTGGAATGTCTTTCCAATGATGGTGGATGTTAGTGGTAGCTACATCTTATTCCCATTCGCATTACACCTAAGGTAGGACTTAGGGCCTAATGTGGGTTGTATCAACTTTACTTCTACACCTTCTTTCGGCTTAGGAACTAGTGGTAGCCGTGTCCATTTCTTCTTTTGGCCATATGGTGTGTCCTCTTCCTCAGTGGGAGGCGTCATTGGCTACCTTAGAGCTTGTATTAGCTTTCTCGACTTAGTGGCCAATGTCTGACTCTTCAAGCTTGCATTTAGCTTCTTCAACTTAGGGGCTGATGTACAAAAGTCCGTATGGACCTTGCTCCCTTATTCAAAATTGAGCAAAAGGTCTTTGCTCAAGCTATGCTCATCCTCTGCCTTGTCTTATTGTGGCGAATTAGAGGTGGAGTTCATGATTTTGTTGCTCTACACCACTTCGGGAGGACGGCGATGTTCGTAATTTCTCAGCTGTTCTTCAAAAAAAACTCCCACCTAAATGCAAGGATCAAGGTATGTTGACCATTCCTTGTAAAGTAGGCAACACTAGGTTGCACATGCTATGCTAGACTTAGGAGCATCTATCAATGTTATGCCATACTCAATTTATGCTTCTTTGAAACTAGGACGATTAAAAGAAACTGGTGTTATTTTACAACTCGCTGATCGTTCTATTACTTATGCAACAGGAGTTGTAGAAAATCTTCTTGTGCAAGTTAATGAATTGGTCTTTCCAGCTGACTTTTATGTGCTTGACATGGAATATGAGATGTCTTCCAACCCATCACCTATTTTATTAGGGAGACCATTCTTAAAAACAGCCAAGACAATAATTAATGTTAACTTAAGATAACAAACGATTAATAAGGTAGCATTTTATACAGGCGTTGTGGGGGTGCTAATCCTTCCCCACACGTAACCGACTCTTGCACCCGTTTCTTTGATTTCTCTAGTTTAAAAACGCAGACTTTGAAATTGGTTTTAAAAAATCAGACCGTTAAGTGGTACGGTTGCAGGTGAGCTTTTTGATGAGTTGTTTGTCATTGTGAGAATGATGTACAGGTCTGACACTTCTCCTTGTTTGAGGCATCCCTCAAGTAGCGGAGCTTTGTTCTTCGTCCTTCTCCTCTTAACATATAAGCAGACATCACGAAGGGAGGATGATCAGGCCTCTTCTTCGAACAACATCTCCCCATGTGTTAAGATGAGCTAAGACGATCGGTATGTCATCCTTACATGTGAGAAAAGGGGGTAGAGGTTGCACTTCCCTTATCATTTTTCCTAAGGGCTCATCCGGTGTCAACGTGTAGTCATGTAGCCTTATGTGCACCATAGGTGTTATTATAAGACCACTTCATTTTGTGCTGTTTTCTTTGTCAAACGTTGAGTGGGCTCAACTTAGCCGTTGAGGCTTTGTATGATGACATTTTTCATTCACACATTTGTATGAGTGTGGTTGTTCATTTCTTTGGCGCGGATTGACCCTCTTGTGGCGTTTGGAATCTGCATGTAGGGAGGAACAATCGCACTTACAAGGGACATTTTCTCCTCGTGGTAGTGGCGTGGGAGCCTTTTAAAGGAGGACTCTTTGTAGACACCTAATTTTGTTCGGACGACTAAAACAGGTATGTTTTCTTCCAAAATTGATGTTTCAGAATGTAAAAAGACTTTTTTCATCCTACAGGTGGTACTCCGAGACTTAGTTTAAGAGGGCGAGCATAAAAAGTCAAAGTTGAAAAAAAGTCAACCTCAAAAAGTCAGGCTCGAAAAGTCAACTACTGAAAAAGTCAACCCATTTTCAAAATCAAAATTTGAAGTTCAATTGAAAAATGGCAAAAAAAATTTCATAATCCGAGGTCTACATCGAAAGATATGGAGTTCGGAAGTTGGGATATGGAGATTTAGTAGAAAGGAAACCCTAATCCGGGAAATTTGGGGAAAAGTGCTTAAACGATCGAATTGGTCGAAAGTGAACGTTCCAAATGAAAGATAAGCACTGACTACGGGTAATGGAGAAGCCACTTGAAAGAAAAAATGAAAGAAAAGTCAATCCGAAAGAAAACCGAGAATTAGGGTTTTTGGTGAATTTTAGTGAAATTGGGAAGAATTACAAGAAATGGCCCGATTCGGTAGGAATAAAGCCCATAATGGATTAGGAGTGATTAAAAAAGGAAAGCCCAAGGCTCAGTTTGAAGAAAATCTAAAAATCGGACATGTTTTGAGCAAAACCGGGTTTGGGAGGCAAAAGGGCAAAATTGGAAAATTTGTGCAAAAATAGAAAATGAACTCCAAAAATTCTGAAAAACTGCAAATCTCATTCTTAAATCATTTGGATGAGATTGGTGAAAGAAAATCTTGATTCGAAGTTCGTTTGCAAAATGGCCAAATCCCGGGTCTCCTATGTAGTAATTCAATAAGATAAATCACCAAAAAAATAGCAAATGAACTCCAAAAATTCTAAAAATTTGCAAATCTCATTTTTAAATTATTTGGAAGAGATTGGCAAAAGAAAATCTTGATTCGGAGTTCCTTTACAAAATAGCCAAATCTCACGCACCTTATGCAGTAATTCAAGCAGATAAATCCCGAAAAAATACCAAATGAGTTCCAAAAATTATGAAAACTTCCAGATCACACTTTTAAATTATTTGTAAGATATTGGTGAAGAAAAATCTTGATTTGGAACTCGTTTAAAAAATGGTAAAGTTTGGGGGCATAACAGGGTAATTTTTGGAAGAAAAAATCTAAATAAATAGCAAACGGACTCGAAAAATTTTGAAAACTTCCAGAACTCAATTTTTTATTATTTTGAAAGTATTGAAAAAATAAAATTTGAATTTGGAGTCCCTTTTCCATTTATTTGCATTCGGGGGGCAAAAAGGTCATTTTACTCAAGAAGCCGAAAAGGGCTTTTCTTGCCTTTCAAAAAAATCAAACTTGGGCTGGAAGAAGGAGGTTGGCCAGCCAAGGCCCAAGGATAGGAAGGAGGTTTCTGATTTTTTAATCAAGACGCCAAAAATGAAGAGTTAGTTAGTAATTTTTTTATGAAGCCTTTGCAAATAAGCCACATGGACCAATGCATGGAGAGGGAGAGTGTCAACATAATGGCTTAAGATTCTTGAACAGCTATAATTATGGATAGCTGATGGCCTAATCTAAGGGTGATAATTTCATGTTTTAAACATCTTGGATCAATAGCCCTTGGATGAAAATTTTGGTTGGAGGAAAATGACAACATGCTAGCCTAGAGAGAGGGGGGTTTCGGCCACTACAAGGAATCCTTATTATTTCATTTTTAGCACTCTCTCATTGTCTATTCTCTCTTGCTTTTGGCTGATTTTCTCTGCATTGTTGAGAAGCAAAAAGAAAAGTTTGGACAAGAAAAGAAAGATAGAAGAGAAAAAGCTTGAAAGATAGCTTCTAGAGGTTGCTTTTAGCACTATACTCTTGCACTTTCTTTGATTTTCCATTCTTGCTTTCCTGTTTTGATTATTATTTTTGTGAGTTTCTTTTGATTTTTATTTTTGAATAAGTGTTTTTAATGTTCTTTTTATGTTCTTTCTTAATCTTTTCTTAGAAAAATTTCTTGAAATATTTTTTTCTTAATTCTTTGACATGGCCGAATGGCCTAATTTTTTTGTGTTACTTGGTGTTTGTTTTATTATTTCATGTTATTTTTTTATATTAAATAAGTCTTGATGCTTTAAATCTTCTTCAACTACATAGGCTTGAAGCTTCTTTTAATTTGGTTGCTTGTTTATTTCCATTTATGAGTCTATTATCATGCTCTTGCATTTTTGATTTTCTGTTTTCAAAATGTTTAAATTTGTTTATTTTTTATATTTTGAAATCCATGTGTTTGTGAAAATGCTTGTTAGTTTTCATACCTATACTTTATATTTGCATGATTTCAGTGTTATGTTTTAGTTAAGTATGTTAGTATATCAAGTGTTTGTGAAAATGCCATGCTCACTTGGAATATGAGGCCATTTGGCCACCTCATTTATTTTGCTTTGTGTGTGCATTTTTGTTATGTTAGTTGACAGGTTTGCATTTTCATGACATTTGATTGAGTATTTATTTAAGTATATCAAGTGTTTGTGAAAATGCCATGCTTACTTTGGACATGAGGCCATTCGGCCACTTCATTTATTTTGCTTTGTGTATGCATTTTTGTTATGTTAGTTGATAGGTTTGCATTCTCATGACATTTGATTGAGTATTTGGTTTAAGCATGCCTTATGTTTGTGTTATTGCCATCAATATTTTAGATGTTAGGATTGGTTTGTTTTGCCATGCATGTCCATGCATTTTTGACCTAGGTTGCATCAAATGCCATGCAAGTTCATTTAGGTCTAGGTCATTTTATTGATGCCATGCATTTTTCATAACATTGAGGTTTAAACTCATGCATTTCATGCATCATTTTTGCTGTATTTATTCATGCATTTCATGTCCTTGCCAATTGATTTATGACTTAGGCCAATCAATGGTTCAAAGTCATACTCTCTTGAGCATGCTTGTGGAAAATTAAAGAGTTATCAAATTGATTATTGTACCTTTGTGATTTTTTTTTACTTAACCAATTTTTGTCTAACTTTTCAAAAGTGCTAGCTACGGTTTGTGAGTCATTTAGAGAGTCTTAAATATTTTTACTTTGATTTTTAAATGATTTTATCAAGGGCAAAAATGTGTTTTGGCAAAACAGTTTTTTTCACCCATTACTCATATTTTCCCGATTTTTCTGGGTATTCATCTTTAATTAGAAAATTAAGCCGATTTTTCCCGTGTATTTTTACATGTCCTGTGTCTCCAATTTTTCTTTTTTAGATTTTTTTTAGATTTTTTAAAAATAGGGTAAAAAATCGTGGTTTAAAACTGGACAATAGAGTCAGAATTTAATTTGAAGGAATATCATCTTTCTATTTTGGTTAAGTTACTTAGACGGGGGTGATTAGAAAGTTTAGCTACTGACTTAGGATAGTTTCTAAGCCTTTTTAAACTCTAAAAATGATTTTTTAAGTCTCGGGTTAAAGGTGGTCAAGTCCGGGATTTTAAACTTAGGAAATTAGAGCCATCTAAAAAGGGTTTAGCCAAGATTTTATTTTTAATCTAAGCTTTTCAAAAAATTGTTTTCAAACAATCACAAAGTATTTTGATTTTAGACTATTTAATTTGATATATTTTCCTAAGGTAGCCGAATATCTTTTTAGATATACGGATTTCCTTAATTAAAGGAAAAAATACATTTTCATGCATTGCATTTTCCATATTCATGCATTTTATATAATATGTGATTTTTGCTATGATAATTTCTATGGTATTGTTATTATTTTGATTTATATTTTTTGATGTTATATTGTTTATTATATGGTTTTGAATATTTCATGATATCCTATGCTTTTTATTTAGTTATTTTTTTTGTCATATTATTTAGCATATACTATGTTCATGCATTATTATTTTCATTTTTATTTTCATGCATATTATATGATAGCATTATTTTATATTTCATGTCATTTAAATTATATGCCTTATCATTCATATTTACCATGTCATTTAAATTATTTCATTTCATATAGAATATATTATGTTATCTAGGTCATTTCATTCCATGTAGAATATATTATGTTACCTAGGTCATTTCATTTCATTTAGGATATATTATGTCATTTATGATATTTTATTTCATTTAGAATATTTCATATGACTTAGGATATTACATTTCATATAGAATATATTATGTCACCTAGGTCATTTCATTTCATTTAGAATATATCATATAACTGAGGATATTTCATTTCATTCAGAATATGCTAAGACATTTAAATTATATCATATCATTTTGGGTTGCATTATATTATTTAGACTTTGCTATGTCACTTTATTTATGTCATACATATTCATATTTCTTTTTAATGTTTTCAAAAAGGTAATGATTTTCAATAAAATAAAGATATTCCCGAGTTAAAATAATTCATGAGTTCTCTGCTGGGTTTGCTGGGGAGGATATCATTAATTATCATTAATAACGGAATATCTTCTTTAAAATGAGAACGATTCGAAAAGATTCCAAACTAATAAAAATTTCTATATTTTGCAAAGTTTGTTAGGGAATATAGGAAAATTTTGAATTTATAAATTCCGGATCATTTTGAATTAAAAATGGAATTATTTTTCTTTAAATTGGGAATTAACTTGAAATACTAAATTTAAAACCGACTTTTTCACCGAGACTTGAGATAACACATGATTAATAAGGTACCATTTTATACGGGCGTTGTAGGGGTGCTAATCCTTCCCCACACGTAACCGAGTCCCGAACTCGCTTATTTGATTTCTCTGGTTTAAAACGCAGACTTGAAATTCGTTTTAAAAATGTTTTAATTAATTTTAAAATATTTTATAAAACTGGTTTTAATATGTGGCCGATCACACCTAGCTAAAAAATATTGGTGGCCACTCCATGTCTTTTTCAAGGTCATTTTCAAAACCTTCATTTTTCAAAGAGGAATTAAGTCGACTTTTCCTCGGTTTTTTTTTTTAATGTCACGCTTAACGAATAATAAAGTCTTGTGATGAGACTTGTTATTTTTTTAGGTTGCTATAGCTTAGCAACTCCTCTGGGACTTTTAGAGAGTCAGGCCTAGAATTAGTCGTGTGTTATCAAAGTCTCGGTTTTGTTGGTTTAATTGGTATTTAATTTTAATTCCCATATTTTTTTAATAAGGAGAATTTTGAAAATAATAAAATGTTTTTAAATATGTCCATACTCATGTGCATGCATTTTTGTTCTCTAGTTATTTAAAGTTGTATATTATAATTGCTTGTTGGTTAATGCGTTACACTATTCTTGAATGTTTTTTTAAATAGTTGGGGCATTTAGAATAAATGGTGTAGAATAGGTGGTGAAAGGTTTGTTGTTCCTCCTCACACACTACACGTGCATTTGCATATGATGAGCTCTATACCCGAGTTCTGTCCTTTTAGGTGGGAGCAAACCTAAGCCTTCGTGATTTAAAAATTCGCATGGGCTAGTGAAACACTTCCGGAGTACTAAATTACCTAAGCCTTCGTGATTAACAATCCGCATGGGCTAGGGAAATAGACTCTAACGAATTGAACCCGCTTTTATCGGGGTGCCTTACTAGCCTTCACCGGCGACAGCGAGGAGCAATTCGGGGCCTTTAGATACAATTCACTCTCATATAGTGAACCTAGGCGAAGCCATGCCGGATTTTCGTTAAATATACCAAAGAGAAGAACACATGGAGGGATATTTCTAAACCTTTTATTACCTATTTTACACTCTGAATAAGTGTTGTAGATCGGGCAACGATGTACGTACATCGCCCGTAATAAATGTGATAATCCATCCCAAAGGCACGGTGATACCTATATAAGTAGATATTGTTGGGGCAAATGTTCATTAACTGTTTGAAATAAATGAAAATCCTTTTTCAAGCATTTTTGCATTTTGCACATTTCATGCATGTGTGAATAGAGCATGTACATTTTTGGTTGTATTATTGATCTCGTTTTTTGCAATAAATGGATGGTGATAATAATTTCATTTGATGATTTCATAAAACCGGTAGTGTTGCATGAACATTTGGACATTATACCATAGTAGGATCCATTACCTCGAAATTCTTTTGAAAATAATATGATTGGTTTTTCATAGAAAAAACATGTTTTAAAAAATCAGAAATTTGGAGACAAATCTTGCATAATGAGATTTTCGAATAATCAAGATTTAGGTCCCACCAGTTTCATGTAATCATTGATTTCTTTGTATATACCTTGGTGTTAATTCATTTATTCTTTATTTGTATCATTTTGACATCATGTTACAGTCCTAACATGCATGGTTATTCATTGTAGAATACATTTGTGATATACATGGTCATTCTTTGTACGTACCTTTGTGTTAATTCATTTATGTTTTGCATGTATCATTTTGACATTATGTTACAGTCATAGCATGCATGGTCATTCATTATAGAATACGTTTATGACATCCATAGTCATTATTTGTATATACCTATGCATCAATTTATTCATTTTTTAAATGCATCATGTTGGCATTAGATTGCATCCATAGCATATATAGTCATCATAATTTTTCTGTATATGTTCATGCATTAATCATCAGTATATTCATGCACATAGGAATAGAGCATGTACATTCATAATTGTATTCTTAATCTCATGACATTTTCATTTGCATGAAAGGGGTTCGAGATATGAGGAAAGAATCGGAGGAACGATTGGGTGCCTTGGAACGAAATCAAGAGGAATTTGGACATGAAATCCGAGAAGTGAAAGAACAACTCGCCAAATTGCTGAAAATGTTTGAGGATATGGGTAAGAGTAAAAGGGAACTTTCTCAGGGCTCTGCATCGTCTTCGGATCAACCAAAACCATTAGGTCCAGAACATACAATCCTTGCTGGATACTGCGCTTGTCAATGCCACAAATGTTGCAATCTTGAGGAAATTATGGACAAAATCCTGAAAATGATTAAGCCCGAGAGCCTAATACCAAAGATAGAAACCTCGGATCCTGTACCATACCTGCAAACTGTTCTAGGTCCAAACCAATATCCCCACCCTGCTATGGTCCAATCATCCATTAGGATGATCAATACGGGACCCCTGAATCCCACTCCATCACCACCAACTGGTAGTTTGTACTATTTTCTTCATCAATCACCTTATCAAGCATCCGGGATAGGAACCTCGAATTATGTACAACCACCAAGGGTCCTGTGTTCAAATCCATTCCCTTGCCTTGTTATTCCTCCATCTCCCTATGTAAACACTTCGGTTCAGACCTTAGTGCCACCTCAAGTGCCCCAACTCCTAGGCCATGTGTGACTAAGAAACTACTCAAAAACAAGACTCAAGAGCAGTATGATTCCATTCCAATCAGCTACCAGGAGCTTCTCCCTATACTAATCCAAAATCACATGGTTGCCTGTATCCCGCTGAAACTCCTGTTTCCACCATATCCAAAGTGGTATAATTCAAATGCAAGATGTGATTATCACTGTGGAATTGCTGGCCATAGCATTGAAGACTGTATAGCCTTAAAAAAGAAAGTGCAATCTCTTAAAGAGATCAAGTGGATCGATCCAACGGCTCTGATCGATAGAGGGCTGGGAAAGCAGCATTAGGATTGGGAGATTTACGACATTTAGGTGGAAAGACTTCGGTCTTATATGATGTAATAGGATTTCACTTTTTCAGTAGCCGGCTCTTATAGTCTTAGGGTGTTAGGAAGAATAAAGTGCTTGTAAAAGACAGTTTTAACTATTGCTCAGATTTTGTAAAACATGGTTTATACCATTGTGAACGTTGATGTGGGAATGAATTGATTATGCTTCAAATTTATGAGATATTGATGATTAAGTTCCTCTGATTCTTATTTCCTCGGTGATATCTTCCCCATTTCATTTTGCATCCGATCAATTATTTGTCGTACCATACATTCATATTTTGCATCCGATCAATTATTTGTCATACCATACATTCATACATGTATCATGTTAGCATCAGGTTACATTCATGCATTCATAATCAGCATGATTTTACTGTATATATCCATGCATTAATTTGCTTATTCTTTACATCATCATGTTGACTTTGGGTTACATTCACGACAAACATGGTCAGCATGATTTCTCTATACATGCTTATGCATTAATCTATCATATTAACATCAGGATGCATTCATGACACACATGGTCAGCATGATTTTCTTTGTATATACTCTGTATCAATCATTCATCGTTTACATGTATCATAATTGACATCGTGTTGCATTCATAGTATATATGATCTTTCATTGGGAAATACGCCGAATGTACATGATCAGTTATTGCATATATCCATGCGTTGATTTGTTTATTCTTTGCTTGCAACATGTTGGCATCGTGATTGCATTTATTACATATATGGTCAACTATTTCCACTGTACATGTCCATACATCATATTGTTTAGGCTTCACGTGCATCCAATTGCATTCATGGTCCTTCATCATGACACACACTTTGGGGGAATAAAACAGAAGTTGGCTTGGCTTTAAGAGTCTTTGAAAGATTTTTCATTTCAAATCAGAGGTATAAGAAGTAGTGAATACCCTTTTAATACAGAAAAAAAAAACCCCTTTCCCTTCTCTTCACATGTGATTTCACTAACCGGACAAAATTAATGTTTGTTTATCTTTGCCTGATTCCTGATTCTCAGCAATAGCCAAAGAGGGGCAGCTATAGACACCTAATTGTGTTCGGGCCACTAAAACAAGTATATTTTCTTCCTAAATTGATGTTTCAAAATGTAAAAAGACTTTTTTCATCCTGCAGGTCGTACACCGAGACTTAGTTTAAGAGGGCGAGCATAAAAAGTCAAACTTGAAAAAACGTCAACCCTGACAAGTCAACCTCAAAAAGTCAACTACTAAAAAAGTCAACCCACTTTCAAAATCAAGATTTGAAGTTCAACTGAATAATGATGAAAGAATTTTGATAATCCGAGGTCTACATCGAAAGATATGGAGTTCAGAAGTTGGGATATGGAGATTTAGTAGAAAAGAAACCCTAATTCGGAAAATTTTTGGGAAAAAGTGCTTAAACAATCGAATTGGTCAAAATTGAAGGTTCCAAATGAAAGATAAGCACTGACTACGGGTAATGGAGAAGCCACTTGAAAGAAAAACTGAAAGAAAAGTCAATCCGGAAGAAAACCGAGAATTAGGGTTCATGGTGGAATTCGGTGAAATTGGGAAGAATTACAAGAAATGGGCCGATTTGGTAGGAATAAAGCCCCTAATGGATGAGGAGTGATTAAAAAAGGATAGACTAAGGCTCAGTTTGAAGAAAATCTGAAAATCGGACTTGTTTTGAGCAAAACCGGGTTTCGGAGGCAAAAAGGCGAAATTGGAAAATTTGGGAAAAATAGAAAATGAACTCCAAAAATTTTGAAAAATTTCAAATCTCATTCTTAAATCATTTGGTAGAGATTGGCGAAATAAAATCTTGATTCGGAGTTCGTTTGCAAAATGGCCAAATCTCGGGTCTCATATGTAGTAATTCAAGAAGATAAATCCCGAAAAAATAGCAAATGAACTCCACTGTACATGTCCATACATCATATTGTTTAGGCTTCGCGTGCATCAAATTGCATTCATGGTCCTTCATCATGACACACACTTTGGGGGAATAAAACAGAAGTTGGCTTGGCTTTAAGAGTCTTTGAAAGATTTTTCATTTCAAATCAGAGGTATAAGAAGTACTGAATACCCTTTTAATACAGGCTAGTGCTATGGAGAATGAACAAGTTGCCTGAATGGAAAGAATGGAAAGGGTACAAGAAGAATTGCGAGAATAGATGGCAAAGTCTCAAGCAGAATCTAAAGATCAGATGGCTAAATTGATGGAGCTAATGTCTATCGTAATCAAGGGATACACTGAAAACTTGGCCGCCAGAGAAGGGTTAGAGGCACGAAAAGGTCAGAATAAGGTCGTAATGATGGATGTCCAGAACATAATTAACCCCTTAAATGTCTTAAATTCAGATGATTCAGCCGAACAGGGAAAGTTGAAAATGGTTAATGAGGTAGAGTTGGCAGATTCCCAAGGGAAATATCAGTTGCTAGATGAAAGGCTCCGGGCAGTAGAAAATACAGACGTATTCGGGAGTGTGGAGACGAAAGAACGATGCTTGGTCTTCGATTTAGTCATCCCTCCTAAATTCAAGGTCCCTGACTTTGTGAAATATGACGGGACGACTGATTAATCAGCCCACATCACTATGTTCTGCCAAAAGATGACAACTGATGTAGATAATGATAAGCTTCTAATTCACTAATTTCAGGATAGCCTCAGTGGGTCCACAATTAGGTGGTATAGTCAGTTGAGCAAGGATCATATTCGCTCTTGGAATGATTTGGCTAGGGCTTTTATAAACCAGTGCAAGTATATGACCGACAAGACACCTGATCATCTCACTTTGCAAAATATGGAGAAAAGAGCTACTAAGAGCTTTAAAGAGTATGCTCAAAGGTCGAGGAACATGTCTACTCAAGTACAACCACCTTTGAAACAAAAGGAAATCACTGTCCTTTTTGTAAATACACTGTAGGCCCGGTACTATGATAGACTCGTCGACAATGCCTCGAAGAATTTTACGGATATGGTAATCTCAAGGGAGATGATTGATAATGCTATCAAGAATGGGAAACTTGAAAGAGAAGGAACATCCAATACCGAGAGAAATAAGACACCTAGAAAGAAAGAGGAAGATGTCCAAGCTATGGGAGATTTCGTCCCATATTCCAAATTTCCCTCATAACAATCATGTTACCATACTGAGGTATCTCCAAGCCTTTATCCTTACCTACCAACCCAAACACCTAATCTATACCAGCCTTTGCAACAAGGCCTACTTCCAGAAAATGACCGCGGGACAACCAAGAAAGAATTCCAATCCCCATCCCTGACATGCTGCCATTACTAATAAAGAATCAGTACCTTACCCCGGTACCTTTGAAAATAGCTCCGACTCCATCAGCGAGGAGTTATGACCCTGACAGCAAGTGTGATTATCACCTGGGGGTAGTTGGGCATTCAACTGAAAAATGCAGACAACTGAAGGGAAGGATTGAAAGCCTTATCTGTGATGGTATTTTGACACCGGAGCTTATCAATCAGTGGAAGGCCGCTTTGCCGTAAATCAGTTTCTTTCAGGGTTTTAGGGGGAGAATTACTACCTTTGAAGGATATCAATAGGAGCATTTTGATGCATGTAGTTTCAGACCTTATGATGAAAACACTTGTCTCATGTCGACATTCATAAGAATTAAATGAATTTTGTTTTCTAAATGATTTGTGTTTGTTGTGTTTTAACAATAATCTGAATTTGCAAAAACAAGCATTAAGGAAGTTTTAATAATGGATAGTCTCAGGAATATTGATGATCATTGTTACAAATGATCCAATACCTTATTCTCTCTCTTTAAAGCTTTCCTAAACCTAACCCTCTTGAATCGAGAACACTTGAAAGTCCTAATGCTTCAAGGAATATGAATGATTCAACTTCATAAAGCCATTGTCATCATAAAATAAGAAAAGATGTAGATCCTAGTCTAGGCTATAAACAAAGGAACGAAGTTTTCGAAATTTTTTCGAACTCTTCGAAATTCAAATAAATGAGACTTTCTTTCAAGAATTTAGATCATGGTAATTTGGTACGTGTCAAGGTTGTGCCCAAACCATTCATGTCATTTTCAACAACCACAATTGCCCAAACATCACTTCATGATTGACACCTTGGGGCACAATGATTAAACTAGATTATCCCATGTCCTAGAGAAAACCCATTTTTAGGTCATATTTTCTTTGTCTCTTCAAAGAACTCAAATTTGAAACTCAGCCATTTCAAAATAGACCTAGACTTGCTATGTTCCTTGTTGATACAAACTCTCATGGTTAATCAAATTGGGGCATCATATGTGGAAATGATGGATACATGGTGAATAAGGATGGACTAACGCATGAATCATTGGGGCATGCGAGAAAAAAATAGCAAAAAAGAAGAAAAATTGTGATATCATGCATATGAGAATTCGGATGATTCCAAAGTGCAAAATGAAATTTTGATTATCTATTTCCCTTGGGGATTGCTTTTCAATGAGAATATTTGTGCTTGATATGATGAATGGCCATCTTTCAATTCCCTCTCGCAAAAAAAAAAAAAAAAAAAATTTATCCACAGTCACCCATTTTGAGCCAAAAGAATTCTTTCTTCTTTAAACCCCGATCAAGGATCACCCTCTACACTTGGGGGCACATACGAGGAAAGAATTTTTAAAAATAATATCATGGAGGAATGAGTCCTGGTTCAAAAACAGATACAAAACAAATGGAGCGACGAATGAATATGGGCTCACTCTGCCAAAAAGAAAAAGTGTGTGAAAAATTATGGAAAATGAAAGCCAAAAGCAAAGAAGAAAAAGAGCAAAAGTAAAAAGGAAAGAAATATCCAAGAAGGGACAAATTCTTCAAAAAGAATTATCCTCAAGAAATAATCCTTTGATCTGATTATCCTCAAACACATATTTTGGGCCTATTTATCCTTTCTTTTTGAACCCCAAACCATGGCCTACATTACGTGCTTTAAAAGTCCATTTTGATCAAGCATGAATATTTAATTTGAAGGGTTTTTCCTCGGATTTTATCCCATCTCATCGAATTATCATTTCACAAAGGAAGAATTTAGAATTCTCAAGTGCATGGTAAAACAATGAAAAAAACAAAAAAGGAAAAAGAATGGGACTTTGGGCGAAAACCCAAAAATGAATGGTCTAGAGTAAAATGGGAATTTTCGATGCCATCTAGGATAGTGTCGATACCAGAAAAGAGAAAATCCTTTTGAAGAAGTGGTCATCAAGGAACATCTAGGAATTCTTTAACTTCCCAAAGTGTCAACTATCATTCGGATGATTGATTTCCCAAATGCCTTGATATGAAAAATAAAAGAATGATGAATTTGTTTGATTTTCAATGAATTCATGATTTATAAAACCTGTTCCATTTGTGAGCCTAGAAGGGACATACATTTTTGTTATGAAATTTCCTTTGATCAACCAAAATCTTGTTATACCAAGCATTGCCAATTCAAATTGAAAAACCCAGATTGACACTTAGAGAAGTTTTTAACAATGATCATCAGTCTTCAAAAGATTTGTACATCACACACTGTAGGGTTAATATTTTTTGTTCAGAAGTTTTCAAAATGAGAAAACAAATAAAGATATTTTTTTGAAGCACCCATTCTTGATGTTGACATGAGAAAAGGGTTTTTCTAACCCAAAGGTATAGAACTGCTAGGATAGGTCTTGGCTTCCAGATATATAAGAAGAAATAGAACCCGTTTCAAACCTCTGTTGATGAGAATTTGAAAACTATTGGGCAAAGAGAATAACCAAAATGAATTGAAGATATACTCTGATTTGAAAAGGAAAAAAGAATTGGAAAGGCTAAGCCAAGGTCTAGAAAAATGACCAGGGGCATTTGCATATTTTCATGAAGCGTTTGCATCATTATCGATCTTTGCATTTGCATCATGAAGAAGCATTCTGCACGTTGCCAAATCCTTGCATTTGCATCGTTTAGAAGCATTTGCATAATGCCAATCTTTGCATCTGCATCATTTTATGAAGTAGTTGCGTTAACACCAATTTTTGCATTTGCATCATAAAGAAGCACATTGACCTTTGCATCATTCTGAGAAGTAATTGCATTATTCGAGGATCATTTGCATTTGCATCATTTAGAAGCATTTGTATCTTATTCAATATCTGCATTAATAAGCATTTGCATCAATCTAAGTCATTTGCATATACACCACGAAGCATCTGTATTTTATCCAACATCTGCATCAAGAAACATTTGCATCAATTCAAAACATTTACATTTGCAAAATGAGGTATGTGCATCTTGTTAATCATTTGCACCGACATCAAAAAGCATTCGCATCTTCTCAAAATCTTCAGGTTAATTTTCAACAATTCTTCAAAGATCATGGATAAGGCATCTGGCCACCATTTTTAAAAGACCTCCGGGCATCAATTTTCCAAATCATAGATAAGACCTCCGGGCATAGTTTTTCTTTTTAAATTATGGATAAGACCTCCGGGCATCATTTTTAAAGTCACATACAGCGTATTTTTTCACGGATAAGGCCTCCGGGCACCATTCTTAAGACCTCTGGGCATCATTTTTAAAGTCGCATATAGCGCATTTATTTCACGGATAAGGCCTCCGGGCACCATTTTTAAGACCTCCGAGCATCATTTTTAAAGTCGCATACAGCGCATTTTTTTCACGGATAAGGCCTCCGGGCACCATTTTTAAGACCTTCAAGCATGATTTTTAAAGTCGCATACAACACATTTTTTTCACGGATAAGGCCTCCGGGCACCATTCTTAAGACCTCTGGGCATCATTTTTAAAGTCGCATACAGCGCATTGTTTTCACGGATAAGGCCTCCGGGAACCATTCTTAAGACCTCCGACCATCATCTTTAAAGTCGCATATAGCGCATTTTTTTCACGGATAAGGCCTCCGAGCACCATTCTTAAGATCTTCGGGCATCTTTTTTAAAGTCGCATAAAACACATTTTCTTCACGAATAAGGCCTTCAGGCACCATTTTTAAGACCTCCAAGCATCATTTTTAAAGGCGCATACAACGCATTTTTTCAAGGATAAGGCCTCCGGGCACCATTTTTAAGACCTCCAGGCATCATTTTTAAAGTCGCATACGACGCATTTTTTTCAAGGATAAGGCCTCCAGGCACCATTCTTAAGACCTCCGGGCATCATTTTTAAAGTCGCATACAGTGTATTTTTTTCACGGGTAAGGCCTTAGGGCACCATTCTTAAGACCTCCGGGCATCATTTTTAAAGTTACATACAGCGTATTTTTTCACAGATAAGGCCTCCGGGCACAATTTTCATTTTGAAAATCGAACTTGTTTTCTTAAGACGGGTCGAGCCTTTATTAGTCAGGAAACTCAATTTAAGGACAATATCTTTTATTTACAGTTCACCGAAAAAAAAATGATGAAAAAGGAAAAAATGAAAAATTTAAAAAATATGAAAATATGAAGAAAAAAAAACCCCTTTCCCTTCTCTTCACATGTGATTTCACTAACCGGACAAAATTAATGTTTGTTTATCTTTGCCTGATTCCTGATTCTCAGCAATAGCCAAAGAGGGGCAGCTATAGACACCTAATTTTGTCCGGACCACTAAAACAAGTATATTTTCTTCCTAAATTGATGTTTCATTATGTAAAAAGACTTTTTTTCATCCTGCAGGTCATACTCCGAGACTTAGTTTAAGATGGCGAGCATAAAAAGTCAAACTTGAAAAAAAGTCAACCCTGACAAGTCAACCTCAAAAAGTCAACTACTAAAAAAGTCAACCCATTTTCAAAATCAAGATTTTAAGTTCAACTGAATAATGATGAAATAATTTTGATAATCCAAGGTCTACATCGAAAGATATGGAGTTCAGAAGTTGGGATATGGAGATTTAGTAGAAAAGAAACCCTAATTCGGGAAATTTGGGAAAAAGTGCTTAAACAATCGAATTGGTCAAAATTGAAGGTTCCAAATGAAAGATAAGCACTGACTACGGGTAATGGAGAAGCCACTTGAAAGAAAAACTGAAAGAAAAACTGAAAGAAAAACTGAAAGAAAAGTCAATCCGGAAGAAAATCGAGAATTAGGGTTCATGGTGGAATTCGGTGAAATTGGGAAGAATTACAAGAAATGGCCCGATTCGGTAGGAATAAAGCCCCTAATGGATGAGGAGTGATTGAAAAAGGATAGACTAAGGCTCAGTTTGAAGAAAATCTGAAAATCGGACTTGTTTTGAGCAAAACCGGGTTTCGGAGGCAAAAAGGCAAAATTGGAAAATTTGGGAAAAATTGAAAATGAACTCCAAAAATTTTGAAAAATTTCAAATCTCATTCTTAAATCATTTGGAAGAGATAATCGAAATAAAATCTTGATTCGGAGTTCGTTTGCAAAATGGCCAAATCTCGGGTCTCATATGTAGTAATTCAAGAAGATAAATCCCAAAAAAATAGCAAATGAACTCCAAAATTCTGAAAATTTGCAAATCTCAATTTTAAATTATTTGGAAGAGATTGGCAAAATAAAATCTTGATTCGGAGTTCGTTTGCAAAATGGCCAAATACCAGGCCACCTATGTAGTAATTCAAGCAGATAAATCCCGAAAAAATACCAAATGAGTTACAAAAATTATGAAAACTTCCAAATCACAGTTTTAAATTATTTGGAAGAGATTGATGAAGAAAAATATTGATTTGGAACTCGTTAAAAAAATGGTGAAATTTGGGAGCATAAAAGGGTAATTTTGGAAGAAAAAAATCCAAATAAATAGCAAATGGACTCGGAAAATTTTGAAAACTTCCAGAATTCAATTTTTTTATTATTTTGAGAGTATTGAAAGAATAAAATTTGAATTTTGAGTTCGTTTTCCATTTATTTGCATTCGGGGGGCAAAAAGGTCATTTTACCCAAGAAACCGAAAAGGGCTTTTCTTGCCTCTCAAAAAAATCAAACTTAGGCTTGAAGAAGGAGGGCTGGCCAGCCAAGGCCCAAGGATGGGAAGAAGGTTTCTTATTTTTTAATCAAGAGGCCAAAAATGAAGAGTTAGTTGGTGATTTTTTAATCAAGCCTTTGCAAATAAGCCACATGGACCAATACATGAAGAGGGAGAGTGTCAACATAATGGCTTAAGGTTCTTGAACAACTGTAATTATGGATAGCTGATGGCCTAATCTAAGGGTGATAATTTCATGTTTTAAACATCTTGGATCAATAGCCCTGGGATGAAAATTGGTTGGAGGAAAAATGACAACATGCTAGCCTAGAGAGAGGGGGGTTTCGGCCACTACAAGGAATCCTCATTCTTTCATTTTTAGCACTCTCTCATTCTCTATTATCTCTTGCTTTTGGCTGATTTTCCCTCCATTGTTGAGAAGCAAAAAGAAAAGTTTAGAAAAGAAAAGAAAGTTATAAGAGAAAAAGCTTGAAAGATAGCTTCTAGAGGTTGCTTTTAGCACCATACTCTTGCTTTTTCTTTGGTTTTCCATTCTTGTTTTGCTATTTTGATTATTATTTTGGTGAGATTCTTTTGATTTTTTTTTTGAATAAGTGTTTTTAATGTTCTTTTTAAGTTATTTCTTCATCTTTTCTTAGAAAAAGTTATTGAAATATTTTTTTCTTAATTCTTTGACATGGCCGAATGGCCTCATTTTTGTGTGTTAGCTGCTGTTTGTTTTATTATTTCATGTTATTTTTATATTAAATTTGGTTGCTTGTTTATTTCCATTTATGAGTCTATTATAATGTTCTTGCATTTTTGATTTTCTGTTTTCAAAATGTTTAAATTTGTTTATGTTTTATATTTTGAAATCCATGTGTTTGTGAAAATTCTTGTTAGTTTTCATACCTCTACTTTATATTTCCATGATTTGAGTGTTATGTTTTAGTTAAGTATGTTAGTATATCAAGTGTTTGTGAAAATGCCATGCTCACTTGGAATATGAGGCCATTTGGCCACCTCATTTATTTTGCTTTGTGTGTGCATTTTTTGTTATATTAGTTGATAGGTTTGCATTTTCATGACATTTGATTGAGTATTTATTTTAAGTATATCAAGTGTTTATGAAAATGCCATGCTCACTTTGGACATGAGGCCATTAAGCCACTTCATTTATTTTGCTTTGTGTGTGCATTTTTGTTATGTTAGTTGATAGGTTTGGATTCTCATGACATTTGATTGAGTATTTGGTTTAAGCATGCCTTGTGTTTGTGTTATTGCCATGCGTATTATAGATGTTAGGATTGGTTTGTTTTGCTATGCTTGTCCATGCATTTTAAACCTAGGTTGCATTAAAAGCCATGCAAGTTCATTTAGGTCTAGGTCATTTTATTGAAGCCATGCATTTTTCATAACATTTATGTTTAAACTCATGCATTTCATGCATCATATTTGCTATATTTTTTCATGCATTTCATGTCCTTGCCACTTGATTTATGACTTAGGCCAATCAATGGTTCAAAGTCATGCTCTCTTGAGCATACTTGTCGAAAATTAAAGAGTTGTAAAATTGATTATTCTACCTTTGTGATTTTTTTTTACTTAGCCAATTTTTGTCTAACTTTCCGAAAGTGCTAGCTACTGTTTGTGAGTCATTTAGAGAGTCTTAAATATTTCTACTTTGATTTTTAAATGATTTTATCAAAGGTAAAAATGTTTTTGGCAAAACAGCTTTTTTTTCAGCCAGTACTCGTATTTTCCTGATTTTTCTAGGCATTCATCTTTAATCAGATAATTAAGTAAATTTTTTCCTATGTAGTTTTACATGTTCTGAGTCTCCAGTTTTTTCTTTTAGATTTTTTAGAATTTTAAAAATAGGGTAAAAACAATCATGGTTTTAAACTAGACAGTGGAGTCAGAATTTAATTTGAAGGAAAATCATTTTTCTGTTTTGGTTAAGTTACTTAGATGGGGCTGATTAGGAAGTTTAGCTACTGACTTAGGGTAGTTTCTATGCCTTTTTAAACTCTAAAAATGATTTTTTAAGTCTTGGGTTAAGGGTGGTCAACTCCAGGATTTTAAACTTAGGAAATTAGAGCCATTTCAAAAAATTGTTTTCAAACAGTCACAAAGTATTTTGATTTTAGAATATTTAATTTTATATTTTTTCTAAGGTAGCCGGATATCTTTTTAGATATACGGATTTCCTTCATTAAAGGAAAAAATACATTTTCATGCATTGCATTTTCTATATTCATGCATTTTATATAATATGTGATTTTTCCTATGATAATTTCATGGTATTGTTATTATTTTGATTTATATTTTTTTTATGTTATATTTTTTATTATATGGCTTTGAATATTTCATGATATCCTATGCTTTTTATTTAGTTTTTTTTTTGTCATATTATTTAGCATATACTATGTTCATGCATTATTATTTTCGTTTTTATTTTCATGCATATTATATGATAGCATTATTTTATATTTCATGTCATTTAAAATTATATGCCTTATCATTCATATTTGCCAAGTCATTTAAATTATTTCATTTCATATAGAATATATTATGTTACCTAGGTCATTTCATTCCATGTAAAATATATTATGTTACCTAGGTCATTTCATTTCATTTAGGATATATTATGTCAATCCGAAAGAAAACCGAGAATTAGGGTTTTTGGTGGATTTTAGTGAAATTGGGAAGAATTACAAGAAATGGCCCGATTCGGTAGGAATAAAGCCCCTAATGGATTAGGAGTGATTAAAAAAGGAAAGCCCAAGGCTCAGTTTGAAGAAAATCTAAAAATCGGACATGTTTTGAGCAAAACCGGGTTTGGGAGGCAAAAGGGCAAAATTGGAAAATTTGGGTAAAAATAGAAAATGAACTCCAAAAATTCTGAAAACTTCAAATCTCATTCTTAAATCATTTGGATGAGATTGGTGAAAGAAAATCTTGATTCGGAGTTCGTTTGCAAAATGGCCAAATCCCGAGTCTCCTATGTAGTAATTCAAGAAGATAAATCCCCAAAAAAATAGCAAATGAACTCCAAAAATTCTAAAAATTTTCAAATCTCATTTTTAAATTATTTGGAAGAGATTGGCAAAAGAAAATCTTGATTCGGGGTTCGTTTACAAAATAGCCAAATCTCAGGCACCCTATGCAGTAATTCAAGCAGATAAATCCCGAAAAAATACCAAATGAGTTCCAAAAATTATGAAAACTTCCAGATCACACTTTTAAATTATTTGTAAGATATTGGTGAAGAAAAATCTTGATTTGAAACTCGTTTAAAAAATGGTAAAGTTTGGGGGCATAACAGGGCAATTTTGGAAGAAAAAATCCAAATAAATAGCAAACGGACTCGAAAAATTTTGAAAACTTCCAGAACTCAATTTTTTATTATTTTGAAAGTATTGAAAAAATAAAATTTGAATTTGGAGTCCCTTTTCCATTTATTTGCATTCGGGGGGCAAAAAGGTCATTTTACTCAAGAAACCGAAAAGGGCTTTTCTTGCCTTTCAAAAAAATCAAACTTGGGCTGGAAGAAGGAGGGTTGGCCAGCCAAGGCCCAAGGATGGGAAGGAGGTTTCTGATTTTCTAATCAAGACGCCAAAAATGAAGAGTTAGTTAGTGATTTTTTTATCAAGCCTTTGCAAATAAGCCACATGGACCAATGCATGGAGAGGGAGAGTGTCAACATAATGGCTTCAGATTCTTGAACAGCTATAATTATGGATAGCTGATGGCCTAATCTAAGGGTGATAATTTCATGTTTTAAACATCTTGGATCAATAGCCCTTGGATGAAAATTTTGGTTGGAGGAAAATGACAACATGCTAGCCTAGAGAGAGAGGGGGTTTCGGCCACTACAAGGAATCCTTATTATTTCATTTTTAGCACTCTCTCATTCTCTATTCTCTCTTTCTTTTGGCTGATTTTCTCTGCATTGTTGAGAAGCAAAAAGAAAAGTTTGGACAAGAAAAGAAAGATAGAAGAGAAAAAGCTTGAAAGATAGCTTCTAGAGGTTGCTTTTAGCACCATACTCTTGCACATTCTTTGATTTTCCATTCTTGCTTTCCGGTTTTGATTATTATTTTGGTGAGTTTCTTTTGATTTTTCTTTTTGAATAAGTGTTTTTAATGTTCTTTTTAAGTTCTTTCTTAATCTTTTCTTAGAAAAATTTCTTGAAATATTTTTTTCTTAATTCTTTGACATGGCCGAATGGCCAAATTTTTTTGTGTTACTTGCTGTTTGTTTTATTATTTCATGTTATTTTTTATATTAAATAAGTCTTGATGCTTTAACTCTTCTTCTACTACATAGGCTTGAAGCTTATTTTAATTTGGTTGCTTGTTTATTTCCATTTATGAGTCTATTATCATGCTCTTGCATTTTTGATTTTCTGTTTTCAAAATGTTTAAATTTGTTTATTTTTTATATTTTGAAATCCATGTGTTTGTGAAAATGCTTGTTAGTTTTCATACCTATACTTTATATTTGCATGATTTGAGTGTTATGTTTTAGTTAAGTATGTTAGTATATCAAGTGTTTGTGAAAATGCCATGCTCACTTGGAATATGAGGCCATTTGGCCACCTCATTTATTTTGCTTTGTGTGTGCATTTTTGTTATGTTAGTTGACAGGTTTGCATTTTCATGACATTTGATTGAGTATTTATTTAAGTATATCAAGTGTTTGTGAAAATGCCATGCTTACTTTGGACATGAGGCCATTCAGCCACTTCATTTATTTTGCTTTGTGTATGTATTTTTGTTATGTTAGTTGATAGGTTTGCATTCTCATGACATTTGATTGAGTATTTGGTTTAAGCATGCCTTATGTTTGTGTTATTTCCATCCATATTTTAGATGTTAGGATTGGTTTGTTTTTCCATGCATGTCCATGCATTTTTTACCTAGGTTGCATTAAATGCCATGCAAGTTCATTTAGGTCTAGGTCATTTTATTGATGCCATGCATTTTTCATAACATTGAGGTTTAAACTCATGCATTTCATGCATCATTTTTGCTGTATTTTTTCATGCATTTCATGTCCTTGCCAATTGATTTATGACTTAGGCCAATCAATGGTTCAAAGTCATACTCTCTTGAGCATGCTTGTGGAAAATTAAAGAGTTATCAAATTGATTATTGTACCTTTGTGATTTTTTTTTACTTAGCCAATTTTTGTCTAACTTTTCAAAAGTGCTAGCTACGGTTTGTGAGTCATTTAGAGAGTCTTAAATATTTTTACTTTGAGTTTTAATTGATTTTATCAAGGGCAAAAATGTGTTTTGGCAAAACAGTTTTTTTCACCCATTACTCATATTTTCCCGATTTTTCTGGGTATTCATCTTTAATTAGAAAATTAAGCCGATTTTCCCGTGTATTTTTACATGTCCTGAGTCTCCAATTTTTCTTTTTTAGATTTTTTAAAAATAGGGTAAAAAATCGTGGTTTAAAACTGGACAATAGAGTCAGAATTTAATTTGAAGGAATATCATCTTTCTATTTTGGTTAAGTTACTTAGAGGGGGCTGATTAGAAAGTTTAGCTACTGACTTAGGGTAGTTTCTAAGCCTTTTTAAACTCTAAAAATGATTTTTTAAGTCTCGGGTTAAAGGTGGTCAAGTCCGGGATTTTAAACTTAGGAAATTAGAGCCATCTAAAAAGGGTTTAGCCAAGATTTTATTTTTAATCTAAGCTTTTCAAAAAATTGTTTTCAAACAATCACAAAGTATTTTGATTTTAGACTATTTAATTTGATACATTTTCCTAAGGTAGCCGAATATCTTTTTAGATATACGGATTTCCTTAATTAAAGGAAAAAAATACATTTTCATGCATTGCATTTTCCATATTCATGCATTTTATATAATATGTGATTTTTGGTATGATAATTTCTATGGTATTGTTATTATTTTGATTTATATTTTTTGATGTTATATTGTTTATTATATGGTTTTGAATATTTCATGATATCCTATGCTTTTTATTTAGTTATTTTTTTTGTCATATTATTTAGCATATACTATGTTCATGCATTATTATTTTCATTTTTATTTTCATGCATATTATATGATAGCATTATTTTATATTTCATGTCATTTAAATTATATGCCTTATCATTCATATTTACCATGTCATTTAAATTATTTCATTTCATATAGAATATATTATGTTATCTAGGTCATTTCATTCCATGTAGAATATATTATGTTACCTAGGTCATTTCATTTAGGATATATTATGTCATTTATGATATTTTATTTCATTTAGAATATTTCATATGACTTAGGATATTACATTTCATATAGAATATATTATGTCACCTAGGTCATTTCATTTAGAATATATCATATAACTTAGGATATTTCATTTCATTTAGAATATGCTTAGACATTTAAATTATATCATATCATTTAGGTTGCATTATATTATTTAGACTTTGCTATGTCACTTTATTTATGTCATACATATTCATATTCATATTTTTTTTAAATGTTTTCCAAAAGGTAATGATTTTCAATAAAATAAAGATATTCCCGAGTTAAAATAATTCATGAGTTCTCTGCCGGGTTTGCTGGGGAGGATATCATTAATTATCATTAATAACGGAATATCTTCTTTAAAATGAGAACGATTCGGAAAGTTTCCAAACTAATAAAAATTTCTATATTTTGCCAAGTTTGTTGGGGAATATAGGAAAATTTTGAATTTATAAATTCCGGATCATTTTGAATTAAAAATGGAATTATTTTTCTTTAAATTGGGAATTAACTTGAAATACTAAATTTAAAACCGACTTTTTCACCGAGACTTGAGATAACACACGATTAATAAGGTACCATTTTATACGGGCATTGTAGGGGTGCTAATCCTTCCCCACACGTAACCGAGTCCCGAACCCGCTTATTTGATTTCTTTGGTTTAAAACGCAGACTTGAAATTGGTTTTAAAAATATTTTAATTAATTTTAAAATATTTTATAAAACTGGTTTTAATATGTGGCCGATCACACCTAGCTAAAAAAGATTGGTGGCCACTCCATGTCTTTTTCAAGGTCATTTTCAAAACCTTCATTTTTCAAAGAGGAATTAAGTCGACTTTTCCTCGGTTTTTTTTTAATGTCACGCTTAACGAATAATAAAGTCTTGTGATGAGACTTGTTATTTTTTTAGGTTGCTATAGCTTAGCAACTCCGCTGGGGACTTTTAGAGAGTCAGGCCTAGAATTAGTCGTGTGTTATCAAAGTCTCGGTTTTGTTGGTTTAATTGGTATTTAATTTTAATTCCCATATTTTTTTAATAAGGAGAATTTTGAAAATAATAAAATGTTTTTAAATATGTCCATACTCATGTGCATGCATTTTTGTTCTCTAGTTATTTAAAGTTGTATATTATAATTGCTTGTTGGTTAATGCGTTACACTATTCTTGAATGTTTTTTTAAATAGTTGGGGCATTTAGAATAAAGGGTGTAGAATAGGTGGTGAAAGGTTTGTTGTTCCTCCTCACACACTACACGTGCATTTGCATATGATGAGCTCTATACCCGAGTTCTGTCCTTTTAGGTGGGAGCAAACCTAAGCCTTCGTGAGTTAACAATCCGCATGGGCTAGTGAAACACTTCCGGAGTACTAAATTACCTAAGCCTTCGTGATTAACAATCCGCATGGGCTAGGGAAATATACTCTAACGAATTGAACCCGCTTTTATCGGGGTGCCTTACTAGCCTTCACCGGCGACAACGAGGAGCAATTTGGGGCCTTTAGATACAATTCACTCTCATATAGTGAACCTAGGCGAAGCCATGCCGGATTTTCGTTAGATATACCAAAGATAAGAACACATGAAGGGATATTTCTAAACCTTTTATTACCTATTTTACACTCTGAATAAGTGTTGTAGATCTGGCAACGATGTACGTACATCGCCCGTAATAAATGTGATAATCCATCCCAAAGGCACGGTGATACCTATATAAGTAGATATTGTTGGGGCAAATGTTCATTAACTGTTTGAAAAAAATGAAAATCCTTTTTCAAGCATTTTTGCATTTTGCACATTTCATGCATGTGTGAATAGAGCATGTACATTTTTGGTTGTATTATTGATCTCGTTTTTTTGCAATAAATGGATGGTGATAATAATCTAATTTGATGATTTCATAAAACCGGTAGTGTTGCATGAACATTTGGACATTATACCATAGTAGGATCCATTACCTCGAAATTCTTTTGAAAATAATATGATTGGTTTTTCATAGAAAAAACATGTTTCAAAAAATCAGAAATTTGGAGACAAATCTTGCATAATGAGATTTTCGAATAATCAAGATTTAGGTCCCACCAGTTTCATGTAATCATTGATTTCTTTGTATATACCTTGGTGTTAATTCATTTATTCTTTATTTGTATCATTTTGACATCATGTTACAGTCCTAACATGCATGGTTATTCATTGTAGAATACATTTGTGATATACATGGTCATTCTTTGTACGTACCTTTGTGTTAATTCAATTATTTTTTGCATGTATCATTTTGACATCATGTTACAGTCATAGCATGCATGGTCATTCATTATAGAATACGTTTATGACATCCATAGTCATTATTTGTATATACCTATGCATCAATTTATTCATTTTTTAAATGCATCATGTTGGCATTAGATTGCATCCATAGCATACATAGTCATCATAATTTCTCTATATATGTTCATGCATTAATCATCAGTATATTCTTGCACATAGGAATAGAGCATGTACATTCATAATTGTATTCTTAATCTCATGACATTTTCATTTGCATGAAAGGGGTTCGAGATATGAGGAAAAAATCGGAGGAACGATTGGGTGCCTTGGAACGAAATCAAGAGGAATTTGGACATGAAATCCGAGAAGTGAAAGAACAACTCGCCAAATTGCTGAAAATGTTTGAGGATATGGGTAAGAGTAAAAGGGAACTTTCTCAGGGCTCTGCATCGTCTTCGGATCAACCAAAACCATTAGGTCCAGAACATACAATCCTTGCTGGATCCTGCGCTTGTCAATGCCACAAATGTTGCAATCTTGAGGAAATTATGGACAAAATCCTGAAAATGATTAAGCCCGAGAGCCTAATACCAAAGATAGAAACCTCGGATCCTGTACCATACCTTCAAACTGTTCTAGGTCCAAACCAATATCCCCACCCTACTATGGTCCAATCATCCATTAGGATGATCAATACGGGACCCCTGAATCCCACTCCATCACCACCAACTGGCAATTTGTACTATTTTTTTCATCAATCACCTTATCAAGCATCCGGGATAGGAACCTCGAATTATGTACAACCACCAAGGGTCCTGTGTTCAAATCCATTCCCTTGCCTTGTTATTCCTCCATCTCCCTATGTAAACATTTCGGTTCAGACCTTAGTGCCACCATCAACTGCCCCAACTCCTAGGCCATGTGTGACTAAGAAACTACTCAAAAACAAGACTCAAGAGCAGTATGATTCCATTCCAATCAGCTACCAGGAGCTTCTCCCTATACTAATCCAAAATCACATGGTTGCCTGTATCCCGCTGAAACCCCTGTTTCCACCATATCCAAAGTGGTATAATTCAAATGCAACATGTGATTATCACTGTGGAATTGCTGGCCATAGCATTGAAGACTGTATAGCCTTCAAAAAGAAAGTGCAATCTCTTAAAGAGATCAAGTGGATCGATCCAACGGTTCTAATTGATAGAGGGCTGGGAAAGCAGCATTAGGATTGGGAGATTTACGACATTGAGGTGGAAAGACTTCGGTCTTAAATGATGTAATAGGATTTCACTTTTTCAGTAGCCGGCTCTTATAGTCTTAGGGTGTTAGGAAGAATAAAGTGCTTGTAAAAGACAGTTTTAACTATTGCTCAGATTTTGTAAAACATGGTTTATACCATTGTGAACGTTGATGTGGGAATGAATTGATTATGCTTCAAATTTATGAGATGTTGATGATTAAGTTCCTCCGATTCTTATTTCCTCGGTGATATCTTCCCCATCTCATTTTGCATCCGATCCATTATTTGTCATACCATACATTCATATTTTGCATCCGATCAATTATTTGTCATACCATACATTCATACATGTATCATGTTAGCATCAGGTTACATTCATGCATTCATAATCAGCATGATTTTACTGTATATATCCATGCATTAATTTGCTTATTCTTTACATCATCATGTTGACTTTGGGTTACATTCACGACAAAGATGGTCAGCATGATTTCTCTATACATGCTTATGCATTAATCTATCATATTAACATCAGGATGCATTCATGACACACATGGTCAGCATGATTTTCTTTGTATATACTCTGTATCAATCATTCATCGTTTACATGTATCATAATTGACATCGTGTTGCATTCATAGTGTATATGATCATTCATTGGGAAATACGCTGAATGTACATGATCAGTTATTGCATATATCCATGCGTTGATTTGTTTATTCTTTGCTTGCAAAATGTTGGCATGGTGATTGCATTTATTACATATATGGTCAACTGTTTCCACTGTAGATGTCCATACATCATATTGTTTAGGCTTCACGTGCATTAAATTGCATTCATGGTCCTTCATCATGACACACACTTTGGGAGAATAAAACAGAAGTTGGCTTGGCTTTAAAAGTCTTTGAAAGTTTTTCCATTTCAAATCAGAGGTATAAGAAGTACTGAATACCCTTTTAATACATGCTAGTGCTATGGAGAATGAACAAGTTGCCTGAATGGAAAGAATGGAAAGGGTACAAGAAGAATTGCGAGAATAGCTGGCAAAGTCTCAAGCAGAATCTAAAGATCAGATGACTAAATTGATGGAGCTAATGTCTATCGTAATCAAGGGATACACTGAAAACTTGGCCGCCAGAGAAGGGTTAGAGGCACGAAAAGGTCAGAATAAAGTCATAATGATGGATGTCCAGAACATAATTAACCCCTTAAATGTCTTAAATTCAGATGATTCAGCCGAACAGGGAAAGTTGAAAATGGTTAATGAGGTAGAGTTGGCAGATTCCCAAGGGAAATATCAGTTTCTAGATGAAAGGCTCCGGGCAGTAGAAAATACAGACGTATTCGGGAGTGTGGAGACGAAAGAACGATGCTTGGTCTTCGATTTAGTCATCCCTCCTAAATTCAAGGTCCCTGACTTTGTGAAATATGACGGGACGACTGATTCATCAGCCCACATCACTATGTTCTGCCAAAAGATGACAACTCATATAGATAATGATAAGCTTCTAATTCACTAATTTCAGGATAGCCTCAGTGGGTCCACAATTAGGTGGTATAGTCAGTTGAGCAAGGATCAGATTCGCTCTTGGAATGATTTGGCTAGGGCTTTTATAAACCAGTACAAGCATATAACCGACAAGACACCTGATCATCTCACTTTGCAAAATATGGAGAAAAGAGCTACTGAGAGCTTTAAAGAGTATGCTCAGAGGTCGAGGAACATGTCTACTCAAGTACAACCACCTTTGAAACAAAAGGAAATCACTGTCCTTTTTGTAAATACACTGTAGGCCCTGTACTATGATAGACTCGTCGACAATGCCTCGAAGAATTTTACGGATATGGTAAACTCAGGGGAGATGATTGATAATGTTATCAAGAATTGGAAACTTGAAAGAGAAGGAACATCCAATACCGAGAGAAATAAGACACCTAGAAAGAAAGAGGAAGATGTCCAAGCTATGGGAGATTTCGTCCCATATTCCAAATTTCCCTCATACCAATCATGTTACCATACTGAGGTATCTCCAAGCCTTTATCCTTACCTACCAACCCAAACACCTAATCTATACCAGCCTTTGCAACAAGGCCTACTTCCAGAAAATGACCGCGGGACAACCAAGAAAGAATTCCAATCCCCATCCCTGACATGCTGCCATTACTAATAAAGAAGCAGTACCTTACCCCGGTACCTTTGAAAATAGCTCTGAATCCATCAGCGAGGAGTTATGACCCTGACAGCAAGTGTGATTATCACCTTGGGGTAGTTGGGCATTCAACTGAAAAATGCAGACAACTGAAGGGAAGGATTGAAAGCCTTATCTGTGATGGTATTTTGACACCGGAGCTTATCAATCAGTGGAAGGCCGCTTTGCCGTAAATCAGTTTCTTTCAGGGTTTTAGAGGGAGAATTACTACCTTTGAAGGATATCAATAGGAGCATTTTGATGCATGTAGTTTCAGACCTTATGATGAAAACACTTGTCTCATGTCGACATTCATAAGAATTAAATGAATTTTGTTTTCTAAATGATTTGTGTTTGTTGTGTTTTAACAATAATCTGAATTTGCAAAAACAAGCATTAAGGAAGTTTTAATAATGGATAGTCTCAGGAATATTGATGATCATTGTTACAAATGACCCAATACCTTATTCACTCTCTTTAAAGCTTTCCTAAACCTAACCCTTTTGAATCGAGAACACTTGAAAGTCCTAATGCTTCAAGGAATATAATGATTGAACTTCATAAAGCCATTTTCATCATAAAATAAGCTAAGATGTAGATCCTAGTCTAGGCTATAAACAAAGGAACGAAGTTTTCGAAATTTTTTCGAACTCTTCGAAATTCAAACAAATGAGACTTTCTTTCAAGAATTTAGATCATGGTAATTTGGTACGTGTCAAGGTTGTGCCCAAACCATTCATGTCATTTTCAACAACCACAATTGCCCAAACATCACTTCATGATTGACACCTTGGGGCACAATGATTAAACTAGATTATCCCATGTCCCAGAGAAAACCCATTTTTAGGTCATATTTTCTTTGTCTCTTCAAAGAACTCAAATTTGAAACTCAGCCTTTTCAAACTAGACCTAGACTTGCTATTTTCCTTATTGATACAAACTCTCATGGTTAATCAAATTGGGGCATCATATGTGGAAATGATGGATACATGGTGAATAAGGATGGACTAACGCATGAATCATTGGGGCATGCGAGAAAAAAAATAGCAAAAAAGAAGAAAAATTGTGATATCATGCATATGAGAATTCGGATGATTCCAAAGTGCAAAATGAAATTTTGATTATCTATTTCCCTTGGGGATTGCTTTTCAATGAGAATATTTGTGCTTGATATGATGAATGGCCATCTTTCAATTCCCTCTCGCAAAAAAAAAATAATAAAAGAAATTATCCACAGTCACCCATTTTGAGCCAAAAGAATTCTTTCTTCTTTAAACCCCGATCAAGGATCACCCTCTACACTTGGGGGCACATACGAGGAAAGAATTTAAAAAAAAAATATCATGGAGGAATGAGTCCTGGTTCAAAAACAGATACAAAGCAAATGGAGCGACGAATGAATATGGGCTCACTCTGCCAAAAAGAAAAAGTGTGTGAAAAAGTATGGAAAATGAAAGCCAAAAGCAAAGAAGAAAAAGAGCAAAAGTAAAAAGGAAAGAAATATCCAAGAAGGGACAAATGCTTCAAAAAGAATTCTCCTCAAGAAATAATCCTTTGATCTGATTATCCTCAAACACATATTTTGGGCCTATTTATCCTTTCTTTTTGAACCCCAGACCATGGCCTACATTACGTGCTTTAAAAGTCCATTTTGATCAAGCATGAATATTTAATTTGAAGGGTTTTTCCTCGGATTTTATCCCATCTCATCGAATTATCATTTCACAAAGGAAGAATTTAGAATTCTCAAGTGCATGGTAAAACAATGAAAAAACACAAAAAAGGAGAAAGAACGGGACTTTGGGCGAAAACCCAAAAATGAATGGTCTAGAGTAAAATGGGAATTTTCGATGCCATCTAGGATAGTGTCGATACCAGAAAAGAGAAAATCATCTTGAAGAAGTGGTCATCAAGGAACATCTAGGAATACTTGAACTTCCCAAAGTGTCAACTATCATTCGGATGATTGATTTCAAAAACTGAAACTCTTTTTCTTGAAAATCAACTTTCCATTTTAAACATCCCAACCAATCTTGACGCTTGTCAAAATGCCTTGATATGAAAAATAAAAGAATGATGAATTTGTTTGATTTTCAATGAATTCATGATTTATAAAACCTGTTCCATTTGTGAGCCTAGAAGGGACATACATTTTTGTTATGAAATTTCCTTTGATCAACCAAAATCTTGTTATACCAAGCATTGCGAATTCAAATTGAAAAACCCAGATTGACACTTAGAGAAGTTTTTAACAATGATAATCAGTCTTCAAAAGATTTGTACATCACACACTGTAGGGTTAATATTTTTTGTTCAGAAGTTTTCAAAATGAGAAAACAAATAAAGATATTTTTTTGAAGCACCCATTCTTGATGTTGACATGAGAAAAGGGTTTTTCTAACCCAAAGGTATAGAACTGCTAGGATAGGTCTTGGCTTCCAGTTATATAAGAAGAAATAGAACCCGTTTCAAACCTCTGTTGATGAGAATTTGAAAACTATTGGGCAAAGAGAATAACCAAAATGAATTGAAGATATACTCTGATTTGAAAAGGAAAAATGAATTGGAAAGGATAAGCCAAGGTCTAGAAAAATGACCAGGGGCATTTGCATATTTTCATGAAGCGTTTGCATCATTATCGATCTTTGCATTTGCATCATGAAGAAGCATTCTGCACGTTGCCAAATCCTTGCATTTGCATCGTTTAGAAGCATTTGCATAATGCCAATTTTTGCATCTGCATCATTTCATGAAGTAGTTGCGTTAACACCAATTTTTGCATTTGCATCATAAAGAAGCACTTGCACATTATTGACCTTTGCATCATTCTAAGAAGTAATTGCATTATTCGAGGATCATTTGCTTTTGCATCATTTAGAAGCATTTGTATCTTATTCAATATCTGTATTAATAAGCATTTGCATCAATCTAAGTCATTTGCATATACACCACGAAGCATCTGTATTTTATCCAACATCTGCATCTGCATCAAGAAACATTTGCATCAATTCAAAACATTTACATTTGCAAAATGAGGTATGTGCATCTTGTTAATCATTTGCACCAGCATCAAAAAGCATTCGCATCTTCTCAAAATCTTCATGTTAATTTTCAACAATTCTTCAAAGATCATGGATAAGGCCTCTGGCCACCATTTTTAAAAGACCTCCGGGCATCAATTTTCCAAATCATAGATAAGACCTCCGAGCATAGTTTTTCTTTTTAAATTATGGATAAGACCTCCGGGCATCATTTTTAAAGTCGCATACAGCGTATTTTTTCACGGATAAGGCCTCCGGGCACCATTCTTAAAACCTCTGGGCATCATTTTTAAAGTCGCATATAGCGCATTTATTTCACGGATAAGGCCTCCGGGCACCATTTTTAAGACCTCCGAGCATCATTTTTAAAGTCGCATACAGCGTATTTTTTTCACGGATAAGGCCTCCGGGCACCATTTTTAAGACCTTCAAGCATGATTTTTAAAGTCGCATACAACACATTTTTTTCACGGATAAGGCCTCCGGGCACCATTCTTAAGACCTCTGGGCATCATTTTTAAAGTCGCATACAGCGCATTTTTTTCACGGATAAGGCCTCCGGGAACCATTCTTAAGACATCCGACCATCATTTTTAAAGTCGCATATAGCGCATTTTTTTCACGGATAAGGCCTCCGAGCACCATTCTTAAGATCTTTGGGCATCTTTTTTAAAGTCGCATAAAACATATTTTCTTCACGGATAAGGCCTCCAGGCACCATTTTTAAGACCTCCACGCATCATTTTTAAAGTCGCATACAGCGCATTTTTTCAAGGATAAGGCCTCCGGGCACCATTTTTAAGACCTCCAGGCATCATTTTTAAAGTCGCATACGACGCATTTTTTTCAAGGATAAGGCCTCCAGGCACCATTCTTAAGACCTCCGGGCATCATTTTTAAAGTCGCATACAGTGTATTTTTTTCACGGGTAAGGCCTCAGGGCACCATTCTTAAGACCTCCGGGAATCATTTTTAAAGCTGCATACAGCGTATTTTTTCACAGATAAGGCCTCCGGGCACAATTTTCATTTTGAAAATCGAACTCGTTTTCTTAAGACGGGTCGAGCCTTTATTAGTCAGGAAACTCAATTTAAGGACAATATCTTTTATTTACAGTTCACCAAAAAAAAATGATGATGAAAAAGGAAAAAATGAAAAATTTAAAAAATATGAAAATATGAAAAAAAAATCCCTTTCCCTTCTCTTCACATGTGATTTCACTAACCGGACAAAATTAGTGTTTGTTTATCTTTGCCTGATTCCTGATTCTCAGCAATAGCCAAAGAGGGGCAGCTATAGACACCTAATTTTGTCCGGACCACTAAAACAAGTATGTTTTCTTCCTAAATTGATGTTTCAGAATGTAAAAATACTTTTTTCATCCTGCAGGTCGTACCCCGAGACTTAGTTTAAGAGGGCGAGCATAAAAAGTCAAACTTGAAAAAAAGTCAACCCTAACAAGTCAACCTCGAAAAGTCAACTACTAAAAAAGTCAACCCACTTTCAAAATCAAGATTTGAAGTTCAATTGAATAATGATGAAAGAATTTTGATAATCCGAGGTCTACATCGAAAGATATGGAGTTCAGAAGTTGGGATATGGAGATTTAGTAGAAAAGAAACCCTAATTCGGGAAATTTGGGAAAAAGTGCTTAAACAATCGAATTGGTCAAAATTGAAGGTTCCAAATGAAAGATAAGCACTGACTACGGGTAATGGAGAAGCCACTTGAAAGAAAAACTGAAAGAAAAGTCAATCCGGAAGAAAACCGAGAATTAGGGTTCATGGTGGAATTCGGTGAAATTGGGAAGAATTACAAGAAATGGCCCGATTCGGTAGGAATAAAGCCCCTAATGGATGAGGAGTGATTAAAAAAGGATAGACTAAGGCCCAGTTTGAAGAAAATCTGAAAATCGGACTTGTTTTGAGCAAAACCGGATTTCGGAGGCAAAAAGGCAAAATTGGAAAATTTGGGAAAAATAGAAAATGAACTCCAAGAATTTTGAAAAATTTCAAATCTCATTCTTAAATCATTTGGAGGATATTGGCGAAAGAAAATCTTGATTCGGAGTTCGTTTGCAAAATGGCCAAATCTCAGGTCTCATATGTAGTAATTCAAGAAGATAAATCCCAAAAAAATAGCAAATGAACTCCAAAATTCTGAAAATTTGCAAATCTCAATTTTAAATTATTTGGAAGAGATTGGAAAAATAAAATCTTGATTCGGAGTTCGTTTGCAAAATGGCCAAATACCGGGCCACCTATGTAGTAATTCAAGCAGATAAATCCCGAAAAAATACCAAATGAGTTACAAAAATTATGAAAACTTCCAAATCACAGTTTTAAATTATTTGGAAGAGATTGGTGAAGAAAAATATTGATTTGGAACTCGTTAAAAAATGGTGAAATTTGGGAGCATAAAAGGGTAAATTTGGAAGAAAAAATCCAAATAGATAGCAAATGGACTCGGAAAATTTTGAAAACTTCCAGAATTCAATTTTTATTATTTTGAGAGTATTGAAAGAATAAAATTTGAATTTTGAGTTCGTTTGCCATTTATTTGCATTCGGGGGGCAAAAAGATCATTTTACCCAAGAAACCGAAAAGGGCTTTTCTTGCCTCTCAAAAAAATCAAAATTAGGCTGGAAGAAGGAGGGCTGGCCAGCCAAGGCCCAAGGATGGGAAGAAGGTTTCTTATTTTAATCAAAAGGCCAAAAATAAAGAGTTAGTTGGTGATTTTTTAATCAAGCTTTTGCAAATAAGCCACATGGACCAATACATGAAGAGGGAGAGTGTCAACATAATGGCTTAAGGTTCTTGAACAACTGTAATTATGGATAGCTGATGGCCTAATCTAAGGGTGATAATTTCATGTTTTAAACATCTTGGATCAATAGCCCTCGGATGAAAATTGGTTGGAGGAAAAATGACAACATGCTAGCCTAGAGAGATGGGGGTTTCGGCCACTACAAGGAATCCTTATTCTTTCATTTTTAGCACTCTCTCATTCTCTATTATCTCTTGCTTTTGGCTGATTTTCCCTCCATTGTTGAGAAGCAAAAAGAAAAGTTTAGAAAAGAAAAGAAAGTTAGAAGAGAAAAAGCTTGAAAGATAGCTTCTAGAGGTTGCTTTTAGCACCATACTCTTGCTTTTTCTTTGGTTTTCCATTCTTGTTTTGCTATTTTGATTATTATTTTGGTGAGCTTCTTTTGATTTTTCTTTTTGAATAAGTGTTTTTAATGTTCTTTTTAAGTTATTTCTTCATCTTTTCTTAGAAAAAGTTATTGAAATATTTTTTTTCTTAATTCTTTGACATGGCCGAATGGCCTAATTTTTTTGTGTTAGCTGCTGTTTGTTTTATTATTTCATGTTTTTTTTTATATTAAATAAGTCTTGATGCTTTAAATCTTCTTCTACTACATAGGCTTGAAGCTTGTTTAATTTGGTTGCTTGTTTATTTCCATTTATGAGTCTATTATCATGTTCTTGCATTTTTGATTTTCTGTTTTCAAAATGTTTAAATTTGTTTATGTTTTATATTTAGAAATCCATGTGTTTGTGAAAATGCTTGTTAGTTTTCATACCTCTACTTTATATTTCCATGATTTGAGTGTTATGTTTTAGTTAAGTATGTTAGTATATCAAGTGTTTGTGAAAATGCCATGCTCACTTGGAATATGAGGCCATTTGGCCACCTCATTTATTTTGCTTTGTGTGTGCATTTTTTGTTATATTAGTTGATAGGTTTGCATTTTCATGACATTTGATTGAGTATTTATTTTAAGTATATCAAGTGTTTGTGAAAATTCCATGCTCACTTTGGACATGAGGCCATTCAGCCACTTCATTTATTTTGCTTTGTGTGTGCATTTTTGTTATGTTAGTTGATAGGTTTGCATTCTCATGACATTTGATTGAGTATTTGGTTTAAGCATGCCTTGTGTTTGTGTTATTTCCATGCATATTATAGATGTTAGGATTGGTTTGTTTTGCTATGCTTGTCCATGCATTTTAAACCAAAGTTGCATTAAAAGTCATGCAAGTTCATTTAGGTCTAGGTCATTTTATTGAAGCCATGCATTTTTCATAACATTTATGTTTAAACTCATGCATTTCATGCATCATATTTGCTATATTTTTTCATGCATTTCATGTCCTTGCCACTTGATTTATGACTTAGGCCAATCAATGGTTCAAAGTCATGCTCTCTTGAGCATACTTGTCGAAAATTAAAGAGTCGTAAAATTGATTATTCTACTTTTGTGATTTTTTTTACTTAGCCAATTTTTGTCTAACTTTCCGATAGTGCTAGCTATTGTTTGTGAGTCATTTAGAGAGTCTTAAATATTTCTACTTTGATTTTTAAATGATTTTATCAAAGGTAAAAATGTTTTTGGCAAAACAGTTTTTTTCAGCCACTACTCGTATTTTCCCGATTTGTCTAGGCATTCATCTTTAATCAGATAATTAAGTAAATTTTTACTATGTAGTTTTACATGTTCTGAGTCTCCAGTTTTTTCTTTTATATTTTTTAGAATTTTAAAAATAGGGTAAAAAAAATCATGGTTTTAAACTAGACAGTGGAGTCAGAATTTAATTTGAAGGAAAATCATTTTTCTGTTTTGGTTAAGTTACTTAGATGGGGCTGATTAGCAAGTTTAGCTACTGACTTAGGGTAGTTTCTATGCCTTTTTAAACTCTAAAAATGATTTTTTAAGTCTCGAGTTAAGGGTGGTCAACTCCAGGATTTTAAACTTAGGAAATTAGAGTCATTTCAAAAAATTGTTTTCAAACAGTCACAAAGTATTTTGATTTTAGAATATTTAATTTTATATTTTTTTCTAAGGTAGCCGGATATCTTTTTAGATATACGGATTTCCTTAATTAAAGGAAAAAATACATTTTCATGCATTGCATTTTCAATATTCATGCATTTTATATAATATGTGATTTTTCCTATGATAATTTCTATGGTATTGTTATTATTTTGATTTATATTTTTTTTATGTTATATTGTTTATTATATGGCTTTGAATATTTCATGATATCCTATGCTTTTTATTTAGTTTTTTTTTTTTGTCATATTATTTAGCATATACTATGTTCATGCATTATTATTTTCGTTTTTATTTTCATGCATATTATATGATAGCATTATTTTATATTTCATGTCATTTAAAATTATATGCCTTATCATTCATATTTGCCATGTCATTTAAATTATTTCATTTCATATAGAATATAATATGTTACCTAGGTCATTTCATTCCATGTAAAATATATTATGTTACCTAGGTCATTCCATTTCATTTAGGATATATTATGTCATTTAGGATATTTTATTTCATTTAGAATATATCATTTGACTTAGGATATTACATTTCATATAGAGTATATCATGTCACCTAGGTCATTACATTTCATTTAGAATATATCATATAACTTAGGATATTTCATTTCATTTAGAATATGCTAAGACATTTAAAGTATATCATATCATTTAGGTTGCATTATATTATTTAGACTTTGCTATGTCACTTCATTTATGTCATACATATTCATATTCATATTTTTAAAAATATTTTCAAAAAGGTAATGATTTTCAATGAAATAAAGATATTCCCGAGTTAAAATAATTCATGAGTTCTCTGTCGGGTTTGCTGGGAGGATATCATCAATTATCATTAATAACGGAATATCTTCTTTAAAATGAGAATGATTCGGAAAGTTTTCCAAACTAATAAAAATTTCTATATTTTGCCACGTTTTTGGGGAATATAGGAAAATTTTGAATTTATAAATTCCGGATAATTTTCAATTAAAAATGGAATTAATTTTCTTTAAATTGGGAATTAACTTGAAATACTAAATTTAAAACCGACTTTTTCACCGAGACTTGAGATAACACATGATTAATAAGGTACCGTTTATAAGGGCGTTGTGGGGGTGCTAATCCTTCCCCACACGTAATCAAGCCCCAAACCCGCTTCTTTGATTTCTCTGGTTTAAAAGGCAGACTTGAAATTGGTTTTAAAAATGTTTTAATAGATGGCCGATCACACCTAGCTAAAAAGGATTGGTGGCGACTCCTTGTCTTTTTCAAGGTCATTTTCAAAACCTTCATTTTTCGAAGAGGAATTAAGTCGACTTTTCCTCGGTTTTTTTTAAAGTCACGCTTAACGAATAATAAAGTCTTGCGATGAGACTTGTTATTTGTTTAGGTTGCGACACTCTTTATTTGTCTGTAATGTTGAGTGTTAAGAGCTCATGTTTGCAATCTTGCAGACGCCATTCTTACTTTTCCACCTGATTCAATTTATTCATCTATTTTTTGTGGACGTGCTTAACGACGGACTTCATAGGCCCTTGTTAGTGTCATCATCACGATTTTTGGTCATATATGGTGATTTCCCACTTCTATATGTGCTCAAATCTCGTCCATGATGGTGTAGTCATGCTTCCATCAAAGAGACTGATGTGTTCTTTAGAGACCTCATGAGGGAGAACGTCCGGGTCATTTTGTGGCCAGGAGCAAGAGTGGCGTGCTCAAGGGAGTCCTCGCTCTAGGTCGCATGCTTATCCTTCACCATTAAACCTTGATTCCGAGATGTAGTCTAAGTGTTTTCACTTGAGGGCAGACTGTCAATCCTTATCAAGTTAAACTTCTCCACTTAAGGCCTGAAGTGTTTGAACTTCTTTACTTTGAGCACCAAAGTCAGACCTTGTTTCAAGATGTGGTTGTATTACAAGTTTTTCCACTCACGGACCTATATCAAGATCGGCCGATCTCGAAGGTTGTAGGTGAAGTTGGGCAGATGATGTCTTTTAAGGTGGAAGTTGAGTCATGCTTTGTTTTTGTTGGAAGAGCATTTTGAAGTGGTCGCGCCTTAAAGGCATGTTGACCTTTCTTTGTGAACGGCAAGAGACTCCTTTCTGAAAGTGTTTTCAAGCTTTCACTTGTCCGTCGAGCTGATTGTTTATGACCTTAATCCCTTTCTGTGACCACGGATGTGTCCGTCAATGGACTTTTGGAAGTTGAGCTGTTTCTTTTAAGGCTTGCAAACTAACTTCCATCATCATGTTGTGTTTGCGCCTTTAGCATCAATTTGTTGCTCGTAGTCATTTTAGGCATCGTTATCTCACTATATTTCCAAGACATGAACTTAGTATCTTTAGTCGTTGCGAGGAGCTTTGTCAAAGAGGCCAATATGCTCAAGCCTTGTTGAACGTGACCAATGTGTCCGTGCTCTCTTGCTCAGGAGCTTCTTTTAGAGGTGGCTGATCCATCCAAGCTCTCTCACTTAGGGGATGTTGTAGAGATCGTCGATCCATCCTAGCTCTCTTACTTAGGAGTTGTTGCTGGAGGTCGCCTACCCTGTCACACTTAAAAGTCCTTTGTAATGCTAAGTCCGTGATTTCTTTAGATGAGTGTGTAGCATGTTTTCCCTTTTCGTGGTCGAACCTCTATAGCGACGTCTGGCATTTTGTGTGCGCCCTCTCGAGCTCACTTATTCTTTGAGCATGAGCTGTAGTTGCTATAACCATTAGCTTTGTCTTGCCACTTTAGGTGTCGGACAAGAGATCACACTAAGGAGGCTCTTCCTTATCTGGCATAAGCCTTCATGTGGTTTGACTTGGGAATTTTGTCATCAAGGGATGATGTCCTTTGGCCATCTTAGATGTGAGTGAGCGTTGTAGCCACAACCTCTTGCTTTGTATTTTTTGCATGATGTGTGTCGCAACTTAAAAAATAACAAGTCTCATCGCGAGACATTACTCGTTAATTGTGATATTGGGGGAAACAGAAGAAAAGATGACTTAATTCCTCTTGAAATAAAATGAGGATTTGAAAACAACCTCGAAAAAGAAATGGAGTCGCCACCAATCTTTTTTAGCAAGGTGTGATCGGCCACCTATTAAAACCGGTTTTGTAAAACATTTTAAAATTAATTAAAATATTTTTAAAACCAATTTCGAAGTCTGCGCTTTTAAAACAGAATAAACAAAAAAAGGGGTTCGGGAGTCGGTTACGTGCGGGGAAGGATTAGCACCCCCACAACGCCCGTATAAAACGGTACATTATTAACCGTGTGTTATCTCGAGTCTTAATAAAAGTCGGTTTTGAAATTAGCATTTTAAAATAATTCCTATATTAAAGAAAAAAAACCCCATTTTTAGTCGAAAATGATCTGAAATTTATTAACTTAAAATTTTTCTATATTCCCCGACAAACCCGACAAAATATAGAAAATTTTATTTATTTAGAAAAATCTCCGAATCACTCTCATTTTTCGAAAGAATGATATTATGTTGTTAATGATAATTGATGATATCCTCCCCAGCAAACCCGGCAAAAAACTCATGAATTATTTTAATTCGGGAATATCCTTATTTAAAAAAAATGATTTTTTAGAAAACATTTAAAAAGATAGTTATGAATATGCAAATCATTACTAATGACATGGCAAAAGAGTGAATGACATAGCATATGGATTGATGATATGACATGCTTGACATGGCAAAATCTAGATGACATGGCATAATCTAAATGTCATAGCAAAAGAATTAGTGATGTAAGAAACATAAAATAACATTATCATGGAATATCATGAAAATGAAAAAAAAAAAAAAAAAAAACAATGCATGAACATAACAAAACCTAGATGATAGGGCAAAATAAATAATGTCATGGAAAGAAGCATAAAGTAACATAGAATATCCATAATCACATAATAACCATGATAACACCATGAAATCCAAATCAAAGTAATGACATTACAATGGAATATTCATATGTTGGGATTCGGCTCATGCTCAAACAGAGATAATGTATAATTTAATCAACAAGTTAAACATACAACGCAGCGGAATTAAATAAAACAAAGAGACACTGAATCTCTCCACGGATCTGCCTATGAATTCAAAATGATCAGGCTGTCAAGAACAGATAACAATCAAAATCTCATACCTCTATATAGAAGATTGCCGAATCCTCAAGACAGATTTTTGATGTTCTTGTACACAAAGCTCGCTTGTCGAAAACTAAAATCGTCCAATTCTCCGACCTCTAACAGTAATCCATACAGGTGATCTGAAAGCCTTCACAAGGTTGAGATTATGTTTTGCCAAGACGATGCTAGTAGTCTAGGTTGTGAGAAACCTTCCTCCCTTGCCTTAGTTAGCCTAAAGAAAACGAAAGAATCATATTCTCCCTTCTCTATAGGTGTTCGACCGATTCTCACTTTTTGGGGAAAGAGGCGCCGGTTCAGGTATCTTCTTGGAGGGGAGGCGATAACAACATTAGCATATAAATAAGTAGGTTCAATGTATTCCAACTCTTTGACTAACTGCACTAAAGCCCTTATACATATTATTAAATATTCACTATAAGCCCACAACACTTAATGAATATTTAATATGGCCCAATCTCTAATTTCATTAATCACCTTTTGTGTGTGACCCATTAGGCCCTTAACATGTTGGTAATAAATATAATTAATTCAATTAAGAATTTCCTATTTATATTTATTGATCATGAGTGGCATCTATCAATGCATCATGACCACCCAAATGCCAAGAGAGTAATCAAGCTTCGACTAGCCTTTCGTGTACAATATGTCTGTGTAATTTGATCCCTTCATCAAATATCCCGGGATAGGAAAGAGCATGGTTCAGTGTCTACTCTTAATCCCATTCCATATTAGATCTTCAGCTTTAATATTAACTTCTTAAGTATTTCCTTGGCCAAGGACTTCCATAAGTTAATATAAGCCAGATACATGTGAGATATGTCCCCTCATATCACTTGGGGTGATGAATCCTCTCTGGACCATTCATTCATTTTCGTATGCTTCATGTCATACCTAATAACACTGTACCATAAGCATCCTCATGTTTGGGACCCATTCGTGATGAAATCTAAGTATGACAGTTCACATACAAGATGACCTGGTGTCATAAGTCAAAGGATTACTTACACTATTGACACATAAGAGTATTTTCCATAGACACTTGAGTGAAATACCAAATGGAACTCTCATAGCTAGTCATGTTCAGTGAACTTGTTCAACTAACAAGCACCCATACGTTATCCCCAAGTATCTCTATACTTTCAATCTATGAGACCAGTTGCATGCATCAAGTGCATGAAGGTTTAACAAATGCCAGTCTTTGAGCATTGTCAATGCCTGTCTTGACAATACGATGACCAAGAACAGTTTTAGAAACACAACATTGATGCATAAGGATCCTCATAACTGTAACTCCTTACAATTCTTTTGCAATGCCATTGTGTTTCATGGGCATTATCTTCACAAGTGATTTACAACAATTATAAGAAAACTTATGGATAAAGAAATACCTCAATTATAATTAATAAACTATAATGTGCAATACATGAATATATAAATAGTGTCTTACAAGCCCAAGTAGATTGGCTTGCAGGGCTTACACCAATAATTATTCCATGATATTTTCCATGACATTTAGGCATTAGGTCATGCATGTGCCATGCATTCATCTTGATGATCATTTCATCCATTTATACATTCTCCACTTGATTTTTGACTTAAGCTAATCAATGGCTCAAAGCCAATCTCTCTTGAGCATGCTTATGGAAAATTAGTATCTTAAATTGGGTATTCTGACTTTGTGATTGTTTTTTTACTCATCCTTGGTCAAAATAAGTTGATTTTTTAACTACGTCCAGTAGTCCTTTAAGGAATACCATGATATGTTTTTCATGATTTTTGGATTTACTTATCATGGTTGAAAAAATGAATTTTGCCAAAGCAGTTTTTAACTTACTATTTTGATTTTTGTAAAGTTCGGTCATAGTATCCTTGCTCCAAAAATTAATATTATTTTTTATCATAAAGTTCGACATGACCTAGATTTTCCCTAATTTTTTTAGATTTTTTTTTTTTGAATTTCTTTAGAAGGGCAAAAAAAAAAAAAGGTTTTTAAGACTGCCTGTGAAAGTCACAGTTGTTTTTTAGAATTGGTAACTTTATGTTTTGGTTAATTCCGTCATGTATCCATGCACTAAAAATTAAGTTGATTTTTTCTCATGTAGATCAACATGTTATAGGTTTCCCATAATTTTTTCATATGTTTTTGAAAATTTCTAAAAGGGTAAAAAAATCAGCTTTCAAAATTGCCTGTGAGAGTCAGATTTGTTTTTAAATAAAATACATTTTTCTGTTTTGGTTAGAATAATTAGAGGGGGCTGACTTAGAACTTTGGATATTGACTTTGGTTAAGTTCCATACTATTTCAATCAAAAAATTTGATTTTATAAAAATCAAGTCAAGGGTGGTTAACCCGGGTTTCAAAGCTAGGAAAACAGAGCCTTTTAAAAGGGGGTTTCGGCTATGGTGCCATTTTCATCCAAAAATTTTCAAATTATTTTTAATCCAATCACAAAGTATTTTGATTTAGAAAATTTGATTTAAGTTTCTTCCTAAGGTAGCCGATATCTTTTTAGGTATATGGATGTCCTCACTTAAAGGAAGAAGTACACTTTCATGCATTGCGTTTTCCATATTCATACATATTCCATCATATTTGATTTTTCTATTTTAATCATTTAAATATTTGTATGATGTTGGTGTAAGCCCTAGAAGCCAATCTAGTTGGGCTTGTAAGACACTATTTACATATTCATGTATTGCACATTATAGTTTAATAATTATAATTGAGGTATTTTTTTTCCATAAGTTTTGTTATAATTGTTATAAATCACTTGTGAAGATAAAGCCCATGAAACACAATGTTATTGCAAAGGAATTGTAAGGAGTTTCAATTATGAGGATCCTTATGCATCAATCTTGTGTTTCTAAAATTGTTCTTGGTTATCGTATTGTCAAGTCAGGGCATTGACAATGCTCAAAGACTGGCATATGTTAAGCCTTCATGCACTTGATGCATGCAACCGGTCTCATAGGTTGAATGTAAAGACATAGTTGGCGATAACATATAGGTGCTTGTTAGTTGAACAAGTTCACTGAACATGACCCGCTATGAGAGTTCCATTTGGTATTTCACTCAAGCGTCTATGGAAAATACTCTCATGTGTCAATAGTGTAAGTAATCCTTTGACTTGTGACACCGGGTCATCTTGTATGTGAACTGCCATCTTAGATTTCATCACGAGCGGGTCCCAAACATGAGGATGCTTATGGTACGGTGTTATTGGGTATGACATGAAGCATACAAAAATGAATGAGTGGTCCAAAGAAGATTCATCACCCCAAATGATATGAGGAGACATATCTCACATGTATCTGGCATATATTAATTTATGGAAGTCATTGGCCAAGGAAATACTTAATGAGTTAATATTAAAGCTGCAGATCTAATATAGAATTTAGAGTAGACACTGAACCATGCTCTTTCCTATCCTGGGATATTTGATGAAGGGATCGAATTAAACAGACATATTGTACACGAAAGGCTAGTCGGAGCTTGATTACTCTCTTGGAATTTGGGTGGCCATGATGCGTTGCTAGATGCCGCTCATGAGCAATAAATATAAATAGGAAATTCTTAATTGAATAAATTATATTTATTGCCAACATGTTAAGGGCCTAATGGGTCACACACCAAAGGTGATTAATGAAATTAAAATGAGATTGGGCCAGATTACATATTCTTTAAGCATTGTGGGCTTTGTGTGAATATTTAATAATATGTATAAGGGCTTTAGTGCAGTTAGTCTAATAGTTGGCATACACTAAACCTACTTATATATGCTTTATGCTGTTGCCACCACCCCTAAGTAAATTGACTTGGAATCGACACCTCTCTCTATCACAAGTGACGTTAAGCCGATTAGCAAAAGGGAAGGGAGAATTTGATTCTTCTTGTTTTCTTTTAGCTAACTAAGGTAGAGGAGGAGGGTTTCTCACAACCTAGACTACTAGCATCGTCTTGGCAAAACATAATCTCAACCTTGTGAAGGTTTTTGAATCACCTGTGTGGATTACTGTTAGAGGTCAGAGTAATGGACGGCTTTGGTTTTCACAAGCGAGCTTTGTGTACAAGAACAAGAACGTCAAGAATTTGTCTTGAGGTTTCGGCAATCCCTATCACAGAGGTATGAGATTTTGATTGTTATCTGTTCTTGACAGGCTGGTCATTTTGAATTCATAGGCAGATCCTTGGAGGGATTCGATTTTCTCTATATTTTATTTTATTCAGCTGCATTGTATGTTTAACTTGATGATTAAATTATACATTATCTTTGTTTGAGCATGAGCCGAATCCCAACAATGGTATAAGATCCTCGCTTATGTTATTCCTATACGATCTATGCTTTGATTGTTACCTTTAACAAAATTGTTTTGTTCTTTGAGTTGTTTTGATCCGAACGTCACTAACCGAAATTGTGAGAATTTGCACTTGTAGTGTTTTGGTGAAGGCAGCAGGTTTTGCATGGTGAATTCTTGTTGATTAATTGGTTTAAAATTGTTTTAAACTGATTAATGCAACTGGCAAGAGTTTGGCAATAATTGCAAATTATTTTTACAGGCTGTACGCAAATTTGGTGATTTGAGTTAGAAAAACTTATAGATTTTTCTGTGCTATTTTTAATGCATGGTTTGATGATTTGTAGGATTTAAAATTGATTAGAATTGTTCTTGGCAAGCCTAAAAAATCATAAAACTGATTTGGCATTGAAAAGTTGGAAGCTGTGAAAAGCGGATAGAGAGGCTGTAGGGAGAACGGAGGCAGCGGCTATACCTTGGCAGTCACAGCCTGTGCCTTCCCTTGCTAGGGTTTTTGCTTCTATCAAATTCTCACAGCTTGTGGATTAAAACAATATTGAGTTACTAATGTTGTAGTGTCCTAGTTGAACTACAACACTTGAATTGGTAACCATGGTAATATTGTTAAATTAATTAAATAACCAAAATAAGAATTTACATAAATATTAAATTAAATTGTTTAATTGGATGACAATTTAATTAAAAGAAATAATCCTAATTGGATTAGGATTTATTCTAACGAGATTCGAATAAATGTTTATTATTTTTTTTTAAATTAAATTATGGATCAAATATAATCATTAAATGGTAAGTAGAGATTAAAGCATGATTTATATGTTCATAAATTGTTTGTGAATGTATGGGATGATTATGGAGTTAGACCCAATATGATTGTGGATGGTTAAATTTATTTTTCATGGTTTTTATTATTAAATAGGGACTGCGTGCCTTGCCTTATCTCTCATTTTCTGGAGTTGTAAAAATTCTTTCCTCACCTAACTCTCCTCAAATGTAACTTGACTTTTCTTTATTGGAAATGTAATTAGTTACATCAAAGTGTAAAATTAGGATTAGTTAGGAATAACTTTTGTAACTTGAAGATGGAGATTAAAGCCGAAATGAAGATAAGAAGATTACAAGCAAGCTTTGAAGACTATGTATGTAATCACCTAGGAATTTGACCAACTAATTTCCTTTGATGGCTCAAGGAAATTAGATTAGAAAAGTCCATAATCATCCAAGTAGAAAGCATGTTATAGATTTATTTTATGCGATATTATTAATGCTATGAATGCTTGATATGATGAGACTTATAAAGAACAAAGAAATCCCTCTTTACAATGTTGAGTCACATGTTTCGCATGATAAAGTTGCCTTCTATCATTATAACAAGATAACCAGAGTTCTTTCAGTAGGAGGCTTGTTAAGTCACTCAAGGTCAAACTGCTGTACGAACATGTTTGAGTTATAAAGTTGGGTGTTACTCAACTAATGCCATGTTGTCCGGATGCATCAAACTTGACCGCATGGTGTTAGAGGAAAAGTTAAGCGAAGTACATATGACGTGCTTAGACAAGGAGTTTGTTGGTGTAAGCCCTACAAGCCAAACTAGTTGGGCTTGTAAGACACTATTTATATATTCATGTATTTCACATTATAGTTTATTAATTATAATTGAGGTATATCTTTATCCATAAGTATTGTTATCATTGTTATAAATGGCATGTGAAGATGAAGCCCATAAAACACAAAGCCATTGCAAAGGAATTGTAAGGAGTTACAATTATAAGGATCCTTATGCATCAATGCTGTGTTTCTAAAACTATTCCTGGTCATTGTATTGTCAAGACAGGGCATTGATAATGCTCAAAGATTGGCATATGTTAAGCCTTCATGCACTTGATGCATGCAACCGATCTCATAGGTTGAAAGTATATAGATACATATGGATAATATATGGGTGCATGTTAGTTTAACAAGTTCACTGAACATGACCCTCTATGAGAGTTCCATTTGGTATTTCACTGAATTGTCTATGGCAAATACTCTCATGTGTCAATAGTGTAAGTAATCCTTTGACTTGTGACACTAAGTCATCTTGTATGTGAACTATCATACTTAGATTTCATCACGAATGGGTCCCAATCACGAGGATGCTCATGGTTGGGTGTTATTGGGTATGACATGAAGCATATGAATATGAATGAGTGGTCCAGAGAGGATTCATCACCCCAAGTTATATGAAGGGATATATCTCACATGTATCTGGCTTATATTAATTTATGGAAGTCCTTGGCCAAAGCGATACTTAAGGAGTTAATATTAAAGCTGCAGATCTAATATGGAATGGGATTAAGAGTAGACACTGAACCATGCTCTTTCTTATCCTGGGATATTTGATGAAGGGATCGAATAACAGAGAGATATTGTACACGAAAGGCTAGTCGAAGCTTGATGAATCTCTTGGCATTTGGGTGGTCATGATGCATTGCTAGATGTCGCTCATGATCTATAAATATAAATAGGAAATTCTTAATTGAATTAATTATATTTATTGCCAACATGTTAAGGGCCTAATGGGTCACACACAAAAGGTGATTAATGAAATTAAAATAAGATTGGGCCAGATTAAATATTCATTAAGTGTTATGAGCTTAGGGTGAATATTTAATAATATGTATAAGGCTTTAGTGCAGTTAGTCCAATAGTTGGCATACACTAAACCTACTTATAAGGTATTGCCGAATAGCAAGAGAGAATTCGATTCTTCTTGTTTTCTTTTGGCTAACTAAGGTAGAGGAGGAAGGTTCCTAGACTACTAGCATCGTCTTGGCATAACATAATCTCAACCTTGTGAAGATTTTTGAATCACCTGTGTGGATTACTGTTAGAGTTCGTACAATTGGACGACTTTGGTTTTCGACAAGCGAGCTTAGTGTACAAGAAAAAGAATGTCAAGAATCTGTCTTAAGGTTTCGGCAATCTCCATTACAGAGGTACAAGATTTTAATTTTATCTATTCTTGACAGGCTGATCATTTTGAATTCATAGGTAGATCTATGGAGGGATTCTGTTTCCCTTCTTTTTTATTCTATTCCGCTGCGTTGTACGTTTAACTAATTGATTAAATTATACATTATCTCTGTTTGAGCATAAGCCGAATCCCAATAGAGTTGTCACTTAACTGATCTGGGAGTTGCATAGGGATGCAATTGATAAGCTATGTTATCTACCCAACTAGGCTTGTTGTAATTTGTTGAGTCACTAAAGGTTCCAACATGTTGAAGGGATCCCAGCCCACTAGAAATACCTTGATGAGATTTTTGCATAATAGTGAGGGCTATTATCTCGAAAAAATAGTGGGAGAACCAATAAGAGATTTAATACTTCATCTTGAATTAGTGGTATAAATGCATGAACTTTTTCCAAATTAGGTTGTTGAAAATGGATAATACTTTAACTGCACTGCACCGCATTATGAATGCCATTAGTCCAAAATATTTAGATTGGTTCAAAAGATTGAGAAGCGTTCTCAACGAAAGGAAGGTTGCTCACTTGACAAATCGATAAGAACTTATAAAAGTTTCTGGGTTGACTGTGTTTGTGATTGAATTGAATCTTTCTACTATTATATCTAATTCCTGGATAATTGATCCTGGATGTGGTTCACATCTATGTAATGACATAAGAATGTTGAAAGGAAGTAGAAAGTTGAGCAAAGATGAAGTAGTTCTAAGAGTAGGCAATGTTTCAAAAGTTGCAGCATTGGTCGTTGGAACCTGTACTTTATCTTTGCCTTCTGTCATGAAATTGGAATTGAAAAATTGTTACTTTGTTCCAGTATTGTCTAGAAACATCATTTCATTTTCATACCTCTCTATTAATGATGGTTTCGAGATAAGAATGAAGGGAAATAGTTGCTCCATCATTCTTAAAGACATTCTCTATGGATCGGCAACATTACATAATGGATTATACGTTTTGTATCCAGAGATGCATGTGTTCAATATAAATGACAAGAACGCAAGAAAGGATGATCCAAGTAAGACTTACATCTAGCACTGTAGACTTGGTCATATCAACGAGACAAGGATTTCCCAATTGCATAAACATGGTTATTTGGAACCCTTTGATTATGAATCATATGGGACTTGTAAATGTTGTCTCCTTGGTAAGATGACCAAGACTCCCTTTACTGGAAAGGGTGAAAGAGCTAATGTTTTATTGGGCTTAATACATTCAGATGTATGTGGGCCACTAAACGCATCTGCTAGAGGTAATTACTCATACTTCATAACCATTATCAATGATCATTCTAGGTATGGTTATGTGTATCTGATGAGATACAAGTCTGAAGCTTTTGAAAAGTTCAAAGAGTTCAGAGTTGAAGTAGAGAAATAGACTGGGAAAAATATTCTGGCTCTTGGATCAGATTGAATAGGAGAAATTTAACCTATGATTTCTTGGATCATTTGATGGAAAATGGAATTATGTCGTAATGGACTCCACCTGGAACTTCTCATCGTAACGGACTATCCGAGTGGAGAAATCGAACCTTGTTGGACATGGTTCGCTCAATGATGTCTAAGGCTGACATTCTGATATCCTTTTGGGGATATGCCTTAGAAATTGTAACTTACCTTCTAAATAGGGTTCCAAGAAAATCCATAGATAAGGGTACCATATGAGATGTGGTATGGCAAGAAGCTATACTTATGTTATCTAGAGATTTGGGGATGTACTGCTTATGTGAAGCAAATACCTTCTGATAAGCTGGGAGCTAGATCAGAAAAATGTAAGTTTGTGAGAAATCCTAAAGAGATGTTGGATATTACTTTTACAGTCTTACTAATCAAAAGGTGATTGTGTCAAAACACGCTGCTTTTCTAGAGAAAGAGTTTCTACTAGAAGGATTCAGTTGTAGTAAAGTAGAACTTGAAGAAGTTCAAGAACAACAACCTAACATTCCCTCAGAACCTGAGTCATTGATTGAGGCATTAGATGCTCAGACTGATGCTCAAGAAACAGAAGTACTATGAATGTCTAGTAGGGAGATGCAAAAACCATTAAGATATGGATTTCTTTTGGAAAGAAGATGGTTTACCCATTGATAATGAACCTGCTACATATAAGGAAACGATGTCGGACATCAATTCCAAGAAATGGCTAGAAGACATGAAATCCGAAATGGATGCATAGAAGTTAACCAAGTTTGGTCTTTAGTTGATCCACCTCAAGGGATAAAACCCATAGGGTGTAAATGGGTCTACAAGATAAAGGCAGACATGGGTGGCAACATACAAACGTATAAGGCCAAATTGGTTGCAAAATGTTATAATCAAGTTGAAGGCATTAATTTTGAAGAAACCTTTTCACTAGTTGCCATGGTTAAGTCCATTAGGATTATGCTTGCTATTGCTGCATACCATGATTACGAGATAAGACAGATGGATCTTAAAACTGCATTCCTTAACGGGAATTTGTAAGAGGAAGTGTATATGACACAAAGTGAATTTTTTTCATCCAAGGTCACTTCTAATAAGGTATGCAAGCTGCAAAAGTCCATTTATGGACTAAGGCAAGCATCTTGGAGTTGGAACATTAGGTTTGATGAAACAATTAAAGAATTTGGTTTCATTAAGAATGTTGATGAACCATGTGTTTACAAGAAGGTAAACGGGCATGCAGTTGTGTTCCTAGTGGTATATGTTGACGATATATTGCTCATAGGAAACGATGTAGCTATGCTTCAGACGACCAAGGTCTGGCTCTCCAAACATTCTCCATGAAGGATTTGGGAAAAGTAGCATATATTCTAGGAATTAAGATCTATAGAGATAGATCGAAAAGGCTGCTTGGATTGTCTGAATCCATTTACATAGACAAGGTGCTAAAGAGGTTTAGTATGGATATCTCCAAAAGAGGTAACTTGCCTATGGTACATGGTGTACAACTCCCGAAAGAGATGTGTATTAAAACTTATGAAGAAAGGACACGAATGGATAGGATCCCGTATGCTTCGGCAATTGGATCTATCATGTACGCCATGTTGTGCACAAGACCAGATGCGTCGTACGCTTTGAGTGTCACGAGCATATACCAAGGCAATCCTAGTAAGAGTCACTAGACTACTGTGAAAAATATCCTCAAGTACTTGAGAGGAACTAAGGATATTTTCTTGGTCTATGGAGGACTGAACTCCAAATTAGGGGTTATACAGATGCTGGATTCCAAACTAATAAGTGTCGCAACCTAAAAAATAACCAATCACATCGCAAGACTTTATATTCATTAAGCGTGACATGAAAAAAAAAGAGAGGAAAAGTCGACTTAATTCCTCTTGAAAAATGAAGGTTTTGAAAATGACCTTGAAAAAAACATGGATTCGCCACCAAACTTTTTTAGCTAGGTGTGATCGGCCATCTATTAAAATTGGTTCTGTAAAACATTTTAAAATTAATTAAAATATTTTTAAACCAATTTCAAGTCTGCGTTATAAACCAGAGAAAATCGAAGAATCGGGTTCTGGACTCGGTTACGTGCGATAAGGATTAGCACCCCGACAATGCCCTTATAAAACGGTATCTTATTAATCGTGTGTTATCTCAAGTCTTGGTAAAAAGTCGGTTTTAAATTTGGTATTTTAAATTAATTCCCAATTTAAAGAAAAATAATTCCATTTTTTAATTGAAAATAATCTGGAATTTATTAATTCAAAATTATCCTATATTTCCCGATAAACGTGGCAAAATATAGAAATTTTTAATACTTCGGAAAATTTTTCGAATAATTTTCGTTTTAAAGAAGATATTCCGTTATTAATGATAATTGATGATATCCTCCCCAGCAAACCCGGCAGAGAACTCATGAATTATTTTTACTCGGGAATATATTTATTTTATTGAAAATCATTATCTTCTTAAAAACATTTAAAAAAATATATAAATATGAATATGTATGACATAATAAAGATGGTATAGCAAAGTCTAGATAATATAATGCAACCTAAATGATATGATATAATTTAAATGGCATAGCATATTCTAAATGAAATGATTTAAATAACATAATATTCTAAATGAAATGAAATATCCTAAATGAAATGAAATGTCCTAAGTAACATAATATGTTCTATATGAAATGAAATAACCTAAGTAACATGAGATATTCTAAATGAAATGATATGATTTAAATGACATGATATTCTAAATGAAATGAAATATCCTAAATGAAATGAAATGTCCTAAGTGACATAATATATTCTATATGAAAGGAAATAACCTAAAGTAACATGGTATATTCTAAATGAAATGATATGATTTAAATCACATGATATTCTAAACGAAATGTCCTAAGTGACATAATATATTCTATATGAAAGGAAATAACCTAAGTAACATGGTATATTCTAAATTAAATGATATGATTTAAATGACATGATATTCTAAATGAAAGAAAATATCCTAAAAGAAATGAAATGTCCTAAGTGACATGAAATGACATAAAACATAAAATAATGCTATCATGAAATATGCATGAAAATAAAAATAGTAATGCATGAACATAGTATATGCTAAATAATATGACAAAAATAAATGACTAAATAAAAAGCATAGAATAGCATAAAATATTCAAAACCATATAACAAACAACATAACACCAAAAAATATAAATCAATATAAGAACAATACCATAGAAATTATCATAGCAAAAAAGCATATATTATACAGTATGCATGAATATGGAAAATGCAATGCATGAAAATGTATTTTTTCCTTTAAATAAGGAAATCCGTATATCTAAAAAGATATTTGGCTATCTTAGGAAAAGACATCAAATTAAATTTTCTAAAAAAAAAAAAACACTTTGTGAGTGTTTGAAAACAAGTTTGAAAATCTTGGATGAAAAATAATTCATGGCCAAATTCCCTTTGAAAAAGGCTCTAATTCCTAAGTTTGAAAATCCGGACTTGACCTCCTTTGACCCGAGCTTTATAAAAATCATTTTTAAGTTTTAAAAAGGCTTAGAAACCAACCTAAGACAGTAGCTAAAGTTCTAACCAACCCCCTCTAAATGCCTTAGACAAATTCAACAATGGTTTTTCTTTTGAATTCAAATCTGCCTCTATTGTCCAGTTTTAAAACACGATTTTTTAACCTATTTTTAAAAATTTAAAAAAATCTAAAAAAATAAAAATAATGGAGACTCAAAACATGTAAAAATACACGAGAAAAAATTGTATTAATTTTTTGATTAAAGATGAATTCCTAGAAAAATTGAGAAAGTCCGAGTACTGGTGAACAACTGTTTTGCCAAAACACATTTTTTCCCCTTTGATAAAATTATTTAAAAATCAAAGTAAAAATGTTGGAGACTCTCCTAAAGACCTACAAACAGTAGCTAAAACATCTAAAATTTAGACAAAAATTGGCTAACTAAAAAAAATATTCTCAAATGTAGAATAATCAATTTGACAACTCTTTAATTTTATACAAGTTGAGCCATTGATTGGCCTAAGTCAAAAATCATGTGGCATGACATGAGATGCATGAACATACAGCCAATTGAATGCATGAAATGCATGATTTAAAACCTAAATGATGTGGGAAATGCATGGCATGCATAATATAGCCTAGACCTTACAAACTTGCATGGCAATAAATGTAATCCTAACCTGAGTATGCATGAGATGCATAATAATGCAAATGAGACTTAGACCTAAAGTGACATGAAATGCATGGAAATACAAAGTGAACTAAGACCTAAATAGGATAGCAATACATGACAGTACCAATATGATCTAGACCTTATATGCTTGGGAATATGGATGGCAATATAAAGATGGCCTAGACCTAAAATGTCATGAGAATGCATGAAAATGTCATGAACGTATAATGACCAATAAACCTAATACTAATGCAGGAACAAATAGCAACTAATACACAATCTCATGGCATAGTAATGCAAAGAAATGGCACCTAAACAAAATGCAAATGCACGCACAAGGCAAGAAACACATTTAAAGGCCGAATGGCCATTAAACAACCTAGTGCTATCCTAGCTAGCAAATAACACAAACATATGGAAAACTAAATCAAAATACACAATGTCATGGAATGAAATGCAAACCTATCAACTAAACAAAATGAAAATGCATACACAAAGAAAAAGGAATCTTATAGGCCGAATGGTCTTCAAATAACAAGATATAATCCTAGCTAGCAAATAACACAAACACATGGTAGCAAACATGATAACAATGCAAATATGGTGATTAACATAACTCATGAACATAGCAATGACAATATAACAAACACATGACATGGTCTAAATATATAAACATAAATGGAAGCATACTAAGCAAGTAATCACACAAAAAAAAAATTGCAAACATGTTAATTTAAACACCATGGCCGAATAGTAATTAAAGCTAGCATGATATTTCCATAAACACATGGCATGGTGTATTGCTAAACTACCACAATCAAGCTAACCTACCACAAATCAAGCTAATCTAACACAAGTAAGCTAACCTACCCCAACAAATCTCATGAACAAGATCAAAAATAAAATCATCTCAATAAAACTATACCATTCGGTCCTTGTAAAAAAAAGGAAGAAAACTTGTTGTTGTTTTTTTTTTTTATATTTTCTTTAAGAAACAAAATGGTAGCTCTTTAGAAACAAGTTTATTTCATAAAAAGAAAAAAAAATATCAATAAAAAAAAAGCAAAATCATGTCAACAAAATATGAAAAAACCATGAAAGAACATATCTACCTTGCTCTAGCTTTCTAAATCAAGAAGAAATCAAGCCAAAACCTTTCTTTTCCTTCTCCTTTTTTCTCCTCTATTTTTCCTTTCTTTTTTCTCTCCTTTCCTCCCTAGCTACTGCCTCTTTTCCAGCCTCTAAAAGTTGTGAAAAAACTGCTCAGCCCCCCTTCTAAAGCCTTGGCCAAATGGCCCCCTTCTAGAAGCAAGGTGGTTATTTTTTTTCATTCAATGGCTATCACTTCAAGATGCTTTCTATGTAAAATTTCACCATTAGATTAGAATAATCAGCCCCTAAATATATGATGTCATGGAGATGATGTCATAAATAGGATAATAAATACGACATCATCCCTCTCTAACCATTAGTCCATGTGTTCCAAATTCAAAGGCTTGATCACAAAAATAACTACCTTCCTCTTCTCTCTTGACCCTTAGATGAAATGGCTCAGCAAAATTAATCTCCATCATGGGCTTGGCTGATTGTTCTCAAAATCCGCCCAATTCCATTCCAAGAAAGGCCTTTTTCAGTTTCTTCGATAAAATGACCTTTTTGACCCCCGAACCTAAATAAATAGTAAACGGACTCCAAATTCATATTTTCTTTTTTAATACTTCTTAAATAATAAAAAATTGAATTCTAGAAGTTTTCAAAAAATTTTGAGCCCATTTGCTATTTTTTTGGATTTTTTTCCAAAATTGCACTTTTGTGCACCCAAACTTTCACCATTTTTAAACGAGCTCTGGATCCAATTTTTTATTCAACAATCTCTTCCAAATAATATTAAAGTATAATCTGGAAGTTTTCATAATTTTTGGAACTCATTTGCTTAATTTTCGGATTTATCTGCTTGAATTTTTACATAGTAGGCCCGGGATTTGGCCATTTTGCAAACGAGCTCCGAATCCAGATTTTCTTTAGCCAATATCTTCCAAATAATTTAAGAATGAGATATGCAAATTTTCAGAATTTTTGGAACTCATTTGCTATTTTTTGGGGATTTATCTTTCTGAATTTCTACATAGTGGACCCGGGATTTGGCCATTTTGCAAACGAACTCTGAATCCATAATTTATTTTGCCAATCTCTTCAAAATGATTTAAGAATGAGATCTGTAAATTTTTAGAATTTTTGGAGCTCATTTGCTATTTTTCTCGAATTTTCCAAATTTGTCCTTTTGTCTCCAAAGCCCAGTTTTTCTCAAAACAAGTCTGATTTCCAGATTTTCTTTTTCTATGCCTTTTTTATATATTTAATTGGAATTGGTCCAAAAATTCCCACTTTTTATGATCAAATTCCCTTCCAGTTTGATTTTTCCTTTTTTCAGTATCGGGAATTTCCTCGTTTTTTTTCATTTTTCGTCCAATCGGCTCTTTTCTTGGAATTACTTCAAACTAAGCCTTGGGCTATCCTTGTTTACTCATTCCTTATCAGTTATGGGCTTTAGTTTTACTGAATCGGACCATTTTTGCAATTTTTCCCAATTTCACCAAAATCCACAAAAAACCCTAATTCTCGATTTTCTTCCAAATTGACTTTTCCTTCAATTTCTCTTCCAAGTAGCTTCTCCATTACCCGTAGTCAGTGCTTATCTTTCATTTATAGCCTTCAATTTCAACCAATTTGATCGTTTAAGCACTTTTCCCAAATTTCCTGAACTAGGGTTTCTTTTCTACTAAATCTCTGTAACCCAACTTCCGAACTCTATATCATTCAATGCAGACCACGGATTATCAAAATTCTTTCACCATTTTTCAATTGAACTTTAAATCTTGATTTTGAAAGTGGGTTGACTTTTCCAGTAGTTGACTTTTTAGGGTTGACTTTGCAGGGTTGACTTTTTCAAGATTGACTTTTTCTGTCTGTTTTCTTAGACTAACTCTCGAAGTACCACCTGTAGGACGAGAAAAGCCTTTTTCCATTCTGAAGCATCAATTTAGGAAGAAAACATACCTGATTTAGTGGTCCGGACAAAATTAGGTGTCTACAGCTGCCCTTCTTTGGCTATTGTTGAGAATTAGGAATCAGGAAAAGATAAACAAACACTAATTTTGTCCGGTTAGAAAAACCATATGTGAAAAACAAGGAAAGGGAGTTTTCATTCATCATTTTTTTAATTTTTTTCCATTTTCATTTTTTTTAAAAGCTGTAAATTGAAGATTTTGTTCTTAAATTCAGTTCCCTTACTAATCAAGGCTCGACCTATCTTAAGGAAACGAGTTCGATTTGCAAACTGATGACTTGGGCAAAACCAGAAGTCGAAAAATACCTGGGCGAAACCAAAAGTCGAAAAAAAGACCTGGGTGAAACCAGAAGTCGAAAAAAAGACTTGGGTGAAACCAGTGGTACTTTCTAAATATGGCGCACGGAGGTCTTACCCCTGATTTTGAGTAATTGTGCTCGGAGGTCTTAAAAATGGTGCCTGGAGGTCTAATCTATGATCTAGAAAATTGCGCTGTATGCGACTTTAAAAATGATGCTCGGAGGTCTTAAAAAACGGTGCCTGAAGGTCTGATCTATGATTTCGAAAATTGTGCTGGATGCGACTTTAAAAATGGTGCCTGAGGTCTGATCTATGATTTGGAAAATTGCGCTGTATGCGACTTTAAAAATGATTCATGGAGGTCTAATCTATGATTTGGAAAATTGATGCCCGGATGTCTTTTAAAAACGATGCTCGGAGGTCTGATCTATGATTTGGAAAATTGCACTATATGCAACTTTAAAAATGATGCCCGGAGGTCTAATCTATGATTTGTAAAAATGATGCCCAGAGGTCTTAAAAAATGGTGTTCGAAGGTCTGATCTATGATTTTGAAAATTGATGCCCAGTGGTCTTTAAAAAAAGGTGCTCGGAGGTCTGATCTATGATTTAGAAAATTACGATGTATGCGACTTTAAAATGATGCCCGGAGGTCTTAAAAATGATTTAGAAAATTGGTGCCCGAAGATCTTGAAAAAATGGTGCCCGGAGGTCTGATCTATGATTTGAAAAATTGCATTGTATGCAACTTTAAAAATGATCTTTGAAGAATTGTTGAAAATCAACCTGAAGATTTTGAAAAGATGCGAATGCTTTTTGATACTGTTGCAAATGATTAACAGTATGCATATACCTCATATTGCAAATGTAAATGTTTTGAATTGATGCAAATGTTTTTTGATGCTGGTACGGATGTTGGATAAGATGCAGATGCTTCATGGTGTACATGCAAATGGCTTAGATTGATGCAAATGCTTATTGATGCAGATGCAGATGTTGAATAAGATGCAGATACTTCTAAATGATGCAAATGCAAATGATCCTTGTCGCAACCTAAAAAATAACTAGTCTCATCGCAATACTTTATTATTCGTTAAGCGTGACATTAAAAAAAAAATCGAGGAAATGTCGACTTAATTCCTCTAGAAAATCAAAGGTTTTGCAAATAACCTTGAAAATTACATGGTGTCACCACCAATCTTTTTTTTTGGCTAGGTGTGATCAGCCACTTATTAAAACCGCTTTTATAAAATATTTTAAAATTAATTAAAACATATTTTTAAAACCAATTTCAAGTATGTGTTTTAAACCAGATAAATCAAAGAAGCAGGTTCGGGACTCGGTTACATGTGGGGAAGGATTAGCACCTCCACAACGCCCGTATAGAACGGTACCTTATTAATCATGTGTTATCTCAAATCTCGGTAAAAAGTCGATTTTTAATTTGGTATTTCAAGTTAATTCCCAATTTAAAGAAAAATAATTCCATTTTTTTATTGAAAATGATCTGGAATTTATTAATTCAAAATTTTCCTACATTTCCAAACAAGTGTGGCAAAATATAGAAATTTTTATTATTTTGGAAAAATTTTAGAATCATTCTAATTTTAAAGAAGATAATCCGTTATTAATGATAATTGATGATATCCTCCCCAGCAAACCCGGCCGAGAACTCATGAATTATTTTAACTTGGGAATATCTTTATTTTATTGAAAATCATTACCTTTTTCAAAACATTATAAAAAAATATGAATATGTGTGACATAAATAAAATGACATAGCAAAGTCTAGATAATATAATGCAACCTAAATGGTATGATATAATTTAAATGTCTTCGCATATTCAAAATGAAATGAAATATCCTAAGTCATATGATATATTCTAAATGAAATGAAATGACCTAGGTAACATGATATATTCTATATGAAATGTAATATCCTAAGTGACATAATATATTCTAAATGAAATGAAATGACCTAGGTAACATAATATATTCTATATGAAATGAAATGACCTAGATAACATAATATATTCTACATGAAATGAAATATCCTAAGTCACATGATATATTCTAAATGGAATAAAATGATTTAAATGACATGGCAAATATAAATGATATGGCATATAATCTAAATGATATGAAATGACATAAAACATAAAATAATGCTAACATACAATATGCATGAAAATAAAAATAAAAATAATAATGCATGACCATAGTATATGCTAAATAATGTGACAAAATTAACTAAATAAAAGCATAGGATATCATGAAATATTCAAAACCATATAACAATTAATATAATATAAAAAATTTAAATCAAAGATAATAACACCACCATGAAAATTAACATAGCAAAAATCACATATTATATAGTATGCATGAATAAGGAAAATGCAATGCATGAAAATGTATTTTTTCCTTTAATTAAGAAAATCCGTATATCTAAAAAGATGTCCGGCTACTTTAGGAAAATATATCAAATTAAATATTCTAAAACCGAAATACTTTGTGATTGTTTGAAAACAATTTTGAAAAGCTTAGATTAAAAATAAGAACTTAGCTAAACCCTTTTTAAATGGCTCTAATTTCCTAAGTTTAAAATCCTGAACTTCACCACCCTTAACCCGAGATTTAAAAAATCATTTTTAGAGTTTAAAAAGGCTTAGAAACTACCCTAAGTCAGGTAGCTAAACTTCCTTATCAGCCCCCTCTAAGTAACTTAACCAAAACAGAAAAATGATTTTCCTTCAAATTCAATTCTGCCTCTACTGTCCAGTTTTAGAGCACCATTTTTTACCCTATTTTTAAAAATTCAAAAAACATCTAAAACAAATACTGGAGACTTAGGACATGTAAAACTACACGGAAAAAAATTGGCTTAATTTTTTGATTAAAGATGACAGCCCAAAAAAATCGGGATAGTACAAGTATTGGGTGAAAAAATTGTTTTGCCAAAACACATTTTTTTGCCTTTGATAAAATCATTTAAAAATAAAAGTAAAAATGTTAGAGACTCTCCTAAAGACTCAAAAATAGTAGCTAACACTTTTGAAAATTTAGAAAAAAATTGGCTCAAGTAAAATAAATCACAAAGGTAGAATAATCAACTTGACAAATCTTTAATTTTCCACAAGTATGCTCAAAATGAACATGACTTTGAACCATTGATTAGTCTAAGTCATAAATCATGTGGCAATGACATGAAATGCATGAAAATACAGCAAATATGATGCATGAAATGCATGATTTAAGACCTAAATGACATGAAAAATGCATGGCATAGAGAATATGACCTAGACCTAAATGAATTTGCATGGCATTTAATGCAACCTAGGTCTAAAATGCATGAATATGCATGCCAAAGCAAACCTAAACTAAAGAATACATGGCAATAACACAAACATATATCATGCTTAAACAAAATACACAACCAAATATCATGAAAACGCAAACCTATAAACTAGCATGATGAAAATGCACATACAAAGAATACAATATGACGGGTGGCCGAATGGTCCCATACTTTAAAATGGGCATGGCATTTTCACAAACACATAATATACTAACATGCAAGATTAAAGAATAATACTCAAATCATGCAAATATAAAGTAAAGCCATGAAAACCAATAGGCATTTAAGTAAAGCCATGAAAACCAATAGGCATTTTCACAAACACATGGATTAACAAAATGTAAAACATAAACAAAATTAAACATTTTGAAAACAGAAAATCAAAAATGCAAGATAAGTAAAATAAACATGATAACAAGATAATAGCTCAAAAATGGAAACAAGCAAGCAACCAAATCAAAACAAGCTTCATATTTATGTATTTAAAGAAGATTTAAAGCATCAAAACTTGTTAAATATCATGAATAACATGAAATAAAAATGCAAACAACAACTATATCAAAAACAATAACCATTCGGCCAACCCCCAAAAAAAACAAAAGAAAAAAATTTCTCAAAGCTTTTCCAAGGAAGTATAAAAAAGAACTTAAAGGAGAAACTTAAAAAAACTTATTTTAAAGAAGAAAATCAAAATAAACTCACCAAAATAGCAATCAAAATAGCAAATCAAGGAAAGTACAAGAGTGTGGAGCTTAAAGCAACCTCTAGAAGCTATATTGCAAGCTTTTCCAAATCTAACTTTCTTTTCCTTTCTAAACTTTTCTTTTTGCCTTTCAAAAATGGAGAGAAAATCAGCCAAACAAGAGTGTGAATAGAGTGAAGATAAAAGAGAGACCCCCTTTCCCCTTGTAGTGGCCGAATGGCCTTCTAGATAGCTAGGATGTTGTCATTTTTTTCCAACCAATTTTGATCAAAAGGCTATTAATCCAAGATGCTTAAAATGTGAAATTATCACCCTTAGATTAGGTAATCAGCTATCCACAATTACAGCTATTCAAGAATTTTAAGCCATTATGTTGACATTCTCCCTCTTCATGCATTGGTCCATGTGGCTCAATTACAAAGGCTTGATCAAATGGCATTACCTTGATATGTTGCCCTAGCATTCTTCAACCCAAATGGCATTACCTTGTAGCAGAAGGTTCCACACATTGTAACAAATATGGTTTTCTCCATATCTTCCGGTGCCATCTTAATCTAATTGTATCCTGAGAATCTGTCCATGAAAGAAAATAAAGAACTCTTCGCCATATTATCCACCAGAGTATCGATATAGGGCAAAGGGAAATTATATTTAGGGCTGGCCTTGTTCAAATCTCGGTAATCAACTCACATCCACACCTTGCCATCCTTCTTCGGTACTGGAATAATATTTGCCACCTATTTTGGATATTTTGCCACCTCTAAGAATCCAACATCAAATTGCTTCTTCACCTCCTCTTTTATCTTTAACAGCATGTTCGGCCTCATTTTTCTCAACTTTTGCTGAATTGGCTTGCATTCTGGCCTTAAAGGAAGCTTATGAACCACAATAACCGGATCCAACAATTGCATGTATTGGTAAGACCATGCAAATACATCCACATATTCTTGGAGCAAGGCTATCAATTCACCCTTTATTGATGATGACAATGAAGTCCTGATTTTGACTTCCTTTATCTCTTTACCATTTCCCAGATTTATTATTTCCAATAATTCCTTATGAGGAAGTACTTGTTTCTCCCCTTGTTATATTTTACTTAATAGATACGGAGGTAAACCATAATCCTCAGTATCTTCATTAGCCTTAAAATCACCCATGCAAATGGGTCTTTCAAAATTAATTTTAGAATTACTGACAGGAAGGTCCTCATATTTCGCATCCGTACACCTGTAAATAGGTGGAGAAGAAACAATATAGGAAAATATATATAATGAAAACAAAATAAATAGCAAAAATGAAAGAATATGGATACATCAATATGAATAAAATGCATCGTGCTTGTTATTTATTGAATGAGAATGTTTAAACAAAAAGCCCATTACAGAAAAAAAAAAACTCTTAATATCTCTGGGTAAACATAATTAAGATTGTTTTTTTTAAAAAGTATTACTTTGGAATAGACTTAAAAACTATGGGCAACTCAGTTGCACTCCAATTGGTCAATCTATATCCTGGTGGATAAGGTCACACCATCCAGCTCGCATTGTCACTTTCCATCCCTTCTTTCCCAGTCATGCAAATCACCATATCCTGAATCTGCCCACCTTTATTCAGATGGAATTTTTGAAAAGCTTTCTCGATCATTATGAGTACATCCTCTGAATTCTTTTCTCTGAATAGAAAACCAGTAGAGCGAAAGTTGTGAAGGATTGGTAGGAAAGTCATGGGTTCCCATTCAATATCCAAACAAGCGAGACGAGTCGTCCTCCTTTGTCGGTTCCTTTCAACTTGTTTCCTCTTCTCATGGGCCTTCGGTAGATACCCTAAGCCAAACTGATCTTTCTTACCCACTACTTCCATTGCTCGGGCCAACCCTTCAAGATATTTTCCAAGACCTTTTCCAGCCCTGCAGCCCTTTCCCACTATGGTTCTTACTCCCAGCCTTGTGTTCTTGGAAAACCTTGGTTTTGGAATTATTCGTCACTCAGCGGTGAAAACCGCATTTACGAATTCCAAAGACCGAAAAAAAATTCTACGGCATCTTCATTGGGTTCAACATAAGGAGATTCAGTAGATGCAGAGGCTATTATGTCTTCTTCTCCTTATACAGTGACCAAACGGCCTTCCATCATAAATTTTAGCTTTTGGTGGAGAGACGAGGGTATAGCCCCTACTGAATGTATCCACGGCCTTTCCAACAAGCAATTATAAGATGGATTAATATCCATGACCTGAAAGTTCACCGTATAGGTGCATAGGCCTATCTCTAGAGGAACCTCAATAGTTCCTAGTACCTCTCTCTTGGTACCATCGAAAGCCCTGACTACTGTGCAACTCGATAGCATATAAGAAATATCAATTTGCAACTTAGACAGGGTTGTTAGGGGCATTACATTTAATGAAGAACCATTATCCAGAAACACCCTTAGTAGTATATGCCCCTTGTAGGTGGCTGTTATGTGAAGAGCCTTTGTGGACCCAATACCATTGGGTGGTATTTCATCATAACTGAAATATATGTGATCGTCTGTCCTAATGTTTCCCACCAGGCTATTTAATTTTTCTACTGATATATTGTTAGCCACATATTCTTGATTCAATACTCTCAATAGGGCATTTGTATGTGGCTCCGAGTTTAATAGCAAAGATAAGATGGAGATTCTTGCTGGCTGAAGCTGCAATTGCTCAACCACACTATACTCACTATGTTTTATGAACTTTAAAAAACCGCAGGCCTCCTTCTCGTTCACTGGCTCTTTTATTCTGTTTATCGGGGCTGATCCCCTCTTTGCTTCTGTTGACAAATCCATCTCAATATAGATTGGTTCAGCTACTTTCTTCCCTTTGTCCAGTCCTCCATCCTTTCTTGTTGATCCCTGTTCAACAACCTTAGGGGCATAACACCTTCCACTTCGTGTTAAGTGCCCCACACCTATAATATCTTGCTGACTTGAAGACCCGGGCATAACCATGCTGCAGTCATATTTCCATGGTGTAGTTTTATTTTCCTTGTATGAAAAAAAAGAAGACAAATCTCTGATTAGATTAGGCGCAATTTCCTCAACAACAGGAGTAGTCTTCTCTAGTTCATCATAATAGATGATCAAAGGTCTTTCTATTCCATACTTAGCCGTATTCTCAATAACCTCTACTTCATCCTCAATTTCTTCATAAAACTGGGCTTCCCCTTCATCCATCATCTTTTGGACTTTAGCCAGAAAGTCCTCGCATTCCTGTATGATATAAACTTTACATCCATGGAACGGGCACCAGTTCTGCACCCTCTTTGCTACCATTTTTAAACCGTCTGCATCCCCCGCCATTCCTGCCTTAACCATCTCGACCCATACTGTTAACATTGGAGTCTTGACTTCCCTGGCATCCTTTTTTACCCTTCTGACTTCCCCTGTCCATACTGCATTTACCCGATTCTTAACATGATCGGGCAATGGGTTTTCTACTACATTTGGCTCATTCTTTGACCCAAACTTCAAAACTCTGGTATTGATTAAACTTTGGACTTTCTTTTTGAAGGCAATTCAATCCTCAATCGAATGCCCTTGAATTTTAGCATGATATGTGCAGTTGGTATTTGCATTGTACCACTTTGGGTATGGTAAGATCAAAGGTTTAAGATATACGGGCGCGACAAGTTGGCCTTGCAGTAATTTGGGATATAGCTCACCATAGGTGGTTGGAATAGGATCGAACTGGGTTTTTGATCGTGCCTTGTTGAACGATGGTCATTAGGTGCGAGACCTTGAGTATTTGGGACAGTATTTCGAGGAAGTGTTATTTGTGGGGATATACCAGTTGGAAACGGTTGTTGTGGTATATTGGTATAAGGGAATGAATTTTGGGTAAGATGGTTCACATTGGGATAGTAAGGATTATACCCCAGATAAGGTGTGCAGGGTGTAGGAGGTGTATAAGATATAGGAGGAGTATAGGGCTTGGGAGGTGTGTATGGTGTAGGAGGTGCATAGGGGTATTGATTGAAACTGACTGCATGTGTCTCCTCCTTTTTCTTTGTAGGGAAAACCCTCTTCGGGGTAGCAGACTCACCCCTTTCTATTTTCCCGTTCTTAATGATAGACTCTATCATCTCCCCGGATATCACCATATCTGCAAAGTCCTCGGTGGCACTCCCCACCAATTTATCATAATAAGGTGCTTTCAGGTATTGATAAAAGCACTGTAGTTTCCTTATTGGTCAAAGGAGGTTGTACTTGTGTAGTCAGGTCTCTCCATCTCTGAGAATATTCTTTAAAGCTTTTAGTAGCTTTCTTTTCCCTGTTTTACAGAGTTAGACGGTCAGGTACCATGTCCGTCACATGCTTGTATTGTTCCATGAAAGCTTTGGCTAGATCCATCAAGGAACGGATCTTAATATGGGTAAGCTGGTTATACCACTGAGTTGCGGACCCTATCAAGCTATCTTGAAAATAGTGGATAAGTAATTTTTCATCTTCATCATGTCTCATCATCTTCCGGTAGTACATGGTCAAAAGCGCTGATTGGTTGGTAGTTCCGTTATATTTTTCAAAGTCTGGCACTTTGAACTTTGGAGGAATCACCAGACCGTGCACTAAACTCTTTTTTTTGGCATCCAGACTGCCAAATAGCTCCGCTCCTTCAACTGCCTCCAATCTTTCCTCTAGCAGCTGATACTTTTTCTGGGATTCTGCCGTTTCAACCGTTTTCAGCTCAGTTATCTTTGCCCTTTCCTTTTCCGCCAATTCCTCAAAGTCTGAAACGTCCACATCAATTGGATCAACCCCAATATTACCCTTTTTAGGACCAAAATTCTGTGCTTAAGCCGCTGGTTGGATGTAAACATAGGATGCTGCCCAGTTGGAAGTTAATTTTCCACATGCTGGGATGTCTGGCCATTCTTCTATACCACCTCTGGTCGGCCTTCCTGGTTTACTGCCCCCATTCCTGTAACTGAATTTTCCCTTTGCCATTTCTGCCTCATCATGGTATTCATCATCTCCATGAGTTTGGTTATTTGTTCTCGTGACTCCTCTTGAGACTTAGCCAACTGTTCCTGCAGTTCCCTTTGAGTTCATTCTATCTTTTCAATTCTAGCAATCTTATCTCCATAGCTTTGGCTTGAGATCGAGTATTGTAGGGGTGTCGAAAGTCTGATTCTTTCTGAGTGCGACCAATTGTACCTTTAGTTTTCAAAACCATGAATTAGAAATTATTGACACATTTTTTATTTGATTTTATAAAAATGAATGAATGAATAAATGGCTAAATGAATGAATATGAATGAATAATTATAAAGAATAGATGAATCAACAAATAAAGAAATAACTAAGTGTATGAATAATTTATAAAGAATAAATGAATGAATGATTATAAATATAAATAAATGAATGAACAAACACAATATATAAAGGAAAGAACAAATGAATGATGAATGCATTTAAAAGTATTGGCCCCGGGATAATTCCAACCAAACGGTTTTTCATTGATTTCCTGAAACTAAATACATCAAAGATAAAAGATCACTGCTTAAGACAATCTAATAATCTGTCTATCCTAATTCAAAATGCTATTAAAAAACACCGATCCTATAGTAACTCCCTCGGATCTTGGACTTTTTTTTACTGTCCTCTTTTGATTGCCTTGCTCTTCAATCTGACCCCTACTTGTTCACGGCCCTTTGACATGTCAGCAGAAGCATCACTGTGTAAGCTTTCCTTAGCTTGTTTCTCTAGTTGATTGGCTCAGGCTTCCTCATGCTTCGCTCTCTCTTTCCAATAGTTATTCTCCTTCTTGAGGTTTTTGACCTCTTGCTCCCATTGCCCGGAAGTCTTGAGGGTCCGCTCAAATTTAAGCTCGAAGCGGTACCTCTTGTTCTCCAAATGTAATTCTTGAAGATCGCTCTTAGAAGTGCCCCTTTCTCTTTTGATCTTTTCCTTTTCTCTTTCTCGAGCTGATTCCCTATTTTTCTTGTCCTTAAGCACTTCTTATAGCCGGGCAATCTCTTTGCTCATTTGGGCTTTTTCTTTTTCGAATTTTTCCCTTGCAATTTCTAACTCTGATGGCACTTCCTTCGATGGTGAACTAAAGTACTGAACTTCTTCCCCATTAGATGCCAACAACCTGTCATAAATCCTCCTATCTCTCCATGCTAGGTAGTCGGGTGTGACGATGTCACCATATCTGGGCTACCTTTATCTGTCGGGTCTTTTTCCATGCTTCAATTATTCTGCGCACCTTTCCTGAGTAACCTTCTTCTCTATAGGTGAACTCTAATAGAGCCAGTCCATGAGTCACTGGTGTGAACTGCCTAGACTCAACCTGTCTTTGCACCAACAGAGGTGCGTAGCTCACGGCTTCCCAAATCCCGAGTAATGGAACCCCTGACTTGTCTCAACATTTGTATAATATCAGCATAGGAATCAGCCATGGAGCTCTCCAAGTTATCAATTCAATCTTAAGATTTTGAAACAGGTTGATCCACTGCTCTTCATTTCTGTCTCCGGGCCAATCTGTCTTAAAGAACTCATTGATTGGTACTAACATTTTCAAATATGGTTTCAAAGAAACATCCTCCCTCTTCCAAAAATGACTCTGAATCCAAACATAGAGTAGCTGCATACATCCCATGAATCTTCCTTTTCCTTCTCTTCCGAAAAAATTCAAAGATCGAATAGTTTTATCTAGGATGGTTGCAGATGGATCCATCTTATGTCTTAACTTCTCAAAAAGGTCAACTATGGCCAACTCGATACGTCAATGAAGGTTGTCAGGTTGCATTTGAAAAGGTTAAACATTATCTATCCAACCCACCAGTATTAATACCACCTGTTCAGGATAAACCAATGATACTATCTTTATCAATATTTGAGAGATCCATGGGTTGTGTTTTGCGGCAGCTTGATGAGACTGGAAAGAAAGAACATGCAGTTTACTACCTTAGCAAGAAATTCACAGATTATGAGTTGCAATATTCATCGGTAGAAAAGTTATGCTATGCCTTAGCTTGGACTGCTCGAAGACACAGACAGTACATGTTGTTCCACACAACATGGTTGATTGCCAAGCTAGATCCAATCAAGTACATGTTGGAAGCACATTATTTGTCAGGGAGGACGGCAAGATGGCAGGTTTTATTGTCAGAGTACGACATTGTATATGTAAGTCAAAAAGCTATCAAGGGCAGTGCAGTGGCTGAATTCTTAGCAAGTCAGGCAGTGGAAGATTATGAGCTGTTGAACTTTGACTTCTCGGATGAAGATTTGATGTATGTTTCACAAGCAGATGAGATTCCCCTAAAGAAGAAAGTGTGGAAAATGTATTTTGATGGCGTATCTAATGCCATGGGGCACGAAATCAGTGTAGTCCTCATATCCCAAGAAGAAGATTATTATCGTTTCACTACTAGATTGGATTTTGATTGTACAAACAATACTGCCGAGTATGAAGCGTGTACTATGGGCCTTTATGCTGCAGTGTACAGAAAGATCAAACTATTGGAAGTTTTTGGAGACTCAGCCTTAGTGATATACCAGCTACGAGGAGAATGGGAAACCCGATATACAAAGCTAATCCGATACCGAGAACTCATATTGAGTTTATTGGAGGAATTTGAAGAAGTGAATTTCAATTACTTTCCTCGAGAAGAAAATCGAACGACAGATGCTCTGGCTACTTTGTCATAAAATTTTAAAATGAATTAAGAGGTTGAAGTTGTACCAATAAAGATGAGTATATATGAGTCTCCTGCCCACTATCTGAGTATAACGACATCTTGTAGTACATCAAGAGTCAATAGTATCCCGAACAAGCAACAAAAAATGACTGGAGGACTCTAAGAAGGCTAGCAATGGGTTTTGTTCTAGATAGTGAGACTCTCTACAAGAAAGGAAAAGACCAAGTCTTATTGAGATGTGTCAGATCTGCCGAAGCTCAGAGAATTATAGAAGAGGTCCATGAAGGGATATGTGGCACTCATGCTAATGGTCACATGCTTTCTAAACAGATTATGAGGGCAGGGTATTATTGGTTGGCAATGGAAGGAGATTGTATTAGTTATTCCCAGAAGTGCCATAAATGCCAGATATATATAGATAAGATTTATGTGCCGCTATCGCCATTACATGTCATGACTGCACCATGGCCCTTTTCAATGTGGGGAATGGATATGATCGGGCCTATTACCCTGAATGCTTCAAATGGACATCATTTCATCTTGGCAGCCATAGATTATTTCACAAAGTGGGTAGAAGCTACTTCCTATGCGAATGTAACAAAGTCTGTGGTATGTAGATTTGTTAAGAAAGAAATCATATGCCGTTATGGATTGCCAGCAAGAATTATTTTGTATAAGGCTCTCAATTTGAACAATAAGATGATGAAAGAAGTGTGTACTCAGCTCAAAATCACACATAATAATTCATCACCTTACCGTCCGAACATGAATGGGGCAATAGAAGCAGCCAATAAGAACATCAAGAAGATAATTGAGAAGATGACCGATGTGTACAAGGATTAGCATGAGATTTTTCCTTTTGCTCTTCATGCATATCGTACTTCGGTCCATACATCTATAAGAGCAACACCATTTTCTTTGGTATACGGGATGGAAGCAGTGCTACCTATTGAAGTTGAGATCCCTTCACTTCGGGTTTTGATGGAAGTTGGCTTAGAGGAAGCAGAATGGGTTAGAGCTCATTATGAACAGTTGAATCTCATCGAGGAGAAAAGATTGAAAGCAATTTGTCACGGGCAGTTGTATCAGAGAAGGATGTTTCGAGCCCACAACAAGAAAGTTCGTCCTAGACAGTTCCGAGAGGGGGAGTCGGTACTGAGGAAAATTCTCTCTATAGTGGACACGGGAGGAAAGTGGGCTCCGAATTGGGAAGGACCCTATATTGGTAAAAAGAGCTTTTTCTAGAGGAGCATTGATTTTAACTAGAATAGATGGGGAAGATTTCAGAAATCCCGTGAATGCGGATAAACTGAATAAGTATTATGCTTAAAAAAAAAGTGTGATGTTGTGCACATGGAAATTCAAATGATTCCAAGTGTAAAAATGGAATTTCTATATATCTATCTCCCCTATGGATGGCTTTTTAATGAGAATATTCATGCTTGATATGATGAATGGCCATCTTTCATATTCCTTTCACTAAAAAGCAATTATCCTTAGTCACCCCTTTGAGCTTTAGGAATTATTTCTTTCTTTAAACCTTGATCAAGGATCACCCTCTACACTGGAGGGCAAGTGCGAGGAAAAATAATCAAAAATCATGGCAAGAAGAAAGCCGTCGAAAAATGTGGCAAATGAAAGGCAAAAAAGCAAGAAAAAAGAAAGAAAAAAAAAAAGAGAAAGTCCAAAAATGGGACAAATGTTTTAAGAATGAGTTCTCCTCAAGAAATGATCCTTGATCCAATCACCCTTAAACACACTTTAGGCCTATTTTATGCTTTCTTTCTAAATTTAAACCTTGGCCTATATTACGTGCTTTAAAAGCCCATTTTGATCAAGCATGGATATTTAATTTGAAAGGTTATTCTCAGAATTCATCCCATATTTTGAATTGATATTTTTACCTTGGAAGCATTTAGAATTCTCAAATGCATGGTAGAGTACAAAAAAAAAATGAGAATGAAAAAAGAAAGTAAAAGGAGAGGTTTAAGCCGAAAACCCGTAGAGGGCGACTTAATACCGAATGGAGGACACTTGAGTTGAAAACCCACAAAGGGAGACTCAGGTACTGATAAAAAGTTCGAATCAATGCTCCATGTAAAGGGGGAGAAAGTATCTAAAAATCAGAAGAAAGGAGAACAACTCAGTCTGATGTAACTACGAAAGTCGAGAGGTTACCCATGTAAATTGCTCGTTCAAGAGAAATTTCAGATGGTTTGAAAAAGGAGGGGTCCAAGATATTTCCCATCCGGGGCATCTACAACCTATAACTTTACATTTGTTTTTTATATCCTTGATATTTATTTGTACTATCTTATTCATATTTTCTTTCATACATTTTTGAGATGCATTATGATTGTTATGAAATTGAATGATGATATGTAATAAAAAAAATATTTAAATAAAAGGATTTCAGAGTATTACTAAGGAATAGATTTAAATCTTAGGAAAGGTTTGGAAAGTTCACCAAGAAAAGAAAACAGTGAACGTGTTGGAGACTCCATCACGAAGTCAGAAAATCTGTGAATTTCAGCGAAAGTCAGAAACTAAGACTATTTGACAAGTTATCTTGAGTGAAGGATTCCTTAAGTGGGGCATCAATGAACAATTGAAGACTCCATCATGAAGTCGGATAATCTGTGAACCTCAAAGAGACCATGGATTAGAAATCATGACATAATCATTTGATTGCATTCATTCTTAGGAAACATACAAGCATTTGCAAAGCATGTCATTCTCATCATTGCATTTAGCTAACATTGTAGAAATCAAGAAAACTTGGACTTCCCCAAAGTGAGCTCGTTTTGTTTTTCAAACGAGTCGAGCCCTGAGATCACCGTCGAGGTACGTTTTGTTTCCAAATCGAACTCATTTTGCTTCTCAAATAACTCGAGCCCCGAGACTGTTGTCAAGGTATGTTCCTTTCATTTTCAAGTTAAATTTATCTTTTCCAAATGAACCAAACCCATAATCATTCTTAGTATTTCCTTTAGTTTTAAATCGAATTCATTCTATTTTATCAAATGAGTCGAGCCTTGAGACCACTGTCGAGGTATTTCCTTTTGTTTTAAATAGAATTCATTCTATTTTATCAAATGAGTCGAGCCTTGAGACCACTGTCGAGGTATTTCCTTTTGTTTTAGGTCGAATTTATTTTTTTTATCAAATGAGTCAAGCCTTAAGACCACCGTTGAGGTATTTCCTTTTGTTTTAATTCGAACTCATTTTGTTTTATCAAATGAGTCGAGCCTTGAGACCATCGTCAAGGTATTTCCTTTTGTTTTAAGTCGAATTCATTCTGTTTTATCAAATGAGTTGAGCCTTGAGACCACCGTCGAGGTATTTCTTTTTGTTTTAAATTGAATTCATTTCTGTTTTATCAAATGAGTCGAGCCTTGAGACCACTGTCGAGGTATTTCCTTTTGTTTAAAATCGAATTCATTCTGTTTTATCAAATGAGTCGAGCCTTAAGACCATCGTCGAGGTATTTATTTATTTTTTTAAAAATTGAATTCATTCTGTTTATCAAATGAGTCGAGCCTTGAGACCGTCGTCAATGTATTTTCAAATCACGGGTAAGGCCTCCGAACACCATTCTTAAGACCTCCGGGCATCATTTTTAAAGTCGCATACAGCGTAATTTTTTTTAACTCACGGGTAAGGCCTCTGGGCACCATTTTTAAGCCCTTCGGGCATTATTATGAAAGTCGGATAAAGCGCATTTTTTTCAAATCACGGGTAAGGCCTCCGGGCACCTTTTTTTAAGACCTCCAGGCATAAGTTTCCATAGTTTTTACATTTGCTTGAACAAGTCTTTGGTGGTGATAACCAAAGCCTTTGGTGCAGATATCCAGAGTTTTACATTTGCTTGAACAAATCTTTGGTGGTGATAGCCGAAGCCTCTGGTGGAGATATCCAGAGTTTTACATTTTCTTGAGCAAGTTTTTGGTGGTGATAGTTGAAGCTTCTGGATGAGATACCCAGAATTTTAAACACAGCTTAGCACAAGACAGGTTAAGCCCTCGAGACCATCGTCGAGGTCTTTTCTTATTTTGCAAATCGAACTCGTTTCCTTAAGACGGGTCGAGCCATGATTAGTCAGGGAATTCAATTTAAGGACAATATCTTCTATTTACAGTTTTTTTACAACAAAAAAAAAAATGCAAAAAAAAAAATGAAAATGAAAAATGGAAAAAGAAAAAAGAAAAAAGAAAACCTCTTTCCCTTCCCTTCACATGTGATTTCACTAACCGAACAAAATTAGTATTTGTTTATCTTTGCCTTGTAGACACCTAATTTTGTTCGGACCACTAAAACAGGTATGTTTTCTTCCTAAATTGATGTTTCATATTGTAAAAAGACTTGTTTTTTCATCCTGCAGGTGGTACTTTGGGACTTAGTCTAAGAAAGCGAGCATAAAAAGTCAAACTTGAAAAAGTCAACCCCAAAAAGTCAACTACTGAAAAAGTCAGCCCACTTTTAAAATCAAGATTTGAAGTTCAATTGAAAAATGATGAAAGAATTTTGATAATCCGAGGTCTACCTCGAAAGATATGGAGTTCGGAAGTTGGGTTATGGAGATTTAGTAGAAAGGAAACCCTAATCTAGGAAATTTGGGGAAAAGTGCTTAAACGATCAAATTGGTCGAAATTGAAGGTTCCAAATGAAAGATAAGAACTGACTACAGGTAATGGAGAAGCCACTTGAAAGATAAACTGAAAGAAAAGTCAATCCGGAAGAAAACCGAGAATTAGGGTTTTTGGTGGATTTCGGTGAAATTGGGAAGGATTACAGAAATGGCCCGACTCGATAGGACTAAAGCCCCTAATGGATGAAGAGTGATTAAAAAAGGATAGCCCAAGGCTCAGTTTGAAGAAAATTTGAAAATCGGACTTGTTTTGAGCAAAACCGGATTTCGGAGGAAAAATGGCAAAATTGGAAAATTTGGGAAAAATAGCAAATAAACTCCAAAAAATCTGAAAAATTGCAAATCTCATTCTTAAATAATTTCAAAAATATTGGTGAAATAAAATCTTGATTCGGAGTTCGCTTGCAAAATGGCCAAATCCCGGTCTCCTATGTAGAAATTCAAGAAGATAAATCTTGGAAAAATATCAAATAAACTCCAAAAATTCTGAAAATTTACAAATCTCATTTTTAAATTATTTGGAAGAGATTGGATAAAGAAAATCTGGATTCAGAGTTTCTTTGCAAAATGGCCAAATCTCGGGTCTCCTATGTAGAAATTTAAGAAGATGAATCTAAAAAAAAAAAATAGCAAATGAACTCCAAAAATTCTGAAAATTTGTAAATCTCATTTTTAAATTAGTTGGAAGAGATTGGCGAAAGAAAATCTGGATTCGGAGTTCGTTTGCAAAATAGCCAAATCTCAGGCCCTTATGTAGTAATTCAAGCAGATAAATCCCGAAAAAATACCAAATGAGTTCCAAAAATTATGAAAACTTCCAGATGACACTTTTGAATTATTTGGAAGAGATTGGTGAAGAAAATTTTTGATTTGGAGCTTGTTTAAAAAATGGTAAAGTATGGGAGCGTAAAAGGGTAATTTTGGAAGAAAAAATCCAAATAAATAGCAAATGGACTTGAAATTTTTTGAAAACTTCCAAAATTCAATTTTTTATTATTTTGGAATTATTCAAAAAAGAAAATTATAATTTGGATTCCGTTTGCTATTTATTTATGTTCAGGGGGCAAAAATGTCATTTTACCCAAGAAATCGAAAAAGGTTTTTCTTTCCTTTTAAAAAAATGAAGCATGGGCTGGAAAAAAGGTGGTTGGCCAGCCAAGGCCCAAGGCTAGGTAGATAGTTTCTGATTTTTTAATCAAAATGCCAACAATGAAGAGGAAGTTAGTTATTTTTTTATCAAGCCTTTGCAAATTAGCCACATGGACCAATGCATGAAGAGGGAGAGTGTCAACATAATGGATTAAGATTCTATAACAGCTATAATTGTGGATAGCTTATGGCCTAATCTAAGGGTGATAATTTCATGTTTTAAACATCTTGGATCAATAGCCTTTGGATGAAAATTGGTTGAAGGAAAAATGAGAACATCCTAGCCTAGGGGGGCTATTCGGCCACACTACAAGGGGTCACTCTCTCTTTTATTTTCAGCTATTCACTCTTGATTCTCTCTTGGTTTTGGCTGATTTTTCTCTCCATTGTTGAAAAGCAAAAAGAAAAGTTTAGAAAAGAAAAGAAATTTAGAAGAGAAAAAACTTGAAAGATAGCTTCTAGAGGTTGCTTTAAGCACCATACTCTTGCACTTTCTTTGATTTTCCATTCTTGACTTGCTGTTTTGATCACTATTTTGGTGAGTTTCTTTTTATTTTTCTTTTAAAATAAGTGTTTTTAATGTTCTTCTTTAAGTTCCTTCTTCATTCTTTCTTGTAAAAAGCTCTTGAATTTTTTTTTTCCTTTTGTTCTTGAGATGGCCGAATGGCCTACTCTTTTGGGTAGTTGCTGTTTGCATTTTTTATTTAATGTTATTCTTGATATTGAACAAGTTTTTATGCTTTAAATCTTCTTCTAATATATAAATATGAAGCTTGTTTTAATTTGGTTGCTTGCTTGTTTCTATTTTTAAATCTATTATCTTGTTATCATGTTTATTTTACTTGTCTTTCATTTTTGATTTTCTATTTTCAAAATGTTTAAGTTTGTTTATGTTTTATATTTTGTAATCCATGTGTTTGTGAAAATGCTTATTGGTTTTCATGCCTTTACTTTATATTTGCATGATTTGAGTGTTATTCTTTAGCTAAGCATGTTAGTATATCTGTGTTTGTGAAAATGCCATGCTCATGTTAAGCATCTACCACATTCGGCCACTTCAATATGTTTGCTTTGTGTGTGCATTTTTGTTATTTTAGTTTATAGGTTTCATTTTCATGATATTTGATTGAATATTTCATATAAAGTTTCATTTATAGGTTTCATTTACATTCGACCACACTCGTACGTTCCTGATTTTTCTGGGAAGTCATCTTTAATCAGAAAATTAAGCAGATTTTTTCCCATGTAGTTTACATGTTCTGAGTCTCCAGTATTTTGTTTAGATTTTTTTTGAATTTTTAAAAATAGGGTAAAAATCGTGCTTTAAAACTGGATAGAGGACTCAGAATTGAATTTGAAGGAAAATCATTTTTCTGTTTTGGTTAAGTTACTTAGAGAGGGCTGATTAGAAACTTTAGCTACTGATTAGGGTAGTTTTAAGCCTTTTTAAACTCTAAAAATGATTATTTAAGTCTCGAGTTAAGGGTGGTCAAGTCCGAGATTTTAAACTTAGGAAATTAGAGTCATTTAAAAGGGGTTTAGCTAAGTTTTTTATTTTTAATCTAAGCTTTCCAAAATTGTTTTCAAACAATCACAAAGTATTTTGATTTTATAATATTTAATTTGACATATTTTTCAAAGGTAGCTGGATATCTTTTTAGATATACGGATTTCCTTAATTAAAGGAAAAAATACATTCTCATGCATTGCATTTTCCATATTCATACATATTATATAATATGTAATTTTTGCTATGTTTAATTTTCATGATGGTGTTATTATCTTTGATCTAAATTTTTGATATTATATTATTTTTTATATGGTTTTGAATATTTCATGATATCCTATGCTTTTTCTTTAGTTATTTTTGTCATATTATTTAGCATATGCCATGTTCATGCATTATTATTTTTATTTTTATTTTCATGCATATTATATGATAGCATTATTTTATATTTCATGTCATTTAGATTATATGCCATTTCATTTATATTTGCCATGTCATTCAAATTATTTCATTTCATATAGAATATGTTATGTTACCTAGGTCATTTCATTCCATTTAGAATATATCATATAACTTAGGATATTTCATTTCATTTAGAATTTGCTAAGACATTTAAATTATATCATATCATTTAGGTTGCATTATATTATTTAGACTTTGCTATGTCATTTTATTTATGTCATACATATTCATATTCATATTTTTTAAAATGTTTTCAAAAAGGTAATGATTTTCAATAACATAAAGATATTCCCGAGTTAAAATAATTCATGAGTTCTCTGTCGGGTTTGCTGGGGAGGATATCATCAATTATTATTAATAATGGAATATCTTATTTAAAATAAGAATGATTCGAAAAGTTTTCCAAACTAATAAAAATTTCTATATTTTGCCACGTTTGTTGGGGAATATAGAAAAATTTTGAATTTATAAATTCCGGATCATTTGCAATTAAAAGTGGAATTACTTTTCTTTAAACTGGGAAATAACTTGAAATACTAAATTTAAAACCGACATTTTTACCAAGACTTGAGATAACACACGATTAATAAGGTACTGTTTTATACGGGCGTTGTGGGGATGCTAATCCTTCCCCACACGTAACCAAGTCACGAACCCGCTTCTTTGATTTCTCTAGTTTAAAATGCAGACTTGAAATTTGTTTTAAAAATGTTTTAATTAATTTGAAAATATTTTATAAAACCGTTTTAATAGGTGGCCGATCACAACTAGCTAAAAAAGATTGGTGGCGACTCCATATCTTTTTCAAGGTCATTTTCAAAACCTTCATTTTTTAAGAGGAATTAAGTCGACTTTTCCCTTTTTTTTTTTTTTTAAATGTCACGCTTAACGAATAATAAAGTCTTGCGATAAGACTTGTTATTTTTTAGGTTGCGACAGCAGCCAATAAGAACATCAAGAAGATTGTTGAAAAGATGACTGATGTATACAAAGATTGGCATGAGATATTGCCTTTTCCTCTCCACGCATACCGTACTTCAGTTCGCACATCTACGGGTGCCACGCCATTTTCTCTAGTATACGATATGGAGGCAGTGCTGGCTATTGAGGTCGAAATCCCTTCACTTCGTGTCTTTATGGAAGTGGGCGTAGAAGAGGCATAATAGGTTAGAGCTCGCTATGAACAGTTGAATCTCATCAAGGAGAAAAGGCTGAGGGCAATTTGTCATGGGCAGATGTATCAGAAAAGGAAGATTCGAGCCCACAACAAAATGGTTCATCCAGGCAGTTTCGAAAGGGAGAGTCGGTATTACAGAAAGTTCTTCCTATTGTGAAAGATCCTCGTGGAAAATGGGCTTCGAATTGGGAATGACCCTATGTGGTGAAAAGAGCTTTTTCTGGAGGAGTATTGATCTTAACTCGGATGGACAGTGATGACTTGAGAAATCCTGTGAACGCCGAAGAATTGAAGAAATACTATGCTTGAAGAAAAAAAGAATAAAAGAAAAATGTGATATTATGCAATTGAGAATTCGAATGATTCCAAATGAGGATTCTATATATCTATTTCCCCTGAGGATTGCTTTTCAATGTGAATATTTGCGCTTGATATGATAAATGACCATATTTCATATTCCTATCACTAAGAATAAATTATCCCTAGTCACCCCTTTTAGCCTTAGGAATTCTCTTTCTTTAAACCTCGATCAAGGATCACTTTCTATATTGGAGGGCAAATGAGAGGAAAAATCTTCTAAAAAGAATCATGGCGAAAAGAGCCATCGAAAGCAAAAAAGAAAAAAAAACACACACACACAAATTGTGTGAAATCAAAGAATGGAAAATGAAAGTCAAGAATGAAAAGAAACAAATTCCAGAAAGAGAGAGGAAAGTCCAAAAAGGACGAATATTTCAAAAATAAAAAATGATGAAATTCTCCTCATGAAATGATCATTGATCTGATCACCCCTAAACACATTTTGGCCCTATTTATCCTTTCTTTATAAACCCGAACCTTGGCCTACATTACGTGCTTTTAAAGTCCATTTTGATCAAGCATGGGTATTAATTTGAAGGGTTTTTCTTAGATTTCATCCCATTTTTTGAATTGTCATTTTTACCATGGAAGCATTTAGAATTCTCTAATGTATGGTGGAACGCCAAAAAAAAAAGAGAAGAAAAATGAAAAAAAGAATGCAAAAGGAGAGGTTTAAGCCGAAAACCCGAAAAAGGGCAACTTAAAACCGAACGGGGGGCACTTGGGTTGAAAACCCGCAAAGGGCGCCCCAAGTACTGATCAAAGATCGAATCAATGCTCCGTGTAAAGGGGAGAAAATATCAGGAATTCAGAGAAAGGGGTAAAGCTCAATATGAAGCAACAATGAAAGCCGAGAAGTCACCCAAGCAAATGGCAAGCTCAAAAGATATTTAAGAGGAACTAAAGCAGGAGATGTCCGGGATATTCCGCATCTAGGGCATCTATACCTTTCTCTTTACATTTCCTATCTTAATCCTTGATATTCATCTTTGTTATCTAAACCTTTTTGCAATGAACTCGTGTTGGCCCTTTCGTGGCATTTCGCTGTTCATACAATTTTTCATGCATATTGTGATGCATTTTGAATGTTATCAAATGAATGATGATTAGTAAAATAAAAATCTTCAAATGAAAGGATTTCTTTGTATTACTATGGAGTAGATTTAAATTTTAGAAGAGGTCTAGATACCACTAAAATTTGGAGAAAATTTTGTAACAATCCATAATGATGAAAAGCTCATCAAGTGGGGCAAACATTGGTTGGATTAAATACACCAATCCATAATTCTGAGAAGCGCATCAAGTAGAGCAAACCATGAATAGGTCGGAGACACCGTCACAGAGTCAGAAAACTTGTGGATCATGGTGAAACCATAGAGAATAGCTCATCAAGTAGAGCAAGTCATGGATAGGTTGAGGACACCGCCACTATGTCATAAAATTTGTGAGTCTCGCCGCATCCATAACGATGAAAAGTTCATCAAGTAGAGCAAACAGTGGAGTTGCGATGATTCGTGAACCTCAAGGCAATCATGGATTAAAACTCATAACAATCATGTAATTGCATTCATCCTTAGAGAACATGCATCTTACAAATATTTGCAAAGCCTGTCATCAGCATCACTGCATTTGACAAACATTGCAAGAACCATGGAATGTTTACTTTCTTAGGCCCAACATAGCTGGTACAAAAGGAAGTGAGACATCTAGTTTTTCCTGGACAAGACAACCAGATTTCTCGGACAAGACATCTAACTTTTCCTGGACAAGATAACCAGACATTTCGGATAAGACATCCAAATTTTCCTAGACAAGACAACTAGATTTCTCGGACAAGACATCCAACTTTTCCTGGACAAGACAACCATACTTTTCGGAGAAGACATTCAAGTTTTGCGAACCGAACTCGTTTCCTTAAGACGGGTCGAGCCTTGATTAGTCAGGGAACTCAAGTTAAGGATAAAACTTATCATTGTTGATCAAGCTGCACCAGGATGAGGTAAGGCCCCGGGACTTCCGTCGAGATATTGTGTTCTCTCGCAAATCGAACTCGTTTCCTTAAGACTGGTTGAGCCTTGGTTAGTCAGGGAACTCAAGTTAAGGACAAATCTTTTTGTTAGTCAAAGCTGCACCAAGATGAGGTAAGGCCCAGGGACATCTGTTGACGTATTTCTTTCTCTTGCAAATCTAACTCGTTTCCTTAAGACGGGTCCAGCCTTGATTAGTCAAGGAACTCAATTTAAAGACAAATTTCTTTTTATTTTATTTTACAGTTTACAAAAAAAAAAAGAAAAAAGAAAAAAAGAATGAGATTTCTCCCTCTCATCCTGCACATGTGATTTCACTAACCAGACAAAATTATTGTCTATTTTATCTTAGTCTTATTCCTGATTCTCAGCAATAGTCAAAGACGGGCAGTTGTAGACACCTAATTTTGTTCAGGCCCCCCAAACTAGGAAAATTCTATTTTCAACTTCTCGGAACGCTAAGAGACTTCCACCATTCCACAGATGGGTTTCCAAGATTCATTTCGAAGGTCAACACAAAAAGTTAACTAAAAAAAAGTCAACCCCTAAAAAGTCAAACCTAAAAAGTCAACCATTAAAAAAGTTAACTCTCAGTCAAAATCAAGATTTGAAGTTGAATTGAACAATGGTGAAAGAATTTTGATAATTCGAGGTCTACAACGAAAGATATAGAGTTTGGAAGATGGGTTGTAGAAATTCAGTGTAGGGGAATACCTAATTGCGCAAATTTGGGGAAAAGTGCAAAAATGATCAAATTGGACGAAATTGGAGGTCCCAAATGGAATAAGATCAGTAACTACGGATATTGGAAGGTCCAATTTTGACGCGGAGTTGAAAGAAGAATTGGTTTGAAGAAAAAAGGATTTAATGAATAAATAGGAAATTCACAAATTTGGGGAAAACTGTAAAGATTGCCCGATTCTGTGAAATTGAAGCCCCCAGCTAATAAAGGATAAATAAACAAAAATATGCCAATAACTAGTTTGAGGTGGATCCCAAGGAAGAGCCGATTAGAGGAAAAACGAAAAGAAAAAAAAAAAGAGAAAATTCCCGATGTTGAAAAGGGGAAAATTAAATCGAAGGGGAATTTAATCATAAAAATTGGGCGTTTTAGGACCAACTCCAATTCGATATATAACAAAGATAGTGAAAAAAGAAAATTAAAAAATGGGACCCGTTTTGAGTAAAACCGAGGTTTTGGGGGTTAAGGGGTAATCTTGGAAAATCTGTGAAAAATAGAATCTGAGCTCGAAAAACTATGAAAACTTTTGAATCCGAGTTTTATATCAGATAGAAGGGATTGGAGAAGAAAAATTCTGAATCGAAGCTCAAATGAAAAAAGGCAAAGTTCGGGTGCACTAACCCGGAATTCCAAAAGAAAATTCAGGGAAAAATAGAGAATGAGCTTGAAAATTTATGAAAATTTCCAAATCTACATTTTATATTTTATGGAAGAGATTGTAGAAAGAAAATCCAGAATCGGAGCTCAAATGAAAAAGGCAAAGTTGGGGCGCACTAACCCGAAATTCGAAAAGAAAATTCCAAGAGAAATAGAGAATGAACTCGGAAAATTATGACAACTTCCAGATCTAAATTTTATATTTTATGGAAGAGATTGGAGAAAGAAAATCCAGAATCGGAACTCAAATAAAAAAGTCGAAGTTTGGACGCACTAACCCGAAATTCCAAGAGAAAATTATGGGAAAAATAGGAAACGAGCTCGAAAAATTATGAAAACTTCTAGATCTGAATTTTATATTTTTTGGAAGGTATTGGAGAAAAAAAATCTGGAACCGGAGCTCAAATGAAAAAGAAAAAGTTTAGGAGGCACTAAACCAAAACTTTAGAGAAAAATCTGGGAAAAATAGAGAATGAGCTCGAAAAAATGTGAAAACCTCCAGAACTAAGTTTTATATTTGATGGGATGATTTGGAAAATAAAAATCCAAAATTGGGGTCTGGTTGCAATTAAATTAAGTTTGGAGGCCAAAATGTATTTTTCCCAAACAAACCAAAAAGGGCCATTTTGCAAATAAAAAAAATATGAATGGCCAGGAAATTTCCAGGCCATTTTCAGGCAGCAACTGATCAAGGGGAGGGAGTGTGATAATTATGGATCAAATGGCCAACGATGGATAGCAAGATGACATTTTTAAGAGGACATGATTCTCCACTACTTTGCCTACATGGCATTTTAAGCCAATGGGACGTCTCCAAATTGAAAACCATTTAAAGGCCATGTGAAGAGCATGTGAAGGCTATGAGATGATGACAAATAGGATTAAAATTGCCACCTTGGAAGATATTTTAATAGGAGGCCATATGATCTTGACAAGTGGCCTAGATATTTTATAGAGATAAGGGAACAAGAATAATCTAGGTGGCATTGTTGGCCAATAAGAGGCTAGGAAACCCTATTTTTAAGGGAAGCATCATGTAAATAGGGGACAAGCTCCCTATTTTTAAGGAAAGCACCATGCAAATAGGAGACATTTTTAGCCATCTGGCAAAAGATGTTTGAGGAGCATGGGATGAGAAGGGTAAAAAATATAAAAGCCACACTCTCTCATATTATTAAGGGCAGCCGGCCAAGGTTCTAGAAGATGAGGATTCATTTTTTTTTTCTTTAAGGCATTTCACTCTTGAGAGAAAAGGAAGAGGAAAAAGAAAAGAGAAGAGAAGAGAAAATTTGGCAATCTGGATTTGGAAAGCAATAGCCAGGTAGCTATCGCCTCCCTTATTCTTCTTTAATATTTTCCTTTGATGTTATGATTCTTTTTCTCCTCTTTTTATTCATGTGATTTGTAAACTTTTTTATGAATAAAAAGGTTTTCAAAAATAAAGTTTAAAGGTTTTCTATCCTTTATTCCTCATTCATTGTCAAATAACAAAGTTGTTAAATTTTTTTGCATGTTTTGTGGCCTTAGCCGAAGCTACTTGGATGATATTGTGCTTGTTCTTGCTTGATATTGTTTGCTTCGTTGGTTGTGTTCATATTTTTCACTCATGATTTATCTATTGTCATATGATTGTGGTCTGTGAAACTATGCATTTCATAACATTTCAACTAGGATTTTGTCCAAGATCAACCAATGATCTCAAGCCAAAAATCCATTGCCTCTACTAGTTGAGAGATTGATAGTTTAGATTGGGTAATCTGAGTTTGGGATTTTTTTTCACTACTCATCCATGGTAAAAATAAAATGATTTTTTTACCACATGTAGTAGTCATTTAGGGTATGCCATGATATTTGTTTCATAATTTTTAGATTTTGTTTACCATTGTTGAAAAAAATAGATTTTGACAAAGCAGTTTTTAACTCACTATCTTGATTTTGGTAAACTTCTGTCATAGTATTCTTGCTCCAAAAATTAAGCTGATTTTTTAACATGGAGGTCAACATGTTCTAGGTCTACCCTAATTTTTATAGCTTTTTCTGAAATTTTTTAGAAGGGAAAAAAATAGATTTTCAAAACTTCCACTGGGTGTCAGAATTGTTTTTTAAGAACTAGTAATTTTCTGTTTTTGTTAGGATACAAAGAGGGGGCTGATTTGGGACATTGGTTACTGTCTTAGGTTAATTTCCATGTCATTTCAATCATAAAATTTGATTTTATAAAAGTCGGGTCAAGGGTGGTCAACCTGGGTTTCAAAACTAGGAAAAATAGAGCCTTTTAAAAAAGAGGGTTCGACCATGAGGTCTTTTTCATCCCAACAATTATGATTTTTTTTTTTTTAAATCTGAGCCCAAAGTCTTTTGATTTTGAAAATCCAATTTAAGTCTCTTCCAAAGGTAGTCGAATACCTTTTTAGGTATACGGATGTCCTTACTTCAAGGAAGAAATACATCTTCATGCATTGCATGTTTTAAATTATTTGAAAGAGATTGGAAAAAGAAAATCTTGATTCGGAGTTCGTTTGCAAAATGGCCAAATCCCGGGTCTCTAATGCAGTAATTCAATAAGATAAATCCCAAAAAAATAGCAAATGGACTCCAAAAATTTTGAAATTTTGCAAATCTCATTTTTAAATTATATGGAAGATATTGGAGAAATAAAATCTTGGTTCGGAGTTCATTTGCAAAATGGCCAAATCCCGGGTCTCTTATGTAGTAATTTGAGAAGATAAATCCCGAAAAAAAAACAAATGAGTTCCAAAAATTATGAAAACTTGCAGATCACACTTTTAAATTATTTGAAAGAGATTTCTGAAGAAAAATCTTGATTTGGAGCTCGTTTAAAAAATGATAAAATGTGGGGGCATAAAAGGGCATTTTTGGAAGAAAAAATCCAAATAAATAGCAAACAGGCTCGGAAAATTTTGAAAACTTCCAGAATTCAGTATTTTATTATTTTGAAAGTTTTAAAAACATAAAATTTGAATTTGGAGTCCGTTTGCCATTTATTTGCATCCGGGGGGCAAAACAGTCATATTACCCAAGCAACCGAAAAGGGCTTTTGTTTCCTTTAAAAAAAATTAGACTTGGGCTAGAAAAGAGAGTGATGGCCTACCAAGGCCCAAAGGAAGGAAGAAGCTTCTGATTTTTCAATCAAAAGGCCAAGAATTAAGAGTTAGTTAGTGATTTTTTTGATCAAGCCATTGCAAATAAGCCACATGGGCCAATGCATGAAGAGGGAGAGTGTCAACATTATTCTTTAATAGCTGTAACTATGGACAATGGATGGCCTAATCTAAGGGTGATAATTTCATAATTTTTTACCTTGGATCACTAGCCCTTTGATGGAAATTGGTTGGAATCAAAATGATAACATCCTAGGAGGAGAGAGGGTGAATTCGGCCAGCATAAGGAGAAGGGCAAAGAATTCATTTAGGACTTCATTTTCAGATTTCTTCTTGGTTTTTGCTTAGTTTTCTCTCCTTGGTTGAAAGAAAAAAAGAAAAGTTTAGAAAAGAAAAGAAAGTTTGAAGAGAAAAAGCTTGAAAGATAGCTTCTTGAGGTTGCTTTTAGCACTAACTCTTGCACTTTCTTGATTTTCTATTCTTGTTTTTGCTGTTTTTGATTATTATTTGGTGAGTTTTCCTTTTAAATAAGTGTTTTTTTTATATATATATTCTTTCTAAGTTCTTTCTTCATCTTTTTTTTTAAACAAGTTTTTACAAAAAATTTCTTATTTTTCTTACTATGGCCGAATGGCCTATATATATATATATTTTATTGTTGTTACTATTTTGGCTTTGATTTGTCATGATATTTTTGTTATTTTCTTTAGTCTTGATGCTTTAAGTATTCTTCAACTTCATATACTTGAAGCTTGTTTTAATTTGGTTGCTTGTTTGTCGTCATTTATGAGTTTATTATCATGTTCTTGCATTATTAATTTTCTGTTTTCATAATGTTTAAATTTTTTGATGTTTTATATTTAGTATATCAAGTGTTTGTGAAAATGCCATGCTTGTTGGAGCTTGAGGCCATTCGGCCACTCCATGTATTTTACATTGTGTGTGCATTTTTGCTATGTTAGTTCATAGGTTTGCATTTGCATGACATTTGATTGAGTATTTAGTTTAAGTATATCAAGTGTTTGTGAAAATGCCATGCTTGTTGGAGCTTGAGGCCATTCGACCACTTCATATGTTTGGCTTTGTATTTTGCATTTTTGCTATGTTAGTTGATAGGTTTGCATTTTCATGACATTTGGTTGAGTATTTGGTTTAAGCATGCCTTCTGTTTGTGTTATTGCCATGCATATTTTAGATATTAGGTTTGATTTATTTTTTCATGCATGTCCATACATTTTAGACCTAGGTTGCATTAAATGCCATGCAAGTTCATTTAGGTCTAGGTCACTACATTGATGCCATGCATTTTTTCATGACATTTAGGTTTAAAACCATGCATTACATACATCATATTTGCTGTATTTTTTCATGCATTTTATGTCCATGCCACTTTACTAATGACTTAGGCCAATTAATGGTTCAAAGTCATGCTCTCTTGAGCATACTTGTGGAAAATTAAGGTTTGTCAAATTGATTATTCTACCTTTGTGATTTTTTCTACTTAGCCAATTTTTGTCGAACTTTTTAAAAGTCTTAGCTACTGTTTGTGAGTCATTTTGTGAGTCTTAAATATTCTTACTTTGATTATTAAGTGATTTTATCAAAGACAAAAATGTATTTTGGCAAAACAGTTTTTTCACTCAGTACTCGTACTTTCCCGATTTTTCTAGGCATTCATCTTTAATCAGGAAATTAAGAGAATTTTTTCCCGCTTAGTTTTAGATGTCCTGAGTCTCCAGTATGTTTTTTAGATTTTTTTGAATTTTTAAAAATAGGATAAAAAGTCGTGGCTTAAAACTGGACAGTGGAGTCAGAATTGAATTTGAAGGAAAATCATTTTTCTGTTTTGGTTAAAATACTTAGAGGGGCTGATTAGGAAGTTTAGCTACTGACTTAGATTAGTTTATAAGCCTTTTTAAACTCTAAAAATGATTTTTTAAGTCTCGGGTTAAGGGTTGTCAAGTCCGGGATTTTAGAATTTAGGAAATTAGAGTCATTTTAAAAAAGGGTTTAGCTAAGTTTTTATTTTTAATCTAAGCTTTTCAAAATTATTTTCAAACAATCACAAAGTATTTTGGTTTTAGAATATTTAATTTGATATATTTCCTAAGGTAGCTGGATATCTTTTTAGATATACGGATTTCCTTAATTAAAGGAAAAAAAATACATTTTCATGCATTGCGTTTTCCATATTCATGTATTTTATATAATATGTGATTTTTGCTATGATAATTTCTATGATATTGTTATGATTATGTTATATTGTTTATTATTTGATTTTGAATATTTCATGATATCCTATGTTATTTTTATATTCTTTAGCATATACTATGTTCATGCATTATTATTTTCATTTTTATTTTCATGCATTTTATATGATAGCATTATTTTATATTCCATGTCATTTAAATTATATGCCATATCATTCATATTTGCCATGTCTTTTAAATTATTTCCTTTCATATAGAATATATTATGTTACTAGGTTATTTCATTTCATTTAGGATATATTATGTCATTTAGGATATTTTATTTCATTTAGAATATATCATATGACTTAGGACATTTCATTTCATATAGAATATATTATGTTACCTAGGTCATTTCATTTCACTTAGAATGTATCATATGACTTAGGACATTTCATTTCATATAGAATATATTATGTTGCCTAAGTGATTTCATTTCATTTAGAATATATCATATAACTTAAGATATTTCATTTCATTTAGAATATGCTAAGACATTTAAATTATATCATATCATTTAAGATTGCATTATATTATTTAGACTTTGATATGTCATTTTATTTATGTCATACATATTCATATATTTTTTTTAAATGTTTTCAAAAAGGTAATGATTTTCAATAAAATAAAGATATTCCCAAGTTAAAATAATTCATGAGTTCTCTGTCGGGTTTGCTGGGGAGGATATCATCAATTATTAATAAAAATGAGAATGATTCGGAAAGTTTTCCAAATTAATAAAAATTTCTATATTTTGCCACGTTTGTTGGGGAATATAGGAAAATTTTGAATTTATAACTTCCAGATCATTTTCAATTAAAAAATGGAATTATTTTTCTTTAAATATGGGAATTAACTTGAAATACTAAATTTAAAACCAACTTTTTAACGAGCCTTGAGATAACACACATTAACAAGGTACCATTTTATACGGGCGTTGTGGGGTGCTCTCCTTCCCCGTACGTAACCGAGTCCCGAACCCATCTCTTTGATTTCTCTGGTTTAAAACACAAACTTGAAATAGGTTTTAAAAATGTTTTAATTAATTTTTAAAATATTTTATAAAACCGGTTTTAATAGGTGGCCGATCACACCTAGCTAAAAAAGATTGGTGGCGACTCCATGTCTTTTTCAAGGTCATTTTCAAAACCTTCATTTTTTAGAGGAATTAAGTTGACTTTTCCTCTTTTTTTTTTTTAAATGTCACGCTTAACGAATAATAAAGTCTTGCGATGAGACTTGTTATTTTTTTAGGTTGCGACAGCTTGGCGATTCCACTGAGGAATATTAGAGAGTCAGGCCTAAAATTAGTCGTGTGTTATCGAAGTCTCGGTTTTGTTGGTTTAATTGGTATTTAATTTTAATTCCCATATTTTTTAAGGATAATTTCGAAAATAATAAAATGTTTTTAATATGTCCATGTGCATACATATTATAATTGTTCTTTGGTTATTTTGGTGCATATATTCATTTATTGATTAATTGATGATTTATGTTGTTTAATCTTGTTGGGGCATTTAGAATAAGTGATATAGAATAGGTGGTGAAAGGTTTGTTATTTCTCCTCACACACTACACGTGCATTTGCATATCATGAATCTTATACCCGGGTTCCGTCCTTTTAAGTGGGAGCAAAGTAACTAAGCCTTCGTGATTAACAATCCGCATGGGCTAGTGAAACACTTCCGGAGTACTAAATTACCTAAGCCTTCGTGATTAACAATCTGCATGGGCTAGGGAAATAGACTCTAACGAATTGAACCCGCTTATATCAAGGTACCTTACTAGCCTTCACCGGTGACAGAGAGGAACAATTCGGGACTCTTAGAACTCATTCAACTTCATATAGTAAACCTAGGGGAAGCCATGCCGAATTTCCAATTAGATATCCCGAAGTTAAGAACACATGGAGGAATATTTCCAATCTTTTTACCTTCTATTCTATTTTCCGAATAAGTTTATTTTTGAAAATCGGACAATGATGAACGTACATCACAATGCCCGTAATAAGTGTTGATATTTCATCCCAGAGATGTTATAATTCCGAAATTTTGTTGGCATCCTGAGGGATAATTATTGTTTTGAATTATATGTTTTTTGTATTATTCGTATTTATTCCTGTTACTAATTCATTTTCTTTTTGTTGTTGTTTTTTGTTTTTTTTTTTGCATTCTTGTCATCATTTTTGCACATTTAAAGGTTATTGGCCTCGGGATATTATTCAACTAAAAGGGCTTTCGTGGAGGGTTAGTGTGTCTCAGTGGTCGAGAAACATTTAGAGGTTAGGAAACAGTCTGAGAAAGGTCAGCAGGATAATGGGGATTGTTTGAAGATGGGATATGTGTCAGCATTGCCAACTGAGGTTGATCTTATTATCAAGCAAAATGATTCCCGGGAATTGATGGATATATGAAATCAGTGGAACATATCAGAAAAAGAAGCCTTCAATCAAACTTATGGGGACATAGCACTGTTAGCTCAGGTAAAAGTCAGTGGTGAGGTGATCCGGGCTGTGGTGCAATTCTGGAATCCCGCTTATCGGTGTTTTACCTTCAACCGAGAGGATATGACTCCAACCATAGAGGAATATTTGACCTTGCTGCATATTGAGAATGTTATTCCTGATCGTATTTATTCGAAGGATACAAAGACGCCGGGTTTCAAGAAAAAGGTGTCTAAGATTTTGGGAGTGGAAAGAAATTGGGTAGAAAGCCATGTTGTCCGAAAAGGGGTAAGCTACTGTATATCATGGGTTTTTACGGGCTTTAATCCATAGCCATTCAAGCAAGGAGACAGGAATATTTTTGCTTTGGCTATCTATGGTTTAGTTATCTTCCCGAAGACATTAGGGTATGTGGATGTGGCAATATTTGATGTTTTTGAGAGGCTTGAGCAAAGGATAAACCCAGCCCCAGCTATTATAGCATAAACAATCCGATCCCTGAATTTCTGTAGACAGGAAGGAAAAGGGCGTTTTCTAGGTTGTATACAGCTCCTTCACATATGGGTTCAGAGTCATTTTTGTAAACAAGAAAATTGCCCTCTTCGCTCATATTGGAAATCTTTTGCACCAATTGGTGAATTTCTTAAGAGGGATTGGCTTGAAAATAGGATTGAGGAATAATGGATCAACATATTCCAGAATATCAGGGCTGAAATGATAGTTTGGAGAGCTCCATGGATAGCTCCTATGCTGACATTGTACAAATGTAGAGATAAAGCTTCCATTCCATTATTGGGAGTATGGGGAGGAGTGAGCTATACACCAATGGTAGTACTGAGGCAATCAGACTCCCGTCAGTTTACTCCTATGACCCATGACCTTAGTAATTTGGAATTTGCTTATGGAGAAGATGGGTATTCGGGAAAGGTCCGTGAGATTGTGGTAGCATGGAAGGAAACTCATCGAGTGGAGGTAGCTAGATATGCTGACATCGTCACACCTGATTACCTGACATGGAGGGAATTGAGGGTTAATGATAGGTTGTTGATATCAGATGGTGAAGAAGTTCGGCATTTGAGTTCGCCGCCTAAGGAAGTGCCATCGGAGTTAGAAATCGCAAGGGCATAATTTGAAAAGAAAAAGGCCCAAATGAGCAAGGAAATTGCTCGATTGCAAGAAGAGCTTGAGGATATGAAAGATAAGGAATCAGCCCGAGAAAGAGAAAAGGAAAACATCAAGAGAGAGCGGGACACTGTTCAAATCGATTTTCGGGAATTACACTTGGAGAACAAGAGGTACTGTTTTGAGCTCAAATTCGAGGGGACTCTCAAGACTTCCGGGGAATGGGAACAAGAAGTCAAGAACCTCAAGAAGGAGAAAAACTATTGGGCAGAAAAAGCAAAACATTAGGAAGCCCGAGCAAATCAGTTGGAGAAACAAGCTAGGGAAAGCTTACACGGTGATGATTCTGCTGACACATCAAAGGGTCGTGAACAAGTAGGGATCAGATGGAAGAGCAAGGCAATCAAAAGAGGAAGTGAAGAAGGTCCAAGATCAGAGGGAGTTATTATAGGACCAGTATTTTGTAATAGTTTTTTTTTTAGGAGAGACAGATTATCATATTGTCTTAGGCAAGGATCTTTTCTTTGATGTATTTAGTTCCAGGAAATCAATGAAAGACCGTTTGGTTGGAATTATCCCAGGGCCAATACCTTTAAATGCATTCATCACTCATTTGCTCTTTCTTTTATATTTTATTTTATTTGTTCATTTATATTCATAATCATTCATTCATTTTTTCTTTATAAATTGTTCATACACTTAGTCATTTATTTATTTGTCCATTCATTTAATTTTTTTAATTAAGTCATTTAGGTTCATACACTTAGTCATTTACTTAATTGTTCATTCATTAACATTTGTTCATTCATTCATTTATTCGTTTTTTATAAAATAAAATAAGAACTGTGTCAATAATTTATAATCCATGGTTTTTAGAACTAAAGGTACAATTGGTCGCACTCAGAAAGAATTAGACTGTCGACACCCTTACAATACTTGATCTCAGGCATGAGCTATAGAGAACGATCAGCTTGCCAGAATTGAAAGGATGGAAAGATTTCAGAAAGAACTGCAGGAACAGTTAACTAAGTCTCAAGAGGAGACACGAGAACAAATGACAAAACTCATGGAGATGATGAGTACTATGATGAGGCAGAAGTGGCCAGGAGAAAATTCAGCTATCGGAATGGGGGCAGTTAACCAGGAACATCGACCATAAGTGGTACAGAAAAATGGCCAGACATCCCAACCTGTGGGAAATGAACTTCCAACTGGGGCAGCATCCTATGTTTACATCCAACCAGCAGCCGAAGCACAAAATCTCGGTCCTAAAAGAGGTAATATCGGAGTTGATCCAATTGAGGTCGAAGTTCCAGACTTCGAAGAAATGGCAGAAAAGGAAAGGGCCAAAATGATAAATTGAAGAGGGTCGAAACTACTGAATCTCAGAAGAAATATCAGCTACTGGAGGAAAGGTTAAGGGCAGTTGAAGGGGCAGAGTTATTTGGCAGTCTGGATGCCAAAGAGATGAGCTTGGTACATGATCTAGTAATTCCCCCAAAGTTCAAAGTATCAGACTTTGAAAATTATAATGGGACACCAACCCATCAGCTCATCTGACCATGTACTGCAGAAGGATGACGGGGCATGATAATAATGAGAAACTGCTTATTCATTGTTTCCAAGATAGCTTGACAGGGTCAGCAACCCGATGGTACAATCAACTGAGTCATACCAAGATTCGTTCATGGACGGATTTGGCTAGGGCTTTCATGGAATATTATAATCATGTGTTTTACATGATACCTGATAGGCTGTCTTTACAGAATATGGAAAAGAGGTCCAATGAGAGCTTCAAAGAATATTCGCAGAGGTGGAGGGATCTGGCCACACAAGTGCAACCCCCTTTAACTAGCAAAGAAACCACAGTGCTTTTCGTCAACACCTTGAAAGCACCTTATTATGACAGATTGGTGGGAAGCACCACCAAGGACTTTGCAGATATGGTAATATATGGGGAAATGATAGAGTCAGCTATTAAGAATGGGAAGATGGAAGGGGATGAGTTTGCTACCCCAAGGAAAGTTTTTCTTGCAGAGAAAAAGGAGGAAACACATGCAGTAAGCTTCAGTCAATACCCTTATACACTTCCTGCATCATACACACCACCAAGGCCTTATACTCCTACCACATCGTATGCACCTTTGGCACCGTACACACCTTTCCCGGGGTATAATCCTTACTACCCCAATGTCAACCACCTTACCCAAGACCCATTCCCCTACACCAATATACCACAACAGCCATTCCCAACTGGTATATCCCCTCAAATAACCCTTCCTCGAAATACTATCCCAAACACTCAAGGTCCCGCGCGCAATGGCCAACATTCACCAAGGAACGATCGAAAACCCCAATTTGATCCTATTCCTACTACCTATGGTGAGCTATATCCTAAACTATTGCAGGGCCAACTTGTTGCACCCGTGTACCTCAAACCTCTGACATCCCCATATCCAAGGTGGTACAATGCAAACACTAATTGCGCATACCACGCTGGGATTCAAGGACATTTGACTGAAGATTGTCTGGCCTTTAAAAAGAAAGTGCAAATCCTGATCAATGCCGGAGTTGTAAAGTTTGGGTCAAAAAATGGGCCAAATATAGCAGTAAACCCATTACCCGAACATACTGGGAATCGGGTAAATGCAATATTAACTGGTGAAGCTAGAAGGTTAAAAAGAGATGTTAGGGAAGTCAAGACTACAATGTTGATAGTATGGGTTGAGATGGTCAAGGCAGGAATAGTGGAAGATGCGGACTGTCTGAAAATGATGGCAAAAAAGGTGTAGAATTGGTGCCCGTTTCATAAGTGTGAAGGTCATGCCATACAGGACTGCGGAGACTTTCTGGTTAAAGTCCAAAAAATGATGGATAATGGGGAAGCCTAGTTCTATGAAGAGACAGAGAAGAAAATAGGAGTTATTGAAAATGCAGCTGGCTACGGGATAGGGAGACCCTTGATCATCTATTATGATGAATCGGAGGAGAAAGTTATGCCAGTCATTGAGGACAGTGCACCCAAGTTAATCATTGATTTACCTGTTTCCTTTTCATACAAGGAAAACAAAGCTGCACCATGGGAATACGACTACAGCATGGTTATGCCTGGGTCTTCGAGTCAGCAGGATATCACAGGTATGGGACATTTAACCCGAAGTGGAAGGTGTTATGCTCCTGAGGCTGTTGAATAGGGGTTAACAGGGAAAGACAGAGGAGCAGATAAAGGGAAGAAGGTAGTCGAGCCAATCCAAATTGAGATGGATTTGCCAAAAAAAACAGAGAGGGGATCAGCCCCGGTTAACAGAATGAAAGAACAGATATGTGAGAAGGAAGCCTGTGAGTTCTTAAAATTCATAAGGCACAGTGAGCATAGCGTGGTTGAACAACTGCAACGTCAACTAGCTAGAATTTCAATCTTATCCTTGCTTTTGAATTCAAAGCCACATAGAAATGCCTTGTTAATAGTATTGAATCAGGCATACGTGGCTAATAATATATTAGTAGAAAAATTGGACAGGCTGGTGGGAAACATCACAGTGGACGACTACATATTTTTTAGCTATGAGGAGATACCACCCATTGGTATTGGGTCAACGAAAGCTCTTCATATAACTACCACTTGTAAGGGGCACATATTACCAAGGGTTCTTTTGGATAATGGTTCTTCACTAAATGTGATGCCTCTAGCAACCCTATCTAAATTGCCAGTGGATATATGTTATATGATATCAAGTTGCATAGTGGTCAGGGCTTTCGATGGAACAAGGAGAGAAGTTATGGGAACTATTGAAGTTCCTCTTGAGATTGGCCCATGCACTTATACGATGAACTTCCAGGTCATGGATATTAATCTATCTTATAATTGTTTGTTGGAAAGGCCATGGATACATTTTGCTGGGGCTGTACCCTCGTCTCTCCACTAAAAGCTAAAATTTGTGGTGGAAGGCCGTTTGATCATTGTATCAGGAGAAGAAGACATAATAGCCTTCGTATCTACTAAATCTCCTTATTTCGAGCCCAATAAAGATGTCGTAGAATGTTCTTTCCAGTCCTTGGAATTCGTAAATACAGTTTTCATCACTGAACGGCGAAAAATTTTGAAACCAAGGTTGTCCAAGAACACAAGGCTGGGAGTAAGAACCATAGTGGGAAAAGGTTGCAGGGCGGGAAAAGGTTTGGGGAATATCTTCAAGGGATGGCTCGAGCAGTGGAAGCAGTGGGAAAGAAAGATCTTTTTGGCTTAGGGTATCTTTCGAAGGCCCATGAGAAGAGAAAACATATTGAAAAAACAGACAAAGGAGAATGGCCTGTCTCACGGTATGGACATTGAATGGGAACCCATGACTTTCCCACCAATCCGTCATAACTTTCGCTCTGCTAGTTTCCTATTCGGAGAAAATAATTCAGAGGATGTGCTTGTAATGATCGAGCAAGCTTTTGAAAATTTCCATGTGAATAATGGGGGCAGATTCAGGATATGGTGATTTGCATGATCGAGAAAGAAGGGATGGAAAGTAGTAGTGCAAACTGGATGGTGCAACCTTTTTCACCAGGATATAGACTAACCAACTGGAGTGCGACTGAATTGCCCATAGCATTTTAAGTCTATTCCAATGTAATACTTTTAAAAAAGCAAACTTAATTATCTTTACCTAGAGATATTAAGAGTTTTTTTTTTTAATGGGCTTTTTGTTTAAACATTTTCATTCAATAAATAACTAGCATAATGCATTTTATTCATATTGATGTGCATATTCTTTCATTTTTGTTATTTTGTTTTCATTATATATTTTCCTATATTGTTTCTTCTCTACCTATTTACAGGTGCGCGGATGCGGAATATGAGGACCTTCCTGTTAGCAATTCTGAAATTGATTTTGAAAGACCTATTTGCACGGGTGATTTTGAGGCTAACGAAGATACTGAAGATTATGGTATACCTCCAAATTTATTAAGGAAAATAGAACAAGAAGAGAAACAAGTACTTCCTCATAAGGAATTATTGGAAGTGATAAATCTGGGAGATGGTGAAGAGATAAAAGAAGTCAAAATCAGAACTTCATTGTCATCATCAATAAAAGGTGAATTGATAGCCTTGCTCCAGGAATATGCGGATGTATTTGCATGGTCTTACCAAGACATGACAGGGTTGGATCCAGATATTGTGGTTCATAAGCTCCCTTTAAGGCCAGAATGCAAGCCAATTCAACAAAAGTTGAGAAGAATGAGGCCAGACATGCTGTTAAAGATAAAAGAGGAGGTGAAGAAGCAATTTGATGTTGGATTCTTAGAGGTGGAAAAATATCCAGAATGGGTGGTAAATATTATTCCAGTACCAAAGAAGATGGCAAAGTGCGGATGTGCGTTGATTATCGAGATTTGAACAAGGCCAGCCCTAAAGATAATTTCCCTTTTCCCCATATTGATACTCTAGTGGATAATACAGCAAATAGTTCTTTATTTTCTTTCATGGATGGATTCTCAGGATACAATCAGAGCAAGATGGCACCGAAAGATATGGAGAAAACCACATTTGTTACAGTGTGGGGAACCTTCTGCTACAAGGTAATGCTATTTGGGTTGAAGAATGCTAGGGCAACATACCAAAGAGCCATGGTGACCTTGTTTCATGATATGATGCATAAGAGAATTGAGGTCTATGTTGATGATATGATCGCAAAGTCACAAAGAGAAGAGAAACATATTGCGAATCTTAAAAAGCGCTTTGAACGACTAAGGAAGTTTAGACTCAAGCTAAATTCAGCAAAATGCACTTTTGGAGTCATCTCGGGGAAATTATTGGGTTTTGTCGTCAGCAAAAGAGGAATTGAGAACGACCCAGATAAAGTGAAGGCCATTCATAATTTTCCACCACCTCGCACTCAAAAGGAAGTAAGAGGCTTTCTGGGGAGGTTGAATTACATTGCTCGGTTTATTTCTCAGTTAACCGACAAGTGTTATCCAATATTTAAGTTACTTCGAAAACGTTATCTAGGAGAATGGGATGAAGGTTGTCAGATTGCATTTGAAAAGGTTAAACATTATCTATCCAACCCACCGGTACTAATGCCACCTATTTCGGATAAACCAATGATACTGTATTTATCAGTTTTTGAAAGATCCACGTATTGTGTTGTGGGGCAGCTTGATGAGACTGGAAAGAAAGAACAGGCAGTTTACTACCTCAGCAAGAAGTTCACAGATTATGAGTTGAAATATTCGTTGGTAGAGAAGTTGTGTTGTGCTTTAGCTTGGACTGCTCGAAGACTCAGACAGTACATGTTGTACCACACAACGTGGCTGATTGCCAAGCAAGATCCAGTCAAATACATGTTGGAAGCACCTTCTTTGTCAGGGAGAATGGCAAGATGGCAGGTTTTATTGTCAGAATAAGACATTGTATATGTAAGTCAAAAAGCTATCAAAGGTAGTGCAGTGGCTGAATTCTTAGCAAGTCGGGCAGTGGAAGATTATGAGCTGTTGAACTTTGACTTCTCGGATGAAGATTTGATGTATATGTCGCAAGCATACGAGATTCCCCTAAAAAAGAAAGTATGGAAAATGTACTTTGATGGCGCATCTAATGCCATGGGGCATGGAATTGGTGCAGTGCTTATATCCCCAGAAGAAGATTATCCTTTCACTGCCAGATTGGATTTTGATTGTACAAACAATACTGTCGAGTATGAAGCATGTACTATGGGCCTTCGTGCTGCATTGGACAGAAAGATCAAAGTATTGGAAGTTTTCGGAGACTCAGCCTAAGTGATTTACCAGCTACGAGGAGAATGGGAAACCCGAGATACAAAGCTAATCCAATACCGATAACTCATACTGAGTTTATTGGAGGAGTTTGAAGAAGTGAATTTCAATTACTTTCCTCGAGAAGAAAATCGAATGGCAGATGCTCTGGCTACTTTGTCATCAATGTTTAAAGTGTATGAAGAGGTTGAAGTTGTGCCAATAAAGATGAGTATATATGAGTCTCCTGCCAACTGTCTGAGTATTGAAGAAGAAGCAGATGGCTTTCCTTGGTATAACAACATCTTACAGTACATCGAGAGTCAACAATATCCAGAACAAGCAACAGAGAATGACAAGAGGACTTTGAGAAGGCTAGCAATGGGTTTTGTGTTAGACAGTGAGATTCTCTACAAGAAAGGAAAAGACCAAGTCTTGTTGAGATGTGTCAGATCTGCTGAAGCTCGGAGAATTATAGAAGAAGTCCATAAAGGGATATGTGGCACTCATGCTAATGGTCACATGCTTGCTAAACAGATTATGAGGGCAGGTTACTATTGGTTGACAATGGAAGAAGATTGCATCAGCTATTCCCGAAAGTGCCATAAATGCTAGATATATGCAGATAAAATTCATGTGTCGCCATCACCATTACATGTCATGACTGCACCATGGCCTTTTTCAATATGGGGAATGGATATGGTCGGGCCTATTACCCTGAAAGCTTCAAATGGACATCATTTCATCTTGGTGGCTATAGATTATTTCACAAAGAGGGTAGAAGCTGCTTCCTATGCGAATGTAACAAAGTCGGTGGTATGCAGATTCATTAATAAAGAAATTATATGTCGTTACGGGTTGCCAGCAAGAATTATTTCGGATAATGCTCTCAATTTGAACAATAAGATGATGAGAGAAGTGTGTACTCAATTCAAGATAACACATCATAATTCGGCACCTTACCGTCTGAAGATGAATGGCGCAGTAGAAGCAGCTAACAAAAACATCAAGAAGATTGTCGAGAAGATGACCAATATATACAAAGATTGGCATGAGATCTTGCCTTTTGCTCTTCATGCATATCGTACTTCGGTCCGTACATCTACAGGGGCAACGCCATTTTCTTTGGTATACGGGATGGAAGTAGTGCTACCTATTGAAGTTGAGATCCCTTCACTTCGGGTTTTGATGGAAGTTGGCCTAGAGAAAGCAGAATGGGTTAGAGCTCGTTATGAACAGTTGAATCTCATCGAAGAGAAAATATTGATAGCAATTTGTCACAGGCAGTTGTATCAGAAAAGGATGATTCGAGCCCACAACAAGAAGGTTCGTCCCAGACAGTTCCGAGAGGGGGAATTGGTACTGTGGAAAATTCTCCCTATATTGAAGGACCCGAGAGGAAAATAGGCTCCAAATTGGGAAGGACCCTATGTGTTAAAAAGAGCCCTTTCTGGAGGAGCATTGATTTTTACTAGAATGGATGGGTGGATTTCAGAAATCCCGTTAATGCCGATGAATTGAAGAAGTATTATGCTTGAAAAAAAAATGTGATGCTGTGTACATGGAAATTCGAATGATTTCAAGTGTAAAAATAGAAATTCTATATATCTATTTCTCTTGGGAATTGCTTTTCAAAGAAAATATTCATGCTTGGTATGATGAATGGCCATCTTTCATATTCCTTTCACTAAGAAGAAATTATCCTTAGTCACTTTTTGGGCCTTAGGAATTATTTCTTTCTTTAAACCTTGATCAAGGATCACTCTCTACACTAGAGGGCAAATGCGAGGAAAAATAATAAAAAAAATCATGGCAAAAAGAAAGCCATCGAAAAATGTGGCAAAAGAAAGCCAACAAAGCAAAAAAAAAGGAAAGAAAGTCCAGAAAGAAACAAATGTTTCAAGAATGAATTCTCCTCAAGAAATGATCCTTGATCCAATCACCCTTAAACACATTTTGGGCCTATTTTATCATTTCCTTCTGAACCTAATACTTGGCCTACATTATGTGCTTTAAAAGCCTATTTTGATCAAGCATGGATATTTAATTTGAAAGGTTATTCTCAGAATTCATCCCATCTTTTGAATTGATATTTTTACCTTGGAAGCATTTAGAATTCTCAGATGCATGGTGAATACAAAAAAAAAATAGAAATGAAAAAAGAATGTAAAAGGAGAGGTTTAAGCCGAAAACTCGCAAAGGGCAACTTAGTATCGAATGGAGGACAGTTGAGTTGAAAACCCGCAATGGGCGGCTCAAGTACTAATCAAAGTTTGAATCAGTGCTCCGTGTAAGGAGGAGAAAGTATCTGACAATCAGAGAAAAGGGGAACAACTCAGTCTGACGTAACTATGGAAGCTAAGAGGTTACCCAAGTAAATTGCTCATTCAAGAGAAATTTCAGATGGTTTGAAAAGGGAGGGGTCCATGATATTTCGCATCCGGGGCATCTACAACCTATAACCTTACATTTGTTTCTTATATCCTTGATATTTATTTTTACTATTTGAAACATTTTTACAATAAATTTTTGTTATCATTTTCATGAAAATTTTTGCTTGATTCATGTTTTCTTTTATACATTTTTGAGATGCATTATGATTGTTATTAAATTGAATGATGATAACAAATCTTTAACTAAAAGGATTTCAAAGTATTACTAAGGAATAGATTTAAATCTTGGGAAAGGTTTAGAAAGTTCACCAAGAAAAGAAAATAGTGAATGTAGAGGGAACTCCATTACGAAGTCAAAAAAAAAAAAATTATGAATTTCAACGAAAGCCAAAAACTAAGACTGATTGACAAGATATCTTGAGTGGAGCATCAATGAACAAATTGAAGACTCTGTCATCAAGTCGGATAATCTGTGAACCTCAAAGAAACCATGGATTAGAAATCATGACACAATCACTTGATTGTATTCATTCTTAGGAAACATACAAGCATTTGCAAAGCATGTCATTCTCATCATTGCATTTAGCTAACAGTGTAGAAATCAGGAAAGCTTGGACTTCCCCAAATCGAACTCATTTTGCTTCTCAAACGAGTCAGGCTCCGAGATCGCCGTCGAGGTATGTTCCTTTCATTTTCAAGTTAAATTTATTTTCTCCAATTGAACCAAACCCAGAATTATTCTTAGTATTTCCTTTTGTTTCAAATCGAATTCATTTTGTTTTATCAAATGAGTCGAGCCTTGAGACCACCGTCGAGGTATTTTTTTTTTATTTTAAATCGAATTCATTTTGTTTTATCAAATGAGTCAAGCCTTGAGACCGTCGTCAAGGTATTTTAATCACGGGTAAGACCTTCGGGCACCAGTTTTAAAGACCTTCGGGCAAATTTTTGAAGACCTTCGGGCACCATTTTAAAGACCTACGGGCACCAGTTTTAAAGCCTTCGGGCACCAGTTTTAAAAACCTTTGGGCACTAGTTTTAAAGACCTTCGGGCATAATTTTTTCATCACGGGTAAGGCCTCCGGGCACTATTTTAAAGACCTCCGGGCACCAGTTTTTAAAGACCTTCGGGCACCATTTTAAAGACCTCCGAGCACCATTTTTTAAAGACCTTCGGGCACTAATTTTAAAGACCTTCGGGCACCAATTTTGAAGACCTTCAAGCACAATTTTTTCTTTTGAAAATTGAATCCGTTTCCTTAAGACGGGTCGAGCCTTGATTAGTCAGGGAATTCAATTTAAGGACAAAATCTTTAATTTACAGCTTTATCCAAAAAAAATGAATAATAGAAAAATGAAAAAGAAACCCTTTCCCTTTTCTTCACGACCATACAAAATTAGTGTTTATTTATCTTTGCCTGATTCCTGATTCTCAACAATAGCCAAAGAGGGGCAGCTGTAGACACCTAATTTTGTCCGGACCACTAAAACAGGAATGTTTTCTTCCTAAATTGATGTTTCAGAATGTAAAAAGACTTTTTTCATCCTACAAGTAGTACTCCGAGACTTAGTTTAAGAGGGCGAGCATAAAAAGTCAAACTTAAAAAAAGTCAACCCCAAAAAGTCAACCCCAAAAGGTCAACCCCAAAAAGTCAACTACTGAAAAAGTCAACCCACTTTTAAAGTCAAGATTTGAAGTTCAATTCAAAAATGGAGAAAAAATTTGATATTCCGAGGTCTACATCGAAAGATATGGAGTTCGGAAGTTGGGATAAAAAGATTTAGTAGAAAGAAAACCCTAATCCGAGAAATTTAGGGAAAAGTGCTTAAACAATCGAATTGGTCAAAAGGGAAGATTCCAAATGAAAGATAAGCACTGACTACGGGTAATGGAGAAGCCACTTGAAAGAAAAATTGAAAGAAAAGTCAATTCAGGAGAAAATCGAGAATTAAGGTTTTTGGTGGATTTCGGTGAAATCTGGAAGAATTACAGAAATGGCCCAACTTGGTAAGAAAAAAACCCCTAATGGATGATGAATGATTAAAAAGGGATAGCCCAAAGCTCAGTTTGAAGAAAATCTGAAAATCGAACTTGTTTTGAGCAAAACTGGGTTTCAGAGGCAAAAGGGCAAAATTGGAAAATTTGGGAAAAATAGTAAATGAACTCCAAAAACTCTAAAAAATTGAAAATATCATTCTTAAATCATTTTGAAGAGATTGGTGAAAGAAAATCTTGATTCGGAGTTCGTTTGCAAAATGGCCAAATCCCGGGTCTCTTATGCTGAAATTCAAGAAGATAAATCCCGAACAAATAGCAAATGGACTCCAAATATTCTGAAAATATGAAAATATCATTTTTAAATTATTTGAAAAATATTGGCGAAAGAAAGTCTTGATTCGGAGTTCGTTTGCAAAATGGCTAAATCCCGGGTCTCTAATGCAATAATTCAAGAAGATAAATCCCAGAAAAATAGCAAATGGACTCCAAAAATTCTTAAATTTTACAAACCTCATTTTTAAATTATTTGAAAGAGATTGGAGAAATAAAATCTTGATTCGGAGTTCATTTGCAAAATGGCCAAATCCCGGGCATCCAATTCAGTAATTGAAGAAGATAAATCCCGAAAAAATACCAAATGAGTTCCAAAAAATATGAAAACTTCCAGATCATGCTTTTAAATTATTTGAAAGATATTGGTGAAGAAAAATCTTGATTTGGAGCTCGTTTAAAAAATGATAAAATATGGGGGCATAAAAGGCCATTTTTGGAAGAAAAAATCCAAATAAATAGCAAACGGGCTCGAAAAATTTTGAAAACTTCCAGAATTCAATATTTTATTATTTTGAAAGTATTAAAAATAAAAAATTTGAATTTGGTGTCCGTTTGCCATTTATTTGCATCCGGGGGGCAAAATGGTCATTTTACCCAAGCAACTGAAAAGGGCTTTTGTTGCCTTTCAAAAAAATTAGACTTGGGCTGGATAAGAGAGTGCTGGCCTGCCAAGGCCCAAAGGAAGGAAGAAGCTTCTGATTTTTCAATCAAAAGGCCAAGAATTAAGAGTTAGTGATTTTTTTTATAAAGCCATTGCAAATAAGTCACATGGGCCAATGCATGAAGAGGGAGAATGTCAACATTATTCTTGAATAGCTGTAATTATGGACAGCTGATGACCTAATCTGAGGGTGATAATTTCATAAATTTTCACCTTGAATCACTAGTCCTTGGATGGAAATTGGTTGGAATCAAAATGACAACATCCTAGGAGGAGAGAGGGTGAATTCGGCCAGCATAAGGAGAAGGGCAGAGAATTCGTTTAAGGACTTCATTTTCAGATTTCTTCTTGGTTTTTTCTTAGTTTTCTCTCCTTGATTGAAAGCAAAAAAGAAAAGTTTAGAAAAGAAAAGAAAGTTTTAAGAGAAAAAGCTTGAAAGATAGCTTCTTGAGGTTTCTTTTAGCACCAACTCTTGCACTTTCTTGATTTTCCATTCTTGTTTGTGCTATTTTTTATTATTATTCGGTGAGTTTTCTTTTTAAATAAGTGTTTTTTTTTATATATTCTTTTTAAGTTCTTTCTTCATCTTTTTCTTAAACAAGTTTTTACAATTTTTTTCTTATTTTTCTTACTATGGCTGAATGGCCTATATATATATATATTTTGTTATTGTTGTTATTTTGGCTTTGATTTGTCATGATATTTTTGTTATTTTCTTTAGTCTTGATGCTTTAAGTATTCTTCTACTTCATATATTTGAAGCATGTTTTAATTTGGTTTCTTGTTTGTTGTCATTTATGAGTTTATTATCATGTTCATGCATTATTAATTTTCTGTTTTCATAATGTTTAAATTTGTTGATGTTTCATATTTAGTATATCAAGTGCTTGTGAAAATGCCATGCTTGTTGGAGCTTGAGGCCATTCGGCCACTCCATGTATTTTACATTGTGTGTGCATTTTTGCTATGTTAGTTGATAGGTTTGCATTTGCATGACATTTGATTGAGTATTTAGTTTAAGTATATCAAGTGTTTGTGAAAATGCAATGCTTGTTGGAGCTTGAGGCCATTCGGCCACTTCATATGTTTTGCTTTGTATTTTGCATTTTTACTATGTTAGTTGATAGGTTTGCATTTTCATGACATTTGGTTGAGTATTTGGTTTAAGCATGCCTTGTGTTTGTGTTATTGCCATGCATATTTTAGATATTAGGTTTGATTTATTTTGCCAAGCATGTCCATGCATTTTAGACCTAGGTTGCATTAAATGCCATGCAAGTTCATTTAGGTCTAGGTCACTATATTGATGCCATGCATTTTTTCATGACATTTAGGTTTAAAACCATGCATTCCATGCATCATATTTGCTGTATTTTTTGATGCATTTCATGTCCATGCCACTTGACTAATGACTTAAGCCAATTAATGGTTCAAAGTCATGCTCTCTTGAGCACACTTGTGGAAAATTAAGGTTTGTCAAATTGATAATTCTACCTTTGTGATTTTTTCTACTTAGCCAATTTTTGTCTAACATTTTAAAAGTCCTAGCTACTATTTGTGAGTCATTTTGTGAGTCTTAAATATTTTTACTTTGATTTTTAAGTGATTTTATCAAAGGCAAAAATGTATTTTGGCAAAACAGTTTTTTCACCCAGTACTCATACTTTCTCGATTTTTCTAGGCATTCATCTTTAATCCAAAAATTAATCTGATTTTTTCCCGTGTATTTTTAAATGTCCTGAGTCTCCGTCATTTTTTTTTATATATTTTGTTTAATTTTTAAAAATAGGATAAAAAATTGTGGCTTAAAACTGGAGAGTGGAGTCAGAATTGAATTTGAAGGAAAATAATTTTTCTGTTTTGGTTAAGTTACTTAGAGGGGGTCGATTAGGAAGTCTAGCTACTGACTTAGAGTAGTTTCTAAGCCTTTTTAAACTCTAAAAATGATTTTTTAAGTCTCGGGTTAAGGGTGGTCAAGTCCGGGATTTTAAATTTAGGAAATTAGAGCCATTTTACAAAAAAATTTAGCTAAGTTTTTATTTTTAATCTAAGCTTTTCAAAATTGTTTTCAAACAATCACAAAGTATTTTGGTTTTAGAATATTTAATTTGATATATTTTCCTAAGGTAGCCGGATATCTTTTTAGATATACGGATTTCCTTAATTAAAGGAAAAAATACATTTTCATGCATTGCATTTTCCATATTCATGTATTTTATATAATATGTGATTTTTGCTATGATAATTTCTATGATATTGTTGTTATTATGTTATATTGTTTATTATATGATTTTGAATATTTCATGATATCCTATGTTATTTTTATATTCTTTAGCATATATTATGTTCATGCATTATTATCTTCATTTTTATTTTCATGCATATTATATGATAGCATTAATTTATATCCATGTCATTTAAATTATATGCCATGTCATTCATATTTGCCATGTCATTTAAATTATTTCATTCCATATAGAACATATTATGTTACCTAGGTTATTTCATTTCATTTAGGATATATTATGTCATTTAGGATATTTTATTTCATTTAGAATATATCATATGACTTAGGACATTTCATTTCATATAGAATATATTATGTTACCTAGGTCATTTCATTTCACTTAGAATATATCATATGACTTAGGACATTTCATTCCATATAGAATATATTATGTTACCTAAGTCATTTCATTTCATTTAGAATATATCATTCACGTGCTATGTCATTCACTCATGTATCATACCATTAGAATTTTTGCCATGTCAAGCATGTCATACCATTCATTCATATGTCTTGTTATTCATTCATGTGCCATATCATTTAGAGCATGCTAAGTCATTCATCCACTTGTCATGTCATTCATTTCCTTATGCCATGTCATTTAGATTTTTGCCATGTCAAGCATGCCATGTCATTATTTCTCTTACCATGCCATAATAAAATGCTTGCCATGCCATGGTAAATACGCATGTTTATTTAATTTTTATCTTAGTGACATTTTTGCATATTCGTGGTTATTTTCAATGACTTTTTTAATACATGGAAATCGAATAATATTTTTATAAATCAAGATTATTCTCGAGTTAAAATAATTCATGAATTCTCTGCTGGGTTTGCCGGGGAGGATATCATCAAATATAATTAACAACAAAATATCATGTTTTCAAAAAACAAGGATGATTCGGAGTATTTCAAAAGCAAGAAAAAAAAATTCCATGTTTTGCCGAGTTTTTGGAAAATATGGGAAATTTTATGTTAATGAATTCCGGATCATTTTCAAAAATAGAATATGATTTTTTTAGGGAATTATTTTCAAACACCAAATTTAAAACCAACTTTTTACCGAGACTCGAGATAACACACGAATAATAAGGTACCGTTTTATATGGGTATTGTGGGGGTGCTAATCCTTCCCCGCACGTAACCAACTCTGAAACCCGCACTTGTTTTCTTTGGTTCAAAGCGCATACTACAAAATTTGTTTTAACAATATTTTAATTAATTTTAAAATGTTTTATAAAAAAACGGTTTAATAGGTGGCCGATCACACCTAGCAAAAAAAGATTGGTGGCGACTCCATTTTTTTTTAGGTCATTTTCATACCCTCAACCTTTTATTAATAAAGGAATTAAGTCATCTTTTCCTCTATTCTTTTTTCAATGTCACTCCTTTAACGAAGGCGGGATTGTCCCTGTGATAGGGGCAAATTAATTTTGAAACTTTCTTACAATGGAGGTTGCGACAATAACCTTTTATGGTATAAACATGAAATCTTCTCTTGTTTGGAATGTTTCCAAAATTAATTGCAATTTGCTTAATGGAAATTTTTATCACTAAGTTCAATTATGATCTTTAACTTTTAAGATTCATTTATAGCTCCCACAGAATTCTACATATGTAGAAGTTAGAGGTATGAAATCAAAATTGTTTTGAATTCTAAATTACTAAGCCGATTAGTACTTTTACTACTATGCAAGTTGTATAAGAAGGAATGAAAGACCATGAAATAGAACAATTCTATAATGGATTTATTTAATGAGGAATTTAAATAAGCATAGCATCCATATGCTCGCAAAATATGTTCAATAACTTAAATTCAAAACATCTCTGAAATTGGCCCACGATGCCAAAACATAAACATCAAATGTTTAGAAATAAATCGTAAATGTTTCATAAACATTAAATAAGAAGGTAAGTTTTGATCCATTATCAATCAAGGTTGCCATCTCCACGATCCTTCTTCACTGCTCTTTTCCTTTGGACTCTACAATATGTCATACATATTTAGTACCAAATATAAGGTATCATATACCATAAGAAGTGAATTAATCATAAATTAATACCTGAAGTTGAAACGCCTTTCAGCTTCTTTCCCTTGAGTGATTCAAGGTACTCCTTGCAATTGCGCTTCCAATGACCAGGTTTCCTACAATGATGGCATGTTCCTTTTTCATTAACCTTATCTATCTTCACTCCAGCATCAGGCTTCAAACTTTTGAAGCAAGGCGTACATCCCATCTAGTCTTCCTCTTCTTCATTTTTTAGGCTTTGAAGAAGAAACCAAATGGATAGATTGCCTTGTCCTTTGTGAAGATTTGCTCAGTCTGTATGAGCATATTCAACAACGCAGAAAGGGTGTCCTAATATGGTTCATGTTGAAGTTCAACATGAACTATGAATAGCTTTCAGGCAGTGAAGAGAGAATTAGATCAATGCCTAGATCATGATCCATGATCCATCCTAGTTGCTCAAGTCTTGTGATACATCTTATTTTCTTTGGCACATCAACCCATAATGCTTCATTCTGACATTTTTGTTTGGAACAGTTCCTTCTAAATGTCAAACCTTTCAGTGCGATTTTCCTTAGCGAATAGTTCTCTAAGTTTTAGGATAATATCCTGAGCATTCATAGCCTCATGCTGCTTTTGGAGATCTGATGCCATAGTAGCAAACATCACATATGTGGCTTGTACGAGGTCATCTTTATGAACTCTATAGGCAGCCCCTATCTCCTTAGTTGCATCTTTAGCGGGATCATCTGGAATGGGCTCATCAAGAACATAAGCCTTCTTTTCCTATGTCAAGACAATCTTGATATTTCGAAACCAGTTAATTTGTTAGCATCAAGTATGCATCTCAGTGAAAGTCTGCCAGCCATGGTTTATATCCTACTTGAATCAATACATTTTAATATTTAATTAAAAGAATATAGTAATCATTAAAGTTAGGTTTTATTACTCTAATGATTATTCTCATTATTTTTATCAAAATAATAGCCCTCTTTTACTATTTCGAGAAATTTAACATTTAAATCACTTAATGAGCTAGGACCCATTTCATCCCGTCTTGACCTTGAGTGACTCAACAAATCACAATGAAACTAATTGGGTAGGTAACTTATCTTACCGATTGCATCTCCATGCAACTCCTAGATCAGTTAGGGGACAACTCTTTGCCTAAATGCATTATATGCATTTTGCCTAACCATTGCCTCTAGATGTCATGCGATCAAGTTTGACGCATTTGGATAACATAAAACTTATTTGAGTAAGAGCCACCCTCATAACTCAAACATGTTTGTACAGTAGTTTGACCTTGAGTGACTCAACAAGCCTCTCACAGGAAGAACCCTGGTTATCTTGTTATGATGGTGGAAGGAAACTTATCATGCTTAGCATGGACTCAATATAATTTAAAGATGGGTTTAATTAATTTTATAGGTCACATTGATTTTCTTGGTTGATTGGCATGCATAGAATTTATTCAACTATATATCACATATATAACTTCAAAAATAAATCTATCTCATGCAATCGACCAGGATGATTATGATCTTTATTCTAATCTAGTTTCCTTGAGCCATTAGAAAACTAGTCGGTCAAATTCCTAGGTGATATCATGCATAGTCTTCATAAGGTTTGATGGTGATCTCCTTGGTCATTCCTTCTTGGTGCCAATTCTCCTTACAATCTTGGAATTACATAAATTCAAATCCTACCCTAAATCTAAATCTATAAAATATAATAATTACATTTTAGTAGAAACCTCGAGCTATATTCGATAGGAGTTAGGTGAGAAGAGAATTTACAATAGAGAATTTGAAAAGAGAAGGCAGGGTACGCAGACCTTATTTAATAAAATACAAATAAAGAAAATTTAATCATCCACAACCTAGTCATACTGAGGTCTAGTCCATAACCATCCTCCTGCATACAAAATCATATTATAAGCATGAAATAATAAAATGCATAGCCAATATCACTTGGTGATCTTGTGTATCATTTGCATAAATGTCACCAACTCATTTGAGACAATTTATCAAATTATTTTAACAAACTCGGTTCCTTCTAATTAAAACAATTTTAATTAAATTCCTAATTATTTGGAACTATGTCTTAAAAACGTACATTACATAACTTTTTAGGTAGTTTGTCTTAAACCAAATTTTAAAGAAGTTTGAAACCTATCCTAACTCTTAGGATCTTCAATCTCATTTGGTAACAATTACCTAATCATACTAAAACTATTTCCTAACCTTTAGTGATGCACCCAAAAGAGTGTATCTTTATTAAACCTTGCAATTAATATGATGAATTATAGCAAAGTAGCATGCAAGGGTCGAATCCATAAAGATTGGTTTTTAGTTTATAAATTACTAGTTTAAAACTTAAATTCAAGAACAAGAAAAGAAAAGGGGTTTTGAAATAATTAAAAGTAAAGAAAACAAGATAAGTAAAAAGCAAATAAATAAGAGAAAATCATATATAAGGGAAGTATGGTTAAGGTTTCATTCTCCACCACTAGACAATATTATGAATCAAACTCAGATCTATCAATATCAATTATCTATCAAAGTTAACAACCGTAGATAACAACATCCCGTGTTACCCCAATCCTTCCTTAGTTCGTCATTAAGTAGGACAAACGCCACTACTTAATCTCTAACTATCAAACAACCTAGGATAAACATCTCTAAATTTAATTTGACAGTAGCTTTATGATGAGAAAGATAGGTTTATCTAAGCAACAAAAGCATGAACCTGAATTGTTTAACTTAGGTTATGTTCCACTTCGCAATTAGCGAAAACTTTAACATAATCATTAGAAGAAATAACATGGCCTACAACTATTCCTTGTTCTAGCATAAAGTTACATTTTTCCCAATTCAATACTAGGTTAGTTTCCATGCATCTTTTAAATACAAGGGTAAGGTTCTCTAGACATCTATCAGAAGAATTACCATAGATACTAAAATCATCCATGAAAACTTCTATGATGTTCTCTACATAATCTGAAAATATACTAATCATACACCTTTGGAATGTAGCTGGTGCATTACAAAGACCAAACGGCATACGCCGATATGCAAAAGTACCAAATGGACATGTGAAGGTGGTTTTCTCTTGGTCCTCCGGAGCAATTGCAATTTGATTGTAACCTGAAAATCCATCAAGAAACAATAATGAGAATGGCCAGCTAACCTTTCAAGCATTTGATCAATAAAAGGTAAAGGAAAGCGGTCTTTGCGAGTTGTTGAATTAAGTTTGCGATAGTCAATACAAACTCGCCACCCTGTTTGAACTCTAGTAGGAACAAGCTCATTCTCATTATTTTGAACAACAGTCACACCGAACTTTTTAGGAACTACTTGGACCGGACTCACCCATTTGCTATCCGAGATAGGATAGATCACTCCAACATCTAGGAGCTTCAGTATCTCCTTTTTCACAACCTTCATCATAGGCGGGTTCATTCTTCGTTGTGGCTCTCTTGTTGGTTTTGACCCTTCCTCTAACAAAATATGGTGCATGCATATGGATGGGCTTATTCCTTTGATATCGGAAATTGTCCAACCAATTGCTGTCTTATGCTCTCTAAGCATCCGGATGAGTCTCTCTTCTTGAAAAGGTGTGAGCTCTTTAGCAATTATGACCGACAGTGTGTCCTTTTCACCTAAGAACACATATTTCAAGTGGTTCAATAATTATTTTAACTCCAAAGTTGGTGTTTGCAAAATGGAAGGTAGAAGTTTCTCATTAGATAAAGGCAATTCAGTAAATGAAACATCAAACCTTGCATCTTTAGGTGGTAATGCTTGTAATGATGCTACTGCTTCTTCCACTTGTTCACTCATGGCGAGTTTCTTTCTCTTTTAGAATTTTCCAAGCCATGGTACCTATTAATGGCTACTTCCAAACTATCTTCACCATTTAATTCAAAAGCTTTCTGTACCAAAGAGTTAATTATATCAATAGTAAAAACAGAGTGCACATCACTAGGGTATATCATGGCCTCAAAAATATAAAAACGAATTATCTCGCCAACAAATTCCATAGTTAAAGTTCCATCATGCACATTTATTTTAGTCCTAGCTGTTTTTAAGAATGGCCTCCCTAAAAGAATGGGTGTTGGATTAGAAGACATCTCATCTTCCATCTCAAGAACATAGAAATCAGCAGGAAAAACCAACTCATTAACTTGCACTAGGACATCTTCTATAACTCCTCTAGGATAAGTGTTAGAACGGTCAACAAGTTGTATTATAACACCGGTTTCCTCTAATGGTCCTAGATTCAATGAAGCATAAATTGAATATGGCATTACATTAATGGATGCTCCTAGATCTAGCATAGCATGCTCAAACCTGGTGTTCCCTATCTTAGAAGAAACGGTAAACATACATGGATCCTTGTATTTAGGTGGGAGTTTCTTTTGAAGAACAGCGGACACATTTTCCCCCAAACTTATTTTTTTATTCCCTTTCAACTTTCTTTTAGAAGTGCACAACTCTTTTAGAAATTTGGCACTTTCTTGATAGAATCTAGTAAAGGAATGTTCACCTCTACTTTTCGGAAGGTTTCCAAAATTTTGTTCTCTTGCCCCTCCTTCTTGGATTTTCCTAACCTGCTAGGAAAAAGTGGAGGTGTTATATAAGAAAGAAAAGATGGTTTAGGGATTACCTTTTGTAGTGGCTCATTGAGATATGAAGATGATGCCATGGTGTTGTCCTCCTTTTGAGCACTATCCTTTCGTGGTGTCTTAAGCTGTTTCCCATTTCTTAAAGTTACAACATTGGCATTTTCTCTAGGATTCACTACGATTTGGGAAGGTAATTTTCCGGAATCCCTTGCTTCGTTTTGACTGATTGCTGTTGCCATTTGTCCAATTTGAGTCTCTATTTGGCTTAACCTTGTTGCCATTTGTCTGTTTGTATCCTTTATTTCCTGTTGAATTGCCTTTCTGTCCTGTTGAATTTGAATTTGATTAGTAGAAAGAAAAGTACCTGAATTTTGAGTCGGTGGCACTTGTTGTTGGGTTTGATATGGTTGTTGAACCCTTTGTTGATAACCTGATTGTCTATTGTCAAATGGTGGAGGAGCAGCTTGGTATTGGTTTCCTCCATAATTGAAGTTTGGATGATCCCTCCATCCTGGATTGTAAGTGTTAAAGTAGGGATCATACTTTTTTGGTTGACCAGGAAATCCACCCATAGAATTAACATGTTCATTTGGATCATCTTGAAGTGTTGGACACATATAAGTTTGGGGCCCCATATTTGAACATATACCACAAGCCTTAATTTGTTGTGTCTGACCTACAGCCATTTGTTGCACAAGAGAAGTTAGTTACAAGATTTATTGTGCAAGGGATGATGTACCTACCTCATTTACTTTCTATGGTTGTGGTGGTGGTTTATCTCTCATGTTAAACTATTGTGAGTTGGCTGCCATGTTGGAGATGAGAAGTCTAGCAACTTCGGGAGTTTTATCACCTAGTGCTCCACCACTTGCTGCATCTATCATGCGTCTCTCCATGGGAAAGAGACCTTCATAGAAATATTGGATGAGCAGTTGTTCACTTATCTGATGGTGTGGACATGATGTACAAAGTTCCTTGAACCTCTCCCGATATTCATACAAAGATTCTCCTTTGTATCATCGAATCCCACATATTTCCTTTCTAATGTTGGCAGCCTTAGATTCTGGGAAATATCTTTCCAAGAATGCTCTTTTCATCCCATTCCATGTAGTAATGGTCCCAAATGGTAGATAGTAGAGTCATTCTTTTGCCGAATCGGCTAGAGAGAATAGGAATGCTCTCAACTTTATTTGCTCTTCCGTGATTCCTGTTGGTCTCATGCTAGAACATACTACATGGAACTTCTTGAGGTGCTTATTTGGATCCTCTCCTGCAAAACCATGAAAGGTTGGAAAAAGATAAATCAAGCCCGATTTTAATTCAAATGCGACCTCAAGAGTAGGATACTCTATGCACAATGGTTTTTGATCCAAGTCCGGAGTGGCTAGCTCCTTAAGAGTTCGATTGTTTACTGCCATCTCTCCTTGCTCCTCTTGGATAGTTTGGATCAACTCTTCATTTGTTCTTTGGTGGGCAGCTATGAATTCCTGAATTTGCCTAAGTCCGAAGTAAGGTTCTTCTTCTTCTTCGGGAGATTGGGACATTCAATGAAAAAGAAAATAAGAAAATAAACTAATTAAAACAAAAAATAAGAATAAACCAAATAACTAATAATCAAAAGAAAGCAATCCCCGACAACGACGCCAAAAACTTGATGCACCCAAAAGAGTGTATCTTTATTAAACCTTGAAATTAATATGATCAATTATAGTAAAGTAGCATGCAAGGGTCGAATCCACAGAGATTGGTTTTTAGTTTATAAATTACTAGTTTAAAACTTAAATTCACGAACAAGAAAAGAAAAGGGGGTTTTGAAATAATTAAAAGTAAAGAAAACAAGATAAGTAAAAAGCAAAAAATTAAGAGAAAATCAAATATAAGAGCAGTATTGTTAAGGTTTCATTCTCCACCACTAGACAATATTATGAATCAAACTCATATCTATCAATATCAGTTATCTATCAAAGTTAACAGCCGTAGATAACAACATCTCGTGTTACCCCAATCCTTCCTTAGTTCGTCATTAAACAGGACGAACGCCACTACTTAATCTCTAACTATCAAACAACCTAGGATAAACATCTCTAAATTTAATTTGACAGCAGCTTTATGATGAGAGAGATAGGTTGATCTAAGCAACAAAAGCATGAACATGAATTGTTTAACTTAGGTTATGTTCCACTTCGCAATTAGCGAAAACTTTAACATAATTGTAGACACCAAATTTTGTCCGGACCACTAAAACAAGTATGTTTTCTTCCTAAATTGATGTTTCATAATGTAAAAAGACTTTTTTCATCCTGCAGGTGGTACTCTGAGACTTAGTTTAAGAGGGTGAGCATAAAAAGTCAAACTAAAAAAAAAAATCAACCCCGAAAAAAGTCAACTAATGAAAAAGTCAACCCAATTTAAAAATCAAGATTTGAAGTTCAATTGAAAAATGACGAAATAATTTTGATAATCCGAGGTCTACATTGAAAGATATGGAGTTCGGAAGTTAGGTTATGGAGATTATGTAGAAAAGAAACCCTAATCCAGGAAATTTGGGGAAAAGTGCTTAAACGATCGAATTGGTCGAAATTGAAGGTTCCAAATTAAAGATAAGCACTGACTACGGGTAATGGAGACGCCACTTGAAAGAAAAACTGAAAGAAAAGTCAATCCAGGAGAAAACCGAGAATTAGGGTTTTTGGTGGATTTCGATGAAATCGGGAAGAATTACAGAAATGGCCTGACTTGGTAAGACTAAAGCCCCCCAATGGATGAGGAATGATTAAAAAGGGATAGCCCAAGGCTCAGCTTGAAGAAAATCTGAAAATCGGACTTGTTTTGAGCAAAACCGAGTTTCGGAGGCAAAAGAGCAAAATTGGAAAAATTGGGAAAAATAGCAAATGGACTCCAAAAATTCTGAAACTTTGCAAATTTCTTTCTTAAATCATTTGGAAGATATTGGTGAAAGAAAATCTTGATTCGGAGTTCTTTTGCAAAATGGACAAATCCCGGGTCTCTCATACTGAAATTCAAGAAGGAAAATCTCGAAAAAATAGCAAATGAACTCCAAATCTTCTGAAAATTTGTAAATATCATTTTTAAATTATTTGGAAGAGATTGGAGAAACAAAATCTTGATTCGGAGTTCGTTTACAAAAATTGCCAAATCCCGGGCCTCCTATGTAATAATTCAAGAAGATAAATCCCGAAAAAATAGCAAATGGACTCAAAAAATTCTGCTAATTTGCAAATCTTATTTTAAAATTATTTGGAAGAGATTGGAAAAATAAAATCTTGATTCGTAATTCATTTGCAAAATGGCCAAATCCCGTGCCCCTATGTAGAAATTCAAGAAGATAAATCTCGAAAAAATACCAAATAAGTTCCAAAAATTATGAAAACTTCCAGATCACACATTTGAATTATTTGGAAGAGATTGGTGAAGAAAAATCTTGATTTGGAGGTCGTTTAAAAAATGGTAAAATGTGGTGCATGAAAGGGCATTTTTGGAAAAAAATCCAAATAAATAGCAAACGGACTCGAAAAATTTTGAAAACCTTCAGAATTCAATATTTTATTTTTTTGAAAGTATTAAAAAAATAAAATATGAATTTGGAGTCCGTTTGCCATTTATTTGCATCTGGAAGGCAAAATGGTCATTTTACACAAACAATCGAAATGAGCTTCTTTTGGCCTTTCAAAAAATCAGACTTGGGCTGAAAAAAAGAGTGCTGGCCTGCCAACGCCCAAAGGAAGGAGGAAGCTTCAGATTTTTCAATTAAATGGCCAAGAATTAAGAGTTAGTTAGAGATTTTTTTTATCAAGCCATTGTGATTAAGCCACATAGGCCAATGCATGAAGAGGGAGAGTGTCAACATTATTCTTGAATAGCTGTAATTATGGACAGCTGATATGCTAATCTAAGGGTGATAATTTCATGATTTTTCACCTTGAATCACTAGCCCTTGGATAGAAATTGGTTGGAATCAAAATGACAACATCCTAGGTGAGGAGAGAGGGTCCATTCGGTTGGCTATAGGGGGAGGCAGAATTTTCATTTTAAGGGACTTCATTTTCAGATTTCTTCTTCGTTTTGCTTAGTTTTTTTTCTCTCCTTGGTTGAAAGCAAGAAAAATTTTAGAAAAGAAAGGAAAGTTTGAAGAGATAAAGCTTGAAATATAGCTTCTTGAGGTTGCTTTTAGCACCAACTCTTGCACTTTCTTGATTTTCCATTCTTGTTTTTGCTATTTGGATTATTATTTGGTGAGTTTTATTTTTTAAATAAGTGTTTTTTGTTTATGTTCTTCTTAAGTTCTTTCTTCATCTCTTTCTTAAATAATTTTTACAAATTTTTTTCCTTATTTTTCTTTAATGGCCGAATGGCCTATTCTTTTTTTTTTTTTTTTATATTGTTGCTGTTTTTGCTTTAATTTTTCATGTTATTTATGTTATTTTCTTTAATCTTGATGCTTTAAGTGTTATTCTACTTCATATACTTGAATCATGTTTTAATTTGGTTGCTTTGTTTGTTTCCATTTATGAGTTAAATATCATGTTCTTGCATTTTTAATTTTCTGTTTTCATAATGTTTAAATTTGTTGATGTTTTATATTTAGTATATCAAGTGTTTGTGAAAATGCTTGTTAGTTTTAATATTTCTACTTTTTGTTTGCATGATTTGAGTGTTATATTTTTGTTGAGCATGTTAGTATATCAAGTGTTTGTGAAAATGCTTGTTAGTATCTCTACTTTGTGTTTGCATGATTTGAGTGTTAAATTTTAGTTTTGCATGTTAGTATATCAAGTGTTTGTGAAAATGCCATGCTTGTGTGGAATCATAGGCCATTCAGCCACTCCATGTATTCTAGCATTATGTGTGCATTTTTGCTATGTTAGCTGATAGGTTGGCATTTGCATGATATTTGGTTGAGTTTTTGGTTTAAGCATGCCTTATATTTGTGTTATTGCCATGCATATTTTAGTTGTTAGGTTTGGTTTATTTTGCCATGCATGTCCATGCATTTTAAACCTAGGTTGCGTTAAATGCCATGCAAGTTCATTTAGGTCTAGGTCACTATATTGATGCCATGCATTTTTCAGGATATTTAGGGTTAAAACCATGCATTTCATGCATCATATTTGCTGTATTTTTTCATGCATTTCATGTCCATGCCACTTGACTAATGACTTAAGCCAATTAATGGTTCAAAGTCATGCTCTCTTGAGCATACTTGTGGAAAATTAAGGTTTGTCAAATTGATTATTCTACCTTTGTGATTTTTTTTACTTAGTCAATTTTTGTCTAACTTTTCAAAAGTCTTAGCTACTGTTTGTGAGTCATTTTGTGAGTCTTAAATATTTTTACTTTGATTTTTAAATGATTTTATCAAAGGCAAAAAATGTGTTTTGACAAAACAGTTTTTTCACCCAATACTCGTACTTTTTCGATTTTTTTGGGAGTTCATATTTAATCAAAAAATTAATCTGATTTTTTCCATGTAGTTTTACATGTCCTGAGTCTCTAGTATTTTTTTTTATAGATTTTTTAGAATTTTTAAAAATAGGATAAAAAATCGTGGCTTAAAACTAGATAGTGGAGTCAGAATTGAATTTGAAGGAAAATCATTTTTCTGTTTTGGTTACGTTACCTAGAGGGGGCTGATTAGGAAGTTTAGCTACTGACTTAGGGTAGTTTCTAAGCCTTTTTAAACTCTAAAAATGATTTTTTAAGTCTCGGGTTAAGGGTGGTCATGTCTGGGATTTTAAACTTAGGAAATTAGAGCCATTTAAAAAAAGGTTTAGCTAAGTTCTTATTTTTAATCTAAGCTTTTCAAAATTGTTTTCAAACAATCACAATGTATTTTGGTTTTAGAATATTTAATTTGACATATTTTCCTAAGGTAGCTGGATATCTTTTTAGATATACGGATTTCCTTAATTAAAGGAAAAAAGACATTTTCATGCATTGCATTTTCCATATTCATGCATTTTATATAATATGTGATTTTTGCTATGATAATTTCTAGGGTAATGTCATTATTTTGATTTATATTTTTTGATGTTATATTCTTTTATTATATGGTTTTGAATATTTCATGATATCCTATGTTTTTTATTTAGTTATTTTTTGTTATATTATTTAGCATATACTATGTTCATGCATTATTATTTTCATTTTTATTTCCATGCATAGTATATGATAGCATTATTTTATATTCCATGTCATTTAAATTATATGCCATATCATTCATATTTGTCATGTTATTCAAATTATTTCATTTCATATAGAATATATTATGTTACTTAGGTCATTTCATTTCATGTAGAATATATTATGTTACCTAAGTCATTTCATTTAGGATAGATTATGTCATTTAGGATATTTTATTTCATTTAAAATATATCATATGATTTAGGATATTACATTCCATATAGAATATATTATGTTACCTAGATCATTTCATTTCATTTAGAATATGTTATATAACTTAGGACATTTCATTTCATTTCGAGTATGCTAAGGCATTTAAATTATATCATATTATTTAGGATGCAATATATTATTTAGATTTTGCTATGTCATTTTATTTATGTCATGCATATACATAGTCATATCTTTTAAAATGTTTTCAAAAGGATAATGATTTTTCAATAAAAAATAAAGATATTCCCGAGTTAAAATAATTCATGACTTCTCTACCAGGTTTGCTGGAGGGAATATCATCAATTATCATTAATAAAGGAATATCTTTCTTTCAAAAAACGAGAATGATTCAGAAAGTCTTCCAAATTAATAAAAATTTCTATATTTTGCCACGTTTGTTGGGGAATATAGGAAAATTTTGAATTTATAAATTCCGGATCATTTTTAATTAAAAATGGAATTATTTTTCTTTAAATTTTGAATTAACTTGAAATACTAAATTTAAAACCAACTTTACACCGAGATTTGAGATAACACACGATTAATAAGGTACCGTTTTATATGGGCGTTTTTGGGGTGCTAATCCTTCCCCATACGTAATCGAGTCCCGCACCCGTTTCTTTGATTTCTCTGGTTTTAAATGCAGACTTGAAATTGGTTTTAAAAATGTTTTAATTAATTTTTAAAATATTTTATAAAACCAATTTTAATAGGTGGCCGATCACACCTAGCTAAAAAACATTGGTGGCGACTCCATGTCTTTTTCAAGGTCATTTTCAAAACCTTCATTTTTCTAGAGGAATTAAGTCGATTTTTCCTCCTTTTTTTTAATGTCACGCTTAACGAATAATAATGTCTTGCGATGAGACTTGTTATTTTTTAGGTTGCGACAGCTTGGCGACTCCATGGGAACTTTTTTAGAGAGTCAGGCCTAGAATTAGTCGTGTGTTATTTAAGTCTCGATTTTGTTGGTTTAATTGGTATTTAATTTTAATTCCCATATTTTTAAAATAAAAGAGAATTTTGAAAATAAAACAATGTTTTAAATATGACCATCGTCATGTGCATTCATATTATTATTTGTTCTCTGGTTATTTTGTTGCGTATATTTATATGTTTGCTTGACTGATGCTTTACATTGTTTGATTTTAGTGAGGTATTTAGAATAAGGGGTGTAGAATAGGTGGTGACAGGTTTGTTTTGTTCCTCCGCACACACTGTATTTGCATTTTCATAACATGAATCCTCTACCCGGGTACGCCTTCGTGATGATCCTCCGTATGGGCTAGTGAAACACTTTCGTAGTATAAAGTACCTAATGCCTTCGTGATAATCCTCCGTACGGCATAGGAAAATATACTCTAACAAATTGAACCCGCTTTTATCGGGGTGTCTTACTAGCCTTCACCGGCGATAGTGAGGAACAATTTGAGGCCTTAGAACCGATTCACCTTCATATAGTGAACCTAGGCGAAGCCATTTCGGATTTCTGTTAGATACCCGAAGTTTAAGAACACATGGAGGGACATTTCTAAACCTTTTGTTACCTATTTTACAGTTTGAATAAGTTTTGTAGATCGAGAAATGATGTACGTACATCGCCCGTAATAAATGTGATAATCCATCCCAAAGGCACTGTGATACCTATATAAGTAGATATTTGTCGGGGCAAATATTCATTAATTGTTTGAAATAAAAATACAAACATTCTTTTTCAAACATTTTTGTATTTTTGCACATTTCATACATGTCTGAATAGAGCATGTACATTTTTTATTGTATTATTGATCTCGTTTTTGCAATAAATGGATGGTGATAATAATTTCATTTGATGATTTCATAAAACCGGTAGTGTCACATGAACATGTTTCAAAAAAATTGTAGATTAAATTTGGAGGCAAATCTTGCATAATGAAATTTTTGAATAATCAAGATTTAGGTCCCACCAATTTCTTGTAATCATTGGTTAATTTATTTGTATCATGTTGACATCATGTCACAGTCCAACATGCATGGTTATTCATTGTAGAATACATTTGTGATATACATGGTTATTCTTTGTACCTACCTTTGTATTAATTCATTTAGTCTTAGCATGTATCATTTTGACATCATAGCATGCATGGTCATTCATTGTAGAATACGTTTATGACATGCATAGTCATTATTTGTATATACTTGTGCATCAATTTATTCAATTTTTTAAATGCATCATATTGGCATTAGATTGCATCCATAGCATATATAGTCATCATAATTTCTCTGTATATGTTCATGCATTAATCATCAGTATATTCATGCACATAGGAATAGAGCATGTACATTCATAATTGTATTCTTAATCTCATGACATTTTCATTTGCACGAAAGGGGTTTGAAATATGAGGAATGAATCGGAGGAGCTATTGGGTGCTTTGGAGCGCAATCAAGAGGAATGCGGACATGAAATCCGAGAAATGAAAGAACAACTCGCCAAATTGCTGAAAATGTTTGAGGATATGGGTAAGAGTAAAGAGGAACTTTCTCAGGGCTCTGTATCGTCTTCGGATCAACCAAAACCATTTGGTCCAGAAGGTACAATCCTTGCTAGATCTTGCACTTGTCAATGCCACAAAGGTTGCAATCCTGATGAAATTATGGACAAAATCGTTAAAATGATTAAACTTGAGAGCCTGATACCAAAGATAGAAACCTCGGATCCTGTACCATACTTGCAAACTGTTCTAGGTCCAAGCCAATATCCCCAGCCTACTATGGTCCAATCGTCCATTGGGATGACCACTACGGGATTCCTGAATCCCACTCCATCACCAACAACTGCCAGTTCATACTATTTCCCTCATCAATCACCTTATCCAGCATCTGTGATAGGAACCTCGAGCTATGTACAACCTCCAAAGGCCCCGTGTCCAAATCCATACCCTTACCATGCTGTTCCGCCAAATCTCCATGTAAACACTCTAGTTCGGACGTTAGTGCCACCACCAAGTGCCCCAACTCCTAGGCCATGTGTGACTAAGAAACAACCCCAGGATAAGACCCAAATGCATTTTGATCTCTTTCCAATCAGCTACCGAGAGCTTCTCCCTATACTAATTGAAATCACATGGTTGCATGTGTCCCATTGAAACCCCTATTACCACCATATCCAAAGTGGTATAATCCAAATGCAAGATGTGATTATCATTATGGAATTGTTGGCCAAAGCATTGAAGACTGTATAGCATTAAAAAAGAAAGTACAATCTCTTATAAATGCCAAGTGGTTGGATCCAATGACACTGACTGATAGAGGGCTGGGAAAACGCCATTAGGATTGGGAGATTTATAGTATTGAGGTGGAAAGGCTTCGGTCTTATATGATGTAATAGGATTTCACTTATTCAGTAGCCGGCTCTTATAGCCTTAGGATGCTAGGAAGAATAAAGTGCTTGTAAAGACAGTTTTAACCACTCTTCAAATTTTGTAAAACATGGTTTATACCATGGTGAACGTTGATATGGGAATGAATTGACTATGCTTCAAATTTATGAGATATTGATGATTAAGTTCCTTCGATTCTTATTTCCTCCGTGATATCTTCCCCTATGCATTTTGCATCCGATCAATTATTTGTCATACCATACATTCATACATGTATCATGTTAGCATCGGGTTGCATTCATGCATTCATAATTAGCATGATATATCCATGCATGAATTTGTTTATTCGTTACATGTATTATGTTAACTTTGGGTTGCATTCATGACGAACATAGTCAGCATGATTTCGCTATATATGATCATGCATTAATCTGTCATATTAACATCAGGATGCATTCATGACACACATGGTCAGCATGATTTTCTTTGTATATACTCTGTATCAATCATTCATTGTTTACATGTATCATAATTAACATCATGTTGCATTCATAGTGTATATGATCATTCATTGGGAAATACGCTAAAATGTACATGATCATTCATTGCATATATCCATATGTTGATTTGTTTATTCTTTGCTTGCAACATGTTGTCATCGTGATTGCATTTATTACATACATGGTCAGCATGTTTCCACTGTACATGTCTATACATCATATTGTTTAGTCTTCACATCATCAAATTGCATTCATGGCTCTTTCATCATGACACGCATTTTGAGGAAATAAAATAGAAATTGGCTTGGCTTTAAGAGTCTTTGAAAGAATTTCCATTTCAAATCAGAGGTATAAGAAGTACTGAGTACCCTTTTAATGCAGGCTAGTGCTATGGAGAATGAACAAGTTTCCCGAATGGAAAGAATGGAAAAGGTACAGGAAAAATTGCGAGAACAACTGGCAAAGTCTCAAGTAGAATCTAAAGATCAGATGATTAAATTGATGGAGCTAATATCCACCGTAATCAAGGGACACACTGAAAACTTGGCTGCCAGAGAAGGGTTAGAGGCATGAAAGGGTCAGAATGAGGTCGTAAAGATGGATGCCCAGAACACAGTTAACCCCGTCAATGTCTTAAATTCAAATGATCCAGCTGAACAGGCAAAGTTGAAAATGGTTAATGAGGTAGAGTTAGCAGATTCCCAAGGGAAATATCACTTGCTAGATGAAAGGTTCCAGGCAGTAGAAAATACAGATGTAGTCGAGAGTGTGGAGGCGAAAGAACGATGTTTGGTCTTCGATTTAGTCATCCCACCTAAATTCAAGGTCCCTAACTTTGTGAAATATGACGGGATGACTGATTCGTCAGCCCATATCACTATGTTCTGCTGAAATCTACAAGTTATATAGATAATGATAAGCTTATGATCCACTACTTTCAGGATAGCCTCAGCAGGTCCGCAATTAGGTGGTATAGTCAGTTGAGCGAGGATCGGACTCGCTCTTGGAATGATTTGGATAAGGCTTTTCTAAACCAGTACAAGCATGTGACCGACATTACAACTGAACGTCTCACCTTGCAAAATATGGAGAAAAAAGTTACTAAGAGCTTCAAAGAGTATGCTCAGAGGTGGAGGAACATGGCCACCCAAGTACAACCGCCTTTAACTCAGAAGGAAACCACTGTCCTTTTTGTGAATACACTACAGGCCCCATATTACGATAGACTTGTTGGCAACACCACGAAGAATTTTTTAGATATGGTAATCTCTGGGGAAATGATTGAAAATGCAATCAAGGTTGGGAAACTCGAAGGAGGTAAAATATTTAATGCAGAGAGAAACAGGTCGCCCAAAAAGAAAGAGAAAGAGGTCCAAGCCATGGGAGACTGTGCCCCGTACATTCTAGCTACTTCATACCCTCCACCCTATCCTTCTATGAATTATGTACCCCAGGGTTCATACTTATACCCAATGGCCTCTCAGAATCCAGTAAATTTTCAACCTTTTGTCAGTCAAAGGAAATCAAAGAATATCCGAAAAAGAGATCAGTTTGAGTCACTCCCCATGTCTTACTATGAATTATTGCCCCAGTTGGTCGAAGAGCAACTCCTCACTAAAGTTCGAGTGGAGCCTATCCAACCCCCATATCCAAGCTGGTATGACGAGAATGCATATTGTGATTATCATTCTGGGATTCGGGGACATTCCACAGAAAATTGCTTATGTCTGAAGCGGAAGGTTCAAGCGCTCATCAATAAAGGACAGTTAGGTGTGGGGAAGAAACAAAGGACAGACAACGTGGAGAATCTGCTGGAAGAATATGGAAAGGTTGAAAAGAGTATCGAGCAATAGCTAGTTTGAATTAGGGAGAACATGTCAAGGGGAAGTTTTTATGCATTTAGTTTCAGACCTTATGATGAAAACACTTGTCTCATGTCGACATTCATAAGAATTAAATGAATTTTGATTTTTAAATGCTTTGTGTTTGTTGTGTTTTAAAAATAATTGAAAAAAAAAAGAGTATTAAGGAAGTTTTAGTAATGGATAGTCTCAAGAATATTGATGATCATTGTTACAAATGACCCAATACCTTCTCCCCTCTCTTTTAGGTTTTTCTAAGCCTAAATCTCTTAAACCAAGAACACTTGAAAGACCTAATACTTCAAGGAATATAAATATTTGAACTTCATAAAACCATTGTCATCATAGAATAAGCAAATATGTAGATCATAGTCTCGGTTATGAACAAAGGAACGAACTTTTCAAAAAAAATTCGAACTCCTTGAAATTCGAACAAATGAAACTTTCTTTCAAGAATTTAGATCATGATAATTTGGTTTGTGTCAAGGTTGTGCCAAAACCATTCATGTCATTTTCAACAAACCACAAAACACTAATTGCCCAAACATCACTTCATGATTGACACCCTGGGGCACAATGATTAAACTAGATTATCTCTTGTCCTAGAGAAAACCCGTTTTTGGGTCATATTTTCCTTGTCTCTTCAAAGAACTCAGATTTGAAATTCAGTCTTTTCAGTACAGACCTAGACTTGCTATGTTCCTCGTTGATACAAATTCTTATGGTTAATCAAATTGCGACATCATATGTGGAAATGATGGATACATGGTGAATAAGGATGGACTAACGCATGAATCATTGGGGCATGTAGTGAAAAATGAAAAAATTTGTGATATCATGCATATGAGAATTCAGATGATTCCAAAGTGCAAAATAAAATTCTGAATATCTATTTCCCCTGGGGATTGCTTTTCAATGTGAATATTTGTGCTTGACATGACAAATGGCCATCTTTCATATCCCTTTCGCAAAAAAAAAATTATCCATACTCACCCCTTTTGAGCCAAAAGAATTATTTTTTCTTTAAAACCCTGATCAAGGATCACCCTCTACACTGGGGGGCAAATGCGAGGAAAGATCTTTTTAAAGATCATTGAGAAATGAGTCCTAACTCAAAGGCAGATACAAAGCAAATTGAGCCCCGAATAAATACAGGCTCACTCCGTCAAAGAAAAAGAAAAGGAAAAGAACGCGAAATGGAAGCCAAGAACAAAAAAAAATGTGTGTGAAAAAGTATGGCAAATGAAAGCCAAAAGCAAAGAGGAAAAAGAGCAAAAGTAAAAAGGAAAGAAATGTCCAAGAAGGGACAAACGCTTAAAAAAAATTTCTCCTCAATAAATGATCCTTTGATCTGATTACCCTCAAACACATATTTTAGGCCTATTTCTCCTTTCTTTTTGAACCCTGAGCCATGGCCTACATTACGTGCTTTAAAAGTCCATTTTGATCAAGCATGAATATTTAACTTGAAGGGTTTTTCCTCAGATTTTATCCCATCTCATCGAATTATCATTTCACTAATGAAGAATTTAGAATTCTCAAATGAATGGGAAAACAATGAAAAAGAAGAAAAAAGAACAAATTGGAGAGAATGGGAGTCTAGAGCGAAAACCTAAAAATAGGCGGTCTAGAGTAGAATGGGAATTTTCGATGCCATCTATGATAGTGCCGATACCACAAAAGAAAAGATCTTCTTAAAGGAGTGGTCATCGAGGAACATCTAGGAATTCCTGAACCTTCCAAATTGTCAACTCTCATTTGGATGATTGATTTCAAAAACTGAAACTTTTTTCGTCAGATTAAACTTTCCAGTTTAAACATCCCAGTCAATCTTGACGCTTGTCAAAATACCTTGATACGGAAACTAAAAGAAAGTTGAATTTGTTTGATTCTCATTGAATTCATGATTTATAAAACCTGTTCCATTTCTGAACCTAGAAGGGACATACATTTTGTTGTGAAGTTTTCTTTGGTCAACCAAAATCTTGTGGTACCAAGCCTTTCCAATTCAGATTGACACCTAGGGAAATTTCTAACAGTGATCATCGGTCTTCGAAAGATTCATACGTTACACACTGTGGGGTTAAAATTTTTGGGTCAGAAGTTGTTATTAGATGAGCAAAATTGTTTTTCAAAAAAGGAAAATAAAAATATTTTTGAAATACCCATTTTTTATGTTAACATGAGATAAGGTTTTTTTTTTCTAACTCAAATGTGTGGAACTATTAGGGTTAGCCTTGATTTCCAAATATGAGAAGAAGAAATAAAACTCAGCAAGAAGACTCCTATCAGTAAGAGTTTGAAAACTGTTGCGGTAAAGAGAATAGCCAAAGATTGAAAAATGAATTGAAGATATACTCTGATTTGAAGAGGAAAAGTGAATTGGAAAGGCTGAGTCCAAATCTAGAAAAGTGATCAGGGGCATTTGCATCACTCATGAGCATTTATCTATTTATTAAACTTCGCATCTGCACCGTGTCAGCAAGCATTTGCATAATTCATGAGTATTCATATTTTCATTATTCCATGAGCATTTGCATTCGCATCATCTCAAACAAGTGCATCATTTCTAGGATCATTGCATCATCATTGTAGTTGCAATTACACCATTCATGAACCACTCACATGAATATGATTCGTAGGGACACTTGTATCTGCATTTAGAAGCATTTGCATCAATCAAAGATATTTGCATTTACACCATGAAGCATTTGTATGCCTTCAATTTCCTTGGTTTCATCTAGATCTCTTTCAATTTCATGGTTTCATCCATGCCTTCAATTTCCTTGGTTTCAACCAGATCTCTTTCAATTTCATGGTTTCATCCATGACTTCAATTTCCTTGGTTTCATCCAGATCTCTTTCAATTTCATGGTTTCATCCATGCCTTCAATTTCCTTGGTTTCATCTAGATCCTTTTCAAATTCATGATTTCACCCATGCTTTCTATTTCCTTGGTTTCATCCAGATCTCTTTCAATTTCATGGTTTCATCCATGCCTTCAATTTCCTTGGTTTCATCCAGATCTCTTTCAATTTCATGGATTCATCCATGCCTTCAATTTCCTTGGTTTCATCCAGATCTCTTTCAATTTCATGGTTTCATCCATGCCTTCAATTTCCTTAGTTTCATCCAGATCTCTTTCAATTTCATGGTTTCATCCAGATCTCTTTCAATTTCATGGTTTCATCCATGCCTTCAATTTCCTTAGTTTCATCCAGATCTCTTTCAATTTCATGGTTTCATCCATGCCTTCAATTTCCTTGGTTTCATCCAAATCCTTTTCAATTTCGCGGTTTCATTCATGCCTTCAATTTCCTTGGTTTCATCCAGATCCTTTTTCAATTTCATGGTTTCATCCATACCTTCAATTTCCTTGGTTTCATCCAGATCCTTTTCAATTTCATGGTTTCATCCATGCCTTCAATTTCCTTGGTTTCATCCAGATCCTTTTCAATTTCATGGTTTCATCCATGCCTTCAATTTCCTTGGTTCCATCCAGATTCTTTTCAATTTCATGGTTCCATCCATGACTTCAATTTCCATGGTTCCATCCAGATCCTTTTCAATATTTCATGGTTTCATCCATGCCTTCAATTTCCTTGGTTTCATCCAGATCTCTTTCAATTTCATGGTTTCACCCATGCCGTCAATTTCCTTGGTTTCATCCAGATCTTTTTCAATTTTATGGTTTCACCCATGACTTAAATTCCCTGGTTTCATCCAGGTCTTTGTCAATTCTCTTGCAAATCGAACCCGTTTCCTTAAGACGGGTCGAGCCTTGATTAGTCAGGGAATCAATTTAGGGATAAAATCTTCAATTTACAGCTTTCTCAAAAAAAAAATATTAATTCAAAAATTGAAGAAATGAAAAATTGAAAAAATTGAAAAAAACAAAAGAAGAAGAAAAGAAAAAAGAAAACCCCTTTTCCCTTTCCTTCACATGTGATTTCACTAACCGTACAAAATTAGTGTTAGTTTATCTTTTCCTGATTCCTTATTTTTAGCAATAGCCAAAGAGGGGCAGCTGTAGACACCTAATTTTGTTCGGACCACTAAAACAGGTATGTTTACTTCCTAAATTGATGTTTCAGAATGTAAAAAGACTTTTTTCATCCTGCAGGTGGTACTCCAAGACTTAGTTTAAGAGAGTGAGCATAAAAAGTCAAACTAAAAAAAAAAGTCAACCCCAGAAAAAGTCAACCCCAAAAAAGTCAACCTTAAAAGTCAACTACTGAAAAAGTCAACCCACTTTCAAAATCAAGATTTGAAGTTCAATTCAAAAATGGCAAAAAAAATTTGATAATCTGAGGTCTATATTGAAATATATGGAGTTCGAAAGTTGAGTTATGGAGATTTAGTAGAAAAAAAACCCTAATCCGGGAAATTTGGGAAAAAAGTGCTTAAACGAATCAAATTGGTCGAAATTGAAGGTTCCAAATGAAAGATAAGCACTGACTACGGGTAATGGAGAAGCCACTTGAAAGAAAAACTGAATGAAAGGTCCATCCGGGAGAAAATCGAGAATTAGGGTTTTTGGTAGATTTCGGTGAAATCGGGAAGAATTACAGAAATGGCCAGACCTGGTAAGACTAAAGCCCTCCAATGGATGAGGAATGATTAAAAAGCGATAGTCCAAGGCTCATCTTGAAGAAAATTTGAAAATCGAACTTGTTTTGAGCAAAACCGGGTTTCGGAGGTAAAAGGGCTAAATTGGAAAAATTGGGAAAATAGGAAATGGACTCAAAAAATTCTGAAAATTTGTGAATCTCATTCTTAAATCATTTGGAAGAGATTGGCGAAAGAAAATCTTGATTCGGAGTTCATTTGCAAAATGGCCAAATCTCGGGTCTCTTATGCAGAAATTCAACCAAAATACTAGGAATGAGCTTCCGACAAGGGCAGCGCCTTTTGTTTATATCCAGTCGAAGGCAAAAGCACAAAACCATGCTCCCGCAAATATTAACATTGGGGCTGACCCAATTAATCCTGTTGATGTTCTAGATTTTGAAGAGCTCGCTGAGAAAGAGAAAGGAAAGATGGCCGAATTGAAGAACATTGAATCTGCTGAATCACAAAAAAAAAGTATCAATTATTGGAAAAGAGGTTAAGGGCCGTGGAAGGTGCAGAATTGTTTGGCAGCCTGGACGCCAAGGAAATGAGTCTGATGCATGGCCTGGTAATTCCCCCTAAGTTTAAGGTACCATATTTTGAAAAATATAGTGGGACCACCAACCCGTCGGCACACTTAACCATGTACTGCTAGAAAATGAAGAGGATGAAAAGCTGCTCATTCACTGCTTCCAAGACAGCTTAACAGCTTCTGCAACCCGTTGGTATAATCAGTTAACCCAGACTAAGATCCGCTCTTGGATGGATTTGTCCAGAGCCTTTATGGAACATTACAAGCACGTATCTGATATGATACCTGACAGATTATCGCTACAAAACATGGAGAAAAAAACTACTGAAAGCTTCAAGGAGTATTCTCAAAGGTGGAGAGATCTGGCCACTCAGGTGCAACCCCCTATGACCAGTAAAGAAACTACGATTCTTTTCATCAACACTTTAAAGACATAGTACTATGACAAGTTAGTGGGTAGTGCCACTAAGAATTTTGCAGATATGGTTATATCCGGTGAAATGATAGAAATCACCATTAAGAGTGGGAAAATGGAAGGTGGAGAATGTGCTACTCCAAATAAGACAATCCTCGCTAAAAAGAAAGAAGGGGAAACTCATGCAGTCAGTTATAACCACCGTCCCTATACAACTCTTGCACCTTATACACCTTACAGGGCATACAATCCTTACTACACTGCCGTGAACCACCTTATCCAAAATCCTTTTCCTTACACAGCCATACCGCAACAACCATACCCAACTGGCATATCCTCATAAGTAGTCATTCCCTAAAACACCATACCAAACACCCAGAATATTATTCGCGATGACCAAAGACCACCAAGGAATAATCAAAAGCTTCAATTTGATTCCATTCCGACAATCTATGGTGAGATATACCCTAAACTATTACAGGGATAGCTTGTTGCACCACTATACCTCCAACCTCTGAAACCACCGTTTCCCAAATGGTATAACGCAAATGCTAACTGCGCATATCATGATGGAATTCATGGGCATTCGATCGAGGACTGCATCGCTTTTAAACGGAAGGTCCAAAGCTTGATTGATACTGGGGTCATGATGTTCGGATCTAAGAATAGGCCTAATGTTACGGGTAACCCATTACCCAATCACACGGAGGCCAATGTGAATATGATTTTGTCAGTGGAAGTTGGCAGGATTAAAAGGGATATCAGTGATGTGAAGATGCCAATGATAAAAGTATGGTTTGAAATGGTCAAGGTTGGGTTGGTTTAGGATGAAGCCAGTTTGAAAATGGTTGCAAGCAAGATAGAGGATTTTTGCCCGTTTCACAGATATGAGGGTCACGCTATACAGGGTGTGAAGGTTTTCTAGCCAAAGTTCAGAAAATGATAGATGAGGGTGAGGTCCAATTCTATAAAGAGACTGAGGAAGAGGTAGATACTACTGAGAATACAACTGGTTATGGGGTGGACAGACCTTTGGTTATCTATTATGATGAGCAGGCAGAAAAGGCTATCCTGGTTGATAAAGAAACCACGCCAAAGTTGATTATAGAGTTACCATCTTCTTTCCCATACTAGGAGAATAAGGCTGCACCTTGGAGATATGATAACAGTATGGTAATGCAGGGCTCTTCAAGTCAGCAAATAGAAACTGATATAACAGGTGTAGGATATCTAAATCGCAGTGGTAGATGCTACGTTCCTGGAACCGTTGAACAAAGTCCGATGGAAAAGGTAGGGGGATTTGACAAAGGTAAAAGAATAGCAGAACTGGCCGAAACAGAGATGAATCAGTCAAAGGGAATGGAGAAAGATTCAACCCCGGTTAATAAGGTGAAAGAACTAGTGAATGAGAAAAAGGCTTGCGAATTCTTGAAGTTTATAAAACATAGCGAGTACAGTGTGGTAGAACAACTTTACCGTCAACCAGCAAGGATTTTGGTCCTTTCACTGTTACTAAACTCACAGCCGTATAGAAATGCCCTGCTAAGGATTTTGAATCAAGCATATGTGGCCAACAATATATCAGTGGAGAAGTTAGATCTCTTGGTGTGGAACATCATAGTAGATGACCACATTTCCTTCAGTTATGAGGAAATACCACCCAACAGTGTAGGATCTACTAAAGCCCTCCATATCACGACTACCAACAAGGGGCACATTCTACCACGAGTACTCTTGGATAATGGTTCTTCTTTGAATGTGATACCCTTAGCAACCTTGTCCAAACTGTCGGTCGATATGTCCTACATGTTACCCAGCCACACTATAGTCAAAGCCTTTAATGGCACCCAACCATTCAATGGTATCCTGAACAAGCAACAAAAAATGATAAGAGGACTTTGAGAAGATCTGCAATGGGTTTTGTCCTAGATGGTGAGATTTGCTCCAAGAAACGAAAAGATCAAGTTCTATTGAGGTGTGTCGGTCTGTTTAAGCTCAGAAAATCATTGAAGAAGTCCACGAAAGGATATGTGGCACTCATGCCAATGGTCACATGCTTGCTAAACAGATTATGAGGATAGGATATTATTGGCTAACGATGGAAGAAGACTGCACTAGTTATTCCCGAAAGTGCCATAAATGTCAGATATATGCAGATAAGATTCATGTCTCTCCATCACCATTGCATGTCATGACTGCACCTTCGCCATTTTCGATGTGGGGAATGGATATGATCGGGCCTATTACCCTAAAAGCTTCAAATGGACACCGTTTCATCCTAGTGGCCATAGATTACTTCACAAAGTGGGTGAAAGCCACTTCTTATGTTAATGTGACGAAGTCAGTGGTATGTAGATTCATCAAGGAAATTATATGCCAGTATGGATTGCCAAAGAGAATCATTTCAGACAACGCTCTCAATCTAAACAATAAGATGATGAGAGAAGTCTGTACTTGGTTCAAGATCATGCATCATAATTCAGCACCTTATCGTCGGAAAATGAATGGGCAGTAGAAGCAGCCAATAAGTACATCAAGAAGATCGTTGAAAAGATGACCGATGTGTACAAAGATTGGCATGAGATCTTGCCTTTTGCTCTTTATGCATACCGTACCTCGGCCCGCACATCTACAGGTGCCACGCCATTTTCTTTGGTATATGGAATAGAGGCAGTGTTACCTATTGATGTTGAAATCCGTTCCCTTCGTGTTTTGATGGAGACTGGTTTAGAAGAGGTAGAGTGGGTTAGAGCTCGTTATGAACATTTGAATCTTATCGAAGTGAAAAAGATGAAAGCAATTTGCCATGGGCAGATGTATCTGAAAAAGATGATTGAACCTCACAACAGGAAAGTTTGTCCCAGGCAGTTCTGAGAAGGAGAGTTGGTACTAAGAAAAGTTCTCCCTATAGTGAAGGATCCGCGAGGGAAATAGGCTCCAAATTGGGAAGGGCCCTACGTGGTCAAGAGAGCTTTTTATGGAGGAGCATTAATTCTGACTCGGATGGACAGGGATGACTTGAGAAAGCCCATGAATGCTGACGAATTGAAGAAGTACTATGCTTGAAGAAGAAAAAGAATAAAAGGAAAAAGAAAAAAGAAAAGAAAACTGTGATACTATGCACATGGAAATTCGAATGATTCCAATTGTTAAAATGAAAATTCTATAAATCTATTTCCCCTGAGGATTGCTTTTCAATGAGAATATTCGTGCTTGACATGATGAATGGCAATCTTTCATACTCCTTTCACTAAGAAAAAATTATCCCTAGTCACCCCTTTGAGCCTTAGGAATTCCTTATTTCTTTGAACCTTAATCGAGGATCACCCTCTACACTCGAGGCCAAACGCGAGGAAAAATACCCTCCCAAAAATGATGGCGAAAAGAGCCATCGAAAAAAAAACATGTGAAATCAAATAATGGCAAATGAAAGCCAAAAATGAAAGAAAAAAAACTCCAAAAAGAAGAGGAAAGTCCAAAAATGACGAATGTTTCAAGAATGAATCCTCCTCATGAAATGATCCTTGATCCAATCACCCTTAAACACATTTTGGGCCTATTTACCCTTTCTTTCTAAACCCGAACCTTGGCCTACATTACGTGCTTTTAAAAGTCTATTTTGATCAAACATGAATATTTAATTTGAAGGGGTTTTTTCTCAGAATTCATCCCGTCTTTCGAATTAACATTTTTACCTTGGAAGCATTTAGAATTCTCATATGGATGGTAGAACACACAAAAAAAATGTAAAAGGAGAGGTTTAAGCCAAAAACGCACAAAGGGCGACTTAATACCGAATAGGGAACACCTGGGTTGAAAACCCGAAAAGGGCGGCTCAAATACTGATTAAGGATTGAATCAATGCTCCGTGTAAAGGGGGAGAAAGTATTCGAAAATCAGACGAAAGGGGAAAAACTTAGTCTGATGCATCTACGGAAGCCGAGAGATTACCCAAGTAAATTGCTCATTCAAGAGAAATTTCAGATGAATTTGAAGAAAGGTCCAAGATATTCCGCATCTAGGGCATCTATAACCTACAACTCTACATTTGTTTGTTGTAACCTTGATATTCACCTTTGTCATCTAAAACATTATTGCAATAAATTCTTCTTATCCCTTTTATGACATTTGGTTGTTTCATACATTTTGTGATATATTTTGATTGTTATTAAATTGAATGATGTTTAGTAAATATAAAAAAAAATTCTTTAAACAAAAGGATTTCAGTGTATTACTAAGGAGTAGATTTAAATTTTAGAAGAGGTTTGGAAACCACTAAAATTTGGAAATACAACAACACATCATGATGGGAAAATTCACCAAGTAGAGGTAAATAGTGAATATATTGAAAACTCTGTCATGAAGTCAGAAATTTTGTGAATTTCAGTGAAGTCATAAACTGAGACTTTTTGACAATTTATCTTGATTGAAAGCTCCTCAGTCAGTGAAAAGTTGAAGACTTCGTCATCAAGACAGATTGTCCGTGAGCCTCAAAGAAATCATGGATTAGAAATCATGACACAATCACTTGATTGCATTCATGATTAGAGAACATACATCCTACAAGCATTTGCAAAACATGTCATTTTCATCAAAAAATTCGGCTAACATAGCAGGAATCATGGAAATTTTGCTTTCCCAAATTGAACTCGTTCTACTTCCCAAATGAGTAGAGCCCCGAGATCACTGTCGAGGCATTTTTTTTTTAAATCGAACTCATTGTGCTTCTCAAATGAGTCGAACCCCGGGACCACCATCGAGGTATTTTCTTTTGTTTTTAAATTGAACTCGTTCTGCTTCTCAAATGAGTAGAACCCCGAGACCACCGTTGAGGAATTTTGTTTTAAAATTGAACTGATTCTGCTCCTCAAATGAGTCAAACCCCAAGACCATCGTCGAGGTATTTTATTTTGTTTAAATCGAACTTGTTTTTAAAAAATATGAGTCGAGCCCCGAGACCACCGTCGAGGTATTTTGTCTTCAAATCAAACTTTTTTTCTAAATGAGTCGAACCCAGGACTGACGTTAAGGCATTCCTTTTGTTTTTAAATCGAACTCGTTTTGCTTCTCAAATGAGTCGAACCCCGAGACCACCATCTAGGTATTTTCTGTTTAAACCCAACACAGCTGACACCAAGACAAGGACCGAGACCACCATCGAGGTATTTTCTTATCTTGCAAATTGAACTCGTTTCCTTAAGACGGGTCAAGCCTTGATTAGTCAGGGAACTAAATTTAAGGACAAAATTTTCTATTTACAGCTTTTTCAACCAAAAAAAAAATTTATGAAATAAATGGAAATGAATAATAAAGCAAACTCTCTTTCCTTTTATTTACATATGATTTCACTAACCGAACAAAATTATTGTTTATTTATCTTTGCCTGATTCCTGATTCTCTGCAATAGCCAAAGAGGGGTAGCTATAGACACCTAATTTTGTCCAGGCCCCTTAAACCAGGTAAGTTCTTCCTTGTACTTTTTAGAATACAGAAAATCTCTTCTCATCTTGCAGATGGTCCTCCAAGACTTGTGATTCGGAGTTCAGCATGAAAAGTCAATCCAAAATACTGAACTCTGAAAAAAGTCAACCTTACAAAGTCAACCATTGAAAAAGTCAACCTTTAGTCAAAATCAAGATTTTAAGTTGAATTGAACAATGATGAAAGAATTTTGATAATCCGAGGTCCACAACGAAAGATACGGAGTTCGGAAGAGGGATTGCAAAACTTTCAATGTAGGGGAAACCTTAATTCGGCAAATTTGGGGAAAATGCTTAAACGATCAAATTGGTCGAAAATGGAGGTTCCAAATGGAATATAATTAATGACTACGGGTATTGGAAGGTCCAATTGGAAGCAGAACCAAAGGAAGAGTCAATTTGGAAGGAAAATCGAAAATTACGGTTTTGGTTAGAAAGGGTGAATTTTGCAAATTTGGGGAAAACTGCCAAGATGGCCCAATTCGATGAAATTGAAGCCTCCAGTTGATAAAGAATGAACAAACAAGGATAGCCCAAGGCCTAGCTTGAAGTTAATCCAAAAGAAGAGCCAATTAGAGCAAAAACGTAAAAATGAGAAAATTCTCAAGTTTGAAAAGACGATAACAAAATCGGAAGGGGATTTGATCGTAAAAATTGGGCATTTTCGGACCAACTCAAATTCAATATATGAAAAAGGCATTAGAAAAAGAAAATCCAAAAAAAGTACCTGTTTTGAGTAAAACCGAGGTTTTAGAGGTTGAAGGGCATTTTTGGGAAATCCTAAAGAAAATCCGGGAAAAATAGCAAATGAGCTCAAAAAATTATGAAAACTTCCAGATCTGAGTTTTATAATTTTTGGAAAAGATCGGTGAAGAAAAATTCAGAACCGGAGCTCATTTGAAAAATGGCAATGTTGGGGTGCACTAAGCCGAAATTCCAGAAGATAATTTCGGGAAAAATAGCAAAAAAGCTCCCAAAATTCTGAAAACTTGCAGTTCAGAGTTTTATAATTTTTGGAAGAGATCGGCAAAGAAAAATCTGGAATCGGAGCTCATTTGACAAATGGCAAAGTTCGGGTGCACTAAGCCAAAATTCTAGAAGATAATTATGGAAAAAATAACAAACAAGCTCCAAAAATAATGAAAACTTGCAGTTCTGAATTTTAGAATTTTTGGAAGAGATCAGATAAGAAAAATTCATAATCGAAGCTCATTTGAGGAATGGCAAAGTTCTGATGCACTAAGTCAAAATTCCAAAAGATAATTATGGGAAAAATAGCAAACAAGCCTCAGAAAAATCTGAAAACTTGCAGTTCTGAGTTTTATAATTTTTGGAAGAGATCACCAAAGAAAAATTCAGAATCGGAGCTCATTTGAAAAATGGCAAAGTTCGGGTGCACTAAGTCGAAATTTCAGAAGATAATTTTGGTAAAAATAGCAAACAAGCTCCAAAAATTCTGAAAACTTGTAGTTCTGAGTTTTATATTTTTTGGAAGAGATCGGAAAAAAAAAATCCGAAATCAGAGTTCATTTGAAAAATGGCAAAGTTCGGGTGCACTATGCCAAAATTCCAGAAGATAATTCCGGGAAAAATAGCAAACGAACTCCAAATATTTTGAAAAACTTCCATATCTGAGTTTTATAATTTTTGGAAGAGATCGGTGAAGAAAAATCCAAAATCGAAGTTCAAATGAAAAAGGTGAATTTTGGGTGCCACTAATTGAAAAATCCAAGAGATTATTTCGAAAAAAAAATAGGAAACGAGCTCGAAAAATTCAAAAAATCTCTAGATCTCAATATTATATTTATTTGGATAGATTGGAGAAAGAAAAATCAGATTTGGAGTCCATTTGTGAAAAAATCAAGTTTGGGGGGCCAAAATGCAATTTTATCGAAGAAACTGAAAAAAGCCAATTTTGCAAAATTAAAAGATGAAAAAAATGAAGAAAATTCTAGAACATACCAGCCCTGGCCAGCCATACATAGGGGAAGGGTGGGGATTTAATTCATTTCATCAAGTGGTCCATATCAAGCTACAAGATGTCATTTTTACTATCTTGAAATATCATTTCTCATCCAATGGCCTAAGTACCTTATGAAAAGATGAGTACATCCTCGAATGGCAAGATCAAATTGTAAGATGATATTTGTATTGTCATGCAAATGTCCCCATCTAATGGACAATATTGGTGGAAAAAAGATGAGTACAAGTCAGCCAATGGTTGGAAATGCATGTAGCTAAATAAAATATCCTTGCTCATCCAATGGCCTAAATGGATGAGTATATCCTTGAATGGCTAAGATCAATTTGCAAGATGGCATTTTTATTGTCATGAAAATATCTTGGATCCAAGGGCTTAGGTTGTGTAGGAGAATTAAATGATTTAATCTCCACCATTCACCAAGAGAGGGGGTGGCCTGCCAAGGGGTATTCAAGGGAGGGGTTTTCATTTTCTTCAAACACAAGTTGGCTGATTTTGAAAACAAGGCAGTAGCTAAACTTTAGAAAAAAAAAAGATTTTTGAAAGGAAAGAAAGAAAGTTTTTGCTAAGGTAGCCATTCCTCTTTGGTTCTTACATTTTTTCCTTCTTCTTCTTCATGTTATTCTTCACTTTTTTATGTGATTTCCTACTATTTTCTTTGCTTAATAAAGGTTTTATGAAAGCTTTCTTGTTGTTCTTGCTTTTTCAAAACAAATAAAACAATGGTTAGGCTTCATGATCTTGATATGAATCAAGTGATAATGGTTAGGGTGGGCTTTGTCCAATATACCAACCATGGAGTTCATTTCCATATTTTTTTATTTTATTTATTTATTTATTTGCTACTTTAACTTGCTTATTTATATTATCATTAATTTTTATATGTATTTATTATTCTTGTTAACCATTTTGTTCTTTTGATTCATACCATACCTTTGCATCTTGTGGCTATTTGTCATGTACTTTAGATTTTTTTTTTTTTTTGCCATGCTCTCTAGGCCATTCGGCCAACATACATCTTTTAGGCCTCTAGGTCATCTTTCATAACATCTAGGCATCTAGGTCATTTTACATGTCACTTAGACATTTAGGCCATTTTCATATGCTATGTCATTTTACATTTCATTTAGACATTTAGGCCATTTTCATATGCTATGTCATTTTACATTTCATTTAGACATTTAGGCCATTTTTGTATACTATGTCATTTTACATTTCATTTAGACATTTAGACCATTTTCATAGGCTATGTCATTTTATATGTCATTTAGTCATTTAGGTCATTTTTATTATGCCATGTCATTTTACATGTCATTTAAGCTTTAGGGCATTTTCACTTGCCATGTCATTTTACATGTCATTTAAGCTTTAGGTCATTTTCATATGCTATGTCATTTTACATGTCATTTAAGCTTTAGGCCATTTTCATTATTCCATGTCATTTGCCATGTTATTTAGTCACTAGGTCATGCATATTTCATGTCATTTATTTCACGCATTTTTGCATTTCCCACTTGATTTTTGACTTAAGCCAATCAATGGCTCAAAGACAAGCTTTAATGAGCATACTTGTGGAAAATTAAGATTTGTCAAGTTGGATTTTCTAACTTTATGATTTTTTCTCATTACACAACCCTTGTCCAAATTTTTAGAAATTTTTACCACTGGTTGTAGGACCGTAGAGGAGTCTCTAATATTTTATTCTGATTTTTGGACATTTTTATCAAAGGTTTAAAAATGTTTTTTGGTTAAGTAATTTTTTACCCACTATTCTGCCTTTCATGAATTTTCGGGTAGGTCATCTTTAGTCTAAAAATTAAACCAGTTTTTTCCCATAGAGGTCGACATGTTCTAAGTCTCCTATAATTTTTTTCGGTTTTTTTGAAATTCTTTAGAAGGGTAAAAAAATCGGTTTTCAAAACTGGTCAATAAAGTTAGATTTGTTTTTAAGAACTAAAAGTTTTTTGTTTTGTTTAAGGCATTAAGAGGGGGCTGATTTAAAACGTTAGTTGCTATCTTAGGTTAATTTCCAAGTCATTTTAATCCTAAATTCTGATTTTACCAAAGTCGGGTCAAGGTTGGTCAACCCCGGGTTTCAAAACTAGGAAAAATTAGAACCTTTTAAAGGGTATTTTCAGCCAAAAACTTTTTCACTCAAAAATTCCAATTTTTTTTTTTAAATCCGAGTCCAAAATCCAAGTTAGAAAATCCAACTTAGGTCTATTCCAAAGGTAGTCGGATGTCTTTTTAGATATACGAATATCCTTATTTCGTGGGAGAAATACATTTCCATGCATTTGAATTTTTCATATTCATGCATATTTTATGACATTTAATTTTTGCTATTTTGGTTGTATAAATTCCATATATATATGAATATTTGATAGTGATGTCATTGCTTTGATTTAGATTTCATGTTGTCATTTTGATTATGACAAAATTTCTAATATGTCATCTAGGTTTTATCATGTCATTAATTCTTGCCATTTAATTTAGGTTTTTGCTATGTCATATAGATTTCTAATATGTCATCTAGGTTTTATCATGACATTAATTCTTATCATTTTATTTAGATCTTTTTCATATCATTTAGATTCTACCATGCCATTTAGATTATGCCATGTCATTAATCCATATGCCATGTCATTCATTCATATGCCATGTCATTAGTAATAATTTGCATATTCATAACATTTTTAAAATGTTTTTTAAAGGATCATGTTTTTCAATAAAATAAAGTTCCCTAGTTAAAATAATTCATGAGTTCTTCTTCGGACTGCTGGGAGGACATCATCAATTATCATTAATAACGGAATATCTTTTTTCAAAATGATAATGACTCGAAAAATTTTCAAAATAAATAAAAATTTCTATATTTTGCCGAGGAATGTAGGAAAATTTTGAATTAATAAATTCCGAATAATTTTCAAATCAAGTGGAATTATTTTTCTTTAAAACAAAAATTATTTTTAAATACCAATTTCAAAATCGACTCGAGGTAACACACGATTAACAAGGTACCGTTTTACACGGGCGTTGCGGGGGTGCTAATCCTTCCCCACACGTAACCGACTTCCGAACTCGCCTTTTGATTTTCTCTAGTTTAAAGCACAGATTTCAAATTTTGGTTTTTTTCTTAATGTTTTAATTAATTGTAAAATGTTTTACAAAGCCGGTTTTAATAGGTGGCAGACACACCTAGCCAAAAAAAGATTAGTGGCAAATCCATTTCTTTTTCGTGGTTATTTTCAAACCCTCATTTTTAATTTCAAGAGGAATTAAGTCTTCTTTTCCTCTGTCTGTTTTTTTCCTCACCTCACTCGAACGGGTCCCCCGATGATGGACGGATCACGTATCGACAATTCATGTTGCCATTTTGATCATGATGTGATTGTGAATATTCTATGATAATGTCATTTTTTTATTGGTACTTATGTCATATATGCCATGTTATGTAGGCCATGTCATGTATGCCATGTCATGAGTTACTTACCATGCTATGTATGTCATGCCATAAATCTTTGACATACAATGAATGCTATGTCATAAATTCTCTTGCCACGTCATGAGCTATTTGTCACACCATATATGCCATGTCATGAGTTTTTTTTTTCATGTCATGTATGCCATGTCATTAATTCTTTGCTATGTTCTAATAAAGTCTGCCATATCATGTATGTCATGTCATTAATTCTTTTGCCATGTCATAATAAAATGTTTGTCATGCCATGACAAATACGCATGTTGTTTAATTTATATTTGTACCTTAGTGATAATTTGTATATCCATGGTCATTTTTATATATTGTTTTCAATACATAAAAATTAATGATTTTAACAAAATAAGATTATTCCCGAGTTAAAATAATTCATGAGTTCTCTGCTAGGTCTGCTAGGGAGGATATCATCAATTATTATTAATAACGAAATATCTTTTCTTTTTTCAAAACAAGGCTGATTTGGAGAATTCCAAAATAAATAAAATTTTCTCTATTTTGCCGGGTTTGCCAGGAAACATGAAAAAAAATTTAAATTAATAAATTCTAGATCATTTTCAAATAATGTGATTCTCTAAAAAAAGAAATTATTTTTAAATATCAAATATAAAATTGACTTTTACCAAGACTCGAGATAACACCTGATTAATAAGGTAACATTTTTTATGGACGTTGTAGGGGTGCTAATCCTTCCCCACACGTAACCAACTCCTGAACCCGCTGTTGTTTTTTCTCTGGTTTAAAGCGTAGACTTAAGAATTGGTTTTAAAAAATGTTTTAGTTAATTTTAAAATATTTTACAAAAATCGATTTTCATAGGTGACCGATCACACCTAGCCAAAAAAATTGGTTGCGACTCCATTTCTTTTTCGAGGTTGTTTTCAAACCCTCAGTTTTAATTACGAGGAATTAAGTCATCTTTTCCTCTTTCCCCACACTATTAAACCATTTTTTAAAAACGTCAACTAGCGAGTCCCGCGATGGGACACGTTGTGACAGCTTGGCGACTCCACTGGGGACTTTTAGAAAATCAGGCCTAAAATTAATCACGTGTTATCTAAAGTCTCGGTTTGTTCATTTTAATTGGTATTTAATTATAATTCTCACATTTTTTAAAAAAATAATGAGGATTTCTTGAAAAGAATAAAATGTTATAATATGTTCATGTACATGCATATATTTATTGTTCTCTGGTTATGCTTGTATATTATTATTGTTTTCTGGTTACTTAACCTTGTACATTATTACTGCTCTCTGTTTAATTAATGCTTCACATTGTTTTAACTTGTTTTTAATAAATTGTCGGGGCATTTAGGAATAGGGGTTGTAGAATAGGTGGTGAAAGGTTTGCTTGTTCTTCCTAACACACTGCACTTGCATTTGCATAACATGAGCTCTATACCCGGGCTTCGTCCTTTTGAGTGGAAGTAAAGTAGATATGCTCTCGTGATGATCATTCGCATGGGTTAGCAAAATACTTTCGGAGTATAAATTACCTAAGCTCTCGTGATGATCCTCTGCATAGGCTAGGGAAATATACTCCAATGAATCGAACCCTTTCCTTTTGATCAGGCTCCCTTACTAGCCTTCACAGGCGATAGTGAGGAACGATTTGGGGCTTTTTTTTTAGAACCCAATTCAACCACATGTAGTGAACCTAGGCGAAGCCATGCCAAATTTTCGTTAGAAAAAAACGTAAGCTAGGAACACGTGGAGGAACGCTTCCTACCTTTTACTATTTATTCTATATTTTGAATAAACCTTGTACCCCGGGCAAGGATAAACGTGCATCGCCCGTAATAAGTTTAAACTTTCGCCCCAAAGGCATCGTGCTGCCTAAACAAGTTGTTATTGTTGGGGAAAATGTTCATTAACTTTATTTTTTACTTTGCATTGTTGATTTTACTCTTTTATCGCTTTACTCTTTATCCATGAATTATTTGTAATAATACCAAAAATTAGTACTTTTTTGGGTTATTTTGAAAATTTTCTACTTTTATATTTATGAGGAATTTTTAGAATAAAAAAAAAAAGAGATTTTGTTCCATGAAAAGAATAAAAAGGTTTCTTCTTTAAATTAAAAAAAAAAAACAAAAAACATGAAAAATGAGAAGAGTATAATAGAAAAGTTGTATTGTGGTGGTGTAGTGTCGTGAAAAATAAGATCTCCTTTTAGTTTCGACTTATGAGAAAAAAATGAAAAAAGAAAAAATAGAGAAGCATTGGTTTTTAGGGCCCTTTCTCGAGGATAAAAAAAAAGAGTCGTAGTGTTTTGCAAAAAAACAAGTCAGAAAAGAGTCCAAAAATATACTTTTCTGAAAGATATCAAAAACAATAATTGTTAGAAAATTTTAAAAAAAAAAAGTAGAAAAGAATCAAAGAATAATGAGTGATATTAGGATCTTCTCTTTCCCTAATCTTTTCATTGAATTTTGCATAACATTCATATTATTTGAGAAGTTGTAAATATGAAAACTCATCTCTTCAAGCATCTTTGCATTTTGTACATTTCATGCATTAATCATCATTACATTTGTGCATATGTGAATAGAGTATGTACACTCATGGTTTTTTATCCCATGGCAATAACGATCTCATTTGTTAATTGCATAAAAAGGGTTTAAGATATGAGGAATGAATTGGAGGATCGAATGGATGTGTTGCAGCTTAACCAAGAGGAATTTGCACATGAAATCCGAGAGGTGAAAGAACAGCTCGCGAAATTGATGAAAATGGTTGAGGATCTTGTTAAGGTTAAGGGGAAATTTTCTCAAGGCTCTTCATCACCTTCGAAACAACCAAGATCATTGAGTCCAGATCGAATGATCTCTGCTAGATCCCACACTAGTCAATGGTATAAGGGTTTAAGCTCTGATGAAATTGTGGACAATATCATGAAAATGGTTAAACTGGAGAGCCTGATGTCAAAGACGGAAACTTTGAATCCCATGCAATTCCTGCAAATTGTTCCCATTCCAAACCAATACCCTCACCTTACTACTGTCCAATCATCCACTGGGATGACCAACATGAGGTCTTTGGGTCTCACTCCATCACGACAAATTGGCCTCAGTGCACACCCTCGCCCATATATCATTCGTCCACCTTTCCATTCAAACACTCCAGTTCGAGCCTTTGTGCCACCATAAAATGCCCTAACTCCTAGTCCTTGTGTCACCAAGAAACAAACCAAGGACAAGACAGAAAGGCATTTTGATCCCATTCCAATCCAAATGCAAGATGTCACTATCACGGTGGAGTTGTCAGGCACAGCATTTAAAACTGTGAGGCCCTCAAGAACAAAATGCAAACTCTTATAGATGCCAAGTGGTTCGATCCAGCGACACTGATTGATAGAGGGCATGGGAAGGCTATTTAGGGTTGGGAGATTAATGATAATGATGTAGTAGATTTTATCTTTTCAGTAGCCTTCTCGTATATCCTTAGGATGCTAGGACAATGAAATGCTTGCAAAAACAGTTTTAAACACTTTCTAGATTTTGTAAATATCGTTTATGTCTTGTGAATAGGAATGAATTAACTATGCTTTGATCGTTATGAGATGTTGATGATTAAGTTTCTCTGATTCTTGTTTCCCCTATGTTGTCTTTCCCTGTATTTTGCATTCAATCAATTATTCATCATACCACACATTTCATCCATCCATGCATTGGCATTAAGTTCTTTAATGGCTCTATCAAAGCCAATGATAGAGAAGTCAATATTATCATCGATAATTTTTGATCTCTAGAGGCAAATAAAAAGGGGTTTTTTCTCAAACCCCTAAACTAAATAGCCATGATAAAGTTTATGTCTAAAAGATAGCCTTGGTTTTCTTTTTGCTAGAAAAGTAAAATGGGAGAGCATCATAATACCCAATTGAAAAAAAAAAATGGAGCAATTGCAGAATGAGACATCTGAACAGGTCTCACAGGGGATTCAGATGATTCAGGCAAATATTGGACAATGGATAGAAACTATGGGAGAACACTTTACATAGAAAAGTAATGAATTTCAAAAGCATGGAAATCTGGGTAAGAATGTTCAAGGCTAGAATTCTGATCAGGTTCTTTCACAGCAAGTTTTGAGCCAAAGGGCAAAGATACAACAAGAGTATGGCCTATTGGAGGAAAGGATTCGAGCTGTTGAAGGTGGAGATAAAGTTAGTGTAAGGGAATTCCTCTTGATCCCTGATGTGGTCATCCCGCCGAAATTCAAAATTTCGAAGTTTGAAAATTTTGATAGATGTTGTCGATTTTAATCACGCAAGTGCACGTATCGTAACAAGTAATATAATGAAAACTAAAAAGTCGAAACCACGAGGAATTGCTATTAAATTTGCTAAGTACTAAAATTAAAACAACCTAATCTTATCTAAACAAATAATTAAAGATGATAATCAAAAACTAAATTAAAAGAAGCTAATATTGAAAGGAAGTAAACTAAAAAGAGTGAATCCAATTAATTATAAAAGCCTAGGATTACAACTTCCCTCAACACTTTGCTTGAATCTCTCTCTACCTCTTCACTTGATTAATGATCTTGAGTTGTTAACCTAGAGTTCTATCTTATTTATAAGTATCTGTTGATGGTCTTACAAAAATATCCCTCCTAACCAATTAACTATATGTCTATGATAATTGAATTAAAGAAAAACTCATTAAGCTTAGGCTCTAACAATGGTTACACATGACAAGAAAGTATATTTCTACCCTACCTGCAGATCAATTCATCCTAATAAATGAATATGAAACATGTGTCATTCAATCCATGTCTAACACTAAACTCCCTATGTCTAGTTGTATTTAGGTTAACAAATTAATCTAATTGGTGGCCAATCAATTAGAAGCATTAAGAACAAGATTGAACAAACAACTCAACAAACCATTAAATCAAGCTAGAGAGAGAAAGTAAATTCAAACTATGTGTTGAGTTCCATTGAAATCCTAGTAAAAGAGATTTAGTTCATGATAGTTAATGAAAACAAATAATCAAATAGTTTCATCATCATCAACAACACAAGAAAAATAAAGAAGAGAAAAGAGAAAACTAACAGTTGTCAATTCTTGAATCTTCAATCTTCCAATCTTCTTGAGAGAATTTTGATGGCAACTATCTTATTGGGAGAATTAGGTTTCTAGGTATCCTCTTTATTCTAACCTAAAAGAGTCCTATTTAAAGTGTCCAAGGCCTCATGGAGTTCGAAACTTCTCGCCAAGCAAACAAGTAAGTTTTTGCATTTTTTACATTTTTTGCGAGTTGCAAACAGTAGCTGGGCGCCGCGGCACCGACATTCTACCTGGTCTCTGAATTCTGTCACCTTTGCAAACTTTGTCAACTGTTTTGATTGGGAAAATCATGTCCAACTTTGACCCACCTTAAACCGTTGGAAAAGTGTAGAAGTCAGCTTCAAAAGTCAAGGGGGGAGTTCTTTCAAATGAAGTGTTTAAGATCAAGTTTTTCTTGAAAGAATCTCTGGTGGTCGAATCTGCCTGCTCATTGCTTTGCACCGATTTTTGTCGTTTTGCACCTCAAAGCTCCAGATCACCTTAGACCTATAAAAACACATAAATAACAACTAAGTAACTATTTTAAACATAAAATGGATAAATAAAATAAATATAAAAACATCTAAAACTAATCAAATCCTAATAAAATCCTCAAGGACTTAGCCGACTCAGAAGCGTAAAAGGTGGCAAAATAACTATATTTCCTAGAGTTATCACACCCCCAAACTTAAGATTTTGTTAGTCCTCGAGCAAAAAAAAAAAAAAACTAAATAACCTAACAAAAAACATCACTCAAGATAAATGCACCCAAACAATGATTTCTTAATTTTCCTCAAGAGTTACATCAAAATCCTGATTCAAAGTAGAACATAAACATAATCCAAATCTATGATTCAATTCAATCGTAAACTTCATACTTTAATGGATTTTCTCTGTGTGTGTATATAATCTCTTTGCAAATCATCAGATGCAATCTAAATAAGTTTATGCCAATGCAAAAATATGAATTAGTACTAGATTCTCATATGTTTGCTTTTCATCTCTCTCTCCACTAATGTAGACTAACACTTCGTCAAGGATCAAGTAGGTCTCTATTAAGCTTGTAATGTAAAGATAGGGTCAAGGTATGATAAAAGATAAATTTCGGTTTAAGTTCACCCATAGACACTTTACATTTTTATCAGGATTTTTGAGAGCCATAGTCTTTTCCTCAAATTACATACTTTCTTCTTTGAATACACTTCCTTTTTGCTTCACCAATTTATTCACTTTTTTTTTTCTATTCTTCGTTTTCGAAGAACCATACGTTATACATATATATCACCACTATTTCACCCAAATTCGACATGGCTCATAATTGTTACCTGTAATATCATCACATGCCTATGTAGTGAAGGTTAATCATGGTTTTTCTTATTTTGCTAAGCTAAAAGATGTGGCAATCAAATAAAAGAGATATACCAATTAGGCACAAAGAGGTAGACTAAGGATAATCATATATAAAGCTAGGCTCGAAAGGCTCAAACGATCCAAAAATGGCCTAAATCATCTCCTCAACTTAGTGTTGTCTAGGATTTTGGCTCGAGAGAGAATCAAACAAATTCTAGGCTCTAGACATAATTGCAATTCACATCAACATAATCAGTCTTTAAATAAGCAATGCAGATCTAAGCAAAAGATAACGTGCTCAAATTGTGAAAATCACATCCTAACATGAAACAATCAAAAGAATTTAACACAAATTCTTCTCATGCCTATGTTTTCCCAAGAATCAAGACAAATCAATAACTAATTCTCATCATTGGATAAGGATTCCATCATAATAAGTGCAAAATATCTCAAGCAAAAACTAAAAACAAAAATTAGTCTCCTAATAAAATTAGACAATCACACAAACTAAAATAAATCTAAAAACACAGCCCCTAACTTAAAACAAACATTGTCCTCAATGTTTGGAAATTTAAAAGAGTAGGAAGAAGAAAACTCCCCTATCGATGAAAGCAATGTAAGAGAAGCTTTAGTTTTCCTCTTAGACTTCATCATGCTTGTCTAAGTTGGGTGAGTGGTCAGTACAAAAGAAAACAAAGTAAAAAGAAATTAATAATAATAAAAATGCTCTAAAAGTTAAAAGAAAAGAAAAAGAAAAAGTTTAGAACTTGGGTTACCTCCCAAGAAGCGTTTGATTTATAGTCATCAGCTTGACTATCTCATGCTCATTAGCGGGTATCCAACCACTTGACGATTTTTGATTCATGCCATTTGGCTGTTCTTTCTTTGAACAAGTTCGCTTTCTTGCAGGCTTGAAAGAGAAATTCATCTCTTTCAGTGGTAGAATTTATTATTGCCTTAAGTGGATCAATGGGATAAATCTCTATGAATTCCTCATTGTTAGCACTATCTATCCTATCGATTAGCTTTGGCTGTTGGATGCATTGGGGAACAGGCTGTAGTGGTGGGTCACACTAGATCCATTCTTATTGATCTTTCACAAATTCTTCTTCAATAAGCTCGATTGGCAATTCAGACTCTTTGCTATCCTCATAGCTCTTGTTCAATCCCAAGTGTGTTGGCGTTACAATGCTCTTGTTCACTTCATCTAGAATTAGATTCAATGTCACCTGGAAGAGTTTCTTGAGGGCAACTGTTAAAGGCATTGACAAGCTGGCTCATTTGTATATCAAGACTCCTAAGTGTTGCCGATTGACTCTGAAGTAATGCTTCTTGACTTTGAAGTTTTGCTTCTTGATTTTGAAGTAATGTTGATTGCTCTTAAATGATAGTGTATGTTCTTGCCATGAACTGCATAAACATCTCTTCCAATGAAGGATTCTTTTCTGGAACCGATGCTTGAGCTTGTGATGAGAACTCAAAAGGATATGCTTGATTGTCTGAATAAGAGGACCATTGATTGTTTTTCCAAGAAGAATTTTGGTGATCTCCCCAACCTGGATTGTGGTCGTTAGAATAAAAATTATTTTGCTGCATATTGTAGTTTCCAACATACTACATTGATTCAGCATAGGTTGGGCACCAATCACTATGATGTCCACCCCCACAGAGTTCACAACTTTCAAACGGGCTTTGGAGAGAAGGTACAGACAAAGTGTCAAACTTCTTGTTAAGTGCAGCCACTTGTGCAGATAAAGCATTGATTGCATCCAGTTTATAATCCCACATAGTGCATCCAAATCAATAAAACTTGAAAATAAAGAAAAATAAAGTTTTTATAAAGACTAAGGTTGCTTGGTATTAATATTAACAAAAATAATAAACAATTCTCCGGTAATGGCGACAAAAACTTGTTGTCGATTTTAATCACGCAAGTGCATGTATCGTAACAAGTATTATAATGAGAAGCAAGAAGTTGAACCCATGAGGAATTGCTATTAAATTTGCTTCGTACTAAAATTAAAACAACCTAATCTTATCTAAACAAATAATTAAAGATGATAATTGTCACAACCTAAAAAATAACAAGTCTCATCGTGAAACTTTATTACTCGTTAAGCATGACATTGGTAAAACAGAGAAAAAGACGACTTAATTCATCATGAAATAAAATGAGTGTTTGAAAATGACCTCGAAAAAGACATGGAGTCGCCACCAATAATTTTTGGCTAGGTGTGATCAGCCACCTATTAAAATCGATTTTTTAAAACATTTTAAAATTAATTAAAACATTTTTAAAACCAATTTCAAGTCTGTGTTTTAAAACAGATAAATCAGAGAAGCGGGTTTGAGACTCGGTTACGTGTGGGGAAGGATTAGCACCCCTACAACGCCTGTATAAAGTGGTACCTTATTAATCGTGTGTTATCTTAAGTCTCGGTAAAAAGTCGGTTTTAGATTTGGCATTTTGAACTAATTCCCAATTTTAAAAAAAATAATTTCATTTTTAATTGAAAATGATCCGAAATTTATTAATTCAAAATTTTCCTATATTCCCTGACAAACGTGGCAAAATATAAAAAAATTTATTAATTTGGAAAATTTTCCGAATCATTCTCGTTTTAAAGAAAATATTCCGTTATAAATGATAATTGATGATATCCTCCCCAGCAAACCCGGCAGAGAACTCATGAATTTTAATTAAGGAATATTTTTATTTTATTGAAAAATTATTATCTTATTTTAAAACATTTCAAAAATGAATATGAACATTTGTGACATAATAAAGATGATATAGCAAAGTCTAGATAATATAATGCAACCTAAATGATATGATATAATTTAAATGGCATAGCATATTCTAAATAAAATGATATAACCTAAGTGACATGATATATTCTAAATGAAATGAAACATCCTAAGTGACATCATTTATTCTAAATCAAATGAAATATCCTATGTGACATGATATATTCTAAATGCAATGAATATAACCTAACTAACATGGTATATTCTAAATGAAATGAATATAACCTAAGTAACATAAGATATTCTAAATGAAAATGAATATAACCTAATTAACATAATATATTCTAAATGACATGAAATGAATATGACAAATAATTTAATATTAACATGAAATATGTATGAAAATAAAAACAATAATGCATGAACATAGTAAAAGCTAAATGATGTGACACAAATAAATGATTAAATAAAAAGCATAGAGTAACATAGAATATTCACAACCATATAACAAACAATATAACACCATAAAATATAGATCAAAATAATAACATTATCAAAGAAATATTCATAGCAAAAATCACATATCATATAATATGCATGAACATGGAAAATGCAACGCATGAAAGTGTATTTTTTCCTTTAAATAAGGAAATTCGTATACCTAAAACGATATCCGACTACCTTAGGAAAAGACATCAAATTAAATTTTCTAAAATAAAAAATACTTTGTGATTGGTTGAAAACAATTTTAAAAACTTTAGATTAACATAGACCATGGCCGAACCCTGTTTTTAAATGGCTCTAATTTCCTAAGTTTGAAAACCCGGACTTGACCACCCTTGACCCGAGCTTTATAAAAACATTTTTAAAGATTAAAATGGCCTACAAACCAACCTAGGACAGTAGCTAAGGTTCCTAATCAGCCCCTCTTAATGCCTTACCAAAAACATAAAATTATTTTTCCTTTGAATTCAAATCTGACTCTACTATTCAGTTTTAAAACATGATTTTTTAACCTATTTATAAAATTTCAAAAAAATTTAAACAAATATAGGAGACTCAGAACATGTAAAAATCTATGGGAAAAAATTGGATTAATTTTTTGACTAAGGATAACCTCTAAAAAAAATCGTGAAATTCAAAAAACTGGATGAAAAACTGTTTTGCCAAAACACATTTTTAAGCCATTGATAAAATTATTCAAAAATCAATGAAAAAATATTGGAGACTCTTCTAAGGACCTAGAAACAGTAGCTAAAATTTCTAAAAAAAATTGGACAAAGTTTTGATTAATAAAAAAAGTCACAAAGGTAGAAAAATCAATTTGACAACTCTTTAATTTTCCACAAGTATGCTCATGTGAGCTTGACTTTGAGCCATTGATTGGCCTAAGTCAAAAATAAAGTGATATGATATGATATGCATGAACAAACAGCTAGTTAAATGCATGAAATGCATGATTTAAGGCCTAAATGACATAGAAAATGAATGGCATTAAGAATATGACCTAGACCTAACATGAACTTGCATGGCAGTAAATGCAACCTAGACCTGACATAAACATGGGTGAAATGCATGGCAATGCAAATGAGACCTAGACCTAAAAATGCATGGTAATAACACAAACACTTAGCATACTAAATCAAAATACACAAAATCATGGCATAGAGATGCAAGAATGTCAACCAACAGGATGAAAATTCACACACAAAGCATGGAAACATGGGGTAGCCGAATAGTTTCAATGCCTAAATGGTGAATCGTAACATGGCATTATCACAAACACATGGCATACTAAATCAAATACTTAAGAGGGAACATGTTAGACTAAGCAAACATAATGCTAATGCATGAACATAGCTAGACATTTTCACAAACACAACCTAAATATGCAAAGTCTAAATGGAATCATGTTAAACTAGTAAGCATGAATATGGCATGGCATGGTGTCTAGCTAACCTACCACAATCAAGCTAACCTACCACAATCAAGCTATACTACCACAAGTAAGCTAACCTACCAGAACAAATCACATGAATAAAATCAAACACAAAATCATCTAAAAATAAAAACATAATTCGACCATGTAGGGAAAATATAGAAAAGCTTGCTTTCTTGATTTCTTTTAAAAAACAAAGTAGAAGCTCTTTAGAACATATTTTAAAAACAAGTTTATTTAATAAAAGAGAATAAAATGACAATCAAAATAACAAAATCATGTCAAAAAAGTATGAGAAAACCATGAATGAACATAGCTACCTTGCTCTAGCTTTCCAAATCAAGTAGTAAGCAAAACCTTTCTTTTTTTCTCTCTTTTTTCTCCTTTTTTTTTTTCTTTTCTTTTTCTCTCTAGCTACTACCTTCAATCAGCCCTCAAAGCCTCAAAAAAATCTGAATTCCCCCCTTCCATATGCCTTGGCCGAATGGTAGTATATTAGTGTAGGAAAGTTGTCATTTTTTCACCACTTTTGATCCAATAGCCTTTAATCCAAGATGCTTTCTATGTAAAATTCCCACACTTAGATTAAATCAGCCCCTAAATAATATGATGTCATGAAGTTGATGTCATAAATATGGCATCATCCCTCTCCATGCATTGGTCCACTTATTACAATTTCAAAGGCTTGATCAAAAGAATAACTACCTTCCTATCCACTCTTGGCCCTTGGATGCAATGGCTCAGCAAAATCACTCTCCAACATGGTCTTCGATGATTGATCTCTTAAAATCTAAACCAATCTCCATTGCAAGAAAAGCCCTCTTCGATTTCTTTGGTAAAATGACATTTTTGACCCCAAAACTTAATTAAATAGAAAACGGACTCCAAATACAAATTTTATTTTTTCAATACTTTCTAAATTATAAAAAATTGAATTTTGGAAGTTTCCAAAATTTTCCGTGCCCATTTGCTTGTTTTTCAGATTTTTCTTCTAAAATTGCCCCTCAATGCACCCGAACTTTTACCATTTTTTAAATGAGCTCTGAATCCATATTTTTATTCACCAATCTCTTCAAAATAATTTAAAAGTGAGATCTAGAAGTTTTCATAATTTTTGGAGCTCATTTACTATTTTTTCGGGATTTATCTACTTGAATTTCAACTTAGTTGGCCCGAGATTTGCCATATTATAAACAAACTCCGAATCTAGATTTTATTTTGCCAACCTATTCTAAATAAATTAAAAATGAGTTTTGGAAAATTTTAGAATTTTTGGAGCTCATTCGCTATTTTTCGGAGTTTATCTTCTTGAATTTCAGCATAGTGGGCCCGAGATTTGCCATTTTGCAAACGAACTCCGAATTCGGATTTTTCTTCGTCAATCTCTTATAAATGATTTAAGAATGAGATCTAGAAGTTTTGGTAATTTTTGGAGCTTGTTTGATATTTTTGTTTTTTTTTCGAATTTTGCCATTTTCTCTCAAAAGCCCGGTTTTGCTCAAAACAAGTTCGATTTTCAGATTTTCTTTTTCTTTGCCTTTTTCATATATTGAATTGGAGTTGGTCCAAAAATACCCAATTTTTACGATCAAAATTCCCTTCCGATTTGATTTTTTCTTTTTTTTTTTAGTATCGGGAATTTCCTCATTTTTTCATTTTTCCTCCAATCGGCTCTTTTCTCGGAATTACTTCAAACCGAGTCTTGGGCCACCCTTGTTTAATCACTCCTCATCAATTAGGGGCTTTAGTTTTAACGAATAGGGTCATTTCTGCAATTTCCCCAATTTCATCAAAATCCACCAAAAACACTAATTCTTGGTCCTTCAGTTTTTCTTCTAAGCAGCCTCTCCATTACCCGTAGTCATTTCTTATCTTTCATTTGGGACCTTCAATTTCGACCAATTTGATTATTTAAGCACTTTTCCCCAAATTTTTTGAACTAGGGTTTTCTTTCTATTGAATCTCCATAACCCAACTTCCGAACTCCATATCTTTCATTGTAGACCTCGGATTATAAAGATTCTTTCACCATTGTTCAATTGAACTTTGAATCTTGATTTTGAGTATGGGTTGACTTTTTCAATAATTGATTTTTTGGGCTTGACTTTTTTTGGGGTTGACTTTTTCAAGATTGACTTATGTCTGCTTTCTTAAACTAAGTCTCGGAGTACCACATACAGGACGAGAAAAGCCTTTTTGTATTCTAAAACATCATTTTAGGAAGAAAACATGCCTGATTTAGTGGTCCGGACAAAATTAGGTGTCTACAGCTATTGCTGAGAATCAAGAATCAGACAAAGATAAACAAATACTAATTTTGTCTGGTTAGTGAAATCACATGTGAATAAAAGGGAAAGGGGTTTTCATTTTTTTATTTTTCAGTTTTTCAGTTTTTTCCATCATATTTTTTTTATGAAAAAAGCTGTAAAATAGAAGATTTTATTCGTAAATTGAGTTCCCTGACTAATCAGGGCTCGACCCGTCTCAAGGAAACGGGTTCAATTTGCAAGAGTAGAAAAAACCTCGATGATGGTCTCGATGTCTTATCCTGTCTTGTGCTAACCTTATTGGCATGTGTGAAACCGAAAATTGAGGAAGATCTTAATGAAGACAAAGATTGAAATGACATGGGTGAAACCAAACTTTTTAGAAAGTTCTGGATGAAACCAGAAAATTGAGATAACATGGGTGAAACCAAAAAGTTTAGAAAGATCTAGATGAAACCAAAAAATTGAAATGACATGGGTAAAACCAGAAAATTGAGAAAGATCTGGATGAAACCAGAAATTAAAAAGGCATGGGTGAAACCAGAAAATTGAAAAAGATCTAGATGAAACCAGAGAATAAAAAGGCATGGGTGAAACCAGAAAATTGAAAAAGATGTAGATGAAACCAGAGATTAATAAGGCATGGGTGAAACCAAAAAATTGAAAAAGATCTGGATGAAACCAGAGATTAAAAAGGCATGGGTGAAACCAAAAAATTGAAAAAAATATGGATGAAACCAGAGATTAAAAAGGCATGGGTGAAACCAAAAAATTGAAAAAGATCTGGATAAAACTAGAGAATAAAAAGGCATGGGTGAAACCAAAAAATTGAAAAAGATTTGGATGAAACCAGAGATTAAAAAGGCATGGGCGAAACCAGAAAATTGAAAAAGATGTGGATGAAACCAGAAATTGAAATGATCTGGAAATTAACCTGGAGGATTTGAGAGAGGATGTAAATGCTTCATGGTGTAAATGCAAATGTCTTGGATTGATGCAAATGCTTCTTGGAATGATACAGAATAAGATGCAAATGCTTTGTGGTGCAAATACAAATGTCTCGGATTGATGCGAATACTTCATGATGCAGATGAAGATGTAAAGCTCAATAAAGAAATATTCGCTCATGAGTAATGCAAATGCCCTAGATCATTTTTTCTAGACTTTGGCTTAGCCTCTCCAATTCATTTTTCCTCTTCAAATCAGAGTATATCTTCAATTCATTTTTCAATCTTCGGCTATTCTCTTTGAACATTTTTCAAACTCTTATTGACAGAAATCTGCTTGCCGAGTTCTATTTCTTATTCTTATATTTGGAAGTCAAGGTTAACCCTAGTAGTTCCATACCTGTGGGTTAGAAAATTCCTTGTCTCATGTCAACATCAAAAATGGTTGTTTCAAAAATATTTTTACTTGTTTTCCCATTTTGAAAAAAAAAAGATTTGCTCATCTAATGAAAATTTCTGAAGACTAATAATCACTGTTAGAAATTTTCTAAATGTCAATTGGGTTTTTCAACTTGAATTGACAAGGCTTGGTACAACAAGATTCTGGTTTTTCCAAGAAAACTTCATAACAAAAATGTATGCCCCTTCTAGGCACACAAATGGAACAGGTTTTATAAATCATGAATTCATTGAGAACCAAACATATTCAACATTCTTTTAGTTTCCATATCAAGGCATTTTGACAAGCGTCAAGATTGGCCGTGATGTTTAAACTGGAAGTTGATTTTGGAGAAAAAAAAGTTTCAGTTTTTGAAATCAATCCTCCAAATGAGAGTTGACAATTTGGGAGATTTAGGATTTCCTAGATGTTCCTTGATGACCACTTCTTCAAGATGACCTTATCTTTTATTATATCGACACTATCATATGGCATCAAAAATTCCCATTTTACTCTAGACCACCCGTTTTTGGGTTTTCACCCTAGAGTCCCGTTCTTTCCTATTTTTTTTTTCTTTTTTTCCATTGTTTTACCATGCACTTGAGAATTTTAAAATTTTCTTTCGTGAAATGATAATTCAATGAGATGGGATAAAATCTGAGGAAAAAACACTTCAAGTTAAAAATTCATGCTTGATCAAAATGGAATTTTAAAGCACATAATATAGGCCATGGTTCAGTGTTCAGAAAGAAAGGATAAATAGGCCCAAAATATGTGTTTGAGGGTAATCAGATCAAAGATCATTTCCTGAGGAAGATGTTTTTGAAGCATTTGTACCTTTTGGACTTTTCTTTCCTTTTTACTTTGAGTTTTGCTTCTTTTCTTCTTTGTTCTTAGCTTTCATTTGCCAGACTTTTTCATATTTTTTCTTTTTCCTTTTTCTCTTGCATCTTCATTTCGACAGAGTAAGCCCATATTTGTTTGGGAGCTCGATTTGTTTTGTATCTGTCTTTGAGTTAGGACTCATTTTTCTGTGATCTTTGAGAAGATCTTTCCTCACATTTGCCCCCCAATGTAGAGGGTGATCCTTGATCAGGGTTTAAAGAAAAAGAATTCCATAAGCTCAAACGGGGTGACTATGGATAATTTTCTCATTGTGAGAGGGATATGAAAGATGGTCATTTATCATATCAAGCACGAATATTCTCATTGAAAAGCAATCCCCAGGGGAAATAGATAATCAAATTTTCATTTTGCACTTTGGAATCATCCGAATTCTCATATGCATCATATCACAATTTTTCTTCTTTTGTCTTTTTTTTTTTTATTTTTTGCTTTCTTTTTTTGTCGCATGCCCCACTGATTCATGTGTTAGTTCCATCCTTTTTCATCATGTATCCATCATTTCCACATATGATGCCCCAATTTCATTAACCATGAGGATTTGTGTCATTGCGAGGAACATCGTAAGTGTAGGTTTACACTGAAAATGCTGAGTTTCAATCTTGGGTTTGTTTGAAGTGCCAAGGAAAATATTATCGAAAAACAGGTTTGCTCTAGGACATGGGATAGTCTGGTTTGGTCATTGTGCCCCGAGGTATCAATCATGAAGTGATGTTCGGGCAATTGACGTTTTATGGTCATTGGAAAAGGTCATGAATGGTTTTAGCACAATCTTGACACACATCGAATTACAAAAATCTAGATTCTTGAAAAAATGTCTTATTTGTTTGAATTTCAAGGAATTCAAAAAATTTTCAAAAAGTTCGTTCCTTTGTTCATAGCCTAGACTGATTTACATCTTTGCTTATTCTGCAATGACAATGGTTTATGAAGTTTAATCATTCATATTTTTTGAAGCATTAGGTTTTCCAAGTGGTCTCAGTTTCAGGGATTTACACATATGGAATCCCCAAAAGAGGGAAGGTATTAGGTCATTTCTAACAATGATCATCAATATTCTCGAGACTATCCATTATTAGAACTTCCTTAATGCTTGTTTTTGCACATTCTAATTATTGTTATAACACAACAACCATAAAAACATTCAAAATTCATTTATTGCATACAGATGCTAACATAAGACAAGTGTTCGCATCATGTGGTATGAAACTACATGCATAAAAACTCCCCCTTAACATGTTCTCCCTAATTCAAACTGGCTATTCCTCGGTACTCTTTTGGACCTTTCCATCTTCTTCCCCCATTATGACGTCCACAATGGTCTCATCATTCCCATTCAGTAGATTCTCCACGCTGTCTAACCTTTGTTTCTTCCCCGCATCTAACTGTCCTTTATTGATGAGTGCTTGAACCTTCCGTTTCAGACATAAACAATTTTCTGTGGAATGTCCCTGAATCCCATAATGATAATCACAATATGCATTCTTGTCATACCAGCTCGGATAAGGGGGTTGGATAGGCTCCACTCGAACTTTAGTAAGGAGTTGCTCTTCGAACAACTAGGGCAATAGTTCAGAGTAAGACATGGGGAGTAGCTCAAACTGATATCTTTTTTGGATATTCTTCGGTTTCTTCTGGCTGACAAAAGATTGAAAATTTACTGGATTCTGAGAGGCCATCGGGTATAAGTATGAACCCTTGGATACATAGTTCATAGAAGGACAGGGTGGTTGGTATGAAGTAGCCGAAATATACGGGGCAAGACTCCCACAGCTTGGACATCTTCCTGTTTCTCTCTTCATTAAATGTTTTACCTCCTTCAAGTTTCCCAGCCTTGATAGAATTTTCAATCATTTCCCAAGAGATCACCATGTCCGAAAAATTCTTCGTGGTGTTGCTGACAAGTCTATCATAGTACGGGGCCTACAGTGTATTCACAAAAAATATAGTGGTTTTATTTTGAGTCAAGGGCGGTTGTACTTGAGTGGACATGTTCCTCCACCTCTAAGTAGACTCTTTGAAGCTCTCAGTGATCTTTTTCTCCATATTTTGCAAGGTGAGACGCTCAGGAACCATACAGGTCATATTCTTGTACTTGTTTAGAAAAGCCCTAGCCAAATCAATCCAAGAGTGAATCTGATCCTTACTCAACTGACTATACCACCTAATTGCCGACCTGCTGAGGATATCCTGAAAATAATGGATCAAAAGCTTATCATTATCTATATGACTCGTCATCTTTTGGCAGTACATAGTGATGTGGGCTGACGGATCAGTCGTCCCATCATTTTTCACAAAGTCAGGGACCTTGAACTTAGGAGGAATGACTAAATCGAGGACCAAGCATCGTTCTTTCGCATCCACACTTCCGAATACATCTGTATTTTCTATTGCGCGAAGCCTTTCATCTAACAACTGATATTTCCCTTGGGAATCTATCAACTCAGCCATATTTGACTCAACCATTTTCAACTTTTCCTGCTCAACTGGGTCGTCTAAGTTCAAGGTGTTGCTGGGGTTAACTGTGTTCTGACCATCCAACATCATGACCTCACTCTGACCCTTTTGTGCCTCTAACCCTTCTCTGGCGGAAAAGTTTTCAGCGTATCCCTTTCCCTTGATTACGGTGGACATTAGCTCCATCAATTTAGTCATCTGATCTCTAGATTCTTCTTTAGATTTTGCCAACTTTTCTAGCAATTCTTCCTGTGCCCTTTCCATTCGGGCAACTTGTTCATTCTCCATAGCTTTAGCCTATTATTGAAAAGGTACTCAATACTTCTTATACCTCTGATTTGAAATGGAAAATCTTTCAAAGACTCCTAAAACCAAGCCAACTTCCATTTTATCCCTTCAAATGCATATCGTGATGAATGAGCCATGAATGCAATTTGATGCCCGAGAAACATAAACAATGTGATGTATGGACATATACAGTGGAGACATGCTGACCATGTATGTAATAAATGCAATCATGATGCCAACATGATGCAAGCAAAGAATAAACAAATCAACGCATGGATATATGCAATGAATAACCATGTATATTTCAGTGTATTTTCCAATGAATGATCATATACACTATGAATGCAACACGATGTCAATTATGATGCATGTAAACAATGAATGATTGACACAAAGTATATACCATGTGTGTCATGAATGCATCCTGATGTTAATATGACAGATTAATGCATGAGCATATCATTATGACTATGTTTGTCATGAACGTAACCCGATGTCAACATGATTTATATAAACAAATCAATGCATGTAAAGAGTAATCAAATTAATGCATGAACATATCTAAAGAAATCATGCTGACTATATTTGTCATGAATGCGACCTGATGCTAACATGGTGCATGTAAAGAATAAGCAAATTAATGCATGGATATATACAGAAAAATCATACTGACTATGAATGCATGAATGCAACCTGATGCCAACATGATGCATGTAAATAATAAGCAAATTAATGCATGGATATATACAGAAAAATCATGCTGACTATGATTGCAAGAATGCAACCTAATGCCAACATGATGTATATAATAAGCAAATTAATGCATGGATATATACAGAAAAATCATGCTGACTATGAATGCATGAATGCAACCTAATACCAACATGATATATTTAAAGAATGAATAAATTGATGCACAGGTATATACAAATAATGACCATACATGTCATAAACATATTCTACAATGAATGACCATGCATGCTATGACTGTAACATGATGTCAAAATGATACATGTAAAGAATAAATTAATTAACACAAAGGTATATACAAAGAAATTAACCAATGATAAACAAAATTGGTGGGATCTAAATCTTGATTATTCAAAAATCTCATTATGCAAGATTTGCCTCTAAATTTAATCTATGATTTTTTGAAACATGTTTTCTCTATGAAAAACCAAACATATTATTTTCAAAAGAATTTTGGGGTAGTGGATCCTACTATGGTATAATATCCAAATGTTCATGTAACACTATCCGTTTATTGCAAGAAATGAGATCAACAATTCAACCATAAATGTACATGCTCTATTCTCACATGCATGAAATGTGCAAAATGCAAAAATGTTTGAAGAAGAATGTTTATATTTTCAATTTAAAAAAGTTAGTGAACACTTGCCCCAATAGTATCCACCCATTTAGGCATCACAAAGCCTTTGGGGTGGATTACCACATTTATTATGGGCGATGTACGTTCATCGTTGCCCGATCTATAACCCTTATTCAGAGTGTAAAATAGGTAACAAAACGTTTAGAAATGTCCCTCCATGTGTTCCTATCTTCGGTATATCTCTAAAAAATTCGGTAGGGCTTCGCCTATGTTGGCTCTATGGTTCACTATATGTGGGTGAACGAAGTAATTAAAGGCCCCGAATTGTTCTTCACTATCGCCTGTGAAGGCTAGCAAGGCACCCCTATAAAAGCGGGTTTAATTCGTTAGAGTATATTTTCCTAAGCCCATACGGAGGATCAACACGAAGGCTTTAGGTACTTTATACTCTGGAAGTGTTTCACTAGCCCATACGGAGGATCATCACAAAGGCTTAGTTGCTTTACTCCCACTAAAAAGGACGGAACCTGGGTAGAGAGTTCATGTTATGCAAATGCAAGTGCAATATATGTGGAGGAACGAAACAAACCTTTCAACACCTATTCTACAATTCTTGTCCTAAATATCCCAACAATTTATTAAAACAAATATCAAGAATAGTGTAACGCATTAACCAAACAAATAGCAGTAATAAAATGCATGCAAAAACCTTTTGTTATTTTCAAAACTTATTATGGGCGATGTGCGTTCACCGTTGCCCTATTTGCAAAGGTAAACTTATTCGGAATGTAAAATAGAAAGTAAAAGGATAGGAATATTCCTCCATGTGTTCCTAGGTTCGGGATATCTAATCGAAAATTAGGCATCGCTTCGCCTAGGTTCACTATATGAAGGTGAATTAGTTCTAAAAGCCCTGAATTGTTCCTCACTGTCGTCGGTGAAGGCTAGTAAGGCACCCCGATAAAAGCGGTTTCAATTGATTAGAGTCTATTTCCCTAGCCCATGCGGATTGTTAATCATGAAGGCTTAGGTAATTTAGTACTCCGAAAGTGTTTCACTAGCCCATGTCGATTGTTAATCACGAAGGCTTAGTTACTTTGCTCCCACCTAAAAGGACGGAACCGGGTATAGGGCTCATGATATGCAAATGCACGAGTGGTGTGTGAGGAGGAACAACAAACCTTTCACCACCTATTCCACACTCCTTGTTCTATATGCCCCAACAAGATCAAACAATGTAAAGCATCAATTAGGCAAAGAATAACTATATACAACAAAATAACTAGAGAACAATAATAATATGTATGCACATGAATATGGACATATTTAAAACATTTTATTATTTTTAAAATTCTCCTAATTTAAAAAAATGTGGGAATTAAAATTAAATATCGAATAAACCAACAAAAATCGAGAGTTTGATAACACACGACTAATTCTAGGCCAGACTCTCTAATATCACCAGCGAAGTCACCAAGCTGTCGCAACCTAAAAAATAACAAGTCTCATCGCGAGACTTTATTACTCGTTAAGCATGGCATTGGAAAAACAGAGGAAAAGACAACTTAATTCCTCATGAAATTAAATTAGGGTTTGAAAATGACCTCGAAAAGGACATGGAGTCTCCACCAATCTTTTTTGGCTAGGTGTGATTTGCCACCTATTAAAACCAGTTTTGTAAAACATTTTAAAATTAATTAAAATATTTTTAAAACCAATTTCAAGTATGTGCTTTAAACCAGAGAAATCAAAGAAGTGGGTTCGGGACTCGGTTACGTGTGGGGAAGGATTAGCCGCCCACAATGCCCGTATAAAACGTTACCTTATTAACTGTGTGTTATATCGAGTCTCGGTAAAAAGTCGGTTTTAGATTTGGCATTTTAAATTACTTCCAAATTTAAAGAAAAATAATTTCATTTTTAATTGAAAATGACCCGGAATTTATTAATTCAAAATTTTCCACTATTCCGCGACAAGCGTCGCAAAATGTAGAAATTTTTATTTTTTTGGAAAATTTTCTAAATCATTATCATTTTAAAGAAAATATTTTGTTATTAGTGATAATTGATGATATCCTCCCCAACAAACCCGGCAGAGAAATCATGAATTCTTTTAATTCATGAATATATTTATTTTATTGAAAAATTGTTATCTTATGGTTGACATAATAAAGATGATATAGCAAAGTCTAGATAATACAATGCAACCTAAATGATATGATATAATTTAAATGGCATAACATATTCTAAATGAAATCATATAACCTAAGTGACATGATATATTCTAAATAAAATGAAACGTCCTAAGTGACATGATATATTCTAAATGAAATGAAATATCCTAAGTGACATGATATATTTTAAATGCAACGAATACAACCTAAGTAACATGATATATTCTAATGAAATTAATACAACCTAAGTAACATAAGATATTCTAAATGAAATGAATATAACCTAAGTAACATAATATATTCTAAATGACATGAAATGATTATGAAACATAAAATAATATTATCATGAAATATGCATGAAAAAAAAAATGCATGAACATAGTAAATGCTAAATGATGTGACAAAAATAAATGATTAAATAAAAAGCGTAGAGTAACATAGAATACTCTCAACCATATAACAAACAATATAACACCATAAATTATAGATCAAAATAATAACATTATCATAGAAATATTCATAGCAAAAATCACATATCATATAATATGCATGAACATGGAAAATGCAATGCATGAAAGTGTATTTTTTCCTTTAAATAAGGAAATCCGTATACCTAAAAAGATATCTAACTACCTTAGGAAAAAACATCAAATTAAATTTTCTAAAATCAAAAATACTTTGTGATTGGTTAAAAACAATTTGAAAACTTTAGATTAAAATAGACCATGGCCGAACCTTTTTTTTAAATGGCTCTGATTTCCTAAGTTTGAAAACCCGAACTTGACCACCCTTGACCCAAGCTTTAAAATCATTTTTAAAGATTAAAATGGCTTAGAAACCAACCTATGACAGTACCTAAGGTTCCAAATCATACACTCTTAATGCCTTAGCCATAAACAGAAAATTATTTTTCCTTTGAATTCAAATTGACTAAACTAGTCCAGTTTTAAAGCATGATTTTCTAACCTATTTTTAAATTTTCAAAAAAATCTAAAAGAAATACAGGCGACTCAGAACATGTAAAACTCTATGTAAAAAAATTGGCTTAATTTTTTGACTAAGGATAACCTCCCAAAAAAATTGTGAAAGTCAAAACACTGGACGAAAATCTGTTTTGCCAAAACACATTTTTAAGCCATTGTTAAAATCATTCAAAAATCAAAGCAAAAATATTGAACCTACAAACAGTAGCTAAAATTTCTACAAAATTGGACAAGATTTGCCTAAGTAAAAAAAATCACAAAGGTAGAAAAATTAATTTGACAACTCTTTAATTTTCCACAAGTATGCTCATGTGAGCTTGACTTTGAGCCATTGATTGGCCTAAGTCAAAAATCAAGTGGCATGATATGATATGCATGAAGAAACAACAAGTTAAATGCATGAAATGCATGATTTAAGGCCTAAATGACCTAGAAAATGCATGGCATAAAGAATATGACCTAGACCTAACACGATCTTGCATGGCAATAAATGCAGCTTAGGCCTAAACATGCATGAAATGCTTGGCATTGCAAATGAAACCTAGACCTAAAAAATGCGTGGCAATAACACAAACACATAGCATACTAAATCAAAATACACAAAATCATGGCATGGAGATGCAAGCATGTCAACCAACAAGATGAAAATGCACACACAAAGCATGGAAACATGGGGTAGCCGAATAGTTGCATGGCTTAAATGGTGAAATCCTAGCATGGCATTATCACAAACACATGGCATACTAAATCAAAGGCTTAAGAGAGAACATGTAGACAAAGTAAACATAATGCATATGCATGAACATAGCTAGAAATTTTCACAAACACATGACAACCTAAATATGCAAAGTCTAAATGGAAGCATGTTAAACTAATAAACATGAATATGGCATGGCATGGCATTATCACAAACACATGGCATGGTGTATAGCTAAACTACCACAATCAAGCTAACCTACAACAATCAAGCTACACTACCACAAGTAAGCTAACCATCACATGAACAAAATCAAATACAAAATCATCTAGAAATAAAAACACATTCGGCCATGTAGGAAAAATATAGAAAAGCTTGCTTTCTTGATTTCTTTTAAAAAACAAGGTAGAAGCTCTTTAGAACTTATTTTAAAAACAAGTTTATTTCATAAAAGAGAATAAAATAACAATCAATATAGCAAAATCATGTCAACAAAGTATGAGAAAACCATGAATGAACATAGCTCCCTTGCTCTAGCTTTCCAAATCAAGAAGTAGTAGGCAAAACCTTTTTTTTTTCTCTCTTTTTTCCTCTTTCTTCTTTTTTTTTCTTTTTCTCCCTACTACTGCCTTTAATCAGCCCTCAAAGCCTCAAAAAATTCTGAATTTTCCCTTCCATATGCCTTGGCCGAATGGTAGTATATTAGTGTAGGAAAGTTGTCATTTTTAACCAATTTTGATCCAATGGCCTTTAATCCAAGATGCTTTCTATGTAAAATTCCCACCCTTAGATTAAATCAGCCCGTAAATAATATGATGTCATAAATATGACATAATCCCTCTCCATGCATTGGTCCATTTGTTACAAATTCAAAGGCTTGATCAAAAAAATAACTACCTTCCTATCCACTCTTGGCCCTTGGATGCAATCGCTCAGCAAAATCACTATCCATCATGGGCTTGGCTGATTGATCTCTTAAAATCCAGCCCAATCTCCATTGCAAGAAAAGCCCTCTTCCGTTTCTTCGGTAAAATGACGTTTTTGGCTCCCGAACTTAATTAAATAGCAAACGGACTCCAAATCCAAATTTTATATTTTCAATACTTCCTAAATAATAAAAAATTGAATTCTGGAAGTTTTCAAAATTTTTCGAGCCCAGTTGCTATATTTTTGGATATTTCTTCCAAAATTGCCCCTTAATGCACCCTAACTTTTACCATTTTTAAACAAGCTCCAAATCCAAATTTTTCTTTACCAATCTCTTCCAAATAATTTAAATGTGAGATCTGGAAGTTTTCATAACTTTTGGAGCTCATTTGCTATTTTTTCGGGATTTATCTGCTTGAATTTCAACTTAGTGGGCCCGAGATTTGCCGTTTTGCAAACGAACTCCAAATCCATATTTTCTTTCGCCAATCTATTCCAAATAATTTAAAATTAGATCTGGAAATTTTCAGAATTTTTGGAGCTCATTTGCTATTTTTCCGAAATTTATTTTCTTGAATTTCAGCATAGTGGGCCTGAGATTTGCCATTTTGTAAACGAACTGCGAATCCAGATTTTTCTTCTCCAATCTCTTCCAAATGATTTAGGAATGAGATCTGGAAGTTTTGGTAATTTTTGGAGCTCGTTTGGTATTTTTCTCGAATTTTCCAATTTTGCCCTTTTGTCTCCAAAGCCCGGTTTGCTCAAAACAAGTTCGATTTTCAGATTTTTTTTCTATGCCTTTGTCATTTATTGAATTGGAGTTGGTTCGAAAATGCCCAATTTTTACGATCAAATTCCCTTCTGATTTGATTTTTCTTTTTTTCAGTATCGAGAATTTCCTCGTTTTTCGTTTTTCCTCCAATGGGCTCTTTTCTCAAAATTACATCACACTGAGCCTTGGGCTATCCTTGTTTAATCACTCTTCATCAACTAGGGGCTTTAGTTTTACCAAATCAGGCCATTTCTGCAATTTCCCCCAATTTCACCAAAATCCACCAAAAACCCTAATTCTCGATTTTCTTCCAAATTGACTTTTCCTTCAGTTTTTCTTCCAAGTCTCCATTACCCGTAGTCATTGCTTATCTTTCATTTGGAACCTTCAATTTTGACCAATTTGATTGTTTAAGCACTTTTCCACATATTTTTCGAACTAGGTTTTCCTTTTTATTGGATCAACATAACCCAACTTCCGAACTCCATATCTTTCATTGTAGACCTCAGATTATCAAAATTCTTTCACCATTGTTCAATTGAACTTTGAATCTTGATTTTTAAATATGGGTTGACTTTTTCAGTAGTTGACTTTTGGGGGTTGGCTTTTTTGGGGTTGACTTTTTTAAAATTGACTTTTTTATGCCTGGTTTCTTAAACTAAGTCTCGGAGTACCACCTGCAGGATGAGAAAAGCCTTTTTGCATTCTAAAACATCATTTTAGGAAGAAAACATAACTGATTTAGTGGCCCGGATAAAATTAGGTGTCTACAATAATCAAAAACTAAATTAAAAGAAGCTAATATTGAAAGCAAGTAAACTAAAAAGAGTGAATTCAATTAATTATAAAAGCCTAAGATTACAATTTCCCTCAACACTTTGCTTGAATCTCTTTTACCTCTTCACTTGATTAATGATCCTGAGTTGTTAACCTAGAGTTCTATCTTATTTATAAGTATCTGTCGATGGTCTTATAAAAATATCCCTCCTAACCAATTAACTATATGTCTATGATAATTGAATTAAAGAAGAACTCATTAAGCTTAGGCCCTAACAATGGTTACACATGACAAGTAAGTATATTTCTACCCTACCTGCAGATCAATTGATCCTAATAAATGAATATGAAACATGTGTCATTCAATCCATGCCTAACACTAAACTCTCTATGTCTAGTTGTATTTAGGTTAACAAATCAACCTAATTGGTGGCCAATCAATTAGAAGCATTAAGAACAAGATTGAACAAACAACTCAACAAACCATTAAATCAAGCTAGAGAGAGAAAGTAAATTCAAACTATGTGTTGAGTTCCATTTAAATCCTAATAAAAGAGATTTAGTTCATGATAATTAATGAAAACAAATAATCAAATAGTTTCACCATCATCAACAACACAAGAAAAATAAAGAAGAGAAAACTAAGAGTTGTCAATTCTTGAATCTTCAATCTTCCAATCTTCTTGAGAGAATTTTGATGGCAACTATCTTCTTGACGGAATTAGGTTTATAGGTATCCCATCCTCTTTATTTTGACCTAAAAAGTCCTATTTAAAGTGTCCAAGGCCTCCTAGTGTTCGAAACTTCGCGCCCAAGCAAACAAGTAAGTTTTTGCCTTTTTTTAAAATTTTTTGCGAGTTGCAAACAGTAGCTGGGCGTCGTGGCGCTGGTTTTGATGAAGTTGGTCCCTATCGTCATGCTCGTAGAAACTATGATTTCCAATGAGATTATGACATTAAGGTAGATATTTGATAATTTGAAGGAAAAATTAAACCGGATGAGTTTATTGATTGGTTGAACCCTGGTCTCCGGATTCTATCATCTTTGCAAACTTCTCCAGCTGTTTTGACTAGGAAAATCTTGTCTGAATTTGATGCACCTTACACCATTGGAAAGGTATAGAAGTAATATTCAAAAGTCAAGAAGTTAGTTTACTCAAATGAAGTATTTAATATCAAGTTTTTCTTGAAAGAAACTTCGGAGGTCGAATCTGCCTGCTCATTGCTTTGCACCAATTTTTTTCGTTTTGCATCTCGAAGGTCCAGATCACCTTGGACCTATAAAAACACATAAATAACAACTAAATAACTATTTTAAACATAAAATGGATAAATAAAATAAATATAAAAACATCTAAAACTAATCAAATCCTAATAAACTTCTCATGGACTTAGCCAATTCAAAAGCATAAAAGGTGGCAAAATAACTATATTTCCTAGAATTATCAATGGACTTAAGTGCCTTGAGACACACTTGGCCTCATATTGTAATAAAATGGTTGGGCATGCTCATAATGAGAAAATGTTTTTCAAGAAAGCCTGACAAAGGGAGCATCTAAATGGTATTATCAGTTGATGATAAGCTCATAAAATATACATTTTATGTCTTTCTACCTTCAGTTTTTGTTAGGTTTTCGATCTTTATCTTGTTTACTTATATTATGTTTATGAATTTTAGGTATAATAAGGAGAATGAAGTCAAAATATGTTAATAATGATGGTAAAGAGCTTATAAATTCACAACCATAAGATGGAAGAAGACTTGGGAGTCAAAAAGATCAAATTCTTAGTACTATGTGATCAGGCAGATTTGACCTCCGGATCTTGTTTCTAAGAAATATTTATTTTAAAATCATTATTTGAAGAAACGTCTTTCTTTACTTTTGAAGCTTACTTGAATACTTTTCCAACGATAGTTTAGATGCCCAAATCGGATAAGAAATGGTTATCCAAATCAGACAACGAAGTATGAGACAGTGCAGCAGCCATGAAATTGAAGTCAATGAGCAAAAACAATGAAGTCAGCCCACTTGGCATCGCAGCGTCGGAAAATGGCATCGTGGCACCGGCCCTACTGTCTCTAAATCTAGGAAAACCGTAAAAGTGCCAAAAATTTCACTCTTTTGCCTCCTTGCTTCATTGATCAACAAGAAAGGGTTTCCAATGTCAAAAAGCTCTATAAATACTATCTTTTGAGCCACAAACTATCATCATCTTTGGGAGGAGACTCTTAGGTCATCATTCTTCTTCTTCTTCTTCTCCATTCTTTTATTTTCTTTTTAGTTTTATGTATATATTATCTATGCTTATGTTAGGCTAAGCTTCTATTTGGTTAAGGTTGATTTCAAAGCTCTAAACATGTTTTTTAATTGATTTTTAGATTTTATCTATCATTATTTTCTATCAAAGTTGATTATGTTCTTCCATAAGAATGGTTCACGATCTTTATCTTGATCTTTTAGGTGTACAATTAGATAGATCTTGATAATTGTCTAATGCTAGTTTAGGAGTCTTGATTCGTGTAATTGTCTTGATTTCCTATTTATAAGTGGAAATTTGTGATTAATGATTATGGTCAAGTTTTTGCTAATTGCCAAGTGGAACATAACATAGGTTAAACAATCTGAGCTTATGTGTTTGTTGCCTAGATCAACCAATCTTTCTTATCATAAAGCTACCATTACATTAAATCTAGAGAGCATATTCTAGGTTGTCTAGTGGTTAGAGATTAAATAGAGAGCTTGTTCTATTTAACAATGAACTAAGGAAAGATTGGGATAACAGAGCTTGTTGTTATCTGTGGTTGATGATTTTGATAGTTAATTGATGTTGATAGATCTGATTATTGATTCTCAATAATGTCTAGTGGTGGAGAATGAAACCTTAACCATATTTCTCTTATATTTGATTTCATCTTATTTATTTTCTTACTTTTCTTATTTTCTTAATTTTTAAAAACTCTTTCAAAAACCCCCTTTTCTTTTATTGTTCTTGAATTTAAGTTTTAAACTAGTAATTTATAAACTAAAAACCAATCTCTGTGGATTTGACCCTTTCATGCTACTTTACTATAATTGATCATATTAATTGCAAGGTTTAATAAAGATACACTCTTTTCGGTGCATCAGTTGAAAAAAGGCCAAGTGCGCACATGGAGAGACTTAGCTCGAGTATTCCTAGAACAATATAAGTACATGTTGGAAATAGCTCCAGATCGATTGACGCTCCAAAACATGAAAAAAGGATCCAATGAGAGCTACAAAGAGTATGCTTGTAGATGGAAAGATGTAGCCTCACAAGTTCGACCACCTCTTACCAATAGAGAAATGAATGCTTTGTTTATGGATACTCTCCCACATCCATACTATGACAAATTGATCAACAATGTCTTTTCGGAGTTCGCAGACATATTGTTTTCTGTGGGTAGGATTGAGGATGGTATAAAAAAGGGAAAAATTATGGATACCGATGCAAAAATTGCTATCGAGAAGAAGAATAGTGTTTTCGAAGAGTATGATCAAGTGATAACCATCGAAGGCTGAAACAAGAGAAGGTTTGGTGCAATATGAGAAGATCTTTTCAGTGGAAATCTTCATCCCCGACGCTATATTGACCATTGGCTTCAGCACGATCATCATGCTTCAATGCTTTTCACGCCACCCCAAGGGTTCACTATGCCAAATGATTCGGGGGTTAACTCAGTCTATTCTCAGAGCCTTAAGAGAAAGATTGCAAAGATGTACCATTCAATATCGATGACCTACATAAAACTTCTTCCATTGTTTGTCCAAACCCATATGATCTCTATTGTACTTGCAAGGCCCAGGAAGTCTCCTTACCCAAAATGGTATGATCCTAATGCCACATGCAAATATCATAGCGGGGTTAAAGGGCATTCCACTGAGAACTGCACTGCATCCAAGGACAAAGTTCAAGTCGTAATTGATGCAAACCCAACAAAGTTCAAAGAGCTCATGGATGCTTATCAAGGACGATGGGGCTAAGTGTTATTTGTTCTCAGGGTAGCATGCTAATCAGGGGCAATCCTTAACAATGAACTTAAATTGCAAGCATCATGCATCATATCTCATTTGAAGTTTTGGATTCTTCTTGAGCTTTGTTTTTTTGATTTTCGAAAAGAAAAAAAAAACAAAAAAGGTTGAAAATAGAAATTCATACGGATAATTTTCCATTTTGAAAATAAAAAGACCCTTCTTTGAAAAGTGAAATGAGCTTCAAAGAATTAGTGATCATCATGAGGGATTGACTAAATCCTAGGAAACACCTTATCTCTACATGTACCTAGATCATAGACTAGTTGAATAAAAACCCTCAAAAGCTCCAAAGAATAACCTTTATTGAGGCCGTGAGTAACGAAAAATTTGGAAAATTCTTTCGTGGATTCCTTGAAAGTCAAGCAAACATGACAATCTTCCAAAAGATCTAGATTGGTAGTTTAATACGTGTTAAAGTTATGCCATACTGCCAATCATGGCAAAAACTCAAAGATTCAAAACCTCAGATTCTAAATGCCAATCCCTAGGCCTTTTCCAATACCTTGATTTATGAGCACCTGAGCCAAAGAAAATGAACCAAAACACCTTTCTTTTTTCCCATATGTTGGAAACACTTTAAAGAAATTGAAATCCGAATGAGCTTACCTAGCGAGAAGCTCAAAGATGAAACATGAGATGTTCCTTCACAACAAGATTCCCACAAACCAAAAGACCTTCACTTGAATTGAAAATCAAAATGAGACATCATTTGTGGCTAAAGATGAATCACGCATGATTTTTTGGGGGCATGCAGCAAAAAAGCAAGACAAAAACGAAGAAGAAAAAAATAGTGATATCATGCGCATGAGAATTCGAACGATTCCAAATGCAAAATGAAATTATGATTATCTATTCCCCCTGAGGATTGCTTTTCAATGAGAATATTCGTACTTGACATGAGAAATGGGCATCTTTCGTATCCCTTTCACAAAAAAAAAAATTATCCATAGTCACCCCTTTTGAGCCTAAGGAATTCTTTTTCCTTTGAACCTTGATCAAGGATCACCCTCCACACTGGGGGCAAATGCGAGGAAGGATCTTTTTCAAAGATCACAGAGAAATGAGTCCTAACTCGAAGACAGATACAAAGCAAATTGAGCTCCCAAATAAGTACAGGCTCACTCTGTCAAAATGGAGATGCAAAAGAAAAACGAAAAAAAAAATTGTAGAGAAGATGGTGAGTTGAAAGCCAAGAACAAAACAAACAAGAAAGAAAAGAAGAAAAAGAAAATGTGAAAAGAAAAGAGGAAAAAGTCAAAAGAAGGAAAGAAAAGTCCAGATGGCACAAATGTTTCAAAGAGAATCCTCTTCAGGAAATGATCCTTGATCTGATACCCTCAAACACATAGTGTGGGCCTACTTATCCTTTCTTTCTGAACTCCAAACCTTGGCCTACATTACGTGCTTTAAAAGTTCATTTTGATCAAACATGGATATTTAACTTGAAGAGTTTTTCCTCAAATTTTATCCCATCTCTTCGAATTATCATTTCATTTTGAAAAATTTAGAATTCTCAGATGCATGGTGGAATAATAAAAAAGGAAGAGAAAGAAAAAGTGAAAGAAACAATGAAGCTCTAGGGTAAAAACTCTAAAACGGGCAGTCTATAGGAGAACAAGAAGAAATTTTGATGCCACACATGGTATTGCTGAAGCCATGAGGAGAGAAGAAATCAGTTTGAGGAATTCAAGGAGTATCAAGGAACTCTTAGACATACCTAAAGGACAACCTTTTCTTTGGAATTGATTTTGAAAGATAAACCCTTTTTTCCCTTCCAACTTGACCTTCCAAAATTGAACATATCATGGCTAAGGTTAACACCAATCAAAATGCCATATTTAGAGATTGGAGGATTGTTGAGATTTAATTGTACTTTAAAACTTTTTCCCAAAAAAGCATTTGGTTTTAAGGAATTCATGTTTTGAGAAAACTTACTCACGACCCGAGACAAAAGGACATTCACCTTCTTCTCTTTTTCAAGTTGAAAAGCTTCCCTAGACAAATCCGGACCTTATTGCATGAGCCCATTGATCTTGTTGCATTAAACAGTTCAAATCACTCGAAAAAGTGAGGCTAATTTCCCATCTCGCTTAGAAATGTCTCTAATGATGATCACCAATTTCTGAAAGACTTCAATTTCACATGTTTTGGAAGAAATGAAATTGACATGATTTAAAAAGAACAAACTAAAATTGAGATGTGGCTATGCTTTAGCAGAAAGTTAAAGTTCATATTGTATAGAGGCATGAAATTTTGAGTTTTTATTTGAATGAAGTCTAACTCTATGTTTTGGTTTTGACTAGGAAATCGGGAAGAAATAATTTGCTGGGGCAAGGAAAAATTGGGAATATGAAATCATGCGATTCTTTTGACAAGGTGAATTAGAAAATTCAGACATGGGGCAGGGATAACTCCCTCCAATAGGACAAAATAGAAAGGAATGAGAAAACCTTGTTAGGACACGAGGAAGCAAGGAGATGATCAACTCTCTTAACATTTTCCTAATGTGAAATGATGTCATACATCTCCATAAGCATTCATGCATCATATAATGAACATGTGCATATGTATCTTCGTAGGTTGCATTGGCTATTGCATCAATACAGTTGATCATTGCATTCGCCAAGCATTGAAAAGATGAAAAAGAAAATTAGATAGGTTTCCTAGAGAGGGAAGGGTTTTCTTTAGATTTAGAGGAAAGAATCTGTTGAAAAAGAAAAACAAACAAAAGTTTGTCTGAAAAGAAAAGATGTGAGTCTTGAGATTTTTTTTTTGGACGATGAAATCGAGAAAGTGTTGAAGAATTTCAAAATGATGAAATTTTTTGAAAAGTGAAAATGTTTTTTTGTTTTTTCTTCAAAATGTTGAGACTTTTTGGATGAGATAATTTTTAAAATTGTGGAGCCTCGAAAGAGGAGTTTCTCAAAAGAAAGAATTTTTTCAGCCCAATATTGTTGGCATAAAAGTGCTTTAAGCCTACTAAAGTTGGCATCTTAGATGAGTTTAAGCCCAATGTAGCTGGCACAAGATGAAGTAAGCCTAGTAAAATTGGCATGTTAGAGTTAAGCCCAATATAACTGGCACAAGCGGAAGTAAACCTAGTAAACTTGGCATTTTAGAGTTAAGCCCAATGTAACTGGCACAAGACAAAGTAAGCCCAGTAAAGTTGGCATTTTAGATTTAAGCCCAATGTAGCAGGCATAAGAGGAAGTAAGCTCAGTAAAGTTGGCATTTTAGATTTAAGCCCAATGTAGCAGGCATAAGAGGAAGTAAGCCCAGTAAAGTTGGCATCTTAGATTTTAAGCCCAATGTAGCTGGCACAAGAGGAAGTAAACCCAGTAAAGTTGGCATTTTAGATGAGATTAAGCCCAATGTAAGCTGGCATAAAAGTGATTTAAGCCCAGTAAAGTTGGCATTTTAGATGAGATTAAGCCCAATTTAAGCTAGCACAAAAGAAAGTAAGCCCAATGAAGTTGGCATTTTAAATTTTCTTAAGCTCAATGTAAGCTAACAGTTATGGTTTAAGCCCAATAAAGTTGGCACGTTAGATGTGATTAAGCCCGATGTAGCTGGCACAAAAAAGAGATAAACCCAGTGAAGTTGGCATTTTAGATGAGATTAAGCCCAATGTAAGTTGGCATAAAAGTGATTTAAGTCCAATTAGCATATTAGATCATGTGAGCCCAGTAAAATTGGTAGAGGATAAGATAAGACCTCTGCATCTGTATCAACAGGATTTGCATCAATCCAAGACCTTGCATTTGCATCATAAAACAATTGCACATTGATAATCTCTGCATCATGAAGCATTTGCATCCTTTCTCAAAACCTTCGAGTATAATTTTATATACATTTTCAAAAAATCAATATCCATAATTTTAAAAATGAGCAAGTCTTTGGTAGTGATAGCCGAAGCTTCTGGAGGAGATACCCTGAATTTTATTGTTTTAAAAGAATTTTAAATGAACAAGTCTTTGGTGGTGATAGTCGAAGCTTCGGGAGGAGATACCCTGAATTTTATTATTTTAAAAGAATTTTAAAAATGACCAAGTCTTTGGTGGTGATAGCCGAAGCTTCTGGAGGAGATACCTAGAATTTTATTGTTTTAAAAGAATTTTAAATGAACAAGTCTTTGGTGGTGATAGCCGAAGCTTTTGGAGGAGATACCAAAAATTTTTCTATTTTAAAAGAAATGAGCAAGTCTTTGGTGGTGATAGCTGAAGCTTCTGGAAAAGATACCCAGAATTTTACTGTTTTAAAAGAAATGAGTAAGTCTTTGGTGGTGATAGCCGAACCTTCTGGAGGAGGTATCCAAAATTTTACTGTTTTAAGAAATGAACAAGTCTTCGGTGGTGATAGCCGAAGCTTCTAGAGGAGATACACAGAATTTTAAACAAAATTTCACCAATATAAGATTAGGCCCCGGGATTACTGTTGAGGTTTTTTCTTCTCTTGCAAATCGAACTCGTTGCCTTAAGACGAGTGGTACCTTGATTAGTCAAGGAACTAAATTTAAGGCAAACCCTTTTATTTATAGCTTTAAAAAAATGAATAAAAATGAACAAATGAATAAAAACTCTCTCTTCTCTCCTACACATGTGATCTCACTAACCGGACAAAATTGTTGTTGTCTATTTTACCTTTGCCTGATTTTTGATTCTCAACAATAGTCAAACAGGGGCAGCTGTATACACCTAATTTTGTCCGAGCCCCTAAACAAGGTAAGTTCTCCTTCGAACCCCCTGAAAATCAAAGAATCTCCCCTAATTTCACAATGTGGTCTCCAACACTTTGATTCGAAGGTCAACGCAAAAAGTCAACTTAGAAAAGTCAACTCCAAAAAAGTCAACATCAAAAAAGTCAACCACTAAAAAAGTCAACTTTTCGTAAAATCAAGATTTGAAAGTGAATTGAACAATGGTGGAGAAATCTTGACAACTAGAGAACCACAATTGAAGATAGGAAGAAAAATTGAAGGTAGAAAGACAAAATTGCAAATTTCAATGTAGGAAAACAGCATGGAATTTCATATATTGGGGAAAAATAAGTAAACAATCAAATTGGATAAAATTGAAACCTCAATTTGAAGGATAGTAAATAAATAGAGGTACCTCAAGGTTCAATTTCACAGAGAGAAGTCAATTGGAAGAAAAATTGGACAAATTGGAAATTACCATTTTGAGGTAAAATTGGAAATTTTGCAAATTTTGGAAAAACCATGGAGATGGCCAAATTGGGTAAAATTGAAGTCCCAACTTGAAGGATAATCAATAAATAAAGATACTAAAGGTCCCAATTTGAAGTGGATACAAAGGAAAAGCCAATTAAAAAAGAAGTTGAAAAAAAAAAATGAAAAGTAAATTCCAATTTGGGGAAAAATGGGGGGAAATCAAATTGAAAGGAATTCGGATATAAAATTGGGAAAAATTAGTCCAACTCCAATTCAATATATGATAAAGGGGACGGAAAAAGAAAATCTAGAAAATTGGCATGTTTCGAGTAAAATCGAGGTTTCATGGGAGAAAATGCAATTTCAAAAAATCCAGGAAAAATAGAATCCGAGCTCAAAAAATTGCAAAACTTTCTATAATTAAGTTTTAGGATGGAAAGAAGGAAATGAGAAAGAAAAAACACAAAATTGGGGTCGAAATGCAAATAGGCTAAATTCGGGGATTAAAACCTGCAATTTTAGAGGAAAATCTAGAAAAATGGAAAAAAAACTCGAAAAATTATGAAAACTTCCATAACTGAATTTAATATTGAATAGAAAGATTTGGATAGTAAAAATCCGAAGTTGGGGCCCAAAAATAAATAGGTCAAGTTTGGGGGCCAAAATGCAATTTTATCGAAAAATCGACGAAGGACCAATTAGCAAAATAAAAAAGAGGGAAGCTTGGAATATTCCATGCCATTTTTTTGCAGGAGAGTGAGAGAGAGGGAGAAAATTTGATCAAACTTGATCCAATGGCCAAGATGTAGGAGAAAGTAGATATTTTTTAAGAAAGGTCAATCACCACTTATAGCCTATGTGGCATTTCTTGGCTAATGAGAGGCATTTTAGTTGTAAAGATGGAAGGTCATTGGCCAAGGCCATGTGAAGAACATGTGAAAGCCATAGGATGAGGCCAAGTGGATAAAAAGATGCCAACTAGGAAGTTATTGTTGGCTAAGCAACATGATCAAGACAAGTGGCTAAAAAAATGTTGTAGAGAAAGGGGACAAGAATATTTGACATTCATTTGAGGCCAATTGGAATGTTGTTAGATCCTTAATATAAGGAGAGGTGGCCATGTGGAAGGGGGACCATGAGTGCTTGAAGAAAGCATGACTAAGGGATAAAAAAAGATGAGCACACTAAGAAAACACACTATTCGGCCAACACATTGAAAAGGGGTTTCTATTCATTTTTTTAAACACATTCACTACATTTGAGAGCTAAGGGCAGTAGCTAAAATCCTCTAGGGAGAAAATAAAAGGAAGAGAGAAAAAAGAGAAAAAAATGAGGAAAAAGGAAAAAGTTCTTGAAGCTTTTGCTATGTAGCTTTCTTCTCTACTTGTTCTTTATTTTTTGTGCATTTTCATGCTTTATTTCTCTTCATTTCTATGTTATTTTTCACTTTAATCTTTTAAGAAAACAAAGATTTCAAAAATGGTTTTCTTAAAGGTTTTTCTTAAAGAAAACAATATTTTCTCCTATTTGCTTCCTCTTGGCCTTACCCTTGTCATGATATTGTGCTTGTATTTTGCTCATTTTGCCTGCTTGCATGTTGGGTGTTGTTTGTACTATTGTGGTAGGATAGATATTTCTCCTTTGGTTTCTTTCAAAAAATAAAAATAAAAAGGTTTGAATGCTTGAGGATCTTGGTTTTTACCAAGTGATTTGATTAGGTAGGATTATGTCCAAAGAGCCAACCTTTATTTTTCCTTGTTTGTTTATGTTTCTAGCTTATATTTCATCATCTTCATATGCTTGTCTTGCTAGAAATGATTCATAATATATGGCATATTGTTTGTGCTTGTTGGGAAATAATGTCAGTGCTTGATGACCTTGGTTTCCCACCAAGAGATGGCAAAGTGGGATTCGTTTTCCAATAAGCTAGCCTTGAGCCCATCATTTTTTCTTTCTGTAAAAATATGTTTTCAACTCATTTCCAACTTTATTTTTGGTTAGTATCAACTAATGTTTCATAGCCAAAATCTATTTTTCAAACTAGTTGGAAGAAAACAATGTTTTGCAACTTGGATATGCTGATTTTAGGAAATGTTTTCACTAGGAATTTTGTTCAAAATAATAAATTGCTTCTACTACTTTTAGTTCATAATTTTCTGAGTCTAAACAGATTTGTCCATATTTTTTGAATTTTTTACAAAGGTCTAAAAAATAGCTTTGTAAAACCAGTTTTTAGGCACCAAAACAAGTTTTAAAGCTAGTAAAGATCTCATTTTTTTACCAAAGGGGAGGGGCTGGCCGAAATCCATAAGCTAATGTTTTGAGATGTTTTTCATGTTATTTCAAGTTAAAAAATTGGTTTTACAAAAATCGGGTCATGGGTAGCTAATCCGAGCTTCAAAGAGTGAGTTAAAAATTAGGAATTTTGCACTAAGCCATTCGGCCATGGGGGTTCCATTTCAAAAATTGCATTTCTTTTTACTTTTTTTTGGTTTTCAAAATGTCACATTCAAAACTTGTTTAAAGATACTGGGACGTGAAACAAGGGCATTCGAATGCCCCCTAATCTGAGAAAAAATTCGTGCCCGAAATATTTTATTTTAAAATATTTAACTTAGGTTTCTTTCAAAGCTAGTTGGACACCTTTTTTAGGTGTTCGAATTTTCTCTCTTCAAGAGAGAAACACATTCTGTTTTCATGCATTGCATATTTTAAAATATTTTTATTTAATTTTTAAAAACGTATTTTTCGGTTTTCTAGACATTTAGCAAGAATTAGTTCCTAATCTTTGCCTAGTTTGTCGAGGAGGTTAGGAAATTATTCAACGCACGTGTTTAGGGAATTGAAAGGTATGGTTTTCATTTTAGTTGAAATTATATACGTGTCATGCGAAAAGATATTTTTCCAAAGCTTTGTTGGGTTTGCCGAGAGTTCGGTAAAATATCCTGATATGTGCCATTTATATAATTTCACCAAGAAGAAAATCCATGAAAATGAATTTCAATAGAATGATGTGCATATTCCATGATCATGCATATTCCATGATACCTACATTTTCCATTTTACTCATGGAAATTCTATGTTTATGGATATTCCATGATGATGTCATTTTATGATCTAATATTCAAGTTGCCATGTTGATTATGATGTGATTGTGAATATTCTATGATAATGTCACTTTTATAATTGGTACTTATGTCATATATGCCATGTTATGTAGGCCATGTCATGAAATATTTGCCATGTCATGAGTTACTTACCATGCTATGTATGTCATGCCATGAAATATTTGTTATGACACGAATGCTATGTCATAAATTCTCTTGCCATGTCATGAGTTATTTGTCACACCATATATGCCATGTCATGAGTTATTTGTCATGTCATGTATGCCATGTCATGAATTCTTTGCCATGTTGTAATAAAGTCTACCATATCATGTATGCCATGTCATTAATTCTTTTGCCATGTCATAATAAATTGTTTGCCATGCCATGACAATTATGCATGTTGTTTAATTTATATTTGTACCTTAGCGATAATTTGTATATCCATGGTCATTTTTTATAATTGTTTTCAATGCACAAAAATTAATGATTTTTAACAAAATAAGATTATTCCCGAGTTAAAATAATTCATGAGTTCTCTGTTGGGTCTGCTGGGGAGGATATCATCAATTATTATTAATAACAGAATATCTTTTCTTTTTTCAAAATAAGGTTGATTCAAAGAATTCAAAAATAAAAAAAAAATTCTCTGTTTTTTCGGGTCTATCGGGAAACATGGAAAAAAAATTTGCATTAATAAATTTCGGATCATTTTCAAATAATGTGATTGTTCTAAAAAAGGGGAATTATTTTTAAATATCAACTATAAAATCGACTGTTATCGAGACTCAAGATAACACACAATTAATAAGGTACCGTTTTATACGGATGTAGTGGGGGTGCTAATCCTTCCCCACACGTAATCGAATCCCGAACCCACTGTTATTTTTCTCTAGTTTAAAGTGTAGACTTCAAAATTGGTTTTAAAAAATGTTTTAATTAAGTCATCTTTTCCTCTTTCCCCCACACTATCAAACCATTTTTAAAAACGTCAACTAGCGAGTCCCGCGATGGGACACGTTGCGACACTCCCTACTGTAAAGGATCCTCGTGCAAAATAGGCTTCGAATTAGGAAGAGCCCTATGTGGTTAAAAGAGTTTTTTTTTGGAGGAGCATTGATCTTAACCCGAATAGACGGTGGTGATTTGAGAAATCCCGTAAATGCCAATGAGTTGAAGAAGTATTATGCTTAGAAAGAATCAAAGAAAAAAAATAAGAAAATGAAAAAAAAAAAAGAGAAAATGAAAAAAAAATGTAAAAGGGGAGGTTTAAGCTGAAAACCAAAAAGGGCGACTTAAAACCGAAAAGGGGATGCTTGGGATGAAAACCCACAAAGGGCGACCCAAATACTGGTCAAAGATTTAATCAATGCTCCTTGTAAAGGAGGAGAAAGTATCAAAAATGCAGAAAAAGGGGTAAAGCTCAGTCTGACACAACTACGAAAGCCGAGAAGTCAACCAAGTAAGCTGGTGTGGCAACCTAAAAAAAATAACAAGTCTCATTGCAAGACTTTATTATTCGTTAAGCTTGACATTAAAAAAAATCGAGAAAAAGTCGACTTAATTCCTCTAGAAAATGAAGGTTTTGAAAATGACCTTAAAAAAGACATGGAATTGCCACCAATCTTTTTTAGCTAGGTATGATCAGCCACCTATTAAAATCGGTTTTATAAAAATATTTAAAAAAATTAATTAAAACATATTTTTTAAACCAATTTCAAGTATGCGTTTTAAACCAGAGAAATCAAAGAAACGGGTTCGGGACATAGTTACGTGTGGGGAAGTATTAGCACCCCCACAACGCTCGTATAAAACGGTACCTTATTAATCGTTTGTTATCTCAAGTCTCGGTAAAAAATCGGTTTTAAATTTAGTATTTGAAGTTAATTCCCAATTTAAAGAAAAATAATTCCATTTTTTAATTGAAAATGATCCGGAATTTATAAATTCAAAATTTTTCTATATTCCCCAACAAACGTGGCAAAATATAGAAATTTTTATTAATTTGGGAAACTTTCCGAATCATTCTCATTTTAAAGAAGATATTCTGCTTTAATGATAATTGATGATATCCTCCACAGCAAACCCGGCAGAGAACTCATAAATTATTTTAACTCGGGAATATCTTTATTTTATTGAAAATCATTACCTTTTTTGAAAACATTTAAAAGAAATGAATATGCATGTGCATGACATAAATAAAATAACATAGCAAAATCTAAATAATATAATGCAACCTAAATGATATGATATAATTTAAATGCCTTAGCATATTCTAAATGAAATGAAATATCCTAAGTTATATGATATGTTATAAATGAAATGAAATGACCTAGGTAACATAAAATATTATATATGATATGAAACAACCTAGGTAACATAATATATTCTAAATGAAATAAAATATCCTAAATGACATAATATATCCTAAATGAAATGAAATAACCTAAGTAACATAATATATTCTACATGAAATGAAATGACCTAAGTAACATACATATTCTATATGAAATGATTTAAATAACATGGAAAATATGAATGATATGGCATATAATTTAAATGACATGGAATATAAAATAATGCTATCATATAATATGCATGAAAATAATAATGCGTGAATATAGTATATGCTAAAAAACATGACCCAAAAAAAAAACAAAATAAAAACATAGGATATCATGAAATATTCAAAACCATATAATAAACCATATAACCTCAAAAATATAAATCAAAATAATAACAATACCATAGGAATTATCATAGCAAAAATCACATATTATATAAAATGCATGAATATGGAAAATGCAATGCATGAAAATGTATTTTTTTTTCCTTTTATTAAGGAAATACGTATATCTAAAAAGATATCCGGCTACCTTAGAAAAATATGTCATATTAAATATTCTAAAACCAAAATACTTTGTGATTGTTTGAAAACAATTTTGAAAAGCTTAGATTAAAAATGAAAACTGGGCTAAACCTTTTTTAAATGGCTCTAATTTTCTAAGTTTAAAATCTCGGACTTGAACACCCTTAACCCGAGACTTAAAAAATCATTTTTAGAGTTTAAAAAGGCTTAGAAACTACCCTAAGTCATTAGCTAAACTTCCTAATCAGCTCCCTCTAAGTAACTTAACCAAAACAGAAAAATGTTTTTTTTTTTTTTTTAATTCAATTCTGACTCCACTATCCAGTTTTAACCCACGATTTTTTATCCTATTTTTAAAAATTCAAAAAAATCTAAAACAAATACTGGAGACTCAGGACATGTAAAACTACATGAAAAAAAAATCATCTTAATTTTATGATTAAAGATGAATGCCCAAAAAAATAAGGAAAGTACGAGTGCTGGGTAAAAAAAACTGTTCTGTCAAAATACATTTTTGCCTTTGATAAAATCATTTAAAAATCAAAGTCAAAATATTTAAGACTCACAAAATGACTCATAAACAGTAGCTAGGACTTTTTAAAAGTTAGATAAAAATTGGCTAAGTAAAAAAATTACAAAGGTAGAATAATCAATTTGACAAACCTTAATTTTCCACAAGTGTGCTCAAGAGAGCATGACTTTGAACCATTAATTGGCCTAAGTCATTAGTCAAGTGGCATGGACATGAAATGTATGAAAAAAATACAGCAAATATGATGCATGAAATGCATGAATTTAAACCTAAATGTCATGAAAAAATGCATGGCATCAATATAGTGACCTAGACCTAAATGAACTTGCATGGCATTTAATGCAACCTAGGTCTAAATGCATGGACATGCATGGCAAAATAAACCTAACCTAACATCTAAGATATATGCATGGCAATAACACAAACACAAGGCATGCTTAAACCAAAAACTCAACCAAATGTCATGCAAATGCCAACCTATCAACTAACATAGCAAAAATGCACACATAATGCTAGAATACATGGAGTGGCCGAATGGCCTATGATTTCACACAAGCATGGCATTTTCATAAACACTTGATATACTAACATGCAAAACTAAAATATAACACTCAAATCATGCAAACACAAAGTAGAGATACTAACAAGCATTTTCACAAACACTTGATATACTAACAGGCTCAACTAAAATATAACACTCAAATCATGCAAACACAAAGTAGAGATACTAAAACTAACAAGCATTTTCACAAACACTTGATATACTAACATGCTCAACTAAAATATAACACTCAAATCATGCAAACACAAAGTAGAGATATTAAAACTAACAAGCATTTTCACAAACACTTGATATACTAAATATAAAACATCAACAAATTTAAACATTATGAAAACAGAAATGTAAAAATGCAAGAACATGATATTTAACTCATAAATGGAAACAAACAAAGCAACCAAATTAAAACATGATTCAAGTATATGAAGTAGAAGAACACTTAAAGCATCAAGATTAAAGAAAATAACATAAATAACATGGTAAATTAAAGCAAAAACAGCAACAATAATAAAAAAATATATATATATATAGGCCATTCGGCCATTAAAGAAAAATAAGGAAAAAAATTTGCAAAAATTATTTAAGAAAGAGATGAAGAAAGAACCTAAGAAGAACATAAAAAAAAATTAAAAAAAAACACTTAGTTAAAAAGAAAACTCACCAAATAATAATCAAAATAGCAAAAACAAGAATCGAAAATCAATAAAGTGCAAGAGTTGGTGCGAAAAGCAACCTCAAGAAGCTATATTTCAAGCTTTATCTCTTCAAACTTTCCTTTCTTTTCTAAACTTTTTCTTTTTGCTTTCAACCAAGGAGAGAAAAACTAAGTAAAACCAACTAGAAATCTCAAAAATGAAGTGAAAATAAAAAATCTGCATCCCCCCTATAGTGCTGGCAGAATTTTACCTCTCTCCTCCCCTAGGATGTTGTCATTTTGATTCCAACAAACTTCCATCCAAGGGCTAGTGATTCAAGGTGAAAATTTATGAAATTATCACCATTAGATTAGCGTATCAGTTGTCCATAATTACAGCTATTCAAGAATAATGTTGACACTCTCCCTCTTCATGCATTGACTTATGTGGCTTAATCACAATGGCTTGATAAAAAAAAATCTCTAACTAACTCTTGATTCTTGGCCATTTGATTGAAAAATCAGAAACTTCCTCCTTCCTTTGGGCCTTGGCAGGCCAGCACTCTCTTTTCCAGCCCAATTTTCTGATTTTTTGAAAGGCCGAAAGAAGCCCTTTTCGGTTGCTTGGGTAAAATGACCATTTTGCCCCCCAAATGCAAATAAATGGCAAACGGATTCCAAATTCAAATTTATTTTTTTAATACTTTAAAAATAATAAAATATTGAATTCTGGAAGTTTTTAAAAATTTTCGAGTCCGTTTGCTATTTATTTGGCTTTTTTTTTTCAAAAATGCCCTTTTATGCCCCCACATTTTACCATTTTTTAAACGAGCTCCAAATCAAGATTTCTCTTCTCCAATCTCTTCCAAATAATTTAAAAGTGTGATCCGGAAGTTTTCATAATTTTTGGAATTCATTTGGTATTTTTTTTCGGGATTTATCTTCTTGAATTACTACATAGAGGCTCGGGATTTGGCCATTTTACAAACGAACTCCGAATCAAGATTTTCTTTTTCCAATCTCTTCCAAATAATTTAAAAATGATATTTGCAAAATTTCAGAATTTTTGGAGTCCATTTGCTATTTTTCTGGGATTTATCTTCTTGAATTATTGCATAGGAGACCTGGCATTTGGCCATTTTGCAAACGAACTCCGAATCAAGATTTTCTTTCGCCGATCTCTTCCAAATAATTTAAAAATGAGATTTGAAAATTTTCAGAAGATTTGGAGTTCATTTTCTATTTTTTCCAAATTTTCTAATTTTGCCCTTTTACCTCCGAAACCCGGTTTTGCTCAACACAAGTCCGTTTTTCAGATTTTCTTCAAACTGAGCCTTGGGCTATCCCTTTTTAATCATTCCTCATCCATTGGGGGCTTTATTCTTACCAAGTCGGGCCATTTCTGTAATTCGTCTCGATTTCACGGAAATCCACCAAAAACCCTAATTCTCGATTTTCTCTCGGATTGACTTTTCTATCAGTTTTTCTTTCAAGTGGCTTCTCCATTACCCGTAGTCAGTGCTTATCTTTCATTTGGAACCTTCAATTTCGACCAATTCGATCGTTTAAGCACTTTTCCCAAATTTCTCAGATTAGGGTTTTCTTTCTACTGAATCTCCAAATCCCAACTTCCAAACTCCATATCTTTCGATGTAGACCTCGGATTATCAAAATTATTTTGCCATTTTTCAATTGAACTTCAAATCTTGATTTTGAAAGTGGGTTGACTTTTTCAGTAGTTGCCTTTTTGGGGTTGACTTTTTCGGGGTTGACTTTTTTTGAGGTTGACTTTTTTTAGTTTGACTTTTTATGCTCGTCCTCTTAAACTAAGTCTCGGAGTACCACCTGCAGGATGAAAAAAAGTCTTTTTACATTCTGAAACATCAATTTAGAAAGAAAACATACCTGTTTTAGTGGTTCAGACAAAATTAGGTGTCTACAGCTGCCCCTCTTTGGCGCTATTGCTGAGAATCAGGAATCAGGCAAAGATAAACAAACACTAATTTTGTTCGGTCAATTAAATCACATGTGAAGGAAAGGGAAAGGGGTTTCTTTTTTCTTTTCTTCTTCCTTTTTTTTTGTTTTTTTTTTATTTTTTCATTTTTTCATTTTTTCATTTTTTTCATTTTTTGAGAAAGCAGTAAATTGAAGATTTTGTCCTTAAATTGAATTCCCTGACTAATCAAGGCTCAACCCATCTTAAGGAAACGGGTTTGATTTGTAAGAGAATTAACAAGGACCTGGATGAAACCAGGGAATTGAAGGCATGGGTGAAACCATAAAATTGCAAAAGATCTGGATGAAACCAAGGAAATTGAAGGCATGGGTGAAACCATGAAATTGAAAGAGATCTGGATGAAACCAAGGAAATTGAAAGCATGGGTGAAACCATGAAATTGAAAAGGATCTGGATGAAACCAAGGAAATTGAAGGCATGGATGAAACCATGAAATTGAAAGAGATCTGGATGAAACCAAGGAAATTGAAAGCATGGGTGAAACCATGAAATTGAAAAGGATTTGGATGAAATCAAGGAAATTGAAGGAATGGATGAAACCATGAAATTGAAAGAGATCTAGATGAAACCAAGGAAATTGAAGGCATGGATGAAACCATGAAATTGGAAGAGATCTAGATGAAACCAAGGAAATTGGATGAAACCGTGAAATTTAAAAAGGATCTGGATGAAACGAAGGAAATTGAAGGCATGGATGAAACCACGAAATTGAAAAGGATCTGGATGAAACCAAGGAAATTGAGGGCATGGATGAAACCATGAAATTGAAAGATGAAACCAAGGAAATTGAAGGCATGGATGAAACCATGAAATTGAAAAGGATCTGGATGAAACCAAGGAAATTGAAGGCATGTATGATGCCCCAATTTGATTAACCATGAGAATTTGTATCAACGAGGAACATAGCAAGTCTAGGTCTATTTTGAAAAGGCTAAATTTCAAATCTGAGTTCTTTGAAGAGACAAGGAAAATATGACCCAAAAACGGGTTTTCTCTGGGATAAGGGATAATATAGTTTAATCATTGTGCCCCAGGGTGTCAATCTTGAAGTGATGTTTGGACAATTAGTGTTTTGTGGTTTGTTGAAAATGACATGAATGGTTTTGGCACAACCTTGACACACACCAAATTACCATGATCTAAATTCTTGAAAGAAAGTCTCATTTGTTTGAATTTCAAAGAGTTCGAATTTTTTTTGAAAAGTTCGTTCCTTTGTTCATAACCTAGACTAGGATCTACATCTTTGCTTATTCTATGATGACAATGGTTTTATGAAGTTCAATCATTCATATTCCTTGAAGCATTAGGTCTTTCAAGTGTTCTTGGTTGAAGAGATTTAGGCTTAGGAAAACCTAAAGGAGATGGGAGAAGGTATTGGGTCATTTGTAACAATGATCATCAATCTTCTTGAGACTATCCATTACTAAAACTTCCTTAATGCTCTTTTTTTTTCGAATTATTGTTAAAACACAACAAACACAAAGCATTTAAAAATCAAAATTCATTGAATTCTTATGAATGTCGACATGAGACAAGTGTTTTCATGATAAGGTTTGAAACTAAATGCATAAAAACTTTCCCCTTGACATGTTCTCCCTTATTCAAACTGGCTATTCCTCGGTACTCTTTTCGACCTTTCCATCGTCTTCCCCTATTATGACATCTATAATGGTCTCATCATTCCCATTCAGCAGATTCTCCACGCTGTCTGTCCTTTGTTTCTTCCCCACACCTAACTGTCCTTTATTGATGAGCGCTTGAACCTTTCGCTTCAGACATAAGCAATTTTCTGTGGAATGTCCCTGAATTCCATAATGATAATCACAATATGCATTCTCGTCATACCAGCTTGGATATGGGGGTTGGATAGGCTCCACTAGAACTTTAGTGAGGAGTTGCTCTTCACCAGCAGGGGCAATAGTTCAGAGTAAGACATGGGGAGTGACTCAAACTGATCTCTTTTTCGGATATTCTTTGATTTCCTTTGACTGACAAAAGGTTGAAAATTTACTGGATTCTGAGAGGCCATTGGGTATAAGTATGAACCCTGGGGTACATAATTCTTAGAAGGACAGGGTGGAGGGTATGAAGTAGCCAGAATATACGAGGCACAGTCTCCCATGGCTTGGACATCTTTCTCTTTCTTTTTGGGTGAACTGTTTCTCTCTGCATTAAATATTTTACCTCCTTCGAGTTTCTCGGCCTTGATTGCATTTTCAATCATTTCCCCGGAGATTACCATATCCGAAAAAATCTTCGTGGTGTTGCCAACAAGTCTATCGTAGTATGGGGCCTGTAGTGTATTCACAAAAAGGACAGTGGTTTCCTTCTGAGTTAAAGGCGATTGTACTTGGGTGGCCATGTTCTTCCACCTTTGAGCATACTCTTTGAAGCTCTCAGTAACCTTTTTCTCCATATTTTGCACGGTGAGATGGTCTGGTGTCATGTCGGTCACATGCTTGTACTGGTTTAGAAAAGCCCTAGCCAAATCATTCCAGGAGCGAATTTGATCCTTGCTCAACTGACTATACCACCTAATTGCGGACCTGCTCAGGCTACCCTGAAAGTAGTGGATCAGAAGCTTATCATTATCTATATAACTTGTCATCTTTCGGCAGAACATAGTGATATGGGCTGACGGAACAGTCGTCCCGTCATATTTCACAAAGTCAGGGACCTTGAATTTAGGAGGGATGACTAAATCGAAGACCAAGCATCGTTCTTTAGCCTCCACACTCCCGAATACGTCTGTATTTTCTACTGCCCGGAGCCTTTCATCTAGCAACTGATATTTCCCTTGGGAATCTGCCAACTCTACCTCATTAACCATTTTCAGCTATGCCTGTTCAGCTGGATCATCTAAATTTAAGACATTGACGGGGTTAACTGTATTCTCGGCATCCATCTTTATGACCTCATTCTGACCCTTTCGTGACTTTAACCCTTCTTTGGCGGCCAAGTTTTTAGTGTGTCCCTTGATTACGGTGGATAATAGCTCCATCAATTTAATCATCTGATCTTTAGATTCTGCTTGAGACTTTGCCAGCTGTTCTCGCAATTCTTCTTGTACCCTTTCCATTATTTCCATTCGGGCAACTTGTTCATTCTCCATAGCACTAGCCTATATTAAAAGGGTACTCAGTACTTCTTATACCTCTGATTTGAAATAGAAATTCTTTCAAAGACTCTTAAAGCCAAGCCAACTTCTGTTTTATTCCCCCAAAGAGTGTGTCATGATGAAGGAACCATGAATGCAATTTGATGCACGTGAAGTCTAAACAATATGATGTATGGACATGTACAACGGAAACATGCTGACCATATATGTAATAAATGCAATCACGATGCCAACATGTTGCAAGAAAAGAATAAACAAATCAACACATGGATATATACAATTACTGATCATGTACATTTTAGCGTATTTCCCAATGAATGATCATATACCCTATGAATGCAACATGATGTCAATTATGATACAAGTAAACAATGAATAATTGATACAGAGTATATTCAAAGAAAATCATGCTGACCATGTATGTCATGAATGCATCCTAATGTTAATATGACAAATTAATTCATGAGCATATACAAAGAAATCATGCTGACTATGTTTGTCATGAATGCAACCCAAAGTCAACATGATGCATGTACAGAATAAACAAATTAATGTCTGGATATGTACAGAAAAATCATGCTGATTATGAATGCATGAATGCAACTTGATGCTAACATGATACCTGTATGAATGTATGGTATGACAAATAATTGATCGGATGCAAAATGCAAAGGGGAAGATATCAAGGAGGAAATGAGAATCGGAGGAACTTAATCATCAACCTCTCATAAATTTGAAACATAATCAATTCATTCCCATATCAACATTCACAATGGTATAAACCATGTTTTACAAAATCTGAGCAATAGTTAAAACTGTCTTTTACAAGCACTTTATTCTTCCTAGCATCCTAAGGCTATAAGAGTCGACTATTGAAAAAGTGAAATCCTATTACATCATATAAGACCGAAGTCTTTCCACCTCAATGCTGTAAATCTCCCAATCCTAATGACGTTTTCCCAGCCCTCTATCAATCAGTGTCGTTGGATCCAACCACTTGGCATTTATAAGAGATTGTACTTTCTTTTTGAATGCTATACAGTCTTCAATGTTATGGCCAACAATTCCACAGTGATCATCACATCTTGCATTTGGATCATACCACTTTGGATATGGTGGTAACAGGGGTTTCAATGGGACACATGCAACCATGTGCTTTTGGTTCAGTATAGGGAGAAGCTCTCGATAGCTGATTGGAAAGGGATCAAAATGCATTTGGGTCTTATCCTGGGGTTGTTTCTTAGTCACACATGGCCTAGGAGTTGGGGCATTTGGTGGTGGCACTAAGGTCCAAACCAGAGTGTTTACATGGAGATGTAGCGGAACAGCATGGTAAAGGTATGGATTTGGACACGGGGCCTTTGCAGGTTGTACATAGCTCGAGGTTCCTATCCCAGATGTTGGATAAGGTGATTGATGAGGGAAACAGTATGAACTAGCAGTTGTTGGTGATGGAGTGGGATTCAGGAATCCCGTAGTGGTCATCCCAATGGACGATTGGACCATGGTAGGGTGGGGATACTGGTTTAGACCTAGAACAGTTTGCAGGTATGGTATAGGATCCGAGTTTTCTATCTTTGGTATCAGGCTCTCAAGTTTAATCATTTTCACAATTTTGTCCATAATTTCATTAGGATTCAACCTTTGTTGCATTGACAAGTGCAGGATCCAGCAAGGATTGTATGTTCGAGACTTAATGGTTTTGGTTGATCTGAAGGTGATGCAGAGCCCTGGGAAAGTTTCTCTTTACTCTTACCCATATCCTCAACCATTTTTAGCAATTTGGCAAGCTGTTCCTTCACCTCTCGGATTTCATGTCCACATTCCTCTTGATTTCATTCCAAAGCACCCAATCGTTCCTCCGATTCTTTCCTCATATCTCGAACCCATTTCATGCATGTGAAAAATGTCATGAGATTAAAAATACAATTATGAATATACATGCTCTATTCCTATGTGCATGAATATACTGATGATAAATGCATGAACATATACAGAGAAATTATGATGACTATGTATGCTATGGATGCAATCTAATGCCATCATGATGCATTTAAAAATGAATAAATTGATGCACAGGTATATACAAATAATGACCATGTATGTATTCTACAGTGAATGACCATGCATGCTATGATGTCAAAATGATACATACGGAGAATAAATGAATTAATACAAAGGTAGGTACAAAGAATGACCATGTATATCACAAATGAATTCTACAATGAATAACCATGCATGTTAGGACTGTGACATGATGTCAAAATGTTACAAATAAATTAACCAATGATTACACGAAATTGGTAGGACCTAAATCTTGATTATTCAAAAATCTCATTATGCAAGATTTGCCTCCAAATTTATGATTTTTTGAAACATGTTTTTCTATGAAAAACTAATCATATTATTTTCAAAAGAATTTCGGGGTAGTGGATCCTACTATGGTATAATATGCAAATGTTCATGTAACGCTACCGGTTTATAGAAACCATCAAACAAAATTATTACCACCATCCGTTTATTACAAAAAATGAGATCAATAATACAACCAAAAAATGTACATGCTCTATTCACACATGCATGAAATGTGCAAAATGCAAAAATGCTTGAAAAAGGATTTTTTTTTTCAAACAGTTAATGAATATTTTGCCCCGAAAAATATCTACTTATATAGGTATCACAGTGCCTTTGGGATGGATTATCACATTTATTACTAGCGATGTACGTACATCGTTGCCCGATCTACAAAACTTCTTCAGAGTGTAAAATAGGTAACAAAAGGTTTAGAAATGTCCCTCCATGTGTTCCTATCTTCAGTATATCTAACGAAAATCCGGCATGGCTTTGCCTAGGTTTACAACATGAGACTGAATTGGTTCTAAAGGCCCCGAATTGCTCCTCACTGTCGTCGGTGAAGGCTAGTAAGGCACCCCGATAAAAGCGGGTTCAATTCGTTAGAGTCTACTTCCCTAGCCTATGTGGATTGTTAATCACGAAGGCTTAGGTAATTTAGTACTCCGGAAGTGTTTCAGTAGCCCATGCGGATTGTTAATCACGAAGGCTTAGTTACTTTGCTCCCACCTAAAAGGACGAAACCCGGGTATAGGGCTCATGATATGCAAATGGACGTGTGGTATGTGTGGAGGAACAACAAACCTTTCACCACCTATTCTACAAACCTTATTCTAAATGCCCTAGAAATTTATAAAAACATTCAAGAATAGTTTAATGCATTAACCAACAAGCAATTATAATATACAACCTTAAATAACTAGAGAACAATAATAAAATGCATGCACTTGAGTATGAACATATTTAAAAACATTTTATTATTTTCAAAATTCTCCTTATAAAAAAATATGGGAATTAAAATTAAATACCAATTAAACCAACAAAACTGAGACTTTGATAACACATGACTAATTAAAGGCTTGACTCTCTAATAGTCCCCAGTGGAGTCGCCAAGCTGTCGCAACCTAAAAAAAAATAACAAGTCTCATCGCAAGACTTTATTATTCATTCAGCGTGACATTAAAAAACCGAGGAAAAGTCTACTTAATTCCTCTAGAAAATGAACGTTTTGAAAATGACCTTAAAAAAGACATGGAGTCGCCACCAATCTTTTTTAGCTAGGTGTGATCAGCCACCTATTAAAACTGGTTTTATAAAAATATTTTAAAAAATAATTAAAACATTTTTTTAAACCAATTTCAAGTCTGCGTTTTAAACTAGAGAAATCAAAGAAACGGGTTCGGGCTCGGTTACGTGTGGGGAAGGATTAGCACCCGCACAACGGCCGTATAAAACGGTACCTTATTAATCGTGTGTTATCTCAAGTCTCGGTAAAAAATTAATTTTAAATTTAGTATTTCAAGTTAATTCCGAATTTAAAGAAAAATAATTCTCATTTTTAATTAAAAATGGTTCGGAATTTATAAATTCAAAATTTTTCTATATTCCCCAACAAACGTGGCAAAATATAAAATTTTTTATTAATTTGGGAAACTTTCCGAATCATTCTCATTTTAAAGAAGATATTCCGTTATTAATCATAATTGATGATATCCTCCCCAGCAAACCCAGCAGAAAACTCATGAATTATTTTAACTCGGGAATATCTTTATTTTATTGAAAATCATTACCTTTTTTGAAAACATTTAAAAGAAATGAATATGTATGTGCATGACATAAATAAAATGACATAGCAAAATCTAAATAATATAATGCAACCTAAATGATATGATATAATTTAAATGCCTTAGCATATTCTAAATGAAATGAAATATCCTAAGTTATATGATATGTTCTAAATGAAATGAAATGCCCTAGGTAACATAATATATTATATATGAAATGAAACAACCTAGGTAACATAATATATTCTAAATGAAATAAAATATCCTAAATGACATAATATATCATAAATGAAATGAGATAACCTAAGTAACATAACATATTCTACATGAAATGAAATGACCTAAGTAACATACATATTCTATATGAAATGATTTAAATGACATGGAAAATATGAATGATATGGCATATAATTTAAATGACATGGAATATAAAATAATGCTATCATATAATATGCATGAAAATAAAAATGAAAATAATAATGCATGAATATAGTATATGCTAAATAATATGACAAAAAAAAAAACTAAATAAAAACATAGGATATCATGAAATATTCAAAACCATATAATAAACCATATAACCTCAAAAATATAAATCAAAATAATAACAATACCATAGGAATTATCATAGCAAAAATCACATATTATATAAAATGCATGAATATGGAAAATGCAATGCATGAAAATATATTTTTTTTCCTTTAATTAAGGAAATCCGTATATCTAAAAAGATATCCGGCTACCTTAGGAAAATATGTCAAATTAAATATTCTAAAACCAAAATACTTTGTGATTGTTTGAAAACAATTTTGAAAAGCTTAGATTAAAAATAAAAACTGGGCTAAACCTTTTTTAAATGGCTCCAATTTCCTAAGTTTAAAAATCCCGGACTTGACCACCCTTAACCCGAGACTTAAAAAATCATTTTTAGAGTTTAAAAAGGCTTAGAAACTACCCTAAGTCATTAGCAAAACTTCCTAATCAGCTCCCTCTAAGTAACTTAACCAAAACAAAAAAATGTTTTTTTTTTAAATTCAATTATGACTCCACTATCCAGTTTTAAGCCACGATTTTTTATCCTATTTTTAAAAATTCAAAAAAATCTAAAACAATTACTGGAGACTCAAGACATGTAAAACTACAAGACAAAAAAATCAGCTTAATTTTATGATTAAAGATGAATGCCCAAAAAAATCGAGAAAGTACGAGTGCTGGGTAAAAAAAACTGTTTTGCCAAAATATATTTTTGCCTTTGATAAAATCATTTAAAAATCAAAGTAAAAATATTTAAGACTCACAAAATGAATCACAAACAGTAGCTAGGACTTTTTAAAGGTTAGATAAAAATTGGCTAAGAAAAAAAATCACAAAGGTAGAATAATCAATTTGACAAACCTTAATTTTCCACAAGTGTGCTCAAGAGAGCATGACTTTGAACCATTAATTGGCCTAAGTCATTAGTCAAGTGGCATGGACATGAAATATATGAAAAAAATATAGCAAATATGATGCATGAATTTAAACCTAAATTTCATGAAAAAATGCATGGCATCAATATAGTGACCTAGACCTAAATGAACTTGCATGGCATTTAATGCAACCTAGGTCTAAGTGCATGGACATGCATGGCAAAATAAACCTAACCTAACATCTAAAATATGCATGGAAATAACACAAACACAAGGCATGCTTAAACCAAAAACTCAACCAAATGTCACGCAAATGCCAACTTATCAACTAACATAGCAAAAATGCACACATAATGCTAGAATACATGGAGCGGCCGAATGGCCTTTGATTTCACACAAGCATGGCATTTTCACAAACACTTGATATGCTTACATGCAAAACTAAAATATAACACTCAAATCATGCAAACACAAAGTAGAGATACTAACAAGCATTTCACAAACACTTGATATACTAACAGGCTCAACTAAAATATAACACTCAAATATGCAAAACAAAGTAGAGATACTAAAACTAACAAGCATTTTCACAAACACTTGATATACTAACATGCTCAACTAAAATATAACACTCAAATCATGCAAACACAAAGTAGAGATATTAAAACTAACAAGCATTTTCACAAACACTTGATATAAAACATCAACAAAATTAAACATTATGAAAACAGAAAATTAAAAATGCAAGAACCTGATATTTAACTCATAAATGGCAACAAACAAAGCAACCAAATTAAAACATGATTCAAGTATATGAAGTAGAAGAACAATTAAAGCATCAAGATTAAAGAAAATAACTTAAATAACATGATAAATTAAAGCAAAAACAGCAACAATAATAAAAAATAAAAAAGGCCATTCGGTCATTAAATAAAAATAAGGAAAAAAATTTGCAAAAATTATTTAAGAAAGAGATGAAGAAAGAACCTAAGAAGAACATAAAAAAAAACACTTAGTTAAAAAGAAAATTCACCAAATAATAATCAAAATAGCAAAAACAAGAATCGAAAATCAAGAAAGTGCAAGAGTTGGTGCTAAAAGCAACCTCAAGAAGCTATATTTCAAGCTTTATCTCTTCAAACTTTCCTTTCTTTTCTAAAATTTTTCTTTTTGCTTTCAACCAAGGAGAGAAAAACTAAGCAAAACCAACTAGAAATCTCAAAAATGAAGTGAAAATAAAAAATCTGCATCCCCCCTATATTGCTGGCAGAATTTTACCTCTCTCCTCCCCTAGGATGTTGTCATTTTGATTCCAACCAACTTCCATCCAAGGGCTAGTGATTCAAGGTGAAAAATTATGAAATTATCACCATTAGATTAGTGTATCAGCTGTCCATAATTACAGCTATTCAAGAATAATGTTGACACTCTCCCTCTTCATGCATTGGCCTATGTGGCTTAATCACAATGGCTTGATAAAAAAAATCTCTAACTAACTCTTAATTCTTGGCCATTTGATTGAAAAATCAGAAGCTTCCTCCTTCCTTTGGGCCTTGGCAGGCCAGCACTCTCTTTTCCAGCCCAAGTCTAATTTTTTGAAAGGCCAAAAGAAGCCCTTTTTGGTTACTTGGGTAAAATGACCATTTTGCCCCTCGGATGCAAATAAATGGGAAACGGACTCCAAATTCAAATTTTATTTATTAATACTTTCAAAATAATAAAATATTGAATTCTGGAAGTTTTCAAAATTTTCTGAGTCCGTTCGCTATTTATTTGGATTTTTTCTTCCAAAAATGCCTTTTTATGCCCCCATATTTTACCATTTTTTAAACGAGCTACAAATCAAGATTTTTCTTCACCAATATCTTCCAAATAATTTAAAAGTGTGATCTGGAAGTTTTTATAATTTTTGGAACTCATTTGGTACTTTTTCCGGATTTATCTTCTTGAATTACTACGTTGGGGCTCGGGATTTGGCCATTTTGCAAACGAACTCCGAATTAAGATTTTATTTCGCCAATATCTTCCAAATAATTTAAAAAGGAGATTTACAAAATTTCAGAATTTAAGGAGTCCATTTGCTATTTTTTCGAGATTTATCTTTTTGAATTATTGCATAGAAGACCCGGGATTTTGCCATTTTGCAAACGAACTCCAAATCAAGATTTTATTTCTCCAATCTGTTCCAAATAATTTAAAAATGAGATTTGCAAATTTTCAGAAGATTTGGAGTTCATTTGCTATTTTTTCGGGATTTTCCTTTTTGAATTTTTGCATAAGAGACCCGGGATTTGGCCATTTTGCAAACGAACTCCGAATCAAGATTTTCTTTCGCCAATCTCTTCCAAATGATTTAAGATTGAGATTTGAAAATTTTCAGAAGATTTGGAGTTCATTTGCTATTTTTTCCAAAGTTTCCAATTTTGCCTTTTTGCATCCGAAACCCGGTTTTTCTCAACACAAGTCCGTTTTTCAGATTTTCTTCAAACTGAGCCTTAGGCTATCCCTTTTTAATCATTCCTCATCCATTGGAGGCTTTATTTTTACCAAGTCGGGCCATTTCTGTAATTCGTCTCGATTTCACTTAAATCCACCAAAAACCCTAATTCTCGATTTTCTCCCGGATTGACTTTTCTTTCAGTTTTTCTTTCAAGTGGCTTCTCCCGTAGTCAATGCTTATCTTTCATTTGGAACCTTCAATTTCGACCAATTCGATCGTTTAAGCATTTTCCCCAAATTTCTTGAATTAGGGTTTCCTTTCTACTAAATCTCCAAATCCTAACTTTCGAACTCCATATCTTTCGATGTAGACCTCGGATTATCAAAATTCTTTCGCCATTTTTCAATTGAACTTCAAATCTTGATTTTGAAAGTGGGTTGACTTTTTTAGTATTTGACTTTTTGGGGTTGACTTTTTTGGGGTTGACTTTTTTCGGGGTGATTTTTTTGAGTTTGACTTTTTATGCTCGCCCTCTTAAACTAAGTATCGGAGTACCACCTGCAAGATGAAAAAAAGGTCTTTTTACATTCTGAAACATCAATTTAGGAAGAAAACATACATGTTTTAGTGGTCCCGACAAAATTAGGTGTCTACAGGTGGCTTGTTCAAAAGATATTTCAGATGAATTGAAGCAGGAAGGGTCCAACATATTTCGCATCTGGGGCATCTATTGCCCACAACTTTACATTTGCCTCTTAAATCCTTGCTATTCATCTTTGTTATCTGAAATATTATTGCAATGAATTCTTGTTATCCTTTTTATGACATTTGGCTGTTTCATACCATCTTTCATATATTTGGTGATGCATTTTGAATGTTATTAAGTTGAATGATGATTAGTAAACATAAATGTCATAACGTGCCAAATACGAATTCAGCATGCTAGACGCAAATCAATGGAGTCGCCACTAGTCATCTAATCTAGGTGTGATTAGTCACATTTATAAATCTATCCTATTTAAAGTAATCCTAAGCTTGACTAAGGCACCTTAAAAAGAATAGGTTCTGGTCTACTTATCAGAACTAGGTTCGGTAGTACGGTTACGTGTGAGGAAGGATTAGCACCCTCACGATGCTTATCTAAGAGATAGTACCTAATTAGTCTTGTGATACTTAAAAAGTCTTAATTAAATGGTCTTGTCTATCCTATTTCATTTTAATTGTTAAAGTTAGAAATATCGGAAATTATTTTTTAGATCTTCCTTCCATTCATTCTAGAGAAATTACTAAAAAATGTTTCGTCACCTCGAGAGTATTCAAAAGAAACCATTCGTTCTATTGAAGAGGCTCCGTCGTCGAAAAAATTAAATTATTTAGCCAAATTATTTCTTAAATTAATCTTCCAAAATTAATCCACATTTTATTAATGTTTGTTTGAAAAATAAATTCTGATTTTTAGTATCGAAAATTATCCCTTAAAATATTCTTCCATTCGTTTTGGAGAATTTCTAAAAGAATTTTTTTCACCTAGAAATTTCTTAAAAGTCAACGATTCGCAACTTTCTTGAATTTCATCATCGGAAAAAATCTTAATTTATTCTTAAACTTTAAATTAGGCATTTATTATGGAAAATCAATTTTGAGAAAAAGATTTTGAAAATTAATTATTCTTAAATAAATAAATTTTTTATTTTTATTGGTATTGAAATTAATCTCTTAAAATATCTTTCCATTCATTCTGGAGAATTTTTAAGAGAAATTTCTCACCTAGAAATTTCTCAAAAATTAACCATTCGTAATTTCTTTGAATTTCATCATTGGAAAAATCTCAATTTATTTATTTAAAAATAACTATTCTTTAATTAAAATAATTTATCTAATCTAAAAAAAAATAAATTAATAATTAACAATATTAAAAATATACAATTATTAATATACACTAAAATATAAAATATAAAGTATAAAATAAATATAATATAATAATAGTTTTCTTAAAATAATAGTAGTTTTTTTTTTTTTTTAGAAAAAAAAATATATAGGTGCTTAGTAAAATATTTAATAATAATAATACTAATATACAAATAATAATAATATAATATAAAATAAAATAAAACCTGCAAAAAAAAAACTAAAAAAAACAATTAGTAATAAGTAAATAGATAATAAAATAAAAACCAAATAAGACAAAAAACCAAATAAGACAAAAAAACAAAACAAAACAAAAAAAGGGGGGACAGCAGGGAGGGTCAGCCCAGGCGTGGGCCGCACGGGCCTGCCTGGCCAAGCCCCTCCTGCTGTGTCTTTAACAATTTTTTTTTTTTAATTAATCATTCTTACCTCTTTTTGAAAAACAAAACCTTCTTTCCTCTAAAATTTCTCAAGAACACCAAGAACAAAACCCAGATTTTTACATTTTTCGATGGGCTGCTGCTGCCGCCAACCGCTGACCGGCGCCCTTGCCGCCGCCGCCGCCGGTGTCGGTGGTCAAAAAGTTTTTGAAAAATCACCAAAAATTCCTTTCGATCTTCTCTTTTCAAAAATCAAATTAGTTTTCTCCGGATCTCTCTAGAATTTCCTAGATCTGAAATCGAAGTTCGAAATTTCACTTCCTCCGATCTACTCCGTTGACCGCCGAAGGCCACCAACTTCTAGTATATGCTTCCTCTAATTAAAACCCAACTTTTCTTTCTCAAGAATCTTTTTGAAACAAATTCTAACTCTCACTTTTGAATTTTTGAATTTTTTTTCCTCACAAAAAAAATATTTTTTTATTTTGAAAAAAAAAAAACCTATAATTTCTTTGCTTCTAACTCTCCTTGATTTCTGATCTCTTTCTCTAATGTGTGTTTGACTGTGGTGCCTGGGTTCTTTGTTATAGAGAAGGAATTTTAGTTTTACTAGAACTGGGAGTTTCAATTTAATCTCATTTTTTAGAGTCCCATTTCAATCCAAAGAGGTGATTTGTTTCAACCAAAACTTGTTTTTTTTTCATTTTTTATTAATTCCGAATTTTTTCTGATTTTTCTTTTAATTTTTGGAATTATCCCAAAAAAAATTTATTTTTTTATTTTTTGATTTTTTGATTTTTTTGTTTTTCTTTTAATAAAAAAAATAAAACCCGGATAAAATCCGGTGTCTACAGTTGCCCTTCTTTGTGCATTCCCTGAGAAACAGGGGATGTGCAAAGACGTAGACACCCTACTAAGTCCTATGTACTTAAAGAAAATCCTCAACGTAAAAACATACTCCTCCACCTAGGCATCAACTTTAAATGAAAAATACTCCTCCATCGAGGCTTCAACTTTAAAAGAAAATACTCCTCCACCGAGGCTTCAACTTTAAAAGAAAATACTCCTCCATCGAGGCTTCAACTTTAAAAGAAAATACTCCTCCACCGAGGCTTCAACTTTAAATGAAAATACTCCTCCACCGAGGCTTCAACTTTAAAAGAAAATACTCATCCACCGAGGCTTCAACTTTAAAAGAAAATACTCCTCCACCGAGGCTTCAACTTTAAATAAATACTCCTCCACCGAGGCTTCATTTTTAAATGAAAATACTCCTCCACCGAGGCTTCAACTTTAAATAAAAACTCCTCCACCGAGGCTTCAACTTTAAATAAAAATAAAAGTCCTCCACTGAGGCTTCAACTTTAAATGAAAACAATGAAATTTGCAAATTCACCAAACGTAGATGTAAACATCAAAAATCTTATCTTGAATCCCAAAAGAAATCGCTAACCTCGCAAATTAGCATTCCAAACTCATGTCCAAATCATACTGAAGACCTGAAATAATCTTTCTTGGATGCAAATACATACATGAATGCCGATGCACATCGTGCAATGGATGTCATGAATGCTCTATAATAAACAATATCAACTCCCTGAATCTCTTATCAAGATCATCATTCATCTCTGTTCGCACTTGGCTTCAAACTAATAGATTGAATCTAATTAGTTTCAACCTAACGATTCCTCTTCTCAATCCAAAGGATTCGCACCCAAAATAAAGATTCCCACTAAGTTAAAGGATTTGCACCCAAAATTAGGAAATAAGGGATTCACACCAAAAATAAGGATTCTCACTAAGCTAAGGGATTCGCACCCAAAATAAAGATTCTCACTAAGCTAAAGGATTCTCACTTAGCTAAGGATTCAGACTAAACTAAGGATTCTCACCAAAATAAGGATTCACACTAAACTAAGGATTCTCACTTAGCTAAGGATTCACACCAAACTAAGGATTCTCACTTAAATTAAGGATTCACATCGAACTAAGGATTCTCACTTAGCTAAGAATTCACACTAAACATTCTTGTCTTTGATAAAATCTCATCTTAAAAGTTTTAATTACTACCAAGGTCTAAACTCATCTCTTCAACCAATGTGCAAAATCCAAATGACCAAAATTCTCATTTCAACCAAGGTCCAAGAATTTTCCTTAAAAAAAGAAAAGTTTGATTTCAAAATTAAAAATTCAAAAATCTAACTTAAATTCCTCTTACATGTTAAATGCATGCCATGAAGGTCATGAATGCCATGAAATGCAATTCAATGAAATAAACATCATGAGTGTAACGCGATGCATGAAAATCATCATATCTCTCCAATCGTGGTAACAAAATGGTTCTCAGAGGTTTGGAAAAGATGCCCAAAGGCTTTGAAAAATTAACCGGTGGTTTTAAAAAGATACCCGGGGGATTCGAAAAAAATAACCGGAGGTTTTGAAAAGATACCCGGAGGATTTGAAAAATTACCCGGAGGTTTTGAAAAGATACCCGGAGGTTTTGAAAAATTACTTGGAGGCTTTGAAAAGATACCTGGAGGATTTGAAAAGATACCCGGAGGATTTGAAAAATTACCCAGAGGTTTTGAAAAGATACCCGGAGGTTTTGAAAAATTACCCGTAGGCTTTGAAAAGATACCCGGAGGTTTTGAAAAGATACCCGGAGGTTTTGAAAATATACCCGGAGGATTTGAAAAGATACTCGGAGGATTTGAAAAATTACCCAGAGATTTTGAAAAGATACCCGGAGGTTTTGCAAAATTACCCGGAGGCTTTGAAAAGATAGCCGGAGGCTTTGAAAAGATACCCGAAGGCTTTAAAAAGATATCCGAAGGATTTGAAAAGATACTTGGAGGATTTGAAAAGATACCCGGAGGATTTGAAAAATTACCCTCTTTTATGCTTTCCTCAACTGAATGCTCAAAACTCTTACCTTGAAAAGAACCATCCTTAAAAAAAAAAAAAATTCAAATTTCAAAAGCTAAAATCTTTCTTATATGTTAAATCCATGCGATGAATGACATGAATGCCATGAAATGCAATTGTATAAAATGAATGTCATGTGATGGAATGCAGACTAATATCATGAATCTTTAACTATGACAAAAGGATACTCAAGCTCATCGTGTCATCACCTTTTAATCTTCCAAACGCTGACTTAGAACCAGGCTGACCTCCACTAATTTTATCAGTTGATCACAACACCTTTTAGTTCCAAGGCTTTTAAACAAATACATTTCCAAACTTTCATTGTTCTCATTTCATTCTCCTTTCTTCCCATAATATCATCTTCAAGCATATTCAAATTTCAAACTAAAAAATCTTTAATGCCGATGCTGCAAAAGAGCCTACTCTGCCATTTACCAACTCAATAGATTCCATTTTTCAAAACCAATTTCTCATCATGGTTAAAAGCCTTCTCATTCTTTGCCCTAGAAATGTCGCTCTTATCAAACTAGTTCAAAACTCAAATATGCATCCCCTGAATGTTCCCATGTTACACTTTTTTGGAAATTCTTTGAAAAGAAAGAATTTGTCCCAAAAAACTTATCTCATTTTCAAATCATGCCCCAATGGTAAATCAAAATTGCCCCCAGAAACATCACTATTTTCCATGTTCAAAATCCCCTATTTACTAAATAAAATGCAACTTTGGATCTTTAAAAAAAACTGGTAATTACTGCAAGAATGGACAAGGCGAATCACAGTTTGGCTCATTGACTATTTCAATTTGTCAAGGTTTTGGTTATCAAAGGAAAGTTTCTTCACATAAGGGAAAAATCAATGTTTCTTCATCTAAACTCACAATGAATTTCCTTCAACAATCAGGTTTTCACAAAGTTTTATTTTGAAAACACAATTCATTTTGCCACTCTTTCTAAGTTTTTTGATATATAGCAATTCAACAAATGTCAAGACTATCTGTGATGGGTTCGAAATTTGGACAAGAAAGGAAAAAGGATTTCCAATTTCGGGCAAAGTCATTCAAATGATGTTGACCTACTTAAGTTTATTAAAAAGTGTTCGGTGTTTCCTGATGGGTTCAAAATACCATTTCTTTTGTACTTCTTGTTAGGCCTTGGCATAGTTACGTAGAGTTGCTTTAAAAAAAAAATTTTGGCTTGCTCTAGACTGCCCGTTTTTGTGTTTTCACCCTAGAGCTTCGTTCTTTTTTTTTTTTTTGCTCTACCATGCATTTGAAAATTCAATTTTTTTTCAATGACAATTCAAAAGGATGAGATAAAATCTGTGGAAAAACTCTTCAACTTAAATATTCATACTTGAATCAAAACGATCTTTTCAAGCTTGTAATGTAGGCCAAGGTTTGGGGTTATGAAAAAAAAAAAGGATAATCAGGCCCAAAAATGTGTTTTAAAGGTAATTAAACCAAGGATCATTTCTTCATCTCAAAATATCTCATATCTTTCTTTGAAGGTAATCAAACCACGGATCATTTCTCTTCATGAGGATTTCATCATTTCTACTTCTCATCAAACCATGGATCATTTCTCTTCATGAGGATTTCATCTTGCGAACTTTTTTTTTCTTTTTTCTTCTCCCTTTTTTTTCTTCTTTCTTTTCACAGACTTTCCTATCATAAAGTCAGTTTGAAAATTTGAAACTCAATCCATTTCAGTATTTGCCCCCCTGACATAAAGCATTCATGGTGTAAAAATATGATCGAAACGTATGACCCTCCATAGAAAGATAATTCTTCAAACTTGACCGCCGATGTGGAGGGTGATCCTTGGTCAAGGTTCATTCAAAAAACAAGAATCCAATAGGCTCAAAGGGGGTAGCAAAGGATAATTTCTCATTTTGTGAAAGGAATACGAAAGATAGCCATTTCTCATTTTCCAGTATGAATATTTCCATTGAAGAGCAAACCCCAGGTGGAATAGATAATAAGAATTGCCATTAGAATGATTTGAATATCTCATATACATGATATCACAGTTTTTTTTTTTTTTTTTTTTGCAACTCATGTGTCCTCTCAATGTGCCTATCCAAATGAAGGCCAACCCAACAATTCTCCTTATTCCAGCTATCTCAAAGTGTCCATGCAATTTTATTCGATCATAGAGGAAAACAAAGTTTGCACAAGTCGGTAATGGTGTGCAAAGAAAAACATCAGGTCATTCGGTTCTTTGGTAATCCTACCCCAAGATATGGCAAAGGATAACTGGGTGAAAATGGGTGTTACTCAAGTCAAAGCATTCAAGGATACTGGAAAAATATGGCTTTTAAGGTAATTTTCCCCCAATATGTGAGTAAAGGACACTATTCAGGTAAAAAAAAGTTCGGGCATGGTCGAGAAACTTATGAGTGATGTGTTTAAAGCTCTAGATAGCCTTGACATTTATCAAATTACCAAAATCTAGATTCTTTCAAAATAGTGCCTCATGAATTGGTTCTCAAAAAAATGTTTTGCATATCAAATGATCATTTCATTGCTCATTGTTTAGATAAAGATCATTAACCTTTTGGGATTCATTTCCTGGTCAAAAGAAAGGTGAGGTTCACAACACTTCAAATTTAGGCCATCAAAGAAATCAAGCTTTTACAACTAACTGGTCATGGGAATAGGTTGCAAAGTTCATTTCTTAACAATAATCACCATTTTATTTAAGATCCAAAACATTTTCCAAAATAAGTCATGCAAACATAAACAATTTCCAACAAAACTATCAAATTCCTAATCAATGTTAAAAATGCCATGCCTAGGAAAAAATGAAAACATCACAAATTTGAAATTATTCAGATGAAGTATTTGAGGTGACATTCCCCATATTCAAACTCCAGATCTCCATTGTTCCAAAACATCCAAAGTCAAGGTACCACCATTAATGAGATCTTCAACCTTTTCTTTCAACTACCTGCATTTCTCCGTCAAATGCCCAATTGCTCCTATATGATAATCGCACTTGCTGTTAGGATCATAATTCCTTGCTGATGGATTTAGAATTGTCTTTAAAGGAACAGGAGTAAGGTACTGGTTTTTTATCAACAAAGGCAAAATATCAGAAATTGGGATCGAAATTTTCTCCTGACTGTTTCTTGGTCTTCTTTGGGGAACAGGCCTAGCTGCAGGTATAGATGGACCAATCATGAAAGTAGGTGGTTGTGAGTAAAAGTTTGGCCGAAAAGTTGGTTGTGGTGCAACATTATTTACAATGGGATAATAATGTTGGTATATGGGATATGGATGGTATGCAGGAAGATCTCTTGTTTGTTGTCCTTCATAAGTCACAGCTTTAATATCTTCTTCTTTATTTTTAGATCCCTCATTCTTTGCATCAGATGTCTCTTTATCTTCAAGCTTCCCACTTTTTATAGCATTCTCAATTATCTCCCCGGAGATTACCATTCTGCAAAATTCTTGGTGGCATTCCTAATCATCCTTTCATAGTATGGTGCTTTAAGGGTACTAACAAACAAGACTGCAGTTTCTTTTTTAGTGAGAGGTGGCTCAACTTCGGCAGCAATATCCCTCCATCTCTCAGCATACTCTTTGAAGCTTTCAGTAGCTTTCTTCTCCATATTCTGTAAGGTTAAACGGTCTGGGGCCATGTCAACAATGTGCTTATACTGATTAATGAACATCTTTGCTAATTCCTTCCAAGTACGGACACGATTCTTGTCTAGTTGAACATACCATCTGGTAGCATAACCTGTAAGACTGTCCTGGAAGACATGGATGAGCAACTTATCATCTTTCGTATAGACAGCCATCTTCCGAAAAAACATGGTGATATGAGATATCGGGCAGTTGGACCCATCAAACTTCTCGAAATCAGGAGTCTTGAACTTGGGCGGGATAACCACATCTGGAACCAAACAAAGCCCTTCAGCATCCATAGAACCATAGAAATCCAAACCCTCAACAGCCCTGAGTCATTCGTTAATCAATTTCATCTTGCGAGAGTCTATCTCTTCAACTTCCTTCAGCCTTTCTTGATCATCTAAACCTAGAATTCGGACAGGATCTATCTTTGCCCCTGGGGCAGGAATGTTATATCTCGGATAGTTAAATCCTCCTACGAATGGTGCTTGTAGCGACTGCACTTGTTGAGGTATTTGAACTTGAGATTGGAGACCTGGTGGATACGAAGATTCACCCACATTCTGATTCTTTCCCTCGGAGTCGGATTCATCTGTCTTATCTTTCCCTTTCAGACTCTTCATCATTTTCAACAACGAGTTTAATTGCTCTCTAATCTCACCCTGGTTTTTTTTATTTTGTTCGTCCTAGCAACCTGTTGCTCTGACATTGCTTTAACTCATGAACAAATTCTAGAAGCATGTTCCTTTGTCATTGCTTTAACCCATGAACGAATATTGTAGGAATGCCCCAAGATCTTTGATTGCTTTAGCTATCCTTGAACCCTTCATTACCACAATTTAAAATTTAAAACTCAAATACTTTCATGAAATGCACATGTATGATGCAAATAAATAAAAGAATGACTTTAATGACAACATCAAAAATATTCACAAAGTTTAATAGCAACATTATGAAAATGATGAGCGCATGAGCTTTACAAAAATATACATGGTGAATACATAAGCATTATGAAAAATGTACATGGAGAATGCATAAGCATTATGAAAAATGTACATGATAAATGCATGAGAATTGTTAAAAAATGTACATGGTAAATGCATGAGCATTGTTAAAAATGTACATGGCAAATGCATGAGCATGGTAAACAAATATACATGATAAATATTTAAATGATGCAAATGCATGCAAATAATTGAAAGAATTAATTCAAGTAATGGCCACGAAGGTTTCACAAAATTCAATAGCTAGATACATGTTAGAGAAATACAAATAATATTCACAAAGTTAAAAATTTGTCACAAAGAAAAAATGTTCCTTCATGTGTCCTATTTCGGGTTATTCTCTATGAAACAGGTGGACATGTCTCTATCTTAAGGTTGGCCTCTTAAGTGTTATCTATATGCTGGGTTTAGGATACTTGACCAAGCTAAAAAGGTCCCCAAATTGCTCCTTAACATCATCCATGTAGAATGAGTGAGGCACCCCATTCCTCACCCATTACAAACTCCAACCGGAAGGGTTCAATTCGGGTGAGAGTATTTTTCAAAGTTATGGCAGAGGTTATCACCTCTCAAAGACTTTGGTACTTTACACTCTGAAGGTATTTCGCTAGCCGTTGCGGAGGTTTTCACCTCTCGAGGCATAGGTACTTTACCCCCTCCTAATAGGGACTAGTCCAGGTATAGGACTTTATGATATGCAATTGTCGTGTGTGCGAAAGGACATTCAAACCTCTCTTTACCCACAAATGTACAATGAAACAAAAGTTGTTAGTACTCACAACAAAATCAAAATAAACAAATAAAAATAAACAAATAAATAAATACATAAAAATTAAACACAACCAATATTTAAAACCTAAGGTATCACAAGACTAATTTATGGCTCCACTCTCTAACGTCCCCAGTGGAGTCGCCAAACTGTCATAACGTGCCAAATACGAATTCAGCATGCTAGACGCAAATCAATGGAGTCGCCACTAATCATCTAATCTAGGTGTGATTAGTCACCTTTATTAATCTATCCTATTTAAAGTAATCCTAAGCTTGACTAAGGCACCTTAAAAAGAATAGGTTCTGGTCTACTTATCAGAACTAGGTTCGGTAGTACGGTTACGTGTGAGGAAAGATTAGCACCCTTACGACGCCTATCTAAGAGATAGTACCTAATTAGTCTTGTGATACTTAAAAAGTCTTAATTAAATGGTCTTGTCTATCCTATTTCATTTTAATTGTTAAAGTTAGAAATATCGAAAATTATTTTTTAGATATTCCTTCCATTCATTCTGGAGAAATTACTAAAAAATGTTTCCTCACCTCGAGAGTATTCAAAAGAAACCATTCGTTCTATTGAAGAGGCTCCGTCGTCGGAAAAATTAAATTATTTAGCCTAATTATTTCTTAAATTAATCTTCCAAAATTAATCCACATTTTATTAATGTTTGTTTGAAATATAAATTCTGATTTTTAATATCGAAAATTATCCCTTAAAATATTCTTCCATTTGTTCTGGAGAATTTTTAAAAGAATTTTTCTCAACTAGAAATTTCTTAAAAGTCAACCATTCGCAACTTTCTTGAATTTCATCATCGAAAAAAATCTTAATTTATTCTTCAGTTTTAAATTAGGCATTTATTATGGAAAATCAATTTTGAAAAAAAGATGTTAAAAATTAATTATTCTTAAAAAAATAAATTTTTTATTTTTATTGGTATTGAAATTAATCTCTTAAAATATCCTTCCATTCATTCTGGAGAATTTTTAAGAGAAATTTCCCACCTAGAAATTTCTCAGAAATTAACCATTCGTAATTTCTTTGAATTTCATCATTGGAAAAATCTCAATTTATTTATTTAAAAATAACTATTCTTCAATTAAAATAATTAATCTAATCTAAAAAAATAAATTAATAATTAACAATATTAAAAATATACAATTATTAATATACACTAAATATAAAATATAAAGTATAAAATATAATATACTAATAGTTTTCTTAAAAATAATAGTTGTTTTTTTTTTAGAAAAAAAAAATATAGGTGGTTAGTAAAATATTTAATAATAATAATACTAATATACAAATAATAATAATATAATATAAAATAAAACCTGCCAAAAAAAACTAAAAAAAAAACAATTAGTAATAAGTAAATAGATAATAAAATAAAAACCAAATAAGATAAAAAAACAAAACAAAGAAGACAAAACAAAAACAAAAAAAAAGGACAGTAGGGAGGGTCAGCCCAGGCGCGGGCCGCGCGGGCCTGCCTGGCCCGAGCCCCTCTTGCTGTGTCTTTAACAATTTTTTTTTTTAATTAATCATTCTTACCTCTTTTTGAAAAAAAAAAAAAATTCTTTCCTCTAAAATTTCTCAAGAACACCAAGAACAAAACCCAGATTTTTCCAAATTCTGGTGGGTTGCTGCTGTCGCTGACCGTCGCTGTTGCCGTCGTCACCATCGTCGCCGATGTCAGTGGTCAAAAAAATTCCAAAAAATCACCAAAAATTCCTTTCGATCTCCTCTTTTGAAAAATCAAATTAGTTTTCTCCGAATCTCTCTAGAATTTCCTAGATCTCAAATCAAAGTTCAAAATTTCACTTCCTTCGATCTACTTCGTTGACCGCCGAATGGCCACCAACTTCTAGTATATGCTTCCTCTAATTAAAACCCAACTTTTCTTTCTCAAGAATCTCTTTGAAACAAATTCTAACTCTCACTTTTGAATTTTCGAATTTTTTTTCCTCACAAAAAAATATTTTTTTATTTCGAAAAAAAACCTATAATTTCTTTGCTTCTAACTCTCCTTGATTTTTGATCTCTTTCTCTTATGTGTGTTTGATTGTGGTGCTTGGGTTCTTCTTTACAGAGAAGGAATTTTAGTTTTACTAGCACTAGGAGTTTCAATTTAATCTCATTTTTTAGAGTTACATTTCAATCCAAAGAGGTGATTTGTTTCAACCAAAACTTTTTTTTTTCATTTTTTATTAATTCCGAATTTTTTCTGATTTTTCTTTTAATTTTCGAAATTATGCAAAAAAAAATTTATTTTCTGATTTTTTTTTCTTTTAATAAAAAAAATAAAACCCGGATAAAATCCAGTGTCTACAATAAAAAAAATAAAAATAAAAATAAAAAAATCTTTAAATGAAAGGATTTATTTGTATTACTATGAGTAGGGTTAAATTTTAGAAGAGGTTTGGAAACCACTAAAATTTGAAAACACACCAATCCATAATATTGAAAAGCTCATCAAATGGGACAAACCATAATATTGAAAGATTGAAGACACCGTCATGAAGTCTGAAAATTTGTGGATCTCAGTGAAGTCATGGATTAGAACTCAGAAATCCATAATACTGGATGGCACATCAAGTGGAACAATCAGTGAAAAATCAAGGACATTTGTCATGAAGTCGGGAAGTCGTGAATTCCAGTGAAATCATGGACTAGAACTCATGACATGAACATGTAATTGCATTCAGCCTTAGGGAAAATGTGTTCTACAAGCATTTGCAAAATTTGTCATTAACATCACTGCATTCGACTAACATTGCAAGAACTGTGGAAATTCTTTATGTTTTAAGTCGAACTCGTTCTTAATGAGTCAAGCCCCGAGACCACCGTCGAGGTATTTTTTATTTTAAGTCGAACTCGTTCTTAATAAGTCCAACCCCGAGACCACCGCAAGGTATTTCTTTTATTTTAAGTCAAACTTGTTTTAAAATGGGTCGAGCCCCGAGACCACCATCGAGGTATTTCTTTTATTTTAAGTCGAATTCATTTTTAATGAGTCGAGCCCCGAGAACACCATCGAGGTATTCCTATTTATTTTAAGTCAAACTCGTCTTTAAAATGGATCGAGCCCCAAGATCGCCACTGAGGTATTTCTTTTTTGTTTTAAATTGAACTTATTTTTAAAATGGGTCGAGCCCCGAGATCTCCGTCAAGGTATTTCTTTTTCTTTTAAGTCAAACTCGTTCTTAATGAGTCAAGCCCCGAGACCACCGTCGAGGTATTTCTTTTATTTTAAGTCGAACTCATTCTTAATGAGTCGAGCCCTAGGATCACCGTAAGGTATTTCTTTTTGTTTTAAATCGAACTTGTTTTTAAAATGGGTCGAGCCCTGAGATCACCATCAAGGTATTTCCTTTTGTTTTAAATTGAAGTCATTTTTAAAATGGGTCAAGCCCCAGGATCACCGCTAAGGTATTTCTTTTTGTTTTAAATCGAATTCATTTTTAAAATGAGTCAAGCCCCAAGATCACTGTCGAGGTATTTCTTTTGTTTTTTAAGTCGAACTCATTTTTAAAATGAGTTGAGCCCCAAGATCACCGTCGAGATATTTTTTTTGTTTTTAAAATCAAACTTGTTTTCTAAATGAGTCGAGCCCCGGAATCACCGCCAAGGCATTGCTTTTATTTTTAAAAGTCGAATTTGTTCCCTTACAACGAGTCAAGCCTTGGTATCGCAGTCAAGGTATTTTCAATTCAAGATCAAAACCTTTAAATCTTTGTTTGCTTCAAGTTGGTGAAAAGAGAAAACCTCTTTTTCCGAATAACCTCCATACCCGGACAAAATGGTTGTCTATTTGTCTTTACCTAATTCCTGATTCTCAATAATAGCCAAAGAGGGGCAATTATAGACACCTAATTTTGTTGGGCCCCTTAAACAAGGTAAGTTCTTCCTTCAACCACGGAATTCAGAGAATTTCCCCTAATTCTACAGTTTGGTCTCTAACATTTTGATTCGAAGGTCAACATGGAAAGGTCAAAACAGAAAAGTCAACCACGAAAAAGTTAATTTTTTGGAAAAATCAAGATTTATGGGGAATTGAACAATGGTGAAGCAATCTTGATAATTGGAGATCCACAATTGAAGATAAAAAAAAAAAAAAAAAAAATTGAAGGTGGAAAGACAAATTGCAAATTTCAATTTTGGAGAAAAGCATAAAATTTCATTTTTGGGAAAAATTAGGTAAACAATCAAATTGGATAAAATTGAACATCAATTTGAGAAATGATCAATAAATAGAGGTACCTCAAAGTCTAATTTCAAGAAGAATGAAAAGAGGAGCTAATTGAAAGATAAATTGGTCAAATTGGAAACTTCAATTTTTGAGGAAATGTATTGAAAAGATCAAATTGGATGAAATTGAAATTTCAATTTGAAAAATAATCAATAAATAGAGGTACCTCAAGCTTCAATTTCAAAAGGAATGAAAAGAGAAACCAATTGGAAGAAGAAGTGGACAAAAGTGTGCAAAATTGGAAAGTGTAATTTAGGAGAAAAATTGGAAATTTGCAATTTTTGGGGGAAAAGTATATAAATGATTAAATTAGGCAAAATTAAAGGTTCAAATTAGAAACAATCAATAAATGAGGATATCTAAAGGTCCAATTTGAAGTAGAATTGAAGGAGAAGTCAATTGGAAGAGAAATTGGGAAATTGAGGTCAAAATCAAATAAATTGGAAATTCTAATTTGTGGAAAAAAGAGGGAAGGTCAAATTACGAAGGAATTTGGGCATAAAAATTGTGCAAAATGGGCCCAAATCCAATTCAATATGTGGCAAAGGGGACGAAAAAAGAAATCCGAAAAATTAGCCCAATTCAAGTAAAATGATGTTTTAGGGGCTAAAATGCAATTTTTAAAAATCCCGAAAAAATAGAATCCAAGCTCGAAAAATTGCAAAATTTTCCAGAATTAAGTTTTAGAATGGAAAAAAAGTAAGGGAGATAGAAAAAAACCCGAAATTAGGGCCAAAATGCAAATAGGCTAAATTCGGGGAGTAAATCGTAATTTAGAGGAAAATCTGAAAAACTAGAAAACGAGCTCGAAAATTACCAAAATTTCCATAAATGAGTTTATATTGGATAGGATAAATTGGATAAAAAAAACCCGAAATTGGGGCCTAGATGTAAATAGGTCATGTTTAGAGGCAAAAATGCAATTTTACCAAAATTTGAGGAGGGACCAAGTAGCAAAATAAAAAAGAGGGAAACCTAGAATATTCTAGGTCATTTTCGGCCAAGAGAGAGAGAGAGAGAGAGAGAAGAGGTAAAGATGACCAATTGCTAAGATGTAGAAGAAGATAGATATTTTCTAAACAAAGGACATGAGTTACCATTTAGTGCCTTAGGTGGCATTTTTTTGGCCAATGAGAGACATTTTAATTGTAAGCATGAAAGATCATTAGCCAAGGCCATGTGAAGGCCATGGGATGAAGCCAAGTGGATAAAAAGATGACACTAGGAAGATATATTTGGCTAAGCAACATGATTAAGCCAAGTGGCTAAAAAAAAGATGTAGGGAGATAGGACAAGAATATATGACATGGTATTTAGGGCCAATAGGAATGTTATTTGATCCCTAATTTTAGGAGAGATTTCCATGTGGAAGGGGGGACCACGAGTGCATGAAGAAAGCATGACTAAAGGGAAAATGAAGAGAGCATGAGCTCCCTCCATGCTAGGATTCGGCTAAGGCATATTAGAGGTAAGAAGGCCTTCATTTTTTAGAGACATTCACTACCATTTGAGAGAAGGGCAGTAGCTAAAATCACCTAAGGATAAAAGGAAAGGAAGAGAGAAAAAAGGGGAAAAAAAGATGAGGAAGTTGGAGAGGTTTCTTGGAAGCTTTACTAGGTAGCTTCCTCTTCTCTACTAGTTATTTATTTTCCTTTTCATTTTCATGTTGCTTTCCTCTTCTTTTATATGCTGTTTTTCATTTCATTTTCTTAAAAAACAAAGGTTTCAAAAGGGTTTTCTTATAGGTTTTTTCTCTTCTTCTTCTCCTTTTAAAAGAAACAAAAGTTTACAACATTTTCTCCACTATTTTAACTTTCTTGGCCGAACCTATGCTTGTTATTGTGCTTGTATTCTGCTCATGTTTTTTGCTTGCCATTGTGATATGGGATGTGCTATTGTGGTAGGATAGATTTTTCTCTTTTGATTTCCTTCTAAAAAATGAAATAAAAAAGGTTTTAAGGCTTGATGACCTTGGTTTTTACCAAGAGATTGGTTAGGCCGGATTAATGTCCAAGGAGCCAACCTTGACCTAACCTTTATTTTTCTTGTTTGTCTACATTTTCTTGCTTATATATTGCATTTCCATATAAATATTGCTGGTTGTGTGCTGTATGTTGCTTATTTCTTTTAAATAAAATGATTTTCGAGCTTGATGACCTTGGTTTTTACCAAGAGATTGGTTGGGCTGAATTTATGTCCAAGGAGCCAACCTTGAGCTAATAATTTTTGCATACAGTAAACCATGTTTTCAAACCATTTCCAGCATGGTTTTGGTTAGGATCAACCAACGATCCATAGCCAAAACCTATTTTTCAAACTAGTTGGGAAAAACAATGTTTAGCAAGTTGGGTATGCTGATTTTGGGCAATATTTTCACTATGCATTTTTTGTCAAAATAAAAAATTGTTTCTACCTCATTTAGTTTATCATTTACTGAACCTAAACTGATTTTTCTAGATTTTTTTAATTTTTTATAAAGATCTAAAAAATAGCTTTGCAAAACCGGTTTTTTGGAGTCAAAATAAGCTTTTAAGGCTAGCAAACGTCTCTTTTTTTTCACCAAAGGGGAGGGGCTGATCGAAACATGTGGTTACTGTTTGGGGATGTTTTCCTAGTATCTTAAAGTTTAAAAATTGGTTATTAGAAAATCGGACCATGGGAAGGTAAAATGAGCTACAAAATCGAACAAAAACTAGGATTCTTGCACTAAGGCCATTCGGCCATCTTGATTTTTTCCTTTCAAAAATTGCATCATTTTTCACTTTTTTGGCTTTCCAAATATGGCATTCAAGGCTCATTTAAAGATACTAGGATGTCAAACAATGGCATTTGAATGCCTCCTTAATCCGAGCCAAACTCTGTGCCTGAAATCTTTCGATTCTGAAATCCAACTTAAGTTTCTTTCAAAGGTAATCGAACATCTTTTTAGGTGTTCGGATATCCTCTCTTCAAGAGAGAAGTACATTTTGTTTTCATGCATTTCATATTTAAAAATATTTTCTTTATTTAGTATAAAAACGTGCCTTTCAATTTCATAAACATTTGGCTAGAATCCTTTCTTAATTTTCACCGGGTTGCCGGGGAGGTTAAGAAATTATCCAATGCACGTGTTTATGAAATCATAAGGTATGGGTTTCATTTTACTCAGAATTATATAAATGTCATATGAAAGAATTATTTTCAAAGCTTTATTGGGGAGTGCAGAAATATTTTCCGACATATGACGTTGATGTAATTTCATAAAGAAAATCCATGAAAAAGAATTTTAAAATAATTATGTGTGCATATTCTATGTTCATGCATATTCCATGATGAAATCATTCTATGATTGATGTTTACATTGCTATCTTAATCATAATATTCCATGTTCATGCATATTCCATGATGATGTCATTTTATAATTGAAAACCATGTTGCTATCTTGATCATGTTATTTTGATTGATATGCATATTCTATGATGATATCATTTAATGAATTTTTTCATGTATTAATTATATGCTATATCATTATAAAGTATATGCCATGTCATAATATATTTTTCATGTCATAATAAAATGCTTGCCATGCCATAATAGGTATATATGTTACATGATTTATATTTATGCCTTAGAGATACTTTGCATACTCATGATCATTTAAATATTTGAAAATTTAGGTTTTTTAATAAATAAAGAAATATCCCCGAGTTAATATAATTCATGGATCCTTCGCCGGGTTGCCAGGGAATCTTCATCAATTATTATTAACAAAAGAATACCCTTCTAAAAAGGAACACGTTACGGAGAATTTCAAAACAATAAAAATTCTATGTATTTCCGGTTTACCAGGGAATATAGAAAATTTTTGTATTAATAAATTCTGAATCGTCCTCGAACTAATATGACCATTTTGTAGGGAATTATTTTTAAATACTAAATTCAAAATCTACTTTCACTGAGACTTGAGATAACACATGATTAATAGGGTACTGTTTTATATGTACGTTGTGGGGTACTAATCATTCCCCGTGACGTAACCGACTCCTGAAACTACTTTTGTTTTCTCTCTGGTTCAAAGCGTTGACTCCAAAATTGGTTTTAAAAAATGTTTTAATTAATTTTAAAATGTTTTAAAAAAATCAATTTTAATAGGTAACCGATCACACCTAGTCAAAAAAGATCGATGGCGAATCCATTTTCTTTTTTTGAGATTGTTTTCAAACCCTCAAATTATTTTTATTTCCTTTCCCTTTTTTTTTAACGTCGGTTAGCGGGTCTTACAACAGGATTTTCGTTATGACAATAATGTAATGTCTAAATAAATAATTAAGCAACGGTAAATCTCTTACTCAATATAAGGTATGATTTCCTCGCAATTCAATAATACATATAATTCAGCTGCATCGTACTCATCATGCTCTAAGTAACGGTCCTTTATTTTTTTCGGACAAAAATATTTCCCAGGATATGTGAAAATTGAGAGTTGTCCCATCAGATAGACATCTCCTCCATCACCATTTCAGGGCACTCAAGTAAATATTGTTTCAATATTTGGTTCAAAATATAAGGCTCAGAAAAATGAAATTTCTTCCATTATATACGCCTCAACTATTGACCCTTTCACATATGCGAGATTTTTCACTATGATGTAAAAATCATAAATGAATAATAAATTAGCATATGTTCAATTCAATAGAGTAAATAATCAATAAATTACATACATCCTTTAGTACCTTTCGAACGGATACATCAATCGATAATGTACCGGTCCACCAACTTTTGCCACATAAGGTAGGTGAATAGGCAAATGTTTCATTGAATCAAAAAATGCGAGAGGAAATATTTTTTCCAGCTTACAAATGGTCTCAACAATATTGGTTTCCAACAACTCCATCTGGTCAACATGAATTCCTGTAGAGCATAAGTCTCTGAAAAAATGAGATAGCTCCGTAATTGCATACCAAATTGTGTTAGGTACCAAATCTCAAAACATAATTGAAAGCAGTCGCTGCATATAAATATGAATTTTCATGCCATAAAACCTCTCATCAACCACAATTGCGCAACACCCAATATTTGAGGCAAATCCATCGGGCAGTCATAATTCTTTTACCCATGCACAAACTCTTTTTTGATCTTCCCTGTTTAATGTGTAACTGGCTTTAGGCTTGTAGGTTTTTCCATTGCTTTCCACCAATTCTAATTTCGACTGTCTACAAAGCAATGGTAAATCCATTCTAGCCTTTATATTGTCTTTTGTTTTGCCCTTTACATCCATCGTTGTGTTGAACACGTTATCAAACAAAATTTTCTTAATATGCATCACATCCAAATTATGCCGAATGAGATTGGTATGCGAATAAGGTAACTCCCAAAAAATGCTCTTGTTCGTCCAATTATGACATTCCCCGAATCCAATCAACTTCTGTTCACATAATTTACTCACAAATGTGATATCTGGAATGCAATCTATCCTTTCCACAATTGCCTAACCGGATAATCGCTCAATTGGAGAGTCATGCGCAACTCTTCTACAAAATTTATCTATTTGTCTTCTAAAAGGATGATTTAAAGGCAAGAACTGTCGATGACAATAAGAAAACATGGGTTCTTGCCATAATACAATCTAAAAGACTTAACTTCTTCCATACAATAAGAACAAGCTAATCGTTCGTGTGTGCTCCATCATAATAAGATGCCGTAAGCAGGGAAGTCATTAATCGTCCATAATAATGCAGCTCTTAATACAAAATTTTCTTTCCTATACCGATCATAAGTCGGAACACCATGATTCCACAATAATTTTGACTCATCTATCAATGGTCTAAGGAAAACATCAATGTTCTGTGATGGACTATTCGGACCTGGAATTACCATAATAAAAAGCAAATATGGTTGCTTCATACATATCCATGGTGGTAAATTATATACATAAAGCATTACCGGCCAACAAGTATGGATGGCAATTTAAAATGCGGATTCGGATATCGGCGGATATCCGATCCATTTTTTGTGGATTCGAATTTGTGGATTCGGATTTGTGGATTCGGATAAAAGTCGGATTCGGATATTATAATTACTATCCACAGCGGGTTCGAAGCGGATACGGATATGAAACCTCGGATATCCATTATCCGAATCCGCATTACTTCTGCGGATTCGGATAGTGGATTCGGATATTCGAATCCAAATCCGCTTATTTGTAAAACACATAAATTTTGTTTGATTTTATATTTTTATTTTTTTAAAAAAATGATTTATTGAATTCAGATTTTTAGCGGATTCGAATATCCGACGGATAATATTATTTAATTCGGATTCGGATAGAAATATGCAGATTAAATGCGGATAATTTGCGGATTCGAATTTTAAAATAGTTTTACGGATTCAGATTCAGATAGTACAAAAAATGCTGATATCCGACCCGCTACCATCCCTACCAACAAGAGTACGGTTTCACTCCATGAGTAAACGAACAAAACCCACATGCATACAAACCCAATCTGACATTTCGATATTCCACTGCAAAAGACGGATGCATACGATTGAAGTCTTGCCAAGCTTCACCATCAATAGGGTGAATCAAACGCCATCATCCCTTTGGTTATGCGCATGCCATGTCATATTCTCAGCTATTACCGTTGACATATATAATCTTTGAAGTCTCAGAATCAGTGGCAAATAAGAAGAATCGTATAAGGAATTTTCTTCGACTTTCTAACACTTGATTTGCTTGGTTTATATCGAGGATTGCCACATACGGAACAAAATTCTATGTGGACCGGCTCGTTATAAAACAACATGCAATTGTTGTTGCATGCATGTATCTTGAGATAGTGAAGTACAAATTTGGCCATATTTTTCTCCATTCGGTAAAAATTATCAGGTAAATTATCACTTTCTGGCAACATCCCTTTTATCATAGTGATCAAACGATTGAAACACGATTCACTCGTGTTAAATTCGGACTTCATATTTAACAGTTGTGACACAGCAGATAAAGTTGTGTTTTTTTACATCCTGATCACAACGATTCATCTGCTTCATTCAACAAGGAATAAAAGTTTCTTGAACTTAAATTCGATTGATCATCTTGAACCATGGTCTCATCAACATTGTAATTACCACCTAAATTGAGATTCGATTTTAGAGCATCAATAACCATTCTGGCATAACGATAATCTCTTTCAACATCACTTATCCTCTGAACTTCATCATTATGCACTCTTGATGACTGACCTTGATGACTTTCACCATGTGCATCCCAAATCAAATAATTCTCATTAAACCCTCTATAATACAAGTGCTTACGCACTAAATCATTTTCTGCAAACTAATTATTCTTACACCTAACACATGGGTATCTAATTCTGTTGTCTTTTACGTACTCGCTGTGAGCATTTGCAAAACTTAAGAATTCTTCGACTCCATTCAAATACTCATTACTAATATATCCAACTTTGTCCAATCTCCTATACATCCAAGATTTATCGTGCTTCATTGTTTAAGCCTAAGTAAGCTATCAACAATACAATAACACAAAAAACACAATGACATTTAAACAGAATAACACAATAAACACAATAAGCACAATAATCACAACAACACAATAATCACAATAATTACAATGACACAATAAACACAATAATCACAATAACCCAGTATACAATTTCATAACCAAACACATTTTACAAAATTGAGAAATAAACATATTATACAGTTCAATAATAAACATATAATACAATTTCACAATAACACATATTGTACAATTTGATAAATAAACTAATAAATAATTAACAATTATACAAGTAAAACACATATTTATTTATAAATAAATATATTTTTTATAAATTAGACAATAAGATTTTAACAAAAACTATAACAAGTAAAACACATATTAATTTATAAATAATTTTTTAAAATTAAATAATAAATTTTACCAACATTAACGATGAAATTTTACACAATATTTAAAAATAATTTCAAACAAAACACAATAACATCATTAATTATAGAATTAAACAAATTTATTTTTTATAAAAATATTTGAAATTTTAAAATTTTAAAATTAAATAAAATGAAAAAAGAAACTTACACCAAAATTTGATGGAGATGATGTTTCCACAAATTTTCTACACAAATAAAAGAACTTTGTTAAATTTATTTCAAAAAATAAATCAATAGAAGGGAAAAGAAAAGAAAAGAAAAGAAGAGACTTACCACGCGCGGCAGTCGGACGACGACGGGGAATAGCGACGATGGACAGCAGGGGCGACGCTATCGGATGGCGGACGATAGGGGTAGTGGTAGGGAGGCGCGAGGATGGAAGGAGGAGAGGGAAGAGAGAAAAGGGAGAAAAAAATTAAGAAAGAAGTCTCGGGCATATTAATTATGCCCGAGACTTTTATCGACGGAATTTTCGTCATTACAGACGAAAATTTCGTCGGTAAAAATTTCCTCGATTTTCAAGATATAATTTGTCGATAAAGTCTATTTTCGATTTTTTTATTGATTATTTTTTTCTTTTTTATTTCTTATTTATATAAAATCGATTTTATTTTTTTTTACCGACGGATAATCCTGTCGGTAAAAAATCTAGATCCGCCGGTAATAGTTTCGGGGAATCTAAATTGTTCTCGCCAAACTATTACTGACCAAAATTACCGACGAAACTTTCAGTCGTATAAGGTCCATCGGCAATACACAATTTTCGTCAGTATTGGTCCAAAATTCGGCTGGTAATACGCAAAACTATCATCGACAGAATACGATCGGTAATTTTCGAGATTCCGTCACTGATTCATAGTATTGCCGACGAAAATAATCCGTTGACAATTCTTCCGTCGGTAATTCGTCTCTCTCTTGTAGTGTTAGGGGATTTGGGTTGTTGACTTTTTATGGTCAAATCGGATTTGGATCGGGTTCGGATTGGTCGGATTAGTTTATCGAGTTCGAGTCAAAATTGACAGATCTATCTTGAGTCGAGCCTAGCTAGGCTTGAACTTAAAAAACCATGTTCAAAAAAACCGCACGCTTCTGTCAAATTCATGGACAAATTTACTTAAAATGGGAGGATGTTTGAAAATGTGAAAAATATTTTCTACTTGAACGGCTTTTAGAAACAAATTCATGCTTATTATATATGTTGGAAAATTATTTCATAACAATAAAATTAAAAATTCCATCAACGAAATTAGAGGATTGTCAAATCATATACACACGTATAAATACATATAATTATGTTATATTAAATATAATAAAGACCTTTTTGCATTCAAGTATACGAGGTTTGGATGCAATGATGGATGGTAATACAAGTCAGCGAGGGGTTAAATAAATCCTAAACCCTAAGTATATATGTTAAATAAATTTAAATTCATGTTCTCAAATTAAAATTGTTAAATTTATTTATTTTTATGTGATCTCATCACTTAATTTTAAGTATTGCAATTTAAGAGGGGTTAAAATCATATTATTATTTGACCTATTTATTATACCAACCAATCATCATTTACAAACTCTTAAAATCAAAAGGTTTGTCGTAAGGTTTAAATCAAAATCATGTAAATTTAATAAAAGTCAAATTAATTTTCTAGTTTCTTCAATAAGATTACACCAAGTTTTCAAGTAAATTAAATCTGGAGCTTAACCCAAATGATTTACCCACTTTCTTTAGTAGATGGATTCTTGTAAGGCTGGAGTTCAATTATCAACACTTACAATTCTCCTTCAACCTCCCTTTGTATCAAAAAAATTTCCAAGCAAGTACCAAACATGTTTTTTCTTTTTTTTTTTTGAAAAGCATGATTTATTGCAAAAAAGATGTCCTTATTACAAACCAGAGAAACAGCATGCTGCAAAACAAAACTAAGGACTATAAAACAACAAATCTGACACCCTATTGACACCAGATTTGGCTAGCTTATCAGCCTCACCATTAGCCTCCCTCAGAATATGAACAATTTCCCAGTTTTGAACCGCAGTTCGAACAAACTCTAGAGATCTTATAATTCTCAAAATCCGCCATGGGGCTCTACTCGGATTCCTAACCCAAGCAACAACCATCTGACAATCACATTCAATTATAAGTTTATGCGATAGCACCCAAGACGAAGCACCAAAAATGAGGAAGGCTTCTTTAACGGCCCTTAATTCAGCCTCAAATGCCTTAGCAGAACCAATAGATTTAGAAAAAATTGCTTTCACCATACCTTGATTGTCGCGCAAAATACCGCCAATCCCCGCAGGACCTGGGTTACCACGCGCCGAACCATCGACATTGAACTTAAGACAGCCGGCAGGTGGCTTACTCCAAGTCACATCAACACCAACTTTCATTTCCCTCTTAAATCGACAAATAGCAGGTGACCACTTGGACTGCGAAAGCAGCCCTTCCTCACAAGGCCATTTAGCCTTGGACCATAAAGCGAGTCTAAGTCTAATAGAGTCCAGTAACTGCCAAACAGCAACATTTTTCCTGTTAAAAACAATATCATTCCTGTGCAACCAAATAGACCAAAGTGCAACAAAAAAACACATTCTCCACAATTTGCTGCAATGATTTGCTGGGAACGCATGCTGCCACGCAAGAAAAAAACCCACGGCACTCCTTGGCGTGGACCAAGATATACCCCAAGAAAGACAACAATGAGCCCACACAAACCATGATACTCTGCATGTAAAAAACAGATGCTCTGTAGTTTCAGGCATCAAATTGCATAGTGGACACAGAATCGGACCATTAACAATAAGACCTCTCTTGCTGAGTTCAACTTTGGTAGCAACGCTGCCTCTCAAAACTTGCCAGCAAAAGATTTCCACTTTCGGAGGTGCATAACCGGCCCATATAAGTTTCCAATGATCCCATTTAAGTGAGGACTCACTCAACACAGAATGGCAGAAAGAATTAGACGAGTAAACGCCACTGTAGGTGTGCTTCCAAACAACTGAATCAAAGGAGTTTCTGAAGAGCACTTGATTTCCCAGCAGATCCAACAGGGATTCCCACTGCTGAAGCTCCCAATCGAACAATCTTCTTCGGAGGTTAACCTCCCAATGCCATTGATTATTAAGCCATTTGCCAAAATCCGCTACTTTCCCGCTTTTAGAAACAGCTACCGCAAAGACTCTTGGAAACTGCTCTTTAAGGATAACGCCTTCGATCCATTCATCCTGCCAAAAGTTAATGGAGCTGCCATCACCTGGAAGAAAACACAACCCAGTAGACAAAAAAGGATGAAAATGATTTGAAGGCATAAGGGGTCGAATAATGTTTCTCCAGGTTGGGGACATTTTTCGATACCAGCTGCATGAAGGAAGCAAATTTCCCACCGATGACTCATATTTCCCGGCTATGACTGATCTCCATAAAGAGAAACGCTCATTCCCAAATCTCCAGATCCATTTATTGAGCATCGCTCTGTTCTTAAGCCTTAAATCAACTAGACCGAGTCCTCCAAATTCCTTGGTATTACAGACAGACTTCCAATTAACCATATGCATCTTCTTCACCGACGAAGAACCACCCCAAAGGAATCTTCTGACCATTCTATCCAGCTCATCAGATACAGTACGAGGAATTTGAAGTAGAGACATATAATAAATGGGCAGAGAAGACAACACCGATTTAATAAGAGTCAATCTGCCCCCAATGGAGAGTAAATTACCTTTCCAGCCGGCAAGCCTCTTGTTGAATTTCTCAATGATAGGACTCCACAGTGAGATAGAGTTCGCTCCGTGCCCCAGAGGGAGACCGAGATAAAGGGAGGGGAGACGACTGCTCAAACAACGGATATTCGAAGCCCACCGATCAGTGACACTTTGCTCCACCCCAACTCCAAAAAGACTGCTCAAACATGTTTTTTCTTTTCTTTGTAACCGACTATAACTTCTCTCCAAATAATCTTCACTTTTAATTTTAGCCTAGATTTGCTATCTTGCAAACTTTTTTTTAACACAAAAGTTAGATTGAAACCATTTTATAAAAAGTTAAAAAAACATCTAACTTCTAATCTCAAACTTTTAACTTTATTCTCTTATGGTATATTTTATTTTTCTTATTTTGATGACAAGTAGATTGTTTAACAATTGATTTATTTATGTTTTCCAAAAAAGAAAATCGTTCACAATTTTAAGTAAGATTATCTATTTGATGTATTATGATTCTTTGTTTATGAACTGATAAAATTTATAATTCTGTAAGTTTATTTTATTTGTTAGTATATTACTTGTAAATATATATATACATACTATTAATAATAATATAAGATATATTTTATGAGAGAATGAAAATCAATTCGATATAAAATTAATTGGCTCTCGCAAAATTAAATATCAAGAACTGTCACTCGCTCATACATATGGAAAATATGAACACAAATTTGAAAAGGCAAATGCCCAAAGCAAGCACATGAGTTTTAAACCTTCCTTTATGGCTCCGGCCAAAACACTCAAGTGGATCAAAGAACCCCACATTAACCTAGACAACAACATTAATCTGGCGGCAGAATCATTTTTTAAGAATCTAAACCGTATCCTCTTTGGATTTGTTCCCTCAAAACAAAAATTAAATTACATGCATTGTACTAATCTGGCGGCATGGATTGGCAAGTCGGTGCGTAAAATTTATCTAACATTATTGTAAAAAAAAAAAAAAATTATCAAAAAAGTTACAAATACTTTTTATTTTAGAATAGCTGCAAGATTAATTAATACTTTAATTCGAAGATTAAAAATGTCATCCATGACGGAAAGTGATTAGAGGAAGATCAAAGAATCATTATAATCTACTAATGATTAAAGGGCTTTTAAATTTGTTGCACATCCAATATATAAATCTTGTAGTTTTTGCAGCAAGGAGAGGGTGGCCACGTCGCCCCCTCCAATTTTTTTGTGGGCCCCACTTTGTTGTGGACCCCACTTCACTCCAAATTTTTTGTGGACCCCACTTTATTATGGACCCCACTTTATTTTAGTGTATAGAAAAAAATGGTAGGAAAAAAAAAGGAAAAAATTTGTGTATTCGTATTATTTTTTGTGTTTAAAGTATTATATATTTATATAAATTTTTACACGTTGATAATTCGTGTTTCAATTCATTTAATATTTTACATAGTTTTTCATTGTGATTCAATTTAGAAAAAAAAATTGTGTGTTCGTGTCGTATCTCAATTCATGACATATTTTGCATGATTTGTCATAGTGATTCGATTTAGAAAAAAATTTGTGTGTTCTTGACGTGTTCGTGTTTTTTTCTCCTTCAAAGTATTATAAGATTTTACACGTTAATAATATATATAAAGTAATATAAATTTTTACACGTTAATAATTCATTTTATGTATATTTTTACATGTTCGTGTATTCTTATTGAATTTTTCGTGTTGTATTTTAATTATTTTTTCTATATTGTGTTCGTGTCAGTGTCTCAATTCATTTTATATTTTACATAGTTTGTCATTGTGATTCAATTTAAGATAAAATTTGTTTCACTTAGATTTATCTTTTAAGCTGACTTTATAAATTCTTTATAACTTTAAATTGTTATGACAGTTTTCTTTTGCTATTTTAAAAAAATTAATTTTTTTTTTGTTTAATTGTTAATTTTTGTTTTTAGAAATGTTGTCATCGTATATTTAACATTTGATTTCCGCGGCATCGCGTCGGGGGTTTAATCTAGTTTTGATAATGTGAGAAGAAAAAAGAGTGAGGAATTATTGACTAATCAGTCAAAAAGGATGGGAAAAGGGGGAAAATGGACATATGCATTTGGTCTTTTTAGAAGCCCTTTCTATTGAAAGCAAAAGGAACATATTCTTGATGAGCTTTAGGGATGCCCTGGTTTGGGGTAGTCTGGCCCTTAGGCCCATAGAAATACAATGGAAGAACATACGATATAAAAAAGTTTGATCCCTGACCTTACATCTTATTCAAAGTATAGATGCTTGTACGGTTGTGATTGGATTGGATTAATGATGAGAAAACATGAACAAATTTTTATTAAGGGGGCCGACAATCGACATGTTTTTCTTATCTTTTCTTCTCATTTTTATTCGTTAGTTAACTTACGTAACCGTTTCTTTATGAGTATAAAAAAATCACAGTATGAGAATCAAAGAAAGATTGTAGATATTAAAATTCAAATTCTATACCTATTAGATGTCACATCTTAATGTTTATTGCATGAATCAATTGATCTAAGCCTCGGATTCTATGTAACGATTTATATTCTATCAATTCATAAGATTAATTAATTATGTTGCATCTTGTGTGGATTTGCTCATGGACCGAGTAGCTCGCTCAGCTCGGAAAGCCTGGCCTGTATTGGATCGAGTTTGGACAGGAGTTTTGATGATCTGGATTGACCCGATCCGAATCACTCTTTATCTATTAAAAAATATTTTTTTATTTAAACTTAATTATAAAAATATATAAATATTAATATAAAAAAAAAATTAATTTTTTATTATTATTTTAAATAGTGAAACGGGCCGGTTCGAGTCCTCTCAGGATCGGACCTGAGTAAAGTGAAAAAAAATTCAGACCGCGGCCCGATCCATGAGTAGATCGATCTAATCTTCTATAAAGTTATTGGATTATACATATTAACGTTGTGATAAATTTTTGACGCAATAATTAATTAATTATGTTATATTCATGTCCATCAATTTATCTATTACCTCTAATTTTGACACCACAAAGTAATGACCTACTAATACAAATTGGTAGCCTCGAATAGATGGAAAAGACAACCTCTCAATGTATACTCAAAATACAATCTATTTTGGAATTCAATGCTTTTTTTTCCTTTATTAAATTAATTAAAAAAATAAAATAAAAAGGAACCGGGATTGATAGTTAAGTCTCATTTAGGCATAGGTTTTGTTGTGGGTTTAGGGAATAGAACCTATTCCTTTTCTAGGTTTAACTAAAAGAGTAAGAAAAGAACAGTTGTGTCCAAATGCAATGCTTTACTAAGTAAGTGAAGGTTGGCAGAAGAAAAAAAAAATGAAAAGATAAAAGATGCTAAGCTTAAAGATCCCATTCAACGAACTTCTTCAGGGAGATTGAGAGTAATTCTAGAATGCCGGTGTTTTGTGCAGGAAGTTCTCAATTTGAACCCGGTTTAACCTTTTTCGTTTGAGGCACTGATGCTTGATCTATTGGCCAGGCCAGCTTCCCGGTTAACCAAAGAAGGAAATGTTGAACCAGGATTGTTGGAGAATCAGAACCTTAGCCAAATTAGCTATGAAGCAGACAGTCTATTGCCCAGTTCTTGTTCAAGTCTTTTCACTTTAAAGCAGAGAGCTCAATAGTTTCATTCTTTGTTCAACTGTCCGTTATCAGTTTTTTTCTTCAAGGGGTAGAAAGAGAGGGAAAACAGAGCAATTTGCGACCGGTAATATTCCATATTGGCAACTCCTAGTTCTTTGTTAAGAACCCTAAAAGATTAAAGTGGGATATCGTTGCACAAAGGTTCTTTTGACGCTTTCACACCTTTATTCACAAAGTCATACTCATACTCATCACATGGCATGTAAAGGTGGGTCATTCAGATATAATATTATACCGACAGATTTCACCCGGAAAACTCTAGTAAGAGCTATACATAAGTTTCGCATATTCAAAACATATATACACATGATTGCTGCCACATTTCAATAAAAAGCTGAAGTAATTCTCATAAAATTTATGTTAATGAATAATCAGATAAGCTTCTTTGATGTAAGATGTTTCGATAAAATATCCGTTGCTTTGACTTTAAAGTAAACCTAGGAAGCACGTGTAGGAGATATCGATTTGTCAGATGTAACTTACTAGTTAGCAGTTGATAATGCACTTATCGTTAGCAACTGATAATGTTTTTTTATATATTTATTTCATTAGATAATTATTTATCAACAGATAATTCTTACTTATATATTTATCTCATTAGATAATTGTTGTAAATATTTTATTATTATCTCTTTTATTAGATAATTGTATATAAATACTCAAGTGTAAATGAAAATAACAGTTGTTTGTCAAGTTGCTTCATGATATCAAAGGCAATAGCTTAATTGCCTAGATCCTGTTTTTCACTTTATTTCTTTAATCCTTTATTTGGTCTCTCCATGGTTGATGAAGTATCCACAACCATACAAACTTCTCGAGTCACTATTAGCTTAACTGATTCTAACTTAAGTAATGGATTAATTTTCATTAATGTTGCAGTTCAACTACCAATGAAATTAACATCCTTCAACTATGCCTCTTGGAGTGCACAATTTGATGTTCTCTATGGTTTGTCAAGTTCCTTCAGTACGGACACGCAATACGAGTATGACACCACACGGACATGGCGATACGAAAATTTTTAGAAAATTAGGAAATGAATACGGCAAGATACTACAATAAAAATATTTTTATATGATAATCTACAATAAAAATATAAAAGTGATACTTTTATATCAAATATCAACATGCAAATAGTTTTTTCAATTTTTTAATATCAGTTTTGAAGTTAAAAACTTGAATTTTAAAAAATTCATTATGACCAAATAGCTCAATCTCAAAAGCTGAAAGGTTCATACTCTAAATTATTCAACAAGAGAATTCTTTTCACACTTGTCTCACTTTGTACTGCCTCTGTCTTCTTTCTCTCTTGTTCTCAGCCCTTGTAACATATTTACGTTGATACTTTGCTTTTTACTCCCACTCATTTCAATATTTAACAACTCGTTCTTGTTGTTTCTCTCTCTATTTTCTTCTTTTTTTTTTAATGGATTTCAAGCATTCCTTAAAATGTGTTTTTATTACTCATTGTTGATTCCATAATTGGAGAAAAATGAAAAAAAAAAAAAAAGAAAAATCCTTCATCGTGTGTCTAGCCATGTCCTGGCGTGTCAAGCCATGTCTTGACTGTGTTTTGATCATGTCTAGTTTTATTTTTATTTATTTTGACGTGTCTCGCGTGTCCGACTCATATCCCACAGTATCGAAGCCGTGTCTGTATTGAACACATGTTCGAAACTTCACCACAAGAAAAGTACTATTTACCGACATTTATAAGTGCCGATAAAAGATCCGAAAAAATGCCCTTGATAATATCACTAGTAGTTCGTTGACCGTCGGTTGACCGCTGACTAGGCAAGTGCCGGTGAAAACTTTTCGACGGGTCCGACCACCTATGCTAGAATAATACCTGTATTTGCTGACATGAGTTTTTCCGGCGCTTAAACCCCCGTTATAGGTAAAAAGCCTTTTAAAGTGCCGGTAGAAATCATATTTGCATTAAATTTACATATTTGTTAAATGAGTTATGTTGACATTTAAACTGCTGTTACAAGTTAATGACATTTAAATGCAATTTAAATTATCGTTAAAAAATAGTAATTTATATAATTATTATAAAATTATTATATAAGTTTTTTTTTTAACTTTAAAATACCCTTGAAAGTATTATATCTTTTTTTCTTGCTTTTTCTAAATTGAATTTAAAGAATACAACAAATCAAAATTCAAGCTGTTGGTTGCCAATCTAAGATGAACTTATTTACTCAAGTATCCAAAACATATATGGTCACAAACAAAAAATATGCAACATATACAGTTGTTCATCTAACACCTAACTCATATTGGAAAATTAGCGTCCAACTTATAATAGACAACTTAATATAGCAAACAAATTTGGCATCTCTTTCATTCTTTTTCTTCTTAAGAACTTTGCTGGATGATCCAAGGTGAAGATACAACAGAATTTTAGCAATTCGATCAAGCACAAAACCAACAACACTGATAGTAACCATTCCCTCCACAAGAAATATGTAACCAAAATCAGAAACATCAAATGCTCAAGTGGTTGGACATCGCAGCCATGATCATGATAAAAATAGCCAACAAACAACAAAAACAGCTAAACAACTTTTAACAAAATCGCAAAGAGGCCTGACAGTATTGGAAAAAGAGGGGCTCATAGCCTAAAATATGAGTTTTTGATGGGACTTAAATATGTAGTCAAACAAACCCAACCTGGGCTGGATTGATATATTATATATACACAGTATCTAGCTAGCTAGACTATTATGAGCATATAAGTTATCTAAAAAGCACAAAATTAACACTGTGATGCGATTATTTATCTGTAGACTGCACAAAGTCTTTCTCAGCCACATCCTGTTAATCAAATAAAAGTCACCCATATATCAGTACAATAACATTGCCAGTAATGGTGTTAAGCTCAATAGAAGGGGTGATCAAAATCTAGAAGATCAAATAATGTGTAATAATCCCTCCCAACTTAGTTCAGAAGAAAATGTAAGGTTAAGATTGTTAGTATATGCCCTAGAACCAATCAGATTGGATAAAAGATATACAGTTAATAATGCAAACCTATCACTATCCCTTAGTAATACAAGGTTTTTCTTCATGTTAGTACGACAATGAAAAGTTATTAAGTACTAATCGGATAAAGCCTATTAAACATAAAGGCCTTGCAAAGGAATTATAAAGAGTTATAATTGTGAGATCCTTATGCATCAAAGTCATATTCCTAAAATTGTTTTCAGTCATCCTATTGCCAAGACGGGACATTGGCAATGCTCCAGCGCCGATCATACATATCATTGGTTCCTAAACTGTTCGGGTAGATATATCTACACCATGTTGGCTTGGCTTTACATTTTTTTCTTGAAACCGACCAGAATCCTAACCTATTTCGCCCTATAGGTTACATCTGATTTACTCCTCTTGCTTGTACTAGCTTAAAGACCATGAGAATGAATCAATCATTATTAACCTTAACTTTTAGCTTCCTTTCAATAGGAACAGAAAGAACTCGTTTTCCCTTGTACCTACGAACCTCAAATTCAAGGGCCATCCAAAGTCAATAGACTCTTGCAAGGAGAATTACGCAAAAATTTGCATCCAGTTAGAAGGTTTACATATTTATAAGTGAACTTAGACTTTCTAAGCCTTATCCTATATAAAGAATCAATTAATTTAATTACACAGCCAGTACAAGAAATTGTACAGACTAAAACTTAAATCCGTTTCTACAACACACATGGAATAGATACGAACTAGTATTTTATTAATAAAAGCAAGTCATCAAGAATCACCAAAAAAAAAAAAAAAAAATCAAAATAAAAATGAAAATGAAAATAAAGAAATTAAAACTGACTTGAGCTAGATTAGGCTTGAGCTTGAGCTTGACCAAACAAGAAAATCAAGATGACTTGGGGCTGCACAAAACAAGACTAAGCTCGATTGAAACAAAAAAAATGATGGTTAGCCATTTGGTTCATTAGAAAGTCAAAATCGAAATGAGTAGAGTGATTATTTTTTGCGAAAGTACCTGTCTAAATAAATGGCAATGACTAAGATGATGATGATTGATCGAGGAACTAGAGACGAAAAAAATCGATCGAGAAACTGGAAAGGAAAAAGTTAAGGATTTCCAAATTTTAGAAAAAATAAAAAGATCAAGAATTATTTAAGAGATATGTTTTTGATTTCAAATCTGATTTGAGAAAGATTGATGAGATTTTGATTTCAAATCTAATTTGAAAAAGAAATTGTTGAAAAACGTGAAGGAGATAGAAGATTAGAGGGCAATTGTGTAGAATAGCTTTGGAAAAGGAAGAAAAAAAATGAGAGAAAAAATTAGAGGATGAGTTGAAGAGAGTTTTATTATTCTCAGCTCATAATGCTGCGAAAAGTTTATCATTCTCGACGGGTTTGGTTTAGACAGGAAAGTCCATTAATTTTAAGTAAACGCAGGCGGTTCACTAAACTCTCAGAAAAATTTGTCCTTAAAATAAAGGTTTTTTGTAGTGCTTGGACACTCCCTGCACGGAGTGTTCGTGCTTCAAGAAGTAAACAGTAAATAAAATTAACTGAAAGAAGCAGAGAAGCATAATCACTGTTTCAGAAACGAAAGGATACTTATTTGGAGGACGCATAATTAAGTAAATAACATGTAGAATAAGAGAGCACAAAGAGAAAATCCATTACAAGTGTGAGGAAAGAAATGGAAGAAATGAATTCCGAGCTTTTCTTGGTCTTTTATCTATGATCAAGAATTTTGCTGCCATTGCACCTTCCATTTGGCCAACAAGGTGCAAAATAGAGAAGGATAAAGAGAGCATAAAGAGTCCTATATGCTAGTGTTAGAAATTGAACATGCAAGGTCAAAGTATAAACGTTGGGAATTAAACATACAAAATCAAAGTGTAAAGTTTTGTTGCACCGAAAACCTAGCCCACATATTTATTCTCTTCTCTTTCTTTCTTTTCTCTTCTCTATTGATATGCTCTCCTCCCCGACCACCCCGTATCGTGACCTAGTATTGACTTAGTTTTTTCTTCACTATCCAAAAGCTATTTGAAATTCGTGTTGAACTTCAACATGAACCGGATTGAGGCAACTCTCCAGGTGTCGCTGAATATGCTTACACAAGCACGAAAATCATCAAACAGGAGAAGACCTCCATCCATCAAGTTTCTTCCACTAAAAGAAAGAAACATAAGAAGAAGTTCTTCAAAAAATCAAAGAAGGATGAGGCTTCTACCTCAAAGGCTTTGAAGCTTGCTGGTGAAGTGAAGGAAAACAATAATAAAGGGACTCTCCAAGAGAAAAAACTTTAGTGAACAAAATATTTTCGACGTAAATATTCTGTCAGAAATAGTCGGTATTTTTGACAAAATTTGTGACTTTTCTGACCGAATTTTGTTGGAAAAGGTAAACACTTTTAGCGACAGAAATCCAGTATTTGCAACAGATTTTTTGCGACGAAATTTTTTTGTTGCTAAAAGTTTAGCGGGAAGATTGGTCCTTCTAGCCAGGTTTTTTGAGACGGAAATTCTGTCTATTAGCAATAGAATTTTTCGTTGCAAAAATATAATTATCAAAAAATTTTATTGTAATTAGAAATTTTCGACGAAAATTTTCATTTTGGTGTTTTGGAATTAGGAAAAAAAAGAATTAGTGTAATTAGAAATTTCCATCGAAAATAAATTTTTTTGAACGAAATTCTGTTGGAAATAAATATTTTCGACAGAATTTCGTCGAAAAAATTCATTTTCGCTTTTTGAACTTTTTCGATGGAAATTTCATCGGAAATATTACTTCCGACAGGATTCTGTGAAAAAATTTTATTTTCGTCAGAAATTGAAATCTTTGGAGGGAAATTTTGTCGTTCAAAATTATTACCGACGGAAATTTCTGTCGCTAATGACGAATATTTTATCGATAATAATTTTGAGCATAAAATCGATCCCGAATCCTCTTTTCTCCTTTCTTCCTTTTTTCCATCTTCTCTCTCTTTTCTCTCTTCCCCTAAATGATTGGTTACAAAAAATAAAATAAAAAATAAAAAAGGTCGTCCCATGGAAGTAACATTGGCATCTGGAAAAATGCATGATTTGAAGTAAGGTTGTATTTGTGTTGAGCCTTACATCACACCCTAGCCTTAATGCTACTACTTCTGCTGACTTCCCCTCTTAATTTCATTTTCTTTTAGTTGGATGCACTATGAAATGCAATATTGGGTTTCCTGTTTTTATTTTCTTTGCATTTGAACTTATTATTTTTTTTACTCGTCATGATGACAACCAGTGTCTGAGGCCTCCATACGGAGTAGTATACTTGGTGAGGAAGAAAAAATATGTCAGCTTCAACAATGCAGCCCGACACCTCAAAAGTCTAGTTGATGAAGAAGGTATTTTTGGAGCTCATTTAAGTAAAGAGGTGGCTGATGGAGATATTTGGAAGTTCTTTCTCGAGTGAAACAAATTTTAGAACTATGAAAAAATTGCTGCTAAACTGATTACGGATATTTTGTCTTTTTATTATTATTTTTGTCTCTATTGATGTTAGTAATGCATATCAGAAATTGTTTCAATTCTTTTGGTAGTAATAATGAAATTGGGATATCAGAGAAGAATTGGTGAAGACTAATTCTGCTACCATGTCTCTTGTATTCTTTTTTATTTTATTTATTTCTCATAGTTTGTTCCATTTTAAATGTAAATCAAACAGTTAAGTCAAAGTCTAAAATTTAATGTTCTTTATCAAACAGTTACTAATTGTCCCTTATCCTTTTTCGATGGAATTTTTCATGGGAAAAAGCAGCCAATCCGTCGAAAATATCATTATTTCCAACAAAATTATCATTTCTGATAGAAATTCATCAACGACTTGAGTATTTTTTATAGAAATTTCTGTCGAAAATACTCATTTTGGGCTTTTTTCAATGGAAGATTTCGTCGAAAAAAACCTTGTCTCTTGTAGTGGATATGCTATCATTGCAGGAAGCTTGGGCATTGGAGGCAAAAGTGCAAGGCGTACATTCAATCCTTGAAGGAAAAGAAACTTAAAGAAGTTTCTACTTCATTTATGTTATGAACTATTTCAACCCTGTTTCGTTTGATATATGATATCTCATGAAAGATGGTTCTAATATATGTATGACATATTGTAGTTGTTGGGTTATGCTACTCTTGGGTTCATGCTTAAATAAAATTATCAATGTGCAGCGGAAGTAAACAAAGAAGCACTCGAAATACAACAGGATCTTAGGCTTGTGTTTAGCATAGGTTTATGGCATTCCAAACAATTAAATCACCCATATGATTTAGAAGTTACATATTTAAGATATCGTAACCTTAAGTTGCAAATCCAAATTGCAAGTTGCTCTCAAGTCCAAGATCTACAAAGCTTAAAATTTGAGCAAGATCACAAGAAGCACAATTGTCCTTCCTCTAGAACTAGTCCCACACGAACAGCTGATGGATCCTTCTCTAAGGTATGGTGATTCACTTGTGCTAGCAAGTTGATCCTAAGACCATAGCTCTCTAAAGCAATCTCACTCAACAAGGAAGAGAATCAGCGAGAACACACCAAAGGAAGAGGAATTGCGACAACAAACAATTCTTGCAGTTAGATGGCGATATCAGCTTTTCGCTAGGGTAAGGTTCTCTTCTTGAAACCAACTTTTTCTCAAGCAAAATTTAGAATATCCCAAGTAGAATAAAAGACCTAGGGTGGGGCTACAGCCTCTATATCAGATATATATGTAGGCACAAACCCTGACCCCCTCTCCCTAAGGTTTGGCTTGTCACTATAGCTTCTTGCACAAGATTTTCATTAATCCACTTGGACTTAAACAATTTAACTCTAAGATGGATCAATAGGCCCATTATATTCTAAGATAGATCAATAGGCCCATTATATTATCTAATAATAATGGTCCAACAATCTTAAAGCCTTAAGTTGGGCCAACCATCCTTAGTAGACAGTCTTAAATTAGAATAGTCTCTTTAGACCCATTCTAATTTCTCATGCTTATTTATTGGATAGATTAATTTCTAAAAAAAAGTAATTTAATTCTCAATTAAATTTCTTTCTCCTCATGAACAATTCATGACATTAATTTATTAATATCATCTCATGACATTAATCCAATTTGGCATAGTCATTCGAAATACACCTTGCACATCACAATGTCAAAGTCGACTATACTAGTTTACACAAGACTTCTTGATTCCTCTTATCTTATTAAGACATTGTCTTTGGATTTCTCAAATCTCAAGTATGTCTTAATATTTCTTAATTGAACTTCTTCAATTAAGTCCTCAACATAAATCTTTTATTCCATTCAGTTTTACCTTAATAGAATACCATGTTTAGTCCATACATTACTGTTCTTATGTGTGTGACCCTCTAGGTTCTCAATAAGTTGGCAATGATAATAAGTTAATCTCATTAACTTGTTTTCATAGATCGTGAGCGGGATCTAGCAACCCATCATGACTACCCAAATATTGTAAAGTCAGCGTGACCTTTCAAAAACCTTTCAGCAACCAGTCTGTCACTGTAATACAGTCCTTTCACCATATATCCCGGATAACGCATGAGCATGGTGCATTGTCTACTCATGATCAATCCATATTAGTTCTTTGCAACTTATGATTAACCTTATGAATTTAGAGAAACAACTTTCTCCCAAATTCATCATGCTTTGGCCAAAGACTTAATGAAGTTAATCGTAGTCAAGAACAAACAAGATATGTCTCCATTATCACGGGGAGTGATGAATCCTCTACGGATTACTCATTCATCTTCGTATGGTTCATGTCATACCCAATAACACCCTACCATAAGGATCCCTTTTTGGGACCCGTTCGTAATGGAATCTAAGTATGACACTCTCCATACAAGATGACCTGGTATCAAAAGTCTAAGGACTAATTTACACGACTGGTACTAGGGAACATTATCATAGGCAGTGGAGTGATATTACCAAATGAAGTTCTCTTGGCGGGCCATGTTCAATGAACTTGTCCAATAGAGAAGCACCTATATGTTATCCCAAGTATCCCATACTTCAACCTTTATGAGATCGGTTGCTTACTTCATAAGTAATAAGGCTTAACATATACTATTCTTTGAGCATTGCCAATGCCCCGTCTTAGCAATACGATGACCAGGAATAGTTTGAGGAACATGGCTTTGATGCATAAGGATCGCATAATTATAACTCTTAATAATTCCTTTGCAAGGCCATTATGTTCCATGAATTTATCCGATTAGTACTTAATAACTCCTTATTGTCGTACTAACATGAAGGAAAACCTAGTAACACTATCTTCATAGTGAGGGGTATGCTTTATTGACTGTATATCCCATGCTCAATCTGATTGGCTCTAGGGCATATACCGAAAATCTTCCACTTGCACTAAGCCAATCACTAACGCATCTAATGCCAAAAAATTTCGATTAGCAATTGTGTCTCTACAAGGACATAGCTTTAGTGCATTGAGAATATGCTTTGTCATATTCATGATAATCTCATTATCAAGGTTAATAATTTTGATCACAACGAGACCTAGATTCCATTCAAATAGCTCAGTTGTTACTTTAACAACTATTGGAATCTATTTATTATCAAGTAGCTAATGATCCAAATATAACTCCTTTTGCAAGCCAAAATAAAAGAGTTAGTCTTAAAAACCTTTAATATAAACGTGAAATCATCTATTGTTTGGAACGTTTCCAACTAATTGGATTTTCGAAATGGCAATCTATATTAATCATTATCAATCAAAGAATTATTAATAGCTCCCACTAAATCCTACATATGTAGATGTTAAGGGATTAATTCAATAACAATTTGAATTCTATATCACTAAGCCAAATAGTATTCTCAATACTTTCCAAGTTGTATAATAAAAGACCATGTTATAGAACCATTCTATAACTCATTTATTTAAAAGGAAATTAAATAAGCATGGCATCCATATGCTAGCAAAATAATATGTTTCAGAAACATAAATGAATATCCTCAAAATTGGCCCACAATGCCAGTAAAACATCAAATGTTTCTAAATAAACCATAAACAAATGTCTTATTAAATATCCATAAGATCGGCAAGGTCTGATGTAGCATCAAACTTGGATGCCATCTTCATGGTCCAGCTTCACTGCTCCTTTCCTTAGGTCCCTACCATATGTCATACATGTTTAGTACCAAATGTTAGGTATCATATACCAAGAGGAGTGAATCATATTATACCTGAAGTTGAAACTCCTTTTAGCTTCTTTCCCTTTTTAGATTCGAGGTACTCCTTGCAATTTTGCCTCCAATGACCAGTTTTCCCACAATGAAAGCAAGCTTTATTAGCATTATCCTTATCCTTTGCATTCTTCACATTACCATCATCGGGCTTCAAACTCTTTGAAGCAGGAGGTATATCCCATCTAGTCTTTCTTTTCTTCTTACCTTTCGTTTTTGAAGAAGAAACAAAATGAAAAGATGACTTGTCCTTAACAATGGTTTGCTCGGCCTATGTGAGCATATTCAGCAACCCAGAAAGGGTAGCCTCTAAGTCGTTCATGTTGAAGCCCAACACAAACTATGAATAGCTCTCAGGTAGTGAAGTAAGGATTAGATCAATGCTTAGATCATGATCCATAACCCATCCAATTTGCTCCAAAAGGGTAATATACCCAATCATCTTAAGCACATAAGGCCTCACTAGGCTTCCCTCTGACATCATTGTTTGGAACAATTCCTTTCAGATGTCAAATCTCTTACTGCGATTCTCCTTAGCGAATAGTTCTCTAAGGTTAAGGATGATATCCTGAGAATTTATGGCCTTATGCTGCTTTTGGAGATCGGGTGCCATACTAGACAACATCACACATGTTGCTTCTACGAGATCATCTCTATGAACTCTATAGGCCACCCTCTCCTCCTCAGTTGCATCAGCAGCAGGCTCATCTGGAATGAGCTCATCAAGAACATAAGCCTTCTTTTCCTGTGTCAAGACAATCTTGACATTGCGAAACTAGTCAACGAAGTTTGGCCTAGTTAATTTTTTAACATCAAGTATGCTTCTCAGTGATAATGTATTTGCCATTTTAGTGTTTATATCCTATATAAATCAAAACATTTAATTGTCAATAAATAGCAAGCAGTAATCATTTATGTCAGGCTTTAATACTTAAATGATTATTCTCATTATTTTAACAAAATAATAGCCCTCTACTACTACGTTGAGAAAATTTTAACTCTTAAACTTCTTAATGAGCTAGGACCTCTTTCATTCCAGCATAACCTTGAGTGACTCAACAAGCCATGTTGAAACTAATTGAGTAGGTAACTTAATTTACCAATTACATCTCTATGCAACTACTAGATTCAGTTAGGTGACAACTCTTTGTCTAAATACATAATATGCATTTTGCCTAACTTTGCCTCTAAATGTCATGTAATCAAGTTTTACAGCATCCGGATAACATAACACTTAGTTGATTAAGACCCACCTTCAATAACTCAAACATATCCATACATTAGTTTAACCTTGAGTGACTCAACAAGCCTCAAAATGGAAGAACTCTGGTTATCTTGTTATGATGGTGGAAGACAACTTATCATGCGTAACATGGACTCAATATAATTTAATGAGGGATTTCATTTACTAGGATGATTATGGACTTAATTCAAATCTAGTTTCCTTGAGCCATTAGGAAACTAGTTGGTCAAATTCCTAGGGGATACCATACATAGTCTTCGAAAGCTTTGTTGGTGATCTCCTTGGTTACATCTTCTTGGCGCCATATCTCCTTACAAACTTGGAATTTACATAAATTCAACTTCCTATCCTAAACCTAAATCTATAAAGAGTATAACAATATAGCTTTATCAGAAACCTCGAGTTACATTCGAGGGGAGTTAGATGAGAAGAGAATTTACAACTCCGGAATGAAAAGAGAAGACAGGGTACGCAGACCCTATTTATAAAATACTAATAAGAAAATTCAACCATACATTCCCTAGTCATACAAGGTCTAGTCCATAACCATCCTTCATGCATACATAATCATATTATAAGCATGAAAACTAACATGCATAGTCAATATCACCTGGTAATCTTGTGTATTATTTGCATAAATGTGAACAAATAGATTTGAGATAATTTATCAAATCATTCTAGCAACTTCGGTTCCATCTATTAAAACATTTTTAATAAAAGCTTAACAATTAAGAAAACTATCTTCAAATTGGACTTCACCTAACTTTTAGGTTGCTTGTCTTAATTAGGACAAAACATTCTAGCATGCATCGAATTGCTAAACCTTTTAGGACATCTCATTGTCTTATACCGAGTCTTTAAGTTTTTTCAATCCATCCTAACTCTTTAGGAACTTAAATCTCATTAGGTAACTTTTACCTAATCATACTACAAGTCTCCCCTAACAATTAGGAATCACACTCCTACAAGGAAACGGTTTTCATGTTGAAGTAGGACTCTAACTCTTAGTGTCCTAGGCATAGGCAATGGCCATCGAATGGCCGCTGCCAGCCCATGATCAGACTGTTGTATGCCATCTACAGTGGCTATTGGATGCCCTAAAAAGATTTTGTTGGCCTCCCCTTACAGCTGCCCCCAATTCGGCAACAATTGCCTCTTTGGTGCCGCGATTCGGCCTGCTTACGTGCAGCAACAGTTGCCATTTAATCCAGTCATGTTCCATGCCCAAACTAGCCATCATAGATGAATCATATTCACCTTAGATGCTGTCCAAAATTCCTAGCAAACATGTGGAACGTTTCCACACTCATGCTTGAATTTTATGGCACGCAAACACCTACAAAACAGTCCAGAAAATTTTAGCATTGTAGCAACAATGTTTCATGCCAAAAAATAACTTTGCTTAAACGTTTTAAGATCAAATCAATTTTGTAACTTCAATGGCAGCATGTGATATAAAATTTCCAGATCTGAAACATCTAGAAAATCAGTTTTATAACATCCCCAAATCAACACAAAACATGACTCAAAACAATGTTTTAGACATCAAAACTTGTCGGGTTTACTAAGACATGTCATGCCTTTAATCCTTATTGATTAAAATAATTTTAATCTACCATTTAAACAATTTTAAACATGATTAAATTCACTATATAGCTACTGTATAGATTTAACAAAATTAAAGAAAACTATTTTTCTTTCAAATCCATAGGAACCAAAATCATGCCAAAATCAATACATAAAACAATAACTTGTTTATCACCGAGAATGAATTAACATGCACAAACCTCATGCAAACAACAGAACCTGGCTCTGATACCACTATTAGGTTTTGCTACTCTAGGGTTCATGCTTAAACAAAATTATTAAAGTGTAGCGGAAGTAAACAAAGAAGCACCGATGTACAACAGGATCTTAGGCTTGTGTTTAGCATAGGTTTATGGCATTCAAAACAATTAAATCACCCATATGATTTAGAAGTACCTACTTAAGATATCGTAATCTTAAGTTGCAGATCCAAATCGTAAGTTGCTCTCAAGTCCAAGATCCACAAAGCTTCTAATTCGAGCAAGATCACAAAAAACACAATTGTCCTTCCTCTACAGCTAGTCCACATGAACAGCTGATGGATCCTTCTCTAAGGTATGATGATTCATTTGTGCTAGCAAGTTGATCCTAAGACCACAATAAAAAGATCTATCTTTGATGTTTAGCTCTCTAAAGCAATCTCACTCAACAAGGAAGAGAATCGGCGAGAACACACTAAAGGAAGAGGAATTGCAGCAACCAACAATTCTTGCAAGGAGGTGGCAATATTAGCTTTTTGCTGGGGTAAGGTTCTCTTCTTAAAACCAACTTTTTCTCAAGCAAAATTCAGAATATCTCAAGTAGAATAAAAGACCTAGGGTTCTGCTACAGCCTCTATATTAGATATATATGTAGGCACAAACCCTGACCCCCTCTCCCTAAGGCTTGGCCGGCCACTGTAGCTTCTTGCACAAGATTTTCATTAATCCACTTGGACTTAAACAATTTAATTCTAAGATGGATTAATAGGCCCATTATATTATCTAAAAAAATAATAATGGTCCAACAATCTTAAAGCCTTAAGTTGGGCCAACCATCCTTAGTAGACAGTCTTAAATTAGAATAGTCTCTTTGGACCCATTCTAATTTCTCATGCTTATTTATTGGATAGATTAATTTCTAAACAAAAGTAAATTAATTCTCAGTTAAATTTATTTCTCCTCATGAACAATTCATGACATTAATCTATTAATATCATCTCATGACATTAATCCAATTTAGCATAGTCATTCGAAACATACCTTTCACATCACAATGTCAATGTCAACTATACTAGTTTACACAAGACTTCTTGATTCCTCTTATCATATTAAGACATTGTCATTGGATTTCTCAAATCTCAATTATTTCTTAATCTTTCTTAATTGAACCTATTCAATTAAGTCCTCAACATAGATTTTTTATTCCATTAAGTTTTACCTTAGTAGAATACCATGTTTAATCCATACATTACTGTTCTTATGTGTGTGACCCTCTAGATTCCCAATATGTTGGCAATGAACATAACTTAATCTCATTAACTTGTTTTCATAGATCATGAGCGGGATCTAGCAACCCAT